>CM061138.1:136358455-137052443 GCA_030789695.1 Scilla litardierei | reverse complement strand
AAGCGCAGGAGGAGCGGCCCCGGACCCGTCGTTACCCCCCGCCACTTGGGCTGGGGGGACGGGTCCGGCCCTTTCGACCCCCTCGGGGAGGAGACTACCAGAAGAAGAGGCGGGAGGTGCGGCCACCACCTTGCCCACGACGGGCTCGGCTCGGCGCACCTCCTCATCAACGGTCCGCTGAGGTGCACTTCCCGAGGTACTACCTCGCCTCCGAGCGGCTCCACGACGAATCAGCTCATCAACATTGCGGGTAAACTCGCGACCAGCCATCCCTGCAAGGGAAACCGAAATCAGGGTAAGCCACGGGGCAATCCAGGACTAAAAAAGAGACCTACCCGGAGACCACAAGACGGCCTTCAGGAGTAGGTCGTCCAGCAAAGGCCAGATAGACTTCGCCTCCAAGGGGAGGGCCGATAGCAGCGCGACGGCCGCCTGATCAGCCTAAGAGAGGGTTAGCGTTGGGCAAGGCTGACCCGACCCTCCCCAACCTGTCAAAATCTGGGCATCCTCCAGAAAGACCATGAAGACATAATCCGAGCTCCAATTCCCCGACCAGCGGGGTAGCCCGATCAGGCATTCCCTCCCCGCGCGGGCTCGGAGGTGCAACCATGACCCCGAATCGACCGTCTGGACCTGATAAAAGTAGAAGAGAAGGGGGAGAGATGGCCCCAGACCGCGAGTACAGCAGAGCATCACGAAGCCCGTCAGAACCGCAATTGAACAGGGGGTGAACTAGCAAAGGGGCACCATGAGGTACTCCATGACTTGGATGAAGAAGGAATTGAGCGGGAAACGAAGACCCAGGCGAAACATCTCGACGTAGACGCCGACTTCATTGCCCCTCGGAAGACAGATCCGCTCGCCGATGAAAGGGACTCGAACATCATACGGGTAACAGTGATACTTTCCCCGGATCTCCGCAGCCGCTAGAGAAGAAGTCCTCGACGGCGTTCTAAGGACAACCGGAGGTACATTAAGCCGCACGGCCGCCGACGCCACATCATCGCCGGCATAGTCTGGGAAGAGCTTCCCCTTCCCTTTATCTCGGAGGAAACGGCTCCTTGAGGAGGTACCGGATCCCACAGATCGGGGCCCGCCCCGCCTGGACTCAGGAGGATCCCTCACCTCTTGGCCAGGGCCACCTATCCTAAGAGCAGCCATAATAAGAAGATGGGAAAGGAGTTACCTTTTTTGTCAATTTGGAGAAGACAAGGAAACGAAGACGGCGGGAGACTCCGAGTTTGTGGAAAGCCCAGAGCAGAGGGAAGAGCGAAGAAGTTGGGATCAATACAGCCGGGGATCTTATATACAAGACCCAGGGGCAAATTCGAAGCGCCTGACAGGAACGCATGGCAGGCCACAAAGAGCCGGCGGCGTTTCGAAATCGGCGCCAAGGGAAGTCCAATCGGTCCGCCTCATCATAACCTTCATTTATGACCGTGCCTCGACTGATGCGCAACTCGGAATCCTAGACGTCACATCGGTCGAACCGAGCCGGCCAAGGCCAATCGGCCCCACCGATGGGGGCAATTGATACGTCTGTTTTGTGGAGGCCCAACAACATGGGCCCAAAGGCACAGCCTACTACGCGAGGCCCGAAAGAACATGGAGCCAGAAACCCAGCTGCCGGCCAGAAGCCCATCTGCGAGATCAGGCCCGCCCAACAAAGCCCCCCGGAGGATCCCGGAACGACGATCCGACCCGGCCCCGAAAACACGCAAGTCACTTGCCCACTCCAGCGATAACCGTTCCCCCAGGCCCGCGACCACTTAATGGCCGTTATGGGGAAATGCTGGCATGGCGCAGGGAGCGGCGATGGGGAGGCGGATTGAGGGGGCACGATCGGGGGCGGACGAGGAACGTGGGTCATGGACAATCACGACGGGAGGTCTATAAAAGGGCTAGAAGGACGACTGGACAAAGGACGGCATCTGAGGTAACTAAAACCTAAGGTACTCCATCAACGACCTAGTTCCCCCATTTCTTCTCCTTCCTCCCCCGCTCGCGCCGGTAGACGTCGTTCCGACCTCCTCTCGAGTCGAACCGTCTCCGCCGAGCCTCCTCTTTTAGATCATCGTCTGACTTAGGCATCGGAGGGGATTTGGCCGGAACCAAGGTCCGGCCCCCCTTACGAGTGCTCTCGTCTGCGCAGGAGGACGTCAGATCCACGGGCCGAGGCTTCCCCTCCGCCCCACGCCGGCCACGTATCAAGCAAGACGACCGAGGCTACCCCTCGTCGTCCGACCGACCGAGGCCGACCACGTCCGTCCGAGCCGAGGCTTCCCCTCCGCTCACGAGGCGCCGAGGCTACCCCTCGTCGTCCGACTGTCCGAGGCCGAGCGTCTCACACCGGGCCGAGGCTTCCCCTCGCCCCCCACGTGGCCGAGGATCCAGATCCGGCCCAGCCGACGTGCTCCACGTCATCCGCAACTCCGATTCACGCCGCGTCGGCACAGACTCGACACACCCGAGGGACCCAAGTCGGCCCCTTGACCACGTTGACCGGGTAATCCACGGTCAACGCTTTTGTAGTGAGAAAACACTCTGAAACAATCGTTTTTTAATCCAAGAAAAGAACATTAACCTTTGTCGTTTAACGTTTTGATTCTTAACCTAGAACTCTTTTGTACATTAAACTTTATCTAAATATGTTCTTTTCATAGCATCTCTCTTATTGATGTTTCTACTCTATCTATTTGGCAATAAATTAATATTTTTATTGCTGGAAATTATCTAAGTATGTTAAGTCAAATATTTATCCCAATGTTGAGCCGCCTATTTGTTGACACAAAAGAATCAACTACTCAGTATGCCCATATGTTGTAAATATTTTTAATGAATTGTGCTTAGTAACTTCGCTCATTAAGTTGTGCTAATTCATTATGTTAGTGAATGAATTATGTTATTGTACATCCAAATCAAAGTTAAGATTCAAATGAAAATAAACAGAGGTGATCAACAAGTGGAGACTGCACATCTTTTGAAAGATATAGACGCTCTCGGTTTCTCGAACATTGAAGGTTCTTTTGTAAGGAGGAGGATATGCTACAAAAAAAATTTGGGTGCACATCTTTTGTAAAGCATGGTCATCATAGTCTAATGTTGAAAAGGCATTGTTGGGGAATGTATACGGAAGTTAAATAATGATGATTAAATAAATGTCTTACATTGATGAAAAGTGATTTTGGATGATGTATCAGATAGTTTATGAATGATGAAAGGCAGCGTGTAATCGAGTTTAGCTTGCTTATTTCTGGATTTTCTTTCTATATATTTGTATTTGAATGTGTTGCCACACCATTGTTTGCACATGTTATAATTCAAGTACACTTAATGTAAGATTCATATATGGTTGTTATTTCCATTTCAACATTCTTATATAAACGAAGAATGCTCTTTTTTATGGTTAACATTCATTCTGTATTATCTACTACTTGAACAAATAATGTATATTACAAACATATTTCAAATGGTTTCATACAGAAGAAATTATTTTGTTATTTACATATTATTTAATTTTTAATAATAATGAACTAAAAAAGTATAGATACCTTAATTTCATTTCTCCTTATCTTTTTACTTTGAACTCAAGGATTTGAATAAGAAAGATCATGAGAGAAGCTAGTTCTCTAATTCTTAAAAAGTTTTCTTCATAAAAATAGATGTTTTATTTCTTGATTTTTAGGTGCACTACATTGATTTGGGGTTTAATGGACACAGTAGTAGATCCAAGAGGAGAGCACTAGATCCGGTTTTATCTCGCACTGTAATATAAGTTTTACAAGAAGTTCAGGGGTGACTGCATTTTCTGGCAAGCTTGGATCAGGGTCGCATGAGCATAAAATTTTCAACTCTTCTTTTTTAGGAGATAATGTCAGCACATCATTGAATCCACAGCAGCAACTTGTAGATGCATGATTCTTTCCCTGAGATGTGAAAAACTCACTACATGGTGCAACCAGTTTTTCAAGCCGCTCACAAGGGCTGGGCGAGTTGATTGTTGTACGTGGTAAGGACATGCTGAATGTCGCAGGTGATGCGGAAATGCTGATTGTTGCATATGCCAGTGAGATAACTTGCATGCTTAGCATGCTGAGTGTTAGAATGATTGTAAAGCACAATTTGTCCATCTCTATAAAAGGTTAAGTGTAAGGGGTGGCTTTTTAAGAAAATTGTTTCTAATACGAATGGTTTTTCCTACTATGGCAATTTATAGGAAGAATAATGGAAGGAATTATGAATGAACAAATTTATTCAAAGAATTAAAGTAAACTAAAAGTCAATAAATGTGATAATTAAAATTATGATAGCATATATGCAAAATTAGTATTGTTATGGTTTAAAAAAATTAGATACAAGAAATAACCACATTATTATTGTTCTTTTGTTTTTGTTTTTTGGTTTTAAATAAATAATTAATGTTTCCAGTTATTATGAATCACCATAATTAAATTATTAAATGTTAGGAAATTAATAAAGAAGCCGTGAAGCAAAAATCATTTAGATAAACAAGAATAATTACTATTTATTAAACGAATATCTTTATTATTTTCCAAAGACTTTGATTCATAATGGGTTTTAATTATTTCATTGCTAAAATAACACATGCAATAATTCAACATAATCAATGTACCTTATTGCTAACTAAAGTCATGTTATGACATTTTTTAGTGGAACATTTGATCGGATGTCGATAATTTCAAGTCACATCAAATTTGAATTTTCGTATACATGCTTGATTTCTTACTAAACCAATAAGAATTGTGTAAAGCTATGAAATCAGATGACTATATCATGTTGTTCACACCAAACTAAATTGATGTTTGAGTACAGAGAGTATAAAGGTGATATAATAGATTAAAATCAAGTAGTCATGAAACCAACGATAATTATATGATTTACTTTATTTTGTTTACATAAAGTTACATCTATTGGCTCAGTAGGTTATTAATCCTTATCCAACATGTTTAAGGGAAAGATGTTTTAAATTAGTGCAAAACGAATCATATTCATGTAGGCTTGACAATTTCACCATAGTTCCTTCTATAATGGTTTGATATTCAATCTGCCCCTTTAAATTCCTTCACCATAGACTTCTGTTATGAGGACTATATTCTCTATGTCCATATTAGCATTACAGGAAGGAATACCGCTTGTTGCCTACAAAGAATGATTAAATATAATGATGTAAATGGTTCGAATATATGTTTTAACATGCCCATTTCTGAAATCATTTATCGAATTCAGATATGGATACAGATATTATGCAACAGGAAAATTAGTTAACCATAAAAATTAGATACATGTATATGTTGGATAGGGATTGGATACAGATTATTTGTTATAAATAAGAGTATCGGTTGTACATGCATGGATATAATGCATACAATATGTAGAAATTCAATTATTTTAATATTTGTGTAGAAATTAAGAATCAAATACATATAAATGCATAATTATGGAAGAAGGCGATCAAGTACAAATGAATCAAGAGTTTGTTATATTGCCGGCATATTGGATGTTATTATTCATATCTATATCTGAAAAATCTAATTTTACTATCTGAATCTTAATTAATATTTGCTTGGATAAGAAGTTTTGATATTTGTTTTCTTATCCATATCCACTGGGATAATTTTTTTTGATATCTGTATCTATATCTTCAAAAATACTGATGCGAATTCGATTCAAATAAAATAAATCCATTTACATCCCTAACATTAACACCTAAAAATCCCAGTTTAAGTTTATGAAATGCTACTTCTTTAAAATAGCAATAGTATTTAATCAGTCAATTAAATTATTGCATTCAATGGGAAAGGGAAACCAACAAGTCACTGCAGCTTTCTATTCATTTTACTGTAGATATTATCATCCTCCCTTAAAAAATAAAAGAAAATGAAATAAATAAGAAAACTCAACATCGATTGGCTCTTTGGGACAACTGTGATAATTACCAGATCATCATTCTAATGCTTTGTCAATTAAAGGTAAGTCCATAAACTCCGATTTGATTTGGAATATTCTTTTGTACCATTAGAAATTTTAAGTATTATTATTATAAGTTACATGTAAAATTTGATTGTTGTTATGAATAGGACCTATTGGGTCTATTGGGTATCCACCCACATGAGTAACCATTATGAATACTATATAAAGGAGGCTAGGGGTTTCCTAGCCTCAACCTTCTCCAAACCTGCTTCTACTTCACAACACGTTATCAGCACGATCACGCTCGTTGGAAAAGGCGGCGACGCTCGAGGAAGGAGATCCATCAACCGCTCAGTTTTAATAAGTCGTAATCTTCTCAACGGGGAGCGAAAAGGGCATCCTTCACCAACCGTCGTCTAGATTCCCTTGTCGAATGTAGAGGTAAATCTCAAAACTTTTTAGATCCAAACTTGCGTTTCCCGTAGATCTGCATGTTTTAGGATCAAAAAGTTTAAAAACTTGGTAAAAATCACATTTTTATTTAGATCCGCATGTCTAAAAATAATAAAAGTCAGTTTTTAGATATTTAAATGGTTGAAAAATCAGTTTTTTACCCCCAACCTTGTTCCATACCCCGCACGCCCGAAGGGCGAAACGGAGGCGCTCCACGAGCGCCGCTGGCGGTAAACGCCGCGGCCAACGGCCGCTGCCTGTCGCCGCGACCCGCAGCCGCAGCCTCAGGCCGCGGCCTCAGGCCGCGGCCAGCCGTCGCGGCGGCACGCTGCGTGGGCCCCCTAGGGTTTTTCGGAAACCCTAGCCATAAACAGTCCAATTTTTCGGGGGAGGCCCAATTAACCCTAACAGGTTGTTTTCATGGCCCAAAAGCCTGAAAATTAGCCCATTTACACAATAATTTTTCCTTTTTTATTTTTGGCCCCAAGAGCCCAAAATAATTAAAGAAATTTTTAAGGGTTAAATCGAAAATAAAACATTAAAAATATGGATCAAAGGTAAAATGTTTTTCAAAATAATTTTTAGCACGTCACACACTATTTAGATTATTTATTAATCTTTACATGTTCTGTGATATGATTATCTGTTTGGTTGTATATCATTAATAGATTATGTGCGTGGTTGTATATCATTAATATATTATCTGCGTGTATGTGCTATTAGGCAATGATTTTATTAATCTTGTCTTTTTCTGATTAATTATCTGCATAAATCATCACCGCATTTCGTTTGGATTATTTGATTAGTATTAAACGAAAAGTTTTCTCTCCATTTTTAATGCTAGTGATGTTGCATATATTTCATTGCCTGTTGCATGATTTAACATTTAATATTATTACATGTCTGTGATAATTTAATGAATGTGTAGAAAATTATATGACTGCCACATATTTAATGATTTCTATGATGTACGTCTTATTTAGCATGCTAAAATCATTTTGATATAGTTTAATGCCCATAGCTAAACTATATATCTGCGATGAGATTATTTAAATGCCTGCAGCATATAAATAGCATGTGTATACATCATACTTGTTTCAATTCAGGTTAATTGAGCATAATTTTTAGTTTACAAGATTTATATTATATGTATGATGGGCTCATGATATGACGATATTTATGACAACAAGACAATTATGATTTCAAAAAGTTTAACATCATATCCACTTTGACAAAATGAACCTGAAGTTCAAAATCAAATCAAAAGTCAACACTCTTTCACCCTAATAAAATAAATATTAACAAATACGATGGACTATGTGAAAACTATTTATGCGATCTTTTAAAGATACGCATTTTGCGGTATATAGACCTCTCACACTTATTGTCTATATAATCAAATATTGACACCAGTTGTTGTCATAACACCGCTAAACTCTTTTAGAGTCATCTCACTTTACAATGTATGATTCTTGAATCTACCCCTTACTTTTAAGTGTACGCCCGAAGTCGTGACTTAATAGATAAGTGAGAAATTAGAAATTTCGTAGCCACGTATTTGTTTTCCCCTCTGAGCATGATAAACTATCCACAAATAAATTTGAACGACTCAAGAAAATGGCCTGAAGCTATACTCGAGCATCAAATAGACTTTTAAAAGTCACTTATTAATTAGAAAAGTGGAAGTATAAAATAATTTGCTCAAACCCCTGCTTATGTCTCCTTAGCAAGACTAATTTTCATTGTCCTTTATAAATAAGGAATATTGAAATCAGGGGAAGTTCAGGAACAAACATGACCTGAAATAAAAATAAGGAAAACTTAAAACAGGGGAAGTCTTGAATTAAATGAGAAAGGGAAGATATGATATACCTCGACATGGAGTAAGCAATGGCAAACCAATATCAGACCAGAAGTTCTGATAAGAGCCATAATGTTTTTGCAAACATGAATGTGCATTAACTTATGCCATATAAAAATACATACATATCTAGTCTAAACGACGAAAGTCAAATTGACCTTATGTATATTTAGCTACTCCCCGAGGACAAATAAACTTTGGAATCAAATTTAATCTATTGTCATAACATAAGTCTTAATGAGCATGATTATAGTTGTATGTTTTCAAGAGCACACATCACAATATGTCACTTGTTGACTTAACAAAATTAACAATATTATCCTCTTGCAGTTTTAATACATTTTATTTTACTGCGAATGTTTTGCTATCTTGAATACCCCTAAAAATAAAATGAGGATGCCATATACTCTCTGAAACTTATACAGTTTCAAAGGATATTCATCAAAATGAAATCCTTAATGACTCAAGAAATAAATGAAGCCTGAAGCTTTGTCCCCTAATGATCCGCACAACATTCAATGTGAAGATGTAATCCTTCACATTTTGAACATAGTTCAACTATTACCGGACAAAATTAACTTAAGCATTTTAATGGATTTTTCAAAAGTCCCACATAAATTCAAAAAGAGGAATTAATTTGGAATACCAGAAGTGTCCAGAATCGACCAATTTTGGATCGATATCACCTTGGATTGATGATGCAAGACATCATCAACCCGACGAACCCGAAGATTCTTCGAAAAGGGTGAAACTTTCATTGTCCTATTCAAAAGGGAAGAATGATAATGAGATCATCTCCATTCACATGGACATTGACTCTTCCCACTCCTCAAAGGAATTTAAGATGATATACTATCATCATTAAAGATAATGAAGACCTTTAGGTCTCTTGAGAGTAGTTAAGGGATATAAATAGGCGTTGTCCACTCCCTTAATAGGACTGATGATGTACATTTGGTGTACTCATCAATATAACCTCTAAATAAATGGTCATTATCCAACCACATTCTTTTATAAAATGGTGGTAACATTGGATAACACTGGGAAATTTAAATGATTTTGCAACTGGAAAAATATCGAACACCCTGAAGCTTGTATTCACACCCAAAAATGGGTAATGTAAATCAAAATGATTTAAATGGATTTCTTATCCATTAAAAATCCAGTTGTAGGTGACCACATGGGAACTTGCAATTACATTGCAAACCATCAAAACGCCTCATTAGAACCTATTTATATGAGTATGATCACCTCATATAAACAGTTTCCGAGAACCCCTAACGGGGGAAGCGTTTAGAGCACATCTTACAGATTGTGCCATGATGAGTAGACATCCCCATATCACCACTATAAACCATCAAAATGCAGAACTATTTATCGGAAGTAATTATCCTAAATAAATAGAGTCAGAGCACTTTGAACAAGGGAAGCATTTAAAATCACTTCTCCTAAGACGTGCATTGATGACCCTATTTTAAAGTTTTAATGAGATCCTGAAGATCCCTCACAACTTTAATTTCCCAACATTAGTTTCAACAGAAATACTATAATCATCTATGAGCCTGAAGCTCAATTGACCATTTAAATCATTAATACCTATGATCTGGTTATGAGATCCTGAAGATCCACACTTATGAAACTGTTAAACAGTTATCAGACATAGTTACTGACAATATAAATATTGTCAAAACTTTCACATCACTACTACTAAAAATCCAGCTAGGATTGACATACCAAATATAATGGATGCAATCCACCAGTAGCAGAAGTGGATGTCCTTAAGAGATGAGAGGACATACCACTAGGCTCCAAAGAGAGAGATCTACTCCTGGAGACCGAAAAAGCAATACCACCACAGGAAAGTGAGCTCAAATCCAGAACCTTATTGCAACTTGGTTGCTAAGGACCAATTCTGGATCTGTCCATATTCTTTACCCGTCCCAGAACCTTCACTTCTTTAACGCGTCGTGAAGGAGACACCTCTGGGAGAAATCAAATGATTATAGTATGTACGGGGTGAGTTTTGGGCAAGAAAGAACACATTTTGTCGACAAATTCTCTCATATTTCACTTTGCCAGTTAAATATAAAATATCGATTCCACAACTCTGCTTTGCCTGAAGCAAAGATAGAGATTTGGCCAAATTATAATAATGTGGAATGATGCAATAATAAGGTGAGCTGGACTCACTTATGAAATATGAGGTGTATGGACCTGAAGTCCTGATATCAAAAATGATATCAAATCTTGTGGAATAACTGAGTATTGTAGGAGAATTAAAATAAAATCGTTAGCTACAAGCATTTTAATTTGTTATAGCTTTAGAGGTATAAATCGCTCACACCATGAGATTATCAAGTAAGATGAGCTGAACTCACTTACAAGACGAATCTAATGCATCGACTGGTTTATGTCAAGGCGTAACCCAACGAATGGCAAAAAGAGGGAATTTTTGGTTGATGTTGCTATTGGATGTGACAACATTACTGATAGAAAATTTCCTCAACTGCATGTATAAATTTTTTTTACTTTCCTTTCTTTTTGGGACATATATTAATAATATGATTAAAGGAAAGACAACCTAGACAGAGATCCTTAAAAGACTCATACTAAAAGGTTGTTGTTTGCACCTCTTAAAAACAGTATTGTTCTTAAGAGAGCAAATTAAAAGAATTGAGATTATTTTTAATAACTCAAAATATTATCAGATCTCCTGAAGAGAAAATATCGAAATATCTGTTAAAGCCTATCTATCAGATATGATATGATATGAAAGTCCTAGCTAGGCATAAATTCTTGGCTTACAGAATACAATCAGCCTGAAGAAGAACTATCATCCTGAAGATGACATTAATCATCCTGAAGATGACATTAATCATCCTGAAGATGAACTATCATCCTGAAGATGACATTAATTATCCTGAAGATGAACAATTATCCTGGAAATGAACTATCATCCTGAAGATGCCATTAATTAATCATCCCGAAGATGAAAACTTCATACAATGACGATTGATGAAGAACATTAAAATCATTCTCCACTAAATACACCTATTTGGTTGTATGGATATACATTAAAAGACCCCTTTCCGTTAGCTGTAAGAGGGGAAGAATATACAAGGTCAAGAAGTACCTTACGTGTCTTTGGAACACTCTTTTACCTGGTCAACTGTATGCGTCTCTTTTGAGCGTTAGCAGTATATCTATTATTCAGGTACAATGCAGCGCCTGCAGCGCACCACTGGACCAGAGATATGTAGCTTCTGCGCTATCTCCAAGGGTCGAGGAAAAATCCTCCATGTTAAATGTATTTGCATATGCAGGTTACAAATCATCACGATGAATAGTATAAAAGGGATTTCCACCTCCTGAAGTTCTACACAGAATCCTCCCAAGTCTACATCCTTCCACCATCCCTAGAAGCTCATCACCCAAGGAGCAGTTCAAGAACATACAAAGCTAGGTCCTGAAGTACCTTGCAGACAATGACGATTGAGACGTGGAGCTGTCTACCAAGTTCGCTGCACTCCTTTAGTTTCAGCTACTGCCTTATATAAGTGAAACTTGTATAGATGAGTGATGTTTTTACTTTACTTTTGCTTGTGGAATGTTGTAGATGAGATGGATGTATAGACACATATGAGATTAATGTATAGATATATAGGATATCTGCAAGCCTGAAGCTTGATCAGATAAGGGGGAGTCAACTGTAGAGTTGTACTCTTTTTCCTTGGCTAGTGGTTTTTCCCACAGGGTTTTCCATAGTCAAGGTTTTAATGAGGCAACCACATTGACTCTGGATCCAGAAGTATCCACCCCTCGACACATCCCCAAATCAGGGGAAGTTATGGAGTGTTGTACTCTTTTCCCTTCGCTATCAATTTTTTCCCATTGGGTTTTCCATAGCTAAGGGGTTTTAACGAGGCAGTTACCCCTAACTTGGATCTAGAAGTATCCACCCTTTAAGATACTCATTAAGTACTCATGAATCATTCAGTATTCATAAGTCGAGTATACCACGTTGGTTGGATAAGGGGAAGTGTTATGAATAGGACCCATTGGGCCTATTGGGTATCCACCCACATGAGTAAGCATTATGAATACTATATAAAGGAGGCTAGGGGTTTCCTAGCCTCAACCTTCTCCAAACTTGTTTCTACTTCACAACAATTGTTTGTTATTTATGAACTACGTTTACCATTTTAATTGGCTTGATTATAACAATAACTTGTAATGTGATACCTATACATTGCCTAGTGCTTAGTTTATGCAATTCAATGTTGATACTCTTGCAATGGTATACTATGAATTAGTGAGGCTATACTTGGTAACTATAGTTGACCTAGCTAGTAAATGTTAATTGCCACCTTGATATAGAATTAAGTCTGAGTTGCTTTAATCCTACTTAACCACAAAAATACTGTAGTTCAATTAAACTATCTACTGATCCAAACATGTGCACTTTCAAATATTTGTATAATAGCGCATTATGGTATCACCTACTTGAAAAATCTTTTATACATTTGAGAGATGTTTTGAATTTTTTTGTTGGCTTGGGCAAGCTGACTGGGCCAAAAGGTTGATTGAAAAATGAATCAAATTTAATCTTAAGGAATGAATGGTTGAGACGAGGTTTTGAGCAAACTTTTGCCGGGGAACTTTTGAGTTTTCGGCTTGAATTTTTGGGGGAAATGATTTGAGGGAAACCCGAAACATTGAAAGCCGAACTCTCTCTATCTGTGCATATGCCCGAGCATGGCCTCTTTAACTCCCCCAACAACCCATTTTACTTTTGAATTTTTTTTCCACAGTAGAGGATTTGCCTATTACAAGGGAGAGAAAGTAGCAAGCAGTAAGAAACTGACGCACGATGTCATCGACGACCCAAACAATTGAAGGAGGTCCCTTATTCTCTCTATCTTTGTTTCCCCCTTTTATTTTGCATATTACATGTGTGATGTTTTGTCTCGATAAGCATAGTTGGTGTTCAGTTTCAGATTTGCACCTGGAAGTACGAATGTCGTTTTACTGCAAGCACATGGTGTAAACAGTGGCAAGCAGTTATCGTATCCACAGGGAGGCAGTTGTCACACTATCTATTGATCCTAAGCTAGGTTAGGCTTCGAATGTCTTATTAGGTGGAGATGGATTACGGGGTGTCGTAATGGTGGTAGATGTGAATGCGAGGGTGTCACAGTCAGCAGGTCACATAAAAACACAAAAGAAAGCAAACACAACAAGGAGAAAACGAATGAGGGAAATATCACTAGGGTATCGGGAATCACCGCTAGGACTTTCAGGTTTGAATAACAGGTTAAGGATACTTTCGTTGGACGATGTGTGAGGGTAGGAGTGTCACATCCGGAGATGGGAATGAGTACTTAACTTTCGTTGTTCCTACTCGTCTAACACATTTCTATGTAAAGCCGTGCTCTCGCAGTCAACTTTGCATAGGAATGCATGCATTAAGCTTGACACTTGGTCCCGCCTCGCAGATCTGTATACACTCTCGTGATCTATGGAGTGCGACGATATCCTATGGTTGGTTCTAGCAATCGACGTGCTCTCACAGTCACAGACTAGCGGATTGGGGATTTACGGTCGCCACTGCTCTCACGTCACTCTCGTAATCACGAGCCTCAGAGAATGGCCGCTAAGCCCAAATCGGATTCGTGGGGATTCTCCCCAAGGTACAGAGCCGCCTATGCGGTACCCCGATCCTAAGGCCAATCCCCCAAAACCATTGTTCAAACCTCCATAGGGCAACCCTAGATTCATCCAACTAAGGTTTAACCTATCATACAAACCATAGAATCCAAGGGTTCATCCCTAATCCTAGCAATAGTTCTACTCAATCATCGCACAAGATAGGGAAACGATAGAACCAACATCACACGCAGATTAAGGGAAAGCAATAGAAGATTACACATCCAAACAAATGAGAAAGCAATAAAGAAGATTCAACGAAGGAAACACTTAGCTTAATAGAAGATATGATACAAATCAGCAACTAGGGGGCCGATGCATTGCCTAGCATTTGAAAGAGTCTCCAAATCCTAAAAACTAGTTCTCCTAACAAAAGAGGAGATCGCCCCCAAATGGCTACTCAAATACATATATATAGAACCCAAAAAACCCCCAAAATAACCCTAAATCGAGTTGGACCCGTGCTCTCTACCCAGGTAGCTCAGGCTGGCATCTGGAGGTCGCTTGGCTGAGCTATAGCACGTGTCTGCCCGAGCACAGATTCCAATACAGATTCATCAACTTGCAGAAATTCCCTAGGGCGCATCTGACCTCCGATTGGCGGGTTCTTGGTGGCATTGGAACTATTATGAAGTTTACTATCTAGGAGCAATATGAGAAAAATACTGTAAAATCCATAGTGATAGCAGAATTGGAAAGAGTGAAGGGCTGTCCAGTTTCAAGCAATGTTGGCCATTTCTACTTCGCTCGGCCGAGCGGCTTGGGTCGCTCGGCCGAGCGAATTAAGCGTTGAAATTACATGGACTTGAAGGCACATTTTTGGGCTCTTCTGATAGCTGGCTCAGGCGAGCGACTTGGTCCCTTGGCCGAGCGAGCCAAGTTGCTCGCCTGAGCACCCCTTGAGCTCTTGTCCTCTCCTTCAATTCTTCTCTTCTTCTCTTTCTCTCTTCTCTTCCCTTCTTCTCTCCTTCATTACTCCCCTCCAGCATCATGAGCTCCTCAGATATGACGCCATTGACGCTCCGACATCGACGATCATGTCATCCTCTCCAACATGCTCCAAATCGCTCGATATTCCCTGAAATGCATCAAAACGCTCTCGAAGTCAAATAGTTCCATTTATCGACATTAAAGCGTATAAAATCAGGATTAAAGCGATCATTTTAACGTGTAAACATGTATATAAAATGTGGAATATTATGACACATCAAAATCCACTAAGCTTACCTCTTACTCGTCCTCGAGGAAGCCTAGTAAGAAGCGAACCCGGGAGAGGAATACGATTGAGAGGTCAAGCAATGACGTGTGATGGAGACAAGGGGCTCATTCTTAAAACTCGAAAAAATATGAACCCAAGGAATAGAAGATTTACGTGAACACACATCAATATGAAAAAAGAACGCACATACAGACAAAATACTTAAGTCTCACTTAAATGATCATATTGTGGATTTCAATAAAAGTGATGAACTCGATAATAATGAAATGAGAAAAGTACTATATCATATCATGTTTATCATGAAATATACACAGTTCACAGAAATGAAACCAATGTCCACAACTCATTCTCTAAGCAGTATAAATATGTCATGATCAAACATTTTCAAACATGCATTGTATTTTGTTAAGCTTCACGGAATGAGTTAGTGTTAAGGTAAGGCGTCACCACAATACGCCCGTTTCATGACTCCTAGAACCCATGAACTTTGCCAAATCTCTGTTCTAAATAGAAAGTGGGGTAAGGATATGGAATTTTTCTTTTTACAATTATTTTTGGCTATACAATTTTCTTATATACATATTTTTCCTTCTTTATATACACGAGATAACTCAATATATACAAGAGGCGGCCTATGCATCCCAGACCAGACAGTCTTAGGGCATTGGGTTACAAAGAACCCCTATGGCCTTTTATTTAGGATAATTGTTTGGTTTTTGTATTACTGGGATTTTTGCAAACTCACGTAAATGCGATGGAATGCAAACATGATCAAAGTTCATTTATTGGCTATTCACAAAAGAAAAAGGAAAAACATAGAATCTAGACATGGCTCGGTTTTAGGAATTCTAATCGTCACTACTTTGGTTGTGGTGGGGTTATCATATCTCTTTTGAATTACTAAACATCCATGAAGCAATAGAATTATCTATCAAATCACGCAAGAGTCAAATAATTTTCAGATTTGATTCATTCATTTTAGCTTAACTGTTTCTAGAATATGGTTGTGAAACTGTGGATTCTACTATGAAAAAGCATATTAACAATGATACTCTAATCAAGGATTCGAACTCTAATCTAACATATATCAGAGTTCATAAAAAAATAAATCCACAATGTTTCATAGTAAAT
Organism: Scilla litardierei; assembly: GCA_030789695.1. Taxonomy (NCBI): domain Eukaryota; kingdom Viridiplantae; phylum Streptophyta; class Magnoliopsida; order Asparagales; family Asparagaceae; genus Scilla; species Scilla litardierei. Next base: position 137,036,142 of record CM061138.1, on the reverse strand, counting down.
GAAGCATATGAGACATAAATAAAGAGGTGAACATGGTTCAATAGAAAATTTCAAAGTGTGTTTCCCGACGAAGCAAAGTGTGTGCACTGTGCACTCCCCCAAGCTTAAACATCACATTGTCCTCAATGCATGAATGATATAAATAGAGGACAACGGCAAAATAGGGGGCCGCACAACAATTAATCTCTCTCCCCCAAGCTATAACAGACTGTGCCCGTTATGGACAGATGGGCATAAAAATTGGAGAGAGAGGCGAAATAAGCACCAAATGCAATGGTGGGCAATGATGATAAATAGTGGGTTGGGTGTAAAACATAATCGAGACATCATATGTGGTGAATTTGTTAAACTAGGAAAGCATAGAATTCCTATATAGTCCTCTCGCTATCAAGAGGATTCGTGATTATTTAAAGTATAAAAATATACTCTATATCTACACTACTGGATCAGTACCACCTGTAGCAAAAGGCAGATCCAGTATCTTTACCGGTGCAGGCAACTGCTCCAGCTGATCCTTTCATGGCTCTGCCAGCTGCGCGTCTCCACGGACTCCATCAGATTCCAGCAATGCGGCTCCAAGCATCTCTCCAAGGACCCCACCCATACCCTGAAAGAGATAAGCCGCATCAATCTGATGTGGATTATTTTTCCCCAAAATATAAGTTTTCCTAAGAAGATCGTCAAAAGAAATATGTAAACTAAAAATAGGTTGACGATACTTTCCTGAAAATATATCTCTGTTCCCGTGTTCCACGACGTGCAATTCCTCGTCGTTCTTTTTGGGTTCTTCAGGCAACTATGGCGTTTGACTGTGAATCTCATCAGGTGACTCATCATTGTGCTCCTCGATGGCAAGTTCCTCAAGTAGTGAGACATCCTAGCGTACCTCTGGTCCATAATCGTATCTGTCCTGCAAAAGGTATGACGTGTCAAAGGTATCTGAATCAAAGTAAATATTGAATGGAATACAAGATTCAGAGATGGAATGGGTAAACATATCTCACTGAGTGGGAGTAGTAAGCTCTGGTGGGCGGTCCTCTGCTGTAGTGAATGGTGGAGGTGGCTGCAGGAGCTCAACTGAAGGTGTGCAATATTCAGGCTTCATGTGAATATCCTTATCCTCGTCCTGAATAGTGTCCTCCTCAACGATTTGCTCTGGCTTCGCTAGCACGACCTCCTCACGATGCACTGCCTCGGCCTCCTCCTTGGTAGGTGCAAGTGACACTATGGCCTCAGGCATCTCCTCTACGGTATACAAATATATCTTGTCCCCCTCAACTCCAGCGTGAACTCCATCATTAATGAAACCTACAGAAGAGATGCGATGCGTAATAAAATTGTGAAATTTACGCTCAGAAGGATCACTTGCAACTAGTGTCATTGGACCGGTGGACCAAACTTCGTCCACAATGATACTCAATATGCCCAAGAATGTGTCCTCGTTCTCTCACTCTGGCTCTTGAGATGGATGAGTCATACTGGTATCATCGACCACCTATTGCAGTTGATCAAGGGTCTCCTTCAGTTTGGCGCAGGTTTCCTCATGTTGAAATTGAAGAGTCGCCCTGCCATCATCCATCAATGCGAGTGCCAAATTGATGGGATGGTCTGGACTCAAGCGACAACTGCGGCTTTCGTAAGGCATGTGTCCCTCCACGTCACAAGACTCGTAGTAGACATATCACTCTAACTAATGGTCCTATCCATCCATCTGATAGTATGGGTCCTGTGGATAATATCCGTACTCTTCCATTAGAGCCCCATACTGTGCCAAATAGTCTTTTCCTGAATAATTCCAAAATAGTTCCATTGTAACTGAACAGTAAAAAAAACAACCTGGAAAAGATATCAGTGGTACATGGAGATAAAGATAATAATAGCGCAGGTGGTAGGGAAAAATAACTCTTTTTGTTTCTTTTTATAAATTTTTGTTTTTATTCGAAGTCTAACAACCAAATCGTGACAAATAAATAATGTGGTTAAACGCCTCACAGGCAACGTCGCCAAAAACTTGTTCGGTTCTGGATTTGCACCCGGAAGTATGAATGTCATATTACTGCAAGCGCACGGTATATAAATATATCAGAGAGCAGGTATCGAATCCACAGGGAGGCAGTTGTCACACTTCCTATCGATCGTAGGATGGGTTAGGCTTCGATGCCTTATTGGGTGGAGAATGATTACGAAGGATTGTCGTAGTGACGATGGAAGTGGAATGCGAGGGTGTCACGATCGGCAAGGCACGACCAAGTCTCCACACAAAAAGAAAACAAAAAGAACAAAGGGAAACAATCGAGAGAAAGATCGCTAGGATGTCGAGAATCCCCGCTTGGGCTTTCGGGTTTTGATAACGGGTCAAGGATCCTTTCATCGAACAACGTGTAGGTAAGAGTATCGCATCCGAAGATGGGAATGATCGTTCGAATTTCGTCTTCATGCTCGTCTAATGCCTCCCCATGCGTAGCCATGCTTTCGCAGTAGGCTTTGCTTGGGGATGCTTGAAATATGCTCAACACTTGGTTCACGTACCACAAATCCATATCCACTCTCATGATCTACATGCTAGGGTACCACTCTATGGTTGTTTCAGACTGTCAGGCTATTCTCATAGTCACCGACTAGGGGATCAAGGATTAGTGATCACCCATAGCTCTCGAGTCACTCTCGTAATCACGAGACCTAGAAACGGCCACTAAGCCCAAATCAGATTCATGGGGATCGTCCCTAGAACGTGGAGCTACTTTCGCAATTCTTCAACTCTAGGGCTAATCCCCCAAAACCCCTGCCGTAGTGATGTAGTGCTGTAGGGCTGCTGGAGTGCTGATTCATGGGGACCGAACCAGAAGATGGAGGAACACCTCCCCAGCAATGACGCCAAAAACTTGTTCGGTTCCGGATTTGCACCCGGAAGTACGAATGTCGTTTTACCGCAAGTGCACAGTGTAAACAGTGGAAAGCGGGTATCGTATCTATAGGGAGGCAGTCGTCACACTACCTATCGATCCTAGGCTACATTAGGCTTCGAATGTCTTATTAGGTGAAGATGGATTACGGGTGTCGTAATGGTGGTTGATGTGAAATGCGAGGGTGTCACGGTCAGTAGGTCACATCAAAAGACAAAAGAAAACAAACACAACAAGGAGAAAACTAATTGGAAATATCACTAGGGTATCGGTAATTCTCGCTAGGACTTTCGGGTTTGAATAACAGGTTAAGGATCCTTTCGTTGGACAATGGGTGAGGGTAGGAGTGTTACATCCGGAGATGGGAACGAGTACTTTAGTTTCGTTGTTCTTACTCGTCTAACGCATTCTTATGTGAAGCCGTGCTCTTGCAGTCAACTTCGCACGAGAATGCATGCATTAAGCTTGACACTTGGTCCCGCCTCGCAGATCCGCATCCACTCTCATGATCCACGGAGTGCAATGTTATCATATGGTTTGTTCTAGCAATCGGTGTGCTCTTGTAGTCACCGACTAGCAGATTGAGGATTAGCAGTTGCCCCGGCTCTCGCGCCACTCTCATAATTACGATCCCTGGAGAACGACTGCTAAGTCCAACTCGGATTCGTTGGGATTCTCCCCAGGATACGGAGTCGCCTTCGCGATACCCCGATCCTAAGGCCAATCCCCCAAAACCCTTGTTCAACCCTCCATAGGGCAACCCTAGATTCATCCAACTAAGCTTTAACCTATCATCCAAACCATAGAATCCTAGGGTTCATCCCTAATCCTAGTAATAGTTCTACTCAATCAAGATATAGAAATGATAGAAATCAACATCAGATGCAGATTAAGGGAAAGCAATAGAAGATTAAACATCCAAACAAGTGAGAAAGCAATAAAGAAGATCCAACGAAGGAAACACTTAGCTTAATAGAAGATCCGATACAAATTAGTGTGGAGGGGGCCGATGCATAGCTTAGCCTCCGAAAGAGTCTCCAAACCCTAAAAATAGTTCTCCCAACAAAAGGGGAGATCCCCTAACAATGGCTGCTCAATCCCCTTATATTACCCTAAAAACCCCCAAAATAACCCTAAATTGAATTGGACTTGCGCCTGCTGCCAAGGTAGCTAGGGCTGGCTGTTGCAGGTCGCTCGACCAAGCGCGGACACGTGTCTGTCCGATCACAGATTCCAGCACGGATTCACCAACTTGCAGAAATTCCCTAGGACTCATCTGACCTCCGTTTGGTGCATTCTTGGTGGCGTTGGAATTGTTATGAAGTTAACTATCTGGTAAAAATATGAGAAAAATATTGTAAAATCCCTAGTGATAGCAGATCTTCAAAGAGTGAAGGGATATCCTGAAATCTGCGCCATCGGCCATTTCTACTCCGCTCGCCCGAGCGGTATGGGTCGCTCGGTCTAGCGAATTTGGTCGCTCGGTCGATCAAATTAAACGCTGAAATTCCAGAGAGTTGAAGGCACATTTTTGGGCTCTTCTGATAGCTGGCTCGAGCGAGCGTTGGGGGTCGCTCGTTCGAGCGAGTCGGATCGCTCAGCCGAGTAGCCCCTTGCAGCTTGGCTCCTTCCCCTTGGTGTCTCAGCTCGGCCGAGCGCATGATGCACTCGGCCGAGCGATCTGGAAAAATCCTCTTCATTGCCTTCTCTTTTCTCTTTCTCTTCTTGGCTTCTTCTCTCTTGCTCCTCCCTCGCTCCCCAGCAGATTTGAGTCGGTGAATGCAGTGCCGCTGATGCTTCGGTGTCTATGTCCAAGCTCTCTTCCCCAATATACTCTAAATCGCTCGATATTCCCTGAAAAGCAACCAAACGCTCTTAAAGTCAAATATTTCCAGTTATTAGCGTAAAAGCGTATAAAATGTGGATTAAAGCGATCATTTTGACGTGTAAACATATAAATTAAATGTGGAATATTATGACACATCAAAATCCACCAAGCTTACCTCTTACTCGTCCTCGAGGAAGACTACTAAGAAGCGAACCCGAGAGAGGAATACAATGGAGAGATGAGGTGATGATGTGTGATGGAGACAAGTGGCTCATTCTTAAACTCATCAAAATATATGAACCCAACGATACAAGAATACATGAACACACACCAATATGTAATAAGAACACACATACACACAAAATACTTAAGTCTCGCTCAAATGAACATATTGTGGATTTCAATAAATGCAATGAACTTGATAAACAATGAAATGAGAGTAGAGCTACATCGTATCATAGTTTATCATTAAATATGCTAAGTTCACAAAGTTGAATCCAATGTCCACAACTCATTCTCTAAGCAGTGTAAATATGTCATGGTCAAACGGGTTCAAGCATGTGTTGTGTTTAGTTAAGCTTCATAGAATGAGTTAGTAGATTCATTTAAGGTAAGGCGTCACCACGCTATGCTCGTTTCATGATTCCTAGAACCCATCAACTTTGTCAAGTCCCTATTCTATATAGAAAGTGGGGTAATGATATGGAATTTTTCTTTTTACAATTGTTTTTGGCTATACAATTTTCCTATATACAAATTTTTCTTTCTTTATATACACGAGATAACTCAATATATATAAAAGGCGGCCTATGCATCCTAGACCAAACGGTCTTAGGGCATTGGGTTACGAGGAACCCCTCGGACCGTTTATTCAAGATATTTGTTTGATTTTTGTATTATTGGGGTTTTTGCAAACTCACGTAAACATAATGGAATGCAAAACATGATCAAATATCATTTATTGGTTATTCACAAAAGAAAATGAAAAAGCATAGAATCTAGACATTGCCCGGTTTCAGGAATTCTAATCATCACTACTTTGGTTGTCGTGAGGGGTTATCCTATCTCTTTTGAATTATTAAACATCTATCAAGCGATAGAATTATCAATCAAATCATGCAAGAATCGAATAATTTTCAAATTTTGATTCATTCATTTTCAGCTCAACTGTTTCTAGAATATGGTTGTGAAACCATGGATTCTACTATGTAAAAGCATATTAACGATGATACTCTAATCAAGGAATTAAACTCTAATATAGAAGATATAAGAGTTAATAAAAAAATCCACAATATTTCATAGAAAATGAAGCATATGAGACATAAATAGAGAGGTGAACATGGTTCATATGAAAGTTTAAAATGTGTTTCACGATGAAGCAAAGTGTGTGCACTGTGCACTCCCCCAAGCTTTAACGTCACATTGTTCTCAATGTGTGAATGATATAAAACATAAGACAATGGCTAAATATGGGGGCCACACCACAAATTAATATCTCTCCCCCAAGCTATATGAGACGGTGCCCGGTGTGGACAGATGGGCATAAAAATTGGGGAGAGAGGTGAAATAAGAACTAAATTTAAGGGCGGGCAACGATGATAAGTAGTGGGTTGGGTGCAAAAGATAATTGAGCAACCAATATGGGGTGAATTTATTAAACTAAGAAAGCATAGAAATCCTTTACGATCATCTTGCTATCGAGAGAATTCGTGTTTATTTAAAGCATAAAAGTTTACACTACAGCTACGGATAGCAACGTGCTAGGCTGGGCTCGGGCATTTGCATGCCCAGTCCCGACCCAACTTGACATCGGGCCGGGCTTGGGCTTGGGCTTGGGAGAATCGGGCTTTAGAAATACCGTTCAGGCCTCGGGCTGGGCTCGGGCAAGCCTGTCTTTTTCAAAGCATATAAGATAAGACAACGTGATGTCTTAAATTGCCAGTTTTCATAGATTGTACAGCGAAAAAAAATCTAACAGTTCCCGTGTATTGATATTTCCTTTGATTTGATTAATCCAACCCTGCCATTGAGCCAGGTCTTACTGACTTACAATACACTTTATTAATTATTACCACGTGCATTCACTTGCTATTCCCATGGGCATCTTTCTTCTATTACTATGATGTGCATTATTCTAGTTACGAGTTGGAACTGACAAAAAATTTGCTTCTAAATAATTAAGTGTCTCGCACTGTGCTTTAGTGTAAATATTTATCTGTATCAGGTGAGACTCATGCATAAGGCATGCAACGGCGTGGAAATTTTGATGCCTCTCTTATTCGCATAAAGAAGCCATCTGTGCCAATTTATGTGATCTTTTATGAGCAGACCCACCCATCTGTCGTGAACCTGAACGCAAAAGCCCATGAGAAGATGGACACTCTTGGGAGGAATCGGAGTATTGCAGCACACACCATGGTTCTTCTGATGAGAAAATATGGACCATTTTCCATGAGAATGGGAGAGACTTGATAGTTGACTCTCAGACTATATAATAATATTGTCATAAAAATTATAGAAGAAACATTTGCAATCAAAATCCATTTAAACAAAACCTTTGCAAAATGAGAAATAAACACCGAAAACCAAAACCAATATTGTAGCTAGCATAAGATTCCGAAGCCAAAAACAAAAAGAAGATAAAAGAAGCTAGAGGATGACAGAGCCAAGCCCTTCTACAATCATTGTAAGTGCCATGTCTCTGAGATCAAGCCATGTATCAAGAAATTCTTTTAAACTGTTACGTTTGCTCGTTCAGATGAAAATGGATTGTATTTAAGGGTAGACATAATTCAGACTCCAAAACCTCCAAAACCAAACTTGAAGCTTTTGAGCCACATCAAAATCTTCTCAGTCATCATCTATATGGTCAAGTTCGTCTTCCCCTGATAACTCATCTGCATATAAAAATAATGATATGAGCATTTATAGTTATCTAAGTTATAAAAATAATTAATGAATTCATAACCTTCAGCTTCGAAACCAATGTCTTCTTCAAGTATTGTGAAATGATCCATCTTTGCCTTAGAAGTATTTGGAAAGATAAATGATATGCAATAAGTTAAAAAAAATTAATTAAAACATTAGAATCATGAAAATATATTCTAATTTCAATAAATGATTTAGATATTTACCATCCATATGCCTCCATAGCCAACTTTTAGTGCACATTAACGCCTCTACAGTATTGAATTTAAGTCGACTTCGATGTGGGGTTATTATTCTACCACCTGTACTAAATGCAGCTTCAGAAGCAACAGTGGTAATTGGAATAGCTAGCAAATCTCTGGCAATTGCTTGTAGTATTGGATATTGCATTCCATTCAGCCTCCACCAAATCAAAATATCAAAATTTGAGCTTCTAGGTAAAACATCCTCATCTAAATAATTATCCAACTCCATCCTTAACACTGAAGTGTGAGCCATTTTATAACGACTTATGTATAAATAATAATCGGTTTCAGTGTTGTTAGAGGAATCACTGGCTTCAACTACTTGACGGGCACCCTCGGACTCTTTCTTGAATTTCCATTGATAATCAGAAACCAAATCATAACAAAGTTGTTTGATCCTCTCTATTTTACCCTCATAACCAGTAGGATATATTTGCTTAAAATAATATTCTAGTAATACCAACTTATACGTTGGATCCAACACTGCTGCAACCGCCATAATATTGTGCATGTCCTCCCAATAACTTTCAAACTTAAACCACATTCTTTGAGCCATTTTTCGAATCACCTCATGATCAAAATTTTCCACCCATTTACATATTGCTAATCTAATGTCACAAACCTTTGGCAAATAAATATTCGATGTAGGGTATTTTGTACCTGAAAACAGCTCAGTAATCGTATTAAATAGTTTCAATTTCTTACAAACTTTTGAAGCAAAGTCCCACTGTAAATCTGTAGGCAAACAAGTGTATTGAGAGTCATGTTTTTTCAGTCTGACAAACACTTCCTTATATGCTATGGCAATGCTAAGCATCTTAAAAGTGGAATTCCATCTAGTTGGGCAATCTAAACATAACTTCTCATTATAATTTATGTGTAATTGCCTAGCTGCATCTTCAAATTTCTCAGCTCTTTTAGGAGTTGCATCCCAATAGGCTACACTATCTCTAATATTTTTCAACTCTTCTTTCACCACTTCTAGGCCTTCTTTCACTATCAAATTCAATATATGGGCACAACAACGCACACGCAGCAAAAAACCATCGCTTAACAAGGAAGACCGCTGCAATTTATCCTTAATTCTATGAATCATGGAAGAATTTGTACTACAATTATCCAACGTTATTGTAGAAAATTTTGTATCAATGTTCCAATCCATAAGACAATCAACTATGAATTTGATAATCTTTCACTTGTGTGAGGAGTAGGCACATAGATAAACCTAAAAAATATGTACATTTATAAGTAACACAAATTATGGATGACAAGCATCAAAGGAATCTAAGCTTAAGAAATAAAAGAATGTTACCTCAAAAGTTGATTTCGTAAGGTCCAATTGCTATCAATATAATGTGCTGTTACAGACATGTATCCCCTCTTTTGGTGACAAGATGTCCACATTTCTGATGTGATAGCTGTTGGATCTGGATCCTACCCTAGAGGGGGTGAATAGGCTAATAAAAAATTCTCGCACAACCCACGAGAAATCACACGCAGTTAAAAGCACAAGTAGAGTAAATAAGAGACAATCACAGAGTACGCACATATTTACCCTGGTTCGGTCGCACCAACGACCTACGTCCAGGCCCAAGCAAATATTAGCATTAATAAGTTCCTTTTGTATATCTACAATGGGGTCCTAGCTCCAACTCCCCACCTAGACTGTACCATACTCAACAAAGTGCAGAACCCTATCAACCTAGTAAATGTGTATCTTGACTGCACCAACACGTCAAGACCCTCTTGTCTAGCCCCAAACAGACAAGTCCCAAAACAGTCCAAATACTGGTAAAAGTTTCCCCTACAGAGATCGTTACACTAATACATGAATATAAAGAGTAAAGTGTTTAGAAATGCTCAGTTCGTGTCCGTGTAGTCGTCTCTGTCAATCAGCACGTCGTCAAATTAAACATTTCATGAAGATTGTCATGGCTACCAAATAGTTTCTAACATGCGCATGTAGCTATAACAATAATACAATGATTTTTACAAGGATATGAATGAACATTCAACAAATACCACTTATACTGAATCATAAAGAGGTGTTCATTAAGCACAATTTTTGTTTACTTTTGGGTTTTCAAATTTTTTTGTTTTTCTTTTATAAAGAACTAAAACAAGCTTAAAATCAAACAATCAAGCACACAAACAAAAATTAAATCAAGCACACACAAAAACTATGAAGGTATGCAATGAATGCAAAGACGGAAAAGAAATATACCTTCGCGTTGCTATTTGACTAAGGATCTCAAGAATAAAACTTTTAATTCATTGCTCCTCGCCAAATCTCTATCCCACCTACATAAAAGGTGTTAAGTGTGACCTTGGAATCCAGCAAGGTCTACTAGTGTTAGTCATCAAAGTTTTAGGAACCCACACTTGTTTAAACTTTATGTTTGTGTTCCTAAACTTACAATAATAGGATGTGTGACCAACACTATCACAAGTAAAACACTTTGCATGCATATTTTTCACAACAGAAGTCACATTGTGGAATTTCTTAAATTTGGGCTTTTCAACGTTTTTCAAACCAAATCCAAGTCCTCTTCTATAATTTCCATATAATTGATTTTCAAGTATGGTATCCAACGAATGTTTACTAATTGAAAATTTTCTTAATGATAATTCTAGATTAGAAACTTTGGATTTTAATAGTTTATTTTCATCCACAAGCAAAGTACATTTACTTATGAAAGCTCTCTTATTTTCCTCCTCCTTCTTTTCAAATTCAACCATTTTTCTTTTAAAGTCATTATTCAACATGCAGTATTTTTCATTAAGCTCTCTAATCACATAGTCTTTTTCAGTTTCGAGCTTAGTCAAATCTTGCAGCATGCTAATATCATTTAATAAGGAAGGACAAGTAAGACAAGTAGCTTTTTAGGCATGCTAGCTTTTTCCTTTTCTAGTGAAATAATTTTAGCGTTACATGCAGCAAGTTTCTCTTTAAGAATATCCACTTCATCAGAAATTTCACAGTTTTCTTTTTTGTAATTTAAAGCTAGCATCCATATAGTCATTCAACGTGAGTTCTAGCTCATTAATCTCATTTTGCATTCCTTTACAAACATCTAACAATTCATCTTTAGTAAAGGAATTTACCTCATCGTTGTTTGCCATTAAACTGACGACAACGGAGTGGGCTACCACCTCTTCATCCTCATCCTCAGCTTCGTTGTCCATGTCCCAAGTTAGCATCTTGGCTTTTCCTTTGTCTTTAGCAACATGAGCAGTCTATTTTCTACATTGCTTCGCAAAGTGTCCATTTTTCATGCATTTGAAGCATTCAACTTTATTAGCAGAATCTTGTTCAGAAGAATTTTTATGGTAATTAAAAGTATTAGAGCGAATGAACCTTCTATGCATTTCTAATCTTCCTTGAGGAGTTCTGATGAACTTTCTGAAATTTCTAACCATTAGCGCCACTCCTCATCATCATCATCATCTTCGCTAGCTTTCAGATCAAGTGGCTTTGAAGCTTTTTCCTTCTCCTCAGGTTTCTCTCTTTCTTCAATATTTTGCAATTCAAGCTCGTGGGACATTAGATTACATATCAAGTCCACTACCCTCATCTGTGATAGATCCTTCTCTTCTTGGATGGCATTGACTTTAGGCCTGAAAGAGCTTGGCATCGCTCTTAATAATTTCCTCACATGTTCAAGACTAGAATATGGCTTACCGAGCGAGCTAGACTTGTAGTGATGTTGGTTAATCTCGCAAACATCTTCGATATGGTCTCTGATGGTAGCATACAAAATCCCTCGTACTCTGTGCTCAGAAGTGCAAGTCTAGACTCCTTCACCTGTGACGTTCCCTCGTGCGTCACCTCCAATGTATGCCATATTTCCTGCGCAGTTAGACAATGTGAGATACGATTAAATTCTGATTTATCTACTGAACAAATGAAAGCATTCATAGCCTTAGCATTAAGAGAATAAAGTCTCCAATCATTATCATCACATTTATCATCAGGTTTAAGCATCTCAACATTTTCAATTTTAATGACAGGTAGTTTATATCCTTTTTCAACAATTTGCCAAGCTTTATAGTAAATAGAAATTAAGTAGATTCTCATTCGATTTTTCTAATAAGCATAATCTACTCCATTAAATCTAGGGAGACGTGAAATAGACTGACCCTCAGCAAAAGCACTATCAATGAGATCCATGGTCAATCCTAGGCTAGATCCTAAAACCTGCTCTGATACCACTTGTGGGATTTGGTTCCTAGCCTAGAGGGGGGTGAATATGCTAATAAAAAATTCTCGCGCAACCCACAAGAAATCACACTCAGTTAAAAGCACAAGCAGAGTAAATAGGAGACAATCAAAGAGTACACACAGATTTACCCAGGTTCGGTCGCACCAACGACCTACGTCCAGCCCCAAGCAAATACTAGCATTAATAAGTTCCTTCTGTACATCTATAATGGGGTCCTAGCTCCAACTCCCCACCTAGACTGTACCACACTCAACAAGGTGCATGACCGGCGCCCCGCTTGAGTTGCGACGGCACGGTGTCATTTACCGCAAGTTTCACGGTTAGTGTAGGGTTCGGGAATATCGAACTCAGGGAGGCGAGGTTGTGCTTGGGTCAGGTAGGACCTAAATCACCCCGAGGGGCCAGCTAGCCCGAATCGGTGAATGGTTGTCACGAAAGGAAATAAAAGGGTATGAACAACAAGAAACAAAACCCGGGACTTTGGTTTCCAACCCGACGAGAGACTCTCGTCGATACGGCCTACGGGTATGGATAGCGATCGGGATTAGGGTCTAATGGTGAGACGTTGCCTCTGAAAGTGGTACCGGCGTCCCATGGGCCCGATATTCCGGTCGGTGCCCATGATGATACACCGGACTTCCCGGATTCGATTAGTGGGCACTTCCGTGTCCATTAACACTGATCGATCCCGGGAGCACTAAGCCCGCAATGATATCTCCCAACGTCTCATCCTGTCGCTCCCGCGTGCTAGGATTCGGCGTCTACGCTAAGGGTGTGAGCTATGGCTAGGGAGTCAACCGCCAAGTTTATTCCCCCTTGGCCCAACGGTCAAAGGCGGTCTTTTTCCCACCGATGACAATGAAACACCCCGCGTAACCGTTAGATTCCTACTCCCTATCGATTTCATAACCCTATGGACGCATCGGGAAGAGCCCCCGAAGGGGTTTCCACCAAAATCCCAGATTTGGGAACTACTCACAAAAATTCATGAAAAAGCGATCTAAATGAAATTTAACCGTTGGAATCATAATCGGACAATTGCAATGCGGAAGTAATAGAGTAATAAAGACAATACTAAAATTTTAGAAAGATCTGAAAACTTACAAAAGAGTAACAATTACAGCCGTCACAAGGAGATAAAACAGTAGAAAAAATAACAGCTCTCGTTTTTGGAACCCTAGGGGTTCTATTTATAGACCTTCGTATCAACCGATCGGTTGACAAGTCAACCGATCGGTTGATCCGTTACAAATTAATAACAGAAAACGGCGAGCTTTCACCCGATCATATGAACCGGTCGGGTGAGTTCTTGAGTGACCGGTTGGATCTTGGAGCAGTCGGGTGAATCGATCGGTTCGACGTTCGTGTCTTCAGCTCTTCTTCTTCAGCTACAGATGAACCGATCGGGTGAGAGTCACCCGATCGGTTGGCGTTTTGCTTCGAGAAAACAGAGAACATCCCCCGCTGAACCGGTCTACGAACCGGTCGGGTGACTTCTTTGTGAGCTACGGCAGAGACCGGGTGGTGCACGCATGCATCACCCGATCGGTTGGAGATGACCAACCGACCGGGTGAGGGGCTGAAAGATGAATTCTTCGACGTTTGACCCCCTGGATCACGCGTGACTTCTCCCGTTGCTCCGGGGACTTGGGATATCATCGTTAAACGTCCCCTACGTGGTCAATCCCCTGCAATCATGGATAAACAAAGAAAAGTGAAAGAAAACGGGAAAATACACGAAAACGAATAAGAGACGGCGGAAAAACACGGAGAAACACAAAAGAAAACGTGCGTGAATATATGAAATATAAACGCACGTCAAAATCCCCCAAGCTGAACTCTTCCTCGTCCTCGAGGAAGACGAGTGAGAGTAGGAGCTCGGAAGGGAAAAATAGAGAGGAAGAAAGAAAAAGAAAACTCTAAACACTAGATCGTCCATCAGAGCCACCAAAATCAGAAACGACACACCAAGCAAGCAAACGCCAAATCACACCACTAAACCTAGGAAAGCGAGTCCAAATAAGTGTCGTGGGTCCACGCGGTGAAGCGCGAGTGAGCGTGGTCGTGTGCTAGCAAATGGTGATGCTTTCTACAATGTGCTATGAGGCTCGATATACACAAATCCAAGATATGACCCAAAATATCGATCCGAATTGAATTAAGCGGCGAATATAAGTTCAAGCATGCATGAGAAGAGTGAGAATAGAAGCGTATCATGCATCGGGGACTCCACAACTAGGGTTAAGGAAATCACGCCATTATAGCCTAGATACTAGCTAAAAAGTTCCTAAGCCAAGTGTTTTCGATAACGACGGGGGGTTGAGATGATGTGGAGAAGAACACTCGGTGCAAATTCTCGCCTTCCCTTTATTCTTGGCGAGTAGGAAAAAATATTCACACGGAAATTTTTTTGGGTTTTGGGCATTTGTATTTTTTTGGATTTTGGGCTATACACAATTTTTCTTTTCTTTTCTTTTTGGGGTTTTCTTTTCTTTTCTCCCTTTTTTTTGGATTTTTGGGTTTTTGGCTATACACATGTGTACTCTCCCAAGTGGGAGAACGGTACACGACGAGGGGATTTGCACCAAGTAAAACAAAAAAGAAGTCGAAATCTAAACACTCGGGCAAAGGAAACTATTCTCGCTAAATAGAGCATAGGCTAAATGGGTTATCCTAGTCCTTAGTTGTGGAATCCCGACGCATGCGAATTGAAGTATACGATATAAATATAGCATGCATATAGTGGAAACAAATACCGCATATTCAAATCGGAGCATGATAATCTAGGGGTCATTCCTGGACAGGTATATAAAGTAAAATCACAAAGCAGAAGCACACCAAATGCTAGTCACGACACACGACTCACAAAAAGCTAAGTGGACCCACGATGCGTGAAATGCAAGAGGACTCGAAATCCTAGGGTTAGTGAGTGTGATTATCGATGCAATGCTAGGTGTGTGTGACTTTGTGGCGATTCATCATAGGATTCATCTCTAGGAGAAAGAGCTAAAAAAGAAGAAAAGAAAAAAAAAAGAAAAACACGGAGAAAAACGACTCAAATAAACGAAAAAGAAGGACTCAAACGACGCACACAGTGCGACTCCCCCAAGCCGAAGTTTGCATTGTCCTCAATGCAATATGAGTGAGTACGGGAGGGCAATGAAGATGGGGGGATACGCACTGACACAAAAAGAAATGAAAACCAGGAAAACACATAGATAAAACTGAAAAAGAAAGAAAGATCAGAATCAAAATCAAACAAAATGAAAATAAAAATAAAAACACAAGCACGACACTCAAAAAAATGAAAAAGAAGCACACACACAAAAATGAGAAAAACAAACAAAACACGACAGCATACCAAAATAGACGTCCCCCAAGCTAGACCAGAAAGTGCTAGCGAAATGATGTGATCGATGAAATGCAGAGATGTGCAAGGGGGAGTCAAAAACAAAAGAGGTGAATTTAGAAAGCAACACGCAAATAGTCCCCTCCCTCCGACAGAGACAAAGCAGGGCCCCGAAAAGATAGATGTGCACAAATATGGGGGGGTAAAAGTGGGAGAGAAAAATCAAGCAGGGGCACCACCCTCTGGGGGTGGTGACGGGGGTCTGTGCTGTGGACCAGGAGTCGTGGGGGGTGGAATGTGGAGCTCGGAGACGTCGGGTGGGTCTTCACGGATGTGGCGAATGAAGCTTTGAAGAAACGGGAGGTCTCGGTCGTCGGATTCCTCGGTTATCCGACCACCCTGACCAGCTAGGAGGACCATGGCCGCGAATCGGTCGACATGGTCATCGGTTTGGAATTGCATCCCATATTCGGGATCGTAAGCACGAGGTGGGGAAGTGGTGGATGGGTTGGAGGTGGTGGGCTGTGTGCGACGGGTACGACGGGTGGGCCTAGGGTTCGAAGAGCCGGCGTCGGTGGGCTTAACACGGCGAGGAGGCATTGTGTGGGTGTCGTTCGTGCGCGTAGGTGCGTAAGAGTACAATGAATTCAACACAAACATGAAATACGACCAACAAGCAAATGGAATATTTGGGGTAAGATTAAAATTAAGCAAAGGAGCAAGTTTACCCAAATGAGATGAAGATAGTTGTTCGTAGACGCCCCGATGCTACTCGATTGGAGCACGCTGTGAAGCCGCAGTGATCTCTTCAACAAGTTTCGATGTTGGGGAGAATGGGTGAAATTTAGGGTTTTGTGTGTAGGGAGATGGCGGGGGAATGGAGGGAAATCGATGGTGGACGGGTAGGGAGATGGCGGGGGAAGACGATCGAGGTTGATCTTGGGGAAGAAAGAAGGCAGGCGCACGAGAGGAGTCGAAACGGCGGCGATTTGGGCGATCAGGCGAGGATGGAAATGAACGGGTGGTCGGGGGGTGTTTATATAAGGTTTTAAGTCGACCTGACCGGGTGACTTGTCACCCGATCGGTTGACGGTTAGGTCGAAGTCCTTGCTGAAGAAATGCTACAGGTGAACCGGTCGGTTGACTTGTCAACCGATCGGTTGGCCGCTCCACTCATTTTCCCAAGAACTTAGGGCTGCTCACCCGGTCGCGTCAACCGATCGTGCTCGAACTCAACCGATCGGTTGATATTCCCCAAAAATTTCCGAGAGTTCTCCCCAGCTCACCCGGTCTGCCACCCGGTCTCTTCATTACTCAACCGATCGGGTCATATGGGGGCAGATCTCGGCATGTATCTGATACATCCCAACCGATCGGGTGAGTTGTCATCCGATCGGTTGGGGCTTGTTTCCTGCAAAAACCAATAGATTTGTTTAAGTCCCCGAACGGATGTTCTCGCGGCTGATTTTATTTATAAAAATAGACAAAATAAAGTCAAAAAATAACGCTGAAAAGTGGGGAAAAAGTTTAGAACATGGGTTGCCTCCCATGAAGCGCACTTGTTTAACGTCGTTGGCTCGACGCCCGCAAGAGATGCTCATGGTGGTCGATACGGGTGATGCCCGAAGTTTGGCATCTCTTTCTCATTGGAGCTGAAGGCACTTGGAGTAGTCAACGGCTGGAAAAATATTTGCTCGACTACCCTCCCCTTGTTCTTGGGATCCGGGGGCTTTTCCTTGGTGTTGGCGCTTCCCGCCATCTTCTTCAGGATCCGGACTTCGTCTTTAGTGAGGTCCGTGGGTTCTTTCCCCGTTCTCCTCACAGGAGGAGCCTTGGGGAACCCGGGAGGGGTCGTTCTTGCTGCACTCGGTTTTCCAGCAGCTTCTTTGTACTTGGGACCGTCTCCATCTTCTGAATCCCCCAAGTCATCGGGGGGGTTTCTTAAGAGAATCTCCCAGGAGCTCTCTTCAACAGCTTTTTCTTCTTCCATCTCTAGCAAATTACACCGAGGGTCGTCTGGGGGATCGGGGTACTTCATGGATAACCCCAGATCAAATTCAACTTTTTCTCCGCTGACGTTTAGAGAAAGTTTTCCGTTATTCACATCAATCAAAACGCCAGAAGTGGCCATGAAAGGCCGTCCCAGGATGATGGGGGTGTGTGCGTCTTCAGGCATGTCCATGACTACGAAGTCCACAGGCACATGCACCCCTCTCACATTCACGGGGAGGTCATCCACAATTCCCACCGGATATTTGACCGACCGGTCAGCTAGTTGTAGGGTCATACCGGTGGGCTCCAAATCACCCATTCCTATCCTTTTGTACATCGACAAGGGCATCAAACTTACACTCGCTCCAAGATCGACGAGTGCACAATGAATCTTTACTGCCCCGATCGTGCAAGGAATTGAGAAGCTCCCCGGTTCTTTAAGTTTCGGCGGATTTGCCCTCTGGATAAGAGCGCTACACTCCGCCGTCAACACTACTTTCTCTTTTCTAGACCCTCTCGTCACCAAATCTTTCAAGAATTTTGCATAGGAGGGGATTGTTTCGATTGCTTCTAGGAAGGGGATTTGCAGGCTTAGGTCCTTGACCATGGCGAAGAACTTGCCATATTTCTCATCAATTTTTACCTGAGCCAACCGTTGTGGAAATGGCACAACGGGTTTATACACTTTCGGGCTCTCTTCCTCCTTCTTCTTCTCTTCTTCAGAGGCTCTCTCCGGAGTCATAGGATTTGATTACGAAGCACATGTGTCATTTGATTTTTCGGTCGGTCTCTCAACGACCAATGGTGCCTCCGGGTTGCTAGGGGGCACTCTAGTAGGAATTTGTGTCCCGCTTCTCAGAACGATAGCAGACACATTTGCGTGATCGTGCATGAGTGCCGATGTTTGGGTTGCTCCCCTCGGGTTCACCTCCGGTTGTGGCGGTAATTGGTTTTGTGACCTTGCAAGGTTCGCCACTTGTAACCCCAGCTGGGTTACTTGGTCCGTGAGGGTCCGCTGACCCATTTCTAGCTTTTGGTTGATCTTCTCCTGGTTGGTAATATATTGAGTCAAGAGAGACTCAACCGGAGAGACGGCCCTCTGTTGGCCATACTGCTGCTGCTGCTGGAACGGCTGCTGAGTCCTGGGGGTGTAAGATTGTTGCTGAGGTTGTTGCTGAAATGGTTGCTGCTGAAATGGTTACTGCTGAACCTGATTCTGCTGTGACCTAGCCGGCTGATATGTTTGTTGCTGCGGCTGCTGAGGCGGCGAGGGCTGAAATGGTGGCCGGTAACTGAAGTTTGGGTGGTTCCGGTTGTTTGGAGAGTAGGCCGGGTTGGAATTTATCCTTGGCGGATACGGCGCATTTCCCGTGGGGTTGTAAAATAGTGCGCTCGCCTGATCCAGCGGTGGTGAGATGTCACCACCGTCGAATTCCCCAAAGAATTCGGACTCCACCGCAGAAATTTGCTGTGTACCGGCCCCACCGGCTCCTACCATTAGTGCGGAGATCTGGGTCGAAAGCAAGTCGAACTTGCTTGAAAGTTTGTCGATATCCTTGACTCTGTGTATACCCCCAGATCTGGGTGTGGCTCTCTCGTCACACCACCGCTCATTGTTGGATGCCATATTTTCCAGAATATGCCCGGCATCCTCCTCGCTCCTAGACATGAAGGAACCCCCAGCCGCGGCGTCCATAGAAGATTTCAGGTCATCCCTCAACCCATTGTAGAACAGATTAATAATCTGCCACTTCGGAAGTTCATGGTGAGGGCATTTCTTTGCATCTCTTTATATCTCGTCCAAGCTTCATGCAAGGACTCGTGGCTAGCCTGGGAGAAGGAGGAGATCTCACTCCTCAACTTCATGGTCTTCCCTGGAGGAAAGAACTTCGTCAGAAAAGCGTTGGAGAGCTTCTCCCAGGTGTTGAAAGTGTTGGGGTCCTTCCCCCATAACCATTTCTTGGCTTTGTCTCGCAAAGAGAAGGGGAACAGCTTCAGACGGATAGCCTCTGTCGTGACACCATTAATCCGGAAGGTGTCACACTTCTCCAAGAAGGAGTCTAGGTGCTCGATCGGGCTCTCCATGGGTGCACCCGCAAACTGGTCCTGCTGGATCCATGTCACTAGAGACGGCTTCAGCTCAAAGCTTTGGGCCGCAATAGCTGGAGATCGGATGGCGGAAGTCGACTCGATGGATGTCATCGAGTACTCCAGCAGAGACTTGTGAGGTGGGGTGTTCTCCTCCATGGATTCGGGATCTTCTCTTCTTCGCTTCTCGGCGGCCAAACGCTTAAGGGTGGCGTTAATCTTTGGATCGAGGGGAATCAAGTCGTCAAGACTCCTTGAACTCCTGCGCATGAAAAACAACAAACACCCGTGAAGCGACAAGTGGGAAAGAAACAGATAAAATAAAAAATAAAAATATGAAAAAGAAAAAAGAAAAAGGAGAATGCGAAAATTATCGCGAGGTAGGGATGTGAGCTAGACACGAGGGTTCAAGAGATCCTAAAATAACAAGCACGTTGCCTCCCCGGCAACGGCGCCATAAACTTGACCGACGCCCCGCTTGCGTTGCGGCGGCGCGGTGTCGTTTACCGCAAGTTTCACGGTTAGTGTAGGGTGCGGGAATATCGAACTCAGGGAGGCGAGGTTGTGCTTGGGTCAGGTAGGACCTAAATCACCCCAAGGGGCGAGCTAGCCCGAATCGGTGAATGGTTGTCACAAAAGGAAATAAAAGGGTATGAACAACAAGAAAGAAAACCCGGGACTTTGGTTTCCAACCCGACGAGAGACTCTCGCCGATACGGCCTACGGGTATGGATAGCGATCGGGATTAGGGTCTAATGGTGAGACGTTGCCTCTGAAAGTGGTACCGGCGTCCCATGGGCCCGATATTCCGGTCGGTGCCCAGGATGATACACCGGACTTCCCGGATTCGATCAGTGGGCACTCCCGTGTCCATTAACACTGATCGATCCCGGGAGCACTAAGCCCGCAATGATATCTCCCAACGTCTCATCCTGCCGCTCCCGCGTGCTAGGATTCGGCGTCTACGCTAAGGGTGTGAGCTATGGCTAGGGAGTCAACCGCCAAGTTTATTCCCCCTTGGCCCAACAGTCAAAGGCGGTCTTTTTCCCGCCGATGACAATGAAACACCACACGTAACCGTTAGATTCCTACTCCCTATCGATTTCCTAACCCTATGGACGCATCGGGAAGAGCCCCCGAAGGGGTTTCCACCAAAATCCCAGATTTGGGAACTACTCACAAAAATTCATGAAAAAGCGATCTAAATGAAATTTAACCGTTGGAATCATAATCAGACAATTACAATGCGGAAGTAATAGAGTAATAAAGACAATACTAAAATTTTAGAAAGATCTGAAAACTTACAAAAGAGTAACAATTACAGCCGTCACAAGGAGATAAAACAGTAGAAAAAATAACAGCTCTCGTTTCTGGAACCCTAGGGGTTCTATTTATAGACCTTCGTATCAACCGATCGGTTGACAAGTCAACCGATCGGTTGATCCGTTACAAATTAATAACAGAAAACGGCGAGCTTTCACCCGATCACATGAACCGGTCGGGTGAGTTCTTGAGTGACCGGTTGGATCTTGGAGCAGTCGGGTGAATCGATCGGTTCGACGTCCGTGTCTTCAGCTCTTCTTCTTCAGCTACAGATGAACCGATCGGGTGAGAGTCACCCGATCGGTTGGCGTTTTGCTTCGAGAAAACAGAGAACAGCCCCCGCTGAACTGGTCTGCGAACCGGTCGTGTGACTTCTTTGTGAGCTGCGGCAAAGACCGGGTGGTGT
This sequence comes from Scilla litardierei, assembly GCA_030789695.1. Taxonomy (NCBI): domain Eukaryota; kingdom Viridiplantae; phylum Streptophyta; class Magnoliopsida; order Asparagales; family Asparagaceae; genus Scilla; species Scilla litardierei. Next base: position 137,014,857 of record CM061138.1, on the reverse strand, counting down.
ACGCGTGCATCACCCGATCGGTTGGAGATGACCAACCGACCGGGTGAGGGGCTGAAAGATGAATTCTTCGACGTTTGACCCCCTGGATCACGCGTGACTTCTCCCGTTGCTCCGGGGACTTGGGATATCATCGTTAAACGTCCCCTACGTGGTCAATCCCCTGCAATCATGGATAAACAAAGAAAAGTGAAAGAAAACGGGAAAATACACGAAAACGAATAAGAGACGGCAGAAAAACACGGAGAAACACAAAAGAAAACGTGCGTGAATATATGAAATATAAACGCACGTCAGTGCAGAGTCCTATCAACATAGTAAATGCGTATCTTGACTGCACCAACACGTCAAGACCATCTTTTCTAGCCCCACCCAGACAAGTCCCAAAACATTCACAAATATTGGTAAAATTTCTCCCTACAGAGATCGTTACATAATACACGCATATAAAGAGTAAATGGTTTCGAAATGCTCAGTTCATGTCTGTGTAGTCGTCTCTGTCAATCAGCACATTGTCAGCTCCATTCTGACACAAGCGGTGTCTCGATATGACTCCTGGATCTCAAGTTATAGCTCGAATAGCACTTTGGTCTGTGCGTATAGCAATCCAGTTCAAATTAAATAATTCTCGGTCTGTGCACACAGCAATCCCCTTAATTCCACGTCAACAAAAAGATTTCGCTTGTGCTTCGTTTCTCTCGTTTGCATGGGGTGTCCATGTCAGCAAAATTCGATTCGTTTCGAATTAGGGCAGCAGCTCTCCGACTGCTTCTAACTCATCCCCTTCGAAGGCAAGATCTCGAAGGCTTCATGGTAAAGAATACGGCAGCTTCGAGACGACAGCACCTCCTGACAGAACAACTCGACAGCAGGTACTCCGACGACGACCTCTCCGCGACAACACGACGGTAAGAGCTTGTCTTTGACAGTGGTGGTGAGCTTCTCCGACAACGACCGTGTTCGAGCAGCGGCGTGACAGTCTTTAGGCGACTTAGCTCCGACGCAGTGGTCTCGACAGTTGCAGCACTACAGTACGGCGGCGACGAGGCTTTGTGATCTCCGGTGGCTTCTTCTCGACTGCAACAGCGAGGATGAATTTGGGCTCTACGGTGAGAACTCCTCGACTGCAGCTTCTCCTACGAGCTTTGAAGACGGCGCCCTCGACTCCGATGAGATGTGGCGAACGGGCTGCGCGCTCTTCTGTAGCGACGACTTCCCTCGACGGTGAGCGCTCAAGGTTTTGGCAATGACTACTCGTCTCCGGTGGCAGGATGAACTCTGATCGTGATCTCAGCACTGAGTTGTCATAGGGCATGCAGCAGGAGGTGACTTCAACTTCGTCGTCCGCCTCCGTCTCGAGTTAGTTTGAGGGGTTGCATTGTTTGAAGGTAGTGACAGCGACGTGTGGAAGTTCGAACGGCAGCGAAGAGAATCTTATATTCACCTTCTTCGACTTACAGCGAGAGGAGGTCGGTGATCACACTTTGATGGCGAGGAGCACGGTGGCTTCGGCAGTGCTTGTGTGGATGCGTGACTCCCAGACTTGATGATGATGATGATGCTTTGATGGTTATGGCCTCCCTAGGGTTTTGCTTGACGTTGTGCTCGATGATTGATGAAATCTCCCTTGGGCTGGAAGCTTTGGCTTGGAGTTGTTGGGAATTTAAGCTTGCGTGAGGCTTGTGTACATGAAGCTTGCGTGAGGCTTGGGTTTTCAATGCTATGGCCAGCCCTCTCTTTGGATTTTTGCCGTGCACTTTGCTTTGTGGTTTGCCCCTTGTTTAAATAGAGAGAAATAGGGTTTTAATGGGTAGGTTGCGGCTTGAGGAGGCTTGGACCAAGTATACCACTCATATGGCTAGGGTTCAATCATTTTGGACCAAGTCCAAATACTTTGTACACAACTATGGCTTGGTCACCACCAACTAGGAATACCAAATTGGACTAAGTCCAAAATCCCATGGAACCCAACTTCCTCCATCATATGAGTCATCTCTTAGTGGAATTATGGGCTAGCCATCCTGAAACACACTTAGCACACATGTTAAATAGGAACACACATTTGTCATCATCAAACTAAAGATCCTAGATCGTTGCATCCAACAATCTCCCCCTTTTGATGATGACAAACACATAAAAGATTTGAGCAATAATAAATGTGTGTGTAAGTGTGATGAAGGATGTAATGCAATGTGATTATACAATGAGATCATTCAGGCATTACAAGCATACTCCCCCTTTTTCTAGGCACCCCCTTTACTTGTATTTTCATGCTCCCCCATCAACCAATAATACCATATTATGTGCCAATATAATAGACCCATATCTTTTCAACCAATAATACCATATTATGTGTCAAGAGACTGATCGCTCCTTATTTTACACCTTTTTCCTGCATGTTTTCATGTCATTTTGATCGCCATATTGCGTTTTCCATGATTATTCGACGATATCACGTTGCTTTTTACTATTTCTTGTTTTTGTCGTATTTCAGGAGATATAGAGCGATCTGGAGCAAAAATGAGATCAAGGGACTTTCGCGCATACCAGAGCTCGCCCACGGCTTATTTGAGGAGTTAGCAGTGCTAGAGGTTGAGCGAAAGAGGAAGAAATCCGATAGAAGCGAGGAGGCGAGGAGGAGAAGAAAAGAGCCCAGATACAGCCTACTCGGCCGAACAAAGACCCTACTTGGCCGAGTCACAAGCTGCATTCGGCCGAGTGAAACGGATACGCACAGCAAATTTTCAGCGTTCCCTCGGCCGAACAAGGGAGCCTACTCGGCCGAGTGAGAAAGCTCACACCCCCGAGTAGAACAGGGTTTTTTCTTCCGAGAAGCGGCTGAGTTACTGGAATTTCTGAGAAGCCTACTCGGCCGAGTACGATTGCTTACTCGACCGAGTAAAGAAGTCTGCTCGCCCGAGTCAGTCAGAGAAACATACACTCGAAGACCCTAGATTCTCTATTTTATTATGGGGTCTGTCACTCGGCTGAGTGACATTGCTACTCGGCCGAGTGACGTATTCCGACTGTTGCGAGGATTGCGAATTCTGGTATGCACAGGGGCAGTTTTGGCACGATTTTTTGGACGATTTTAGATTGTATTTAAACCTATTTTTTGTAGAGGAATATGCCCTCGGATCATTTGTATTTGATGCAAATGAAAATTTAAGCCTAGATAGGGACTAATTTGCATATGATGCAAAGAGATTAAATGTGTCTTAAATTGTTTAAGACTAGATTTAATTAAATAAACACGTTGAAAAGGTTACCTAGATGAGGGGATCGTGCCGCTCTAAACGCAGGTCCAAACCGCGTCAAAAACGGAGTCCAAATGCACAAGTTATAGCCAAAACAAGTCAGCCCAAACTGTTGGGCTGAAACCAGCGAAAATGGAGGCCCACCAAGCCCGAATTTTCTGGTTAGCGTTTTTTGAAACCTGGGATTTTCTTGACGGCTACGTTTCTAAGAGAAGCATGACTTTTGGCTAACTTTGGACAATTGTTTAAAGGGTCAAACGGACTCGGATTGACGAGCCGTTTTTTCGTACGCGTTCATCGTTAAACCCTCTTTGATTTGGTAGGTTGTACCAACATTGAAGCTCAACGGTGAGGGAGTTAAAATTCGAGGAAGTTTGCCCTTTGTGAAAGGAAAACTAACTTGATTTAATTAATCCCAAATTAATAGTCCCACCTCGGTTGTGGAGAAAAGGGGAGAGTCAGCCGCCTCTATAAATAGAGGCCCTTCCCCTTCCTCATAACTCGTCCCAAGCTCTAGATCTGAGCGGCTCTCGTAAATGTTGGAGCACGCTCGGATCTAGGCTTAAATTAATATTTCTTTATCTCCCTATATTTCTGCCTTGCTCCTAAGGGCTCTAGCAAAGCCGCAAAGGGGTTCGGATTCAGATCCGAAATCTAGGAGGAGGTTTCACTCGCGTGAAACTTTCTTCGGCGCGTGGTTGGCTCGGCGACACGGGATTGATCGCCTCGGGATGTGGATCGGTTCGAGGAGCGGTTCGGGGAGCGGTTCGAGGAAAGGCTCGGCATGGGACGGGAGCGGCTCGGAAGACGGTGCGGAACATCTCGCCTGCTCCAGGGTTGAGATTCCGGGTATGTGTTTATTCGTATTAGTTTAATTTAATCGCAGTAGGCTAGATCCTTCTTGGGATGGTCAGACCCATCCCAAGTCGGCATTGATCTTGGATTAGGGTCTTGGACCTTAGGGTTAAATGTTAATTAGATTAACATGATTATTTTTCCGCTGCTTTTCTGTCTATGTTCCGTCCGACTTAGGACGGGCATAGAGTTTTTGTGCCCTTAGGGTCCCAGAATTCCCTACAGTGGTATCAGAGCGTAGGTCTGCGTAACGATCTAGCCTGCGATTATTATTAAACTTTAAAATGCTTTTAAATGCTTTTAAAAATGTTTTTAAAGTTATGAGATAATTTTCAAAAATGTTTTAGATGTTCAAATATTCTATTTGATAAATTTTGAACATGGAAATGTTTAAATGACGTTTTAAAATTTATGTGATAATTTTTTAAACTAAATTTAAATCTTTTAAAATTTATGTGATAAGTTTAAAGTGCCTAAAATTTTATATGATAAATTTTTAAGCATGAAAGTTTTTTAAAATGATGTTTTAATTTTATGAGATATTTTAAAACTGATTTTAAAGGTTAAAATTTTTATGCGATAAATTTTTTAAAGTAGCATGCAAATTTGTGATTTTAAAAACAAGTTTTTATGAGATAAAATTAAAATATTTTAAAATCATATTTTAAATTTAAATGTTAAATTTATGTATGCATGCTAAAATTGTTTATGCGATAAACTTAATCTATTTAATTGTTAAATAGTTGTGCACTATCTTTATGCGATAAATTAGTGTAGCTTTATTTTAATGGCTAGTTCTTCTTGTCCCTTATTTGATAACACAAGACAACCCTTTAGGTTAGCCATTAAAAATGATTAAAATTTATTACTTGAATTTTAATGACATGCTATGTTTTAATAAAACTTTTAACAACCCTTTAAGACCTAATTCATGATTAGGGTAGTCCTTTTAATGAATCTTAATTCTAATTGTTATAATTAATTCTCATTAAAGGACTTCGCTTTTGGCGTTGTTAATAAAGTTTATTAAAATCCTAATAACGATTAGGATATCATGTGAACCTTATAGTTGATAAGGTCTTAATAAAAGTTATTAAACAAATCCTAAAATTTTGAATTTAAGGATGCAACTAGTTGATAGGATTAATTAGTTGTTAATAAAAACTGTTTAGTCTATGGCACACATACAAAAATGACAAGCTTCATTCAATGGACCATGATCCAGTCAATGTGCTTGGCTAAGAGTTCTGGATCAACCCTTACTAGTCTAAGGGGTAGTGATACTGGCTTAGTCAATTCCCTGGCTGTGTTACGCTGGACCGCAATGTCACGAATCATGATTGTATGACACCCTGGACTATATCTAGTCAATGCGTTATAAATCTTATTAAAGATTAATCCGTATCCCTCCTTGATTTTGGAGCTTGGTAACTCAAAGAAGACAATTATAGTTGTTGAGTCTCCTCAAGCTATGACATGTTTATCTTTAAGGAATAAACTCCAACATACATGTGATGTAGCCTAGACTTGACCCAAATCGATACGTCGGGTCTCCTCTAGCATCGATCTAAGTCAAATCTGGACAGGAAATCAAGGGTCTGACTAGACCATTCATTATGATTTGTTGAGTCTCCTCAAGATCATAAGTGACTATGGGTAAAAAACGATAGGGAGTCACATGTGATGTGATTGACTAAGAGTTAGTCTACCAATCATGGAACCAATCAACTTGTTGAGTCTCCTCAAGGTTGTGAGGTTCAGGATGATTGGATCCCTCTTTCACTAAATTTTAAATATTTTAATTCGATTAAATCGTTCGTTATTAAGCTTTGAAACGATCGTAAAAATAGTGTGAGGATATAGATAGATGAATGCCAATCTACCTATATTTAATATTGAACATATGCTAAACTAGCGCAAGACTATGTTTACCGAAGGAATCGAAATATAATATTTTAATGTAATAAGTTAACTGGTCAAATAGGTTGATTAATTGAATATCAAGCTAAATTCTAATTGATAGAATCAAAATTATATTCTCGTTGACATTAAAATGACCTTCTTAAGAACAGACTTAAGAAATATGATTTCATTAAGTTCTGGGTCCAACAAATAAATTCACGCAACATGTCAATCGTCTCTATATGAGGCAGCTTGAACATATAGGATATTCGAAGTATGTTTCTCCCTACAACTTGTCGAGCTACCCTCAAGGTTGTATGGACAAACAATTCTGATCCGCAAAGTTCGAGAATTCGATCAAACCGTTTGAGTCGAATACGAGTGCATGAGCGATGCAAGACTATGTATCCCAACCAGATCTTGAGACAAGCAACTTCTTGAGCTACACTTAAGATTGCAACTCTTAGGCGTTTGGATACATGAGATGCTTGCATAGCTATTTATTTATGTTGGGCTATTTAATATCTAAATGTGATTTAGAAAAGGAAGAAGGCACTCCGGAAAGTCAATTGAGAAAGTTAGTTTAATTTGTCATTAGTAAAGGCATAAGTAGGAGGAAACGAAAATGTGACATATTTTGATGTCACGATTTCGTAATTATTGTTATACAAAAGGTTAACACATTTTGACGAATGTCGTCACATTGCTTCTGAAGCAATGAGTAATATGTATAATGATAATATATATATTAAATGTTAATATATATATACACACACAAGATAGTAGCAAACTTATATGGCAAAATAGACTAGGCCGTATCGAGAGACTAAGCTTCACAAGTCACATAAAGAGGGGTCTGACCTCTCGTATTATGAAGTCTACGGACACTTGTGAGTCTTATCCTCTTAGATAAAATGGTCGAAACCCATCTGTAAGACAGTGGGAGAATGAGTTGTCGAACTCAGTCTCGTACATACTGATGTACCCGAGTCTAGATTGACCGAAATAAGTTATTCGTATATTTTATTAAGACACGTGTTCTTGATGAAACACAAGTCTGATAAAATAAAGAACGAAATGACTAAAGTATTTAAACTGATTCGATTAGATCGAATGGTCAAATACTTAGCTACATAAAATCTTGCGTAATTAAAAGAAAATGTGTTTTTCTCTCAGGTCAAGTCTGTTAACACATCGGTGTGTTAAAAGGTATGAATCACACTTAGTTAGACTTGTTGTGATCTATTGTTAGTGACTCTGAGTTAAGTCCTCCTTTTGGGTCAAGTCCCAAACAGTAATGCCTAGGTTTTGATAAATGTTCTATGAGGACATATCAATAAGATATTCATTAAATCGATCATTAGAAAGTTGTATAATTACTCGAATCTCGTGAGACGAATTGTCGAGTTAGACATCATAACTGATGATGACTTAATCAACTTCCGGGATGAAATTCGGAGTAGTAACTCCGATTTAAAACTTGATGCAATCAGAATAGGTCCGTGTGCGTAAATAAATTTTGGAATTTAGTTTACGTGCCCAAGGAAAATATTTCCTCTCATTTTCTGCAAGTAAATCTTTAAGTTGAAAGTTTAGGAGCAGAAAGGAAATAGTGAAGTACAATCATATTGGTCGAGAACAGTTTTCATCTTAATTCCTATAAAACGGATTATAATGAAACCGTTTTTCGCCAGCAGATGTGTACAGAACTACTCGGACCAAACTCGATGTAAACGCTTAAGTTGACCACGAAAATTGGAGCATTCACTTATAAGTTCGTTTTTCTAAATATGATTTAGACGGACCAACTTATATGAATTAGCCAGATAGTTTTCAAGGTCAGTGGGAGCGTATAAATTACATGCGAGACATCAAAGGGATGGAACATATATTTTTGACAAAGTGATCAAAAGAGTTTGATACTTTATCAGAAATAAATATGAGCCATTTGAAATGACAATTAACTAATTTAAATGACTATCGTAAGGTACGATGAACTGGATGAGATCCAAGGAAATAAAATATTATAGATTCCGAAAGACCAAGTGAATTATTTGAATGAGATTCAAATGGTTGGTCTAACATGAACATAGAAACCCCTTAAGTCTATAGTGTAGACGGTTTTAGCAAATCCACTCACGAAGGCTCTACCACATGAAGTCGGGAAAACTTATGTGTAAAAACGGTATTAGATACCGAGATAAATGGGTCTGAGTGCAAGTGGGAGATGTTGAGAGAAGATGCCTTCGAGGCAATCTATCTCTGTGTGTGAATAACACAAACATCTTGTTCGAAATAACAGTAAGCTGTTTGGTAAAAATTTTCTATGTTATGTTATAATGTAGTTAACATTAGATATTAACTTAGGTAAAGTCCTGAGACTTTATGCGAGGTCAAACAGGTATCGAGATGAGTATCTCGATCATGGAGAAATGTTTGACCGTCTGTAGCATAAGTCTAAAAGGGTTCGTGGTCGTAGATGTTTCGAGACAAGGATATCGAAGCATCGGATAGACCATTATGTCTTAGTCTTCACCGTTTAGCGGTGGTGATGATCTTATGATCGCTTGACTTGGCGAAGTCGTAGACGAGACACAGGTGCTCATTAGAGAATGAGTTCACTGAACGATCCACAAGAGTTATTATATGGTTATATTGACCAATCTGTCTATGATGACTCTGAGTGATGATAGGCTAGTTGGTCTTTTAACTTGAGGTCATTTTGACGAACCTGTGCATGAACGGTGCCACTTAGATCAAATGACCTAGCTTCGAGGCAAGGCCTGTCGAAAGGTCTTTGATTGGGTGAAACTTGAAGCGAATGAGGTGAGTAATGACCAAGAGAGGATTCGTCTCTCCAGGTCAATGGGAGTTAGTGTCGTAGGGTTAGTTCGGTCTTTAGTAAAACCTCTGGCCAGAGTATGTTGGAAGAAGTCCAACATTTTTTGACTAAAAGATCGATAGAAACTAACCTGAGTCAAGTTATTGGGGTTGACAGTTTGACCGTACCCTAGACTTGATCTACACGACATAGTTTAGACGAAGAGACTATAACTGCGGAATTCATCACGGAAACAGTCAGGGTGGTCCCGACAATACTCATGTCAATGAGTCAACCACATAATGATGATTCCTGAAGCAGGGACGGCAACCACTGCTCGTGGTCACTGCCGTATAGGGCTTCGAGACCAACCGGTTGTAAGGGTTAGGCTGTAGGGTCTCACACAGAGTGCGATCTTCGTCTAGTAATAGGTAGAAATTAGTTAGGGAGAATAATTAGCATTTGATGCAAGTGATAAAATATTGCAAAAGATGTTAGCAATCATCTCCTGCATTCGGGATAAATGATCCTGAGTGCAAGTGGGAGATGTAGAGGAATATGCCCTCGGATCATTTGTATTTGATGCAAATGAAAATTTAAGCCTAGATAGGGACTAATTTGCATATGATGCAAAAGAGATTAAATGTGTCTTAAATTGTTTAAGACTATATTTAATTAAATAAATGCGTTGAGTTACCTAGATGACGAGATCGTCCCGCTCTAAACGCAGGTTCAAACTGCGTCAAAAACGGAGTCCAAATGCACAAGTTATAGCCAAAACAAGTCAGCCCAAACTGTTGGGCTGAAACCAGCAAAAATAGAGGCCCACCAAGCCCGAATTTTCTGGTTAGGGTTTTTTGAAACCTGAGATTTTCTTGACGGCTACGTTTCTAAGAGAAGCATGACTTTTGGCTAACTTTGGACAATTGTTTGAAGGGTCAAACAGACTCGGGATTGATCGCCTCGGGATGCGGAGCGGTTCGAGGAGCGGTTCGGGGAGCGGTTCGAGGAGCGGCTCGGCGTGGAATGGGAGCGGCTCGGAAGACGGTGCAGAACATCTCGCCTGCTCTAGGGTTGAGATTCCGGGTATGTGTTTATTAGTATTAGTTTAATTTAATCGCAGTAGGCTAGATCCTTCTTGGGATGGTCAGACCCATCCCAAGTCGGCATAGATCTTGGATTATGGTCTTGGACCTTAGGGTTAAATGTTAATTAGATTAACATGATTATTTTTCCGCTGCTTTTCTGTCTATGTTCCGTTTGACTTAGGACGGGCATAGAGTTTTTGTGCCCTTAGGGTCCCAGAATTCCATACAGTTTTTTCCCTAGTTTTAGGAGAGGCTTCTATTATTTTTTGACGGCTATTCTTTTGTGAAATCTCAGCTGGAAATCATAGGCGACGATTTTGGTTTGTATTTTCTTGCTAAAAATCTTATTTTTATGAATTGTCTCTTCTTTGCAATAAATTGTGCTATGATCAATTGCTATTTCTCTGAGATTTCCATGATGATTTGTGAGTAGTTTATTCGTTCTAGGGCATGGGGATGAACCCTAGGGACCCGATATTTTGAAATGTGATGAATGAATAGAATTGTTGCTAGGATTGAAGAAAGGTTAGGTTTTGATTGATTATTGCGAGTAGCTAGGAATTTCTATTGATTGGGATTTGCAAGAGATTGGATCCCAATTTATAGGAAGGCCTAGATATTTGACTTAGGTTTATAATTGAAATTCTCTAGATTTGGTTTGCAAGAGATTGGACCAAAGCTAGGATTTTTATTATAAACGTATACTAATATTCGTTTACAAGAGATTGGACGAATACGAACTATCAAAACATAGATCGTAGCTCGAGTTTGCACGAGAGTGGGCTTGAGTTACGATTGGACGATGATGTCGATCCTCATGCTAGTGTCTTAGGTTATGGTTTGCACGAGAGGGGGCCCTAATCTAGGTTGCTATAGACCGGCAATAGCGCAAGAGCGTGAGCTTGGTTTTACATTAAGTTGCGACTAGTTCACCTACATTCAAGCCTTGCAACATTGAAATTCATGATTCACAAGGATGAGAGACGGTCCGTAGTGGGGATTTCCTATCCCTAGACGCTTTTATTATATTGATATCTATTTGCTATTGAACGATTGTGACATTACCATCGAATCTATTCTTATTCTCTTGATAGCTAGGTAATCAAAGTAGGATACTGTCAATTGTCCTCCCTGAGTTCGATACCCGCTCGCCACTACGTCGCGCACTTGCGGTAAAACTACAGTCCTTTTCCAGGTGTATATACGGGTGCGATCAAATTTTTGGCGTCGTTGCCAGGGAGGCGACGGTATTTTATTTTCTTTACTAGTTATTTCTTTTTCTTTTTATTAATTTTATCTTTTTATTCATCTATTTTGCTAACGATTCCATCGAGAGTCTATTCTTCTGTGCATGTACACGAGATCAAAGGCGCATCAAGAAGATATATTATTTGATCCGGAGATCAAGCGTATGGCAAGGAAGCTTAGAGCCGAGAGGAGACTTGCTATAGAGGATGATCATATGCACCGACAGGAGACACCAGAGGAGTTAGCGACATACATGGCTAGGCTTGTTTCCATCAGAGATAGGCTACGACCTAAGACTACTTCTACTACCTCTTCTATTGTGATGCCGAAGTTGGCGGCGGATAAGAACTTCGAGCTCAAGATGGGAATCGTGGTTTTGATGCAACAAGACCTATTTCATGGGAACTCCCACGAGAATCCACACTACCACATACAGTTGTTCTTGTCCAAGTGCGCTACTTTTTAGATGCCCGGTGTACCGGCCGATGCTATCCGAATGCGCCTCTTCCCATTTACCCTACGGGACAAACCACTACATTGGTTTAGGATGCAAGCGGAGGGGATCTTTACTACATGAGATGAGTTGGCGAGCGCCTTTGTTAACAAATTCTACCCACCATCCAAGACCATCAAGATAAGGAGCGTGCTCATGTCCTTCAAGCAAGGATCATATGAAACTCTATTTGAGGCATGTGAGCACTTTAAAGATCTCCAACACTAATGCCCCCATCATAGTATTGAAGCATGGGAGCTTGTACATAGCTTTTACAATGGATTGCAACCGGGAACCAAGCAAATCATCGATGCAACCGCTAATGGAGCCATTCTATCTAAGACACCGGATGATGCTATGGCCCTACTTAAGGAGATGGCCTCTAATGACCAATAATGGGGCGACGAGAGAGGACATTCTACGTCTTCCCTGAAGCCAACAAGTATTTATGAGGTAAAGGCCGTAGCGGAGCTTTCTACGAAGTTTGATTCTCTCCACAAGGTCGTGGAGAGATTGGAGAAGTTGATAAGTGAACCGCATGGGACCCCCACCACATCTACTACGGGAGGAAGTACGGGCGATTGGCAAGACCAAGCCCATGTCATGTATGTTGGAGGAGAGCACTGAGAAGGAGCTATAGAGCAAGTCCAATACGTTGTGGGAAACACCGGTTATTGGGCAAACCCGGCCGCGAGAAACCATCTGGGCTTTTCATATGCAAATAATGATGGAGCTTTAAACCCACCGCCGCAACAACCTCAAGCTCGGCCTCCACAACAACCGCAATATCCACCGAGAGGGCCTCAACAACAAAATTTCCAACCGAGGCAACAAGCGGGACCATATGGACCTCCAGGGTATAATCAAGGGAGGGGAGCACCTAATGCGCCACAAGCACCACCGAGGTCCGACCATGAAGCGAGAGTCAAAGAATTTATGGCGGAGCAAAAGAAAGCAAATGCTAGATTGACCGCTCAACAAGACTCTCTTAATACCGTCGTGGCACAACTATCAGAGCAACTAGCATTGCTCAACAAAAATATTCAACAATTTTCGGCTCAACTGGAGTCAAACCAACGGAGCAATACCGGCCACATCAATGCGATAGTGGCGGTAACTACTAGTGGCGGAACGGACACCACTCCCGCCATGATTCAAATCAAGGAACCAGGGGAAGAAATTTTGGATGACAAGGAGCTGGCTATTGAGGAGGAGTGCCCAAAAGAGGTAAAGGACAGTGAAAATTCTGAAATTACAAAGCCACGTGAGGAGCGCACCTATATGCCACCGGTACCCTTTCCACAAAGGTTGGCAAGAGCCAAGATTGAGAAGCGGCTAGCCAAATTTCTTGAGTACTTGCAGCGAGTGAGCTTAAATATCCCTTTCTTGGACGCTATTGTAGAGATCCCGTCATATACCAAGTTCTTAAAAGACTTAATTTCGGAAAAGAAGCGCAAGGAAAAGATAATGCTCCCTGAGCAAGGTACATGGTTCAACCGGAAGGAGAAGGAGCCTATAAAGTTTAAAGATCCCGGAAGCTTTTGTATCCCTTGCACGCTTGGAGGAGTCCCGCTACAAAAAGCCTTAGTAGATTTGGGAGCAAGCGTGAGCCTAATGCCCTTAACTATGTTTAAGAAATTGAATATGGGGACCGACTTGAAGCCGACGGATATGAGAATACAACTTGCGGACGGTCGTGTCACTAGGCCCATGGGGATTACAGAGAACATACCGCTCTAAGTACCGGGAGGAATTTGCTTACCGTGCGACTTCATCGTAATGGATATCAAGGAGGAGGGCAATACTTCACTAATACTTGGATGCCCCTTCTTGGCCACCGCTGGCGTGATAGTTGACGTGAGAGAGGGCACATTATCTTTGAATGTCGGAAACATAGAGGTGGAGCTTCACATTCCTAAGGCAATGAAACACATGCCTTGGCAAGAGGACGTCGATTACGTGGACCTCCTCGATGAGGTCATTGATGATGCTATGCCGCATGCTATATACGCCTTTCACGATGACGGCCTCAAGTAAGGCCAAACTTCTAGAGATGGAGAAAAGTTGGAGGACCTGCTGGATCATTCTATAGTTGGACAAAGACGATGCTGATGTCGCAAGAATTAGGGAGCTATGCAAGCTCTCTACGGCCAAGAATTTGAAGAAAGCTCTGTCGGACAAGAAAGTTTCATCACCGACAATGAAAAAGAACGCTATAAGCTCAAGCTTGGGGGACTCATCCCCCACTACCACCCATGATGAGGGAACACCGAGGAATGCTTATGAACAACAACAATTGAATCCAAGTGGCCTTCCCACCAAATTTGACGCGTGCATCTCGCATGCGTCGAATATCGAGCATTAAACTAATATCTTAAGGGGTCGAGCTCAAGACCTTAAACGAGCGCTTGTCGAGAGGTAACCCGATGGTTTTATCTTATTTTTAGTTGGATTTTTTATTTTAGTTTTTGTTTTAGATCGTTCTTAGTGTTAGAGTCAAAATCGACCAAAAATCTTGACAACGGGCTCTATTTTTCATGACAGAAGATGGAAAACGAGAAACAATTTGAATGGAGGATTACCATGGCAAGGGAGAGCTCTTCAAGAATGCACTTAGGCCTCAGGAGAAGGAATGAACTGACGGGGAGACGAAAAACAGAAAGTAGAGCAAAAACAGAGAGTTGGAGATGAAATTTGCAAGTCACTCGGCCGAGTGACTTAGTTATTCGGCCGAGCAAAGACCCGACTCGGCCGAGTAGGGTACAGATCAGGGAAGTTCCTAAAAAACCTACTCTCTGTAATTTATTGTAATTATATGCCACTCGGCCGAGTACTGTTTCTACTCGACCGATTGAATCTGATACTCCCCACGCATCATAAGCTCTGAGTAGCCTTGCTACTCGGCCGAAGGATCTTTGTCTACTCTACCGAGTAGTAAGACTTACTCGCCCGAGTTGTAACTCTATGGGATAATTTCGAAAAAATTTTAATGTTGAGCCACTCGGCCGAGTAAATGCACCACTCGGCCGAACGACCCATACTTTATAAGCCATCGCCCGTGGCCTGCTTCCCCATAATGAAAAATCCCCAAATTTTTTCCCCGATCCATTTCGACTTCCCTCTCATCGCCCGAGCGACACAGCTCCCTCCTTCACCCGAGCCGCCAATCGTCGGTTGACTGACGCCCGCCGCCGGTCACCGATAACTCGCCTGCCGCCTGCCGCCGCCGGCGCCGCCGGCGCCGCCGCCCCTTTCGCCGTTCATCCCCTATTTTTCCCCATTTCACCTCTTTCTCCCCATTTCTCCTATCCGTAAGCCCATTACACCCCGTATTGAAATTAACTTACATATATATCTATTATTCCCTATCTTTCCCAATATATATTGATATTCATTGCTTATTTGATTATTTGTTTTTCAGGCTAGATTGGGGGAGCTTGGGAAGATTCAGAACACCTAGGAGCTTCTCGAAGGAGGCGATTCTTCACACGTTCGCATTTCTTGCTCTCACGTCGTGCTCTGGTATACTCGTTCCATATTTTCAGCACTTTGCATTTTTTATTGGGTAGGCACTCTTCGCGGCTCACATGCCGCCTCGCACTAGGTCCCGCACGAGGGCGTCCACCTCGAAGCGAAAGAGGACCAGTGAGCCTGGCTCCTCTTCTGCTAGAGCGGACTCCCCTCCACCTAGCCTGCCAACACCCACACTTCTGCCTCCTACCGCTCCTATACCACCACCTGCACAGCCCGCCCCCGCATTCGACACACTTGGGATTACGTCCAGAGATGACGCACAGCGCGCCAAATTTGAGCGTATCTCCCATCGCTCGATCGTACCCACTAGGTTCGCACACATAGCAGACTTTGAGCACCAAGGGGTACTAGAGGGGCTACTCCAGTTGTATGACAACGTGGGGTGGCGTGACTTTCTGTCGGTGTCGGCGGACACTTACGTCTGTCCGACACTAGAGGTCCTTAGTTCTATTGCCAGGACCCCTGGGGGATGCTCCTTTTGCCTGATGGATCGAGAGTGCGAGATCACTCTCGACATGCTCCGAGCATTCTTCCAGTGGCCACCTGTCCCGGACCCAGACCGAGCCTATAGCCACATGCACATCCCACCGCCGTCTTCGACACTCACGCTTTTTGGACACGTATCATGGGTTCTCCTCTCACCTTTGACCCGAGCCTGGCCAAGGCCTCTGCGATCCTCCACCCATGCCTTCGCATTACACAGCGCCTTATGGCGACCACTTTCTTAGCAAGGTATGAACCGGGGACGCTGTCGACGCCGGAGCTCTACATGCTCTATGCGATGACTCTATCGGGGGCCTACGAGCGAGGAGGAGACGTTTTGGTCCCCGTAGTCGAGATTGACATTGCCAGTTGGTATTTAGACCGCATCGTTGTTTCTGTTGGTGCTAGGACGCCTATCTGTTGCGACAGTCTGATTACCCTCCTGGCCCTCTTATGCAGAGTTGACCTCCCTGGTGGCTTGCTGAGACCCCCGGGCCCCACTTCTCTTTCCATAGATGTTATGGCCCGGATGAGGATGCTTCGTCCTCATGGTCAGCACCACTGGATGTGGCTGCACGGTCCCTTTGGTATCGATTACATGGTTCTTCCGAGCCCCGCTCGGACATATATTGGACCCGCGGACGGGGAGTGGATTCCAGCGATGGACGTCCTCATCCCTACCGCGTACGTGCTAGAACCCGAGGGTGCTCAGCAGGAGCCCCTCCTTCGACCCCTGGACCCCGTGATACCTCAGCCTACACCTGCTTCGTCTGCTCCTCCCGACACTTCTGTCCACACTGCTGACAGTGTCGGGAGTACCCTTCCTGAGTCCACCACCACCACTTCCACCTCTGTGTCGTTATCCATCCACCCCATTTCTGCTACGAGCCCCGAGCGTCCCACCACCATTTTTGAGAGCGGCGAGCCCTCTTTTGCCTCCGCAGTGTAGACCCTTTCCTCTTTCTTGTTGTCGACCCCTGGGGAGCCATTTCCTTCGCACTTCACGACCTCCCCAGTCGTCGACCTTACTGTCTCCACTGTCGATGTCTTCTCTGAGAGTGTCGTGACGTCTGTCCCCATTTCTGTGTCACCGACCTCTCTGACCTCCTCGCCCTCTAACACCATTTTAGCGTCTGCTGCTGCTCCTTCTTCCTCGACCATTCCTACGTCTCAGCCTCCCAAAGGGGCTGAGCACCTTTCTGTGAGCACAACACCACCGCACCACCCTATAGTCGCACCTATCCTTTACGGTAGCCATGCGAAGCAGCCCCATTCCTCACCAGTTCGTCCCTCTGTCCCCACCTCCACCTCCCCCCGACACGCTAGTTCAGCACGTCTGTGCTCTAGAGGGGCAGTGAGTGGGCTTAGAGGAGATTTCCGGGCTCTCTCCGCTACTGTTACTGCTGTACAGAGGCACGTCGCTTTATTTCCTGGAATTCAGGCTAGCCTGAGCCAGATTCTTGCGCGTCTGTCACAGCCACCACCTACCACTACCCGCACCCCTACCCAGCAACCCCCGCCACCACCACCTCCCCCACAGAACGGTGCTGGCACCCCACCACCCCCAATAGGCACACACTAGTTGCCTCACACACTTTGTTGATGTTCTGGATATTTTCTGCCTACTGATTTTGCACCCCTCCTCTACACACTTTTTGGTCACATTTTGCTCATATCTGTTTATATCATTTTGGGGGAGAGGATGTACTTTTGGGGACACCTTTATTGAGCCATTTTGATCTCCGCATGCACCACAGGCATCTCTGCATTCATCATTTGCATACCCATATCATTTTATTTTATTTGCATCCTTATCATGCATGCATCCTCACCCACCCCACCCATATCTTTTTTTTCTCGGTGTGCCACACTTTCACATTAAGGACACTATGCAGTTTAGCTTGGGGGAGTGAGTGTCTCATGCACTTTTTATTTTCTTCACTTTGTCTTTTATTTTTTCCACCTTTTTTTATTTTATGCTTATTGTTCACCTGCCTTTTTCATTTTTACTCATGCATCACGTCTTCTTACTTTTTGTGTGCTGCATATGTATAGTAGTTTTCAATTTCTTTTATCTTTATTTCCTTTAGCCCTTTTTGCTATAGATGAATTTACTGTGATGATGATGACGTGGTATTAGCTTATCTCTATATGCATATATTTTGTCATGCCATTGTTTTTATTTCAGATATCATATGCCATGCTTGCTATGCATTCGAGATAGTAACCCACACCTTTGTTACATGAATATGGATGAAATTCTTCTATTAGCTGAGTCTGATGATTTATATTGTATACTCTTCATAGAAAACACACCAAGCTTCACGCATTAATTGCCTATATTTGGAGTACTGCTTTGTTGTCTTATATCACTTCTTATTGCATGAAAATTGTACGCTTCACTTTTAGGTTGATTGAATGTATGTTATGTTGATATAACTGGATTAGTTTACTTTCTGAGATCTAACTGAGTAGATCACATTACTCTGCTGAAAGTTGTCGTGCAAATTCTATAGAGTGAACCGAGTGTTACATATTTTTCTTTCTCTACCTATCTTGAGCATTATTTTTATACTTAAAATCATTGGTGAATCTCCCTTTAAGCGAGTCTTACTTTGGCATATTCCCCCGCTATAAAAATCCATGCTCCTACCCCCCAAAATCAAAAAGAAAAAAAATATATTCATGTATATCTCTCTATCTTTTGATTTGGGATCCTTATTGTATATATTCATTGCAATGAAAAAAAGAGAGAAAAGAAGTTCATTTATGATCCCATTTCGTTTTTCTATTCTTTCTTCCCTCTTTTACTTTTATTTCTTTGAGCTTCAAAATGGGGAATGTTCTTATTGCTAAATTTGATGCCACCATGCTTATAGATAAGCTTGGGGGAGAGGATCCAATGATGTGTGAGAGAGTGACTACTTGTCTGTGCATGACAACCTAAGCTAGGTAATTTTCTATACTCGGTGAGATTACTAAAAGTTTTACGAAGTCCAGGAATTGAAACGTAGCATGCATTTCATGAAAACCACTCCTTTCTATTCTTATTGCTTCATATTGTGTGATACCTCTTATACTCCAAATAGAAAGCGATCAATTGAAAAGTGTGTGGTCTATGATTATGTATATTCTTTAGATGCTTCAGACGATGTTAATTCTAGAATGATTCCACATTTCGTATTGTTTTGCTATTCTTGGGTTTCTATATTGAATGCATCTTTATATGATCATGATATCGAGATAAAAATCTTTGGCATGTTTTTTATTCGTCGAGTGCTATATGAGTAAGCAAACCCATGTCCTAAGGAAATGATCTAGCACGTCTCTCTTTATTTTCTTTTCTATATTCTTTTTCCTTTTTCTTTATTTTCCCCGCCGGGTTCGCCTTTTACTTGTCTTCCTCGAGGACGAGTAAGAGGTAAGCTTGAGGGATTTTGATCGCTCCTTATTTTACACCTTTTTCTGCATGTTTTCATGTCATTTTGATCGCCCATATTGCTTTTTCCATGATTATTCGACGATATCGCCTTGCTTTTCACTATTTCTTGTTTTTGTCGTATTTCAGGAGATATGGTTCGATCTGGAGCAAAAATGAGATCAAGGGACTTTTGCGCATACCGGAGCATCGCCCACGGCTTATTTGAGGAGTTAGCAGCGCTAGAGGATGAGCGGAAGAGGAAGAAATCTGGTAGAAGCGACGAGGAGACGAGGAGGAGAAGAAAAGAGCCTAGATACAGCCTACTTGGCCGAAGAGAGACCCTACTCGGCCGAGTCACAAGCTGCATTCGGCCGAGTGAAACGGATACACACAGCAATTTTTCAGCATTCCCTCGGCCGAACAAGAGAGCCTACTCGACTGAGTGAGAAAGCTCACTCGCCCGAGTAGAACATGGTTTTTTCTTCCGAGAAGCGGCTGAGTTACTGGAGTTTCTGAGAAGCCTACACGGCCGAGTACGATTGCTTACTCGGCCGAGTAAAGAAGTCTGCTCGCCCAAGTCAGTCAGAGAAACAGACCCCCAAAGACCCCAGATTCTCTGTTTTATTATTGGGTCTATCACTCGGCCGAGTGACATTGCTACTCGGCCGAGTGACGTATTCCGACTGCTGCGAGGATTACGAATTCTGGGCTGCACAGGGGCAGTTTTGGCACGATTTTTTGGATGATTTTAGCTTGTATTTAAACATAGTTTTTTCCTAGTTTTAGGAGAGACTTCTACTATTTTTTGACGGTTATTCTTTTGTGAAATCTCAGCTAGAGATCATAGGCGACGATTTTGGTTTGTATTTTCTTGCTAAAAAATCTTATTTTATGAATTGTCTCTTCTTTGCAATGAATTGTGCTATGATCAATTGCTATTTTTCTGAGATTTCCATGATGATTTGTGAGTAGTTTATTCGTTCTAGGGCATGGGAATGAACCCTATGGACCTGATCTTTTGAATTGTGATGAATGAATAGAATTGTTACTAGGATTGAAGAAAGGTTAGGTTTTGATTGATTTATTACGAGTAGCTAGGAATTTCTATTGATTGGGATTTGCAAGAGATTGGATCCCAATTGATAGGAAGGCCTAGATATTCGACTTAGGTTTATAATTGAAATTCTCTAGATTTGGTTTGCAAGAGATTGGACCAAAGCTAGGATTTTTATTATAAATCTATACTAATATTCATTTGCAAGAGATTGGACAAATATGAACTATCAAAATGTAGATCGTAGCTCGAGTTTGCACGAGAGTGGGCTTGAGTTGCGATTGGACGATGATGTCGATCCTCATGCTAGTGTCTTAGGTTAGGGTTTGCATGAGAGTGGGCCCTAATCTAGGTTGCTATAGACCAGCAATAGCACGAGAGCGTGAGCTTGGTTCTACATTAAGTTGCGACTAGTTCACCTACATTCAAGCCTTGCAACAATGAAATTCATGATTCACAAGGATGAGAGACGGTCCGTAGTGGGGATTTCCTATCCCTAGACGCTTTTATTATATTGATATCTATTTGATGTTGAACGATTGTGACATTACCATCAAATCTATTCTTATTCTCTTGATAGCTAGGTAATCAAAGTAGGATACTGTCAATTGTCCTCCCTGAGTTCGATACCCTCTCGCCACTACGCCGTGCGCTTGTGGTAAAACTACAGTCGTTTTCTGGGTGTATATCCAGGCGTGATCAGAGACCCATATCTTTTCAACCAATAATACCATATTATGTGCCAATTGACCCATATCTTTTCAACACTCTTTTCTCCCCCTTTTGTCATCATCAAAAGTGGGTTAATGAAGTCATCAAATAACACATGCAAAAATAAAGTATTATAGATTATATCTATCACTTGCATGTCATTTTCCATAAAATAGACAATTCAAATTCATCGAAAATCATAATTTAGACTTCACCGCCAATGTGTGAATGTGATAATACAAACATTGAAGTACAAGGAGAGATGCAATTTAGAACATCAACCAAAACAATCCACATTTTCCAATTAACATGAATTTTACTCGGATCGATTTTTTCCACATCATTATAAATGAGTTCAAGTTACCAAACCTCAAAACATAGCCTATAAGGACTCTTAGATGTGGGGTTGGCATTGCTTGACGAGCAATATACACCAACGCTAAAGATTTCTCATAAAGCATATGTTGCATACTCGCGAGTAGTCTACTTACCATGAATTGTATCCATTTTACATAATGCGCAAATTTCAAGTATTTTTTTTCATATTCATTTCTTTTCGTGCTCAATTTTAATTCATGGCAATACACATCATATCCCTTAGAATATTTAGTTTTTATTCATCCTACAATCACTTTCCAGTATTCATAAAAAGAATCTCCAAAAGTACAACAAGTTTAGTATTCGTGGAAGTGCATATGTAGGCGTAGAAATCAAATTAAACATTTCATGAAGATTATCATGGCTACCAGATAGTTTCTAACATGCGCATGTAGCTATAACAAAAATACAATGATTTCAACAAGGATATGAATGAACATTCAACAAATACCACTTATACTGAATCAAAAAGAGGTGTGCATTAAGCACAATTTTTTTTATTTTTGGTTTTTCAATTTTTTATGTTTTTCTTTTATAAAGAACTAAAACAAGCCTAAAAAGTAAATAATCAAGCACATAAACAAAAATTAAATCAAGCACAGACAAAAACTATGAAGGTATGCAATGAATGCATAGAGGGAAAAGAAATATACATTCGCGTCGCTATTTGACTAAGGAGCTCAAGAATAAAACTTTCAATTCATTGCTCCTCGCCAAATCTCCATCCCACCTACATAAAAGGTGTTAAGTGTGACCTTAGAATCCAGCAAGGTCCACTAGTGTTAGTCATCAAAGTTTTAGGAACACACACTTGTTTGAACTTTATGTTTGTGTTCCTAAACTTACAATAATAGGATGTGTGACCAACACTATCACAAGTAAAGTACTTTGCATGCATATTTTTCACAACAGAAGGCACATTGTGGAATTTCTTAAATTTGGGCTTTTCAACGTTTTTCAAACCAAATCCAAGTCCTCTTCTATAATTGACATATAATTGATTTTCAAGTATGGTATCCAACGATTGTTTACCAATTGAAAATTTTCTTATTGACAATTCTAGATTAGAAACTTTGAATTTTAATAGTTTATTTTCATCCACAAGCAAAGTACATTTACTTATAAAAGCTCTCTTGTTTTCCTCCTCATTCTTTTCAAATTCAACCATTTTTCATTTAAAGTCATTATTCAACATGCAGTATTTTTCATTGAGCTCTCTAATGACATAGTCTTTTTCAGTTTTGAGCTTAGTCAAATCTTGCTTAAGCATGCTAATATCATTTAATAATGAAGGAAAAGTAAGACAAGTAGCTTTTTCAGGCATGCTAGCTTTTTCTTTTTCTAGTGACACAATTTTAGCGTTACATGCAGCAAGTTTCTCTTTAAGAATATCCACTTCATCAGAAATTTCACAGTTTTCTTTTTGTAATTTAAAGCTAGCTTCCCTATAGTCATTCAACATGAGTTCTAGCTCATTAATCTCATTTTGCATTCCTTTACAAACATCTAACAATTCAGCTTTAGTAAAGGAATTTACCTCATCGTTGTTTGCCATTAAACAGACGACAGTGGAGTGAGCTACCATCTCATCATCCTCATCCTCAGGTTCGTTGTCCATGTCCTAAGTTAGCATCTTGCCTTTTCCTTTGTCTTTAGCAACCTGAGCAGTCTCTTTTCTGTATTGCTTCGCGAAGTGTCCCTTTTTCCTTCATTTGAAGCATTCAACTCTATTAGCAGAATCTTGTTCAGAAGAATTTTTATCGTAATTAAAAGTATTAGATCGAATGAAGCTTCTATGCATTTCTGATCTTCCTTGAGGATTTCTAACGAACTTTCTGAAATTTCTAACCATTAGCTCCATATCCTCATTATCATCTTCATCTTCGCTAGCTTTCAGAGCAAGTGGGTTTGAAGCTTTTTCATTCTCCTCAGGTTTCTCTCTTTCTTCAATATTTTGCAATTCAAGCTCGTGGGACATTAGATTACATATCAAGTCCTCCACCCTAATCTGTGATAAATCCTTCGCTTCTTGGATGGCAGTGACTTTAGGCCTGAAAGAGCTTGGCAGCGCTCTTAATAATTTCCTCACCTGTTCAAGACTAGAATGTCACGCCCCGCTTCCCAAAAATATGGAGGCGAAGCGTGAGAAGGTCCGCTCAGACTTGAAGCTACAAAGCTGCAAGTCCGATAAGCGTTAATCAAATTTAAAACTGCAGGTCCTTGCAACGCGAACGAAACAAAGATAATAATAATGAAATGAGACAAAGAGATATCTCAGAATATCCATAAAATAAGTTTCAACATCACAGAAAAAGCCACCAGGCTAAAAGAAAAGAGTCTAAAGGCCCAAACATGGCCAACAAAAGTACAACGTATAAAGTAAAGGTGCTGCGCACCGACAACTAACAACTTAGCCCAAAACAAAAGGAAGCTCAGCAAAGGGGCTCCGGTGTCCACAAAACTCCTCCTGGGAAGACATGGACTCGGGCTCAGCGTCAGCAAAACATCACGTACACAGCAACAGTCTCTGGCTCAAGGTCTAACATGTGACACCCAAAAGAGCAAGGGGCACATGTCAGCAAGTCTACAAGAGACTTGTGCAAGGAAACTGAAAGTAGGCAAAAGTAAAGCAACCTAGCAGTTCTAGCATGAATGCGATGACATGGCAGTTAAAGTATGAGTGCAACAGGTAAAGTAAAGTAAAGTACGAGCATGGCATTTAAACATGGCATGGATGACAAGTATTACATGAATCATTCACAAGACAAGTAGAAGACAAGGAAAGTAAGCACCTCGTGCACAGAGATTCCGCCTTCTGGCTAGAGTGGCTGATCGGGCCACTCCTAAGCTCAGGTGACCGTTTATCCCTACCCCTCCATGTGTATCGAGCCAGGGCCTTACCCCCGAACATGGAATGCTCGCTTCTGGATCACGAGCCAGGAAGTGTTTTTAACAAGTATGGTATAGGGGTGCACCTAGCCGGACCAGAAAACCAGGCATTGGCTTTTGACCAACACATGAGGCCCGTTCCCCAGAAGTAGTATTCAAGGAGTACAAGTATTGTAGCGTGTGCTACGAATGCAACAATCAACTGGGATGACATGTAAGATGCAATGCATAGCAGTTAAAAGTACGTACAGATAAGGAAAGTAAACGTGACAGTTTAGTATGCATGATCAACAAGTTTAAAGAGTTGGTTCTAGCTTCGTTGTCAAGCTAGATCCATTTAGGTGACGGATCTAGTTTCGTTGTCAAACTAGATCAAGTAGGCGTCTAGCCAGCTATCATTTCACTGACTAGTCTCTTTTACGCTAGGAACAAGGAAGTGGCCTATAAACATGGCCATACACAAGAGTTGGCAAGTTTCACTTGCCTGCAAGTATCACGTCTGAGCACACCGTCCAACGAGTCCAAAATCACAATTATCCTATGTGCACAAGTCCACCGGCCTAAATTCCATATTATTAATCTTGATTAGTGAATTTAAAACATTTAAAATACTTTAAAAATACTGATTTTAGTCTTGATTAACAGGCAATGGGTTGGGGGTCCTAGGGGTGCAAAGCGTTACCTCAACACGACGCGAAAGCTACACCGGCGTCGGGTAGCGACGCCGGGGGTTGGAATAAGAGAACGCGCTCCAAGTCCTGATTCCAATATAGATTCCTCGCTGGAAAGTTCAGAGCATCAACCGGAGCAACGGTTCCAGATTCCAAAGCTAGCATGTGCGATGATGGCCTACGACGTGTTGCAACGTCATACGCGGCAAATCGTCGGAGAGAAAGCACCTAGGTGGGGCCCACAGTAGTCCTAGGGACCTATGGGGGACCCACAATACCTCTGGAGAACTTGGGGGGCCCACGGTGGCAAGCGGTGTGACAGGTGCGGGGTTGCGACGTTTGCTCTCGGTCGGACACAGCCAAATGCGGGGAGCTCTCTCGGTCGGACTCATGGGAACTGGCTGTGCAGTAGCGAGGGTTGGTCGCGATGGCGGGTGCGGAGAAGTCCATCGGTCGGTGCGGTAGAGCGGGCCGGTCGGGCACTGGCGGGTGCGTTGCAACGTTGCAACGTTGCAACGTGCGACGATGCGGGCGTGAGCAGGCGGGTGCTTCGGTCAGACATGGGGAAAAGCGGGGTGCGGAGAGGGCTTGCGAGCGGTGCGGGGCGATGCGGATGAGCGGAGCGGGCGACCGGTCTGACCGAGGGGATCTCTCGGTCGGAGCGGGCGAACGGGGCGGCTGCGATAGCAGCGGGTCGGTGCGAGGCTTGGTGCGAAGGCGGCAGCGGTCGGTGCGAGGTTTTTGGCCTTGTTCTCTCGGTCGGTGCGGGGATAGCTCGTCGCAACGTTGCGACAAATCGTCGCAACGTCAAATTTGAGTTTTGGAAGCGGCTAGGGTTATTTTCTTGCGAAAATAGGTCTTCCTAAAGGTTGTTTATATAGTGTAGAGGGGTTGACTAGGTCTAGGGCTAATCCTAATGAGATTAGGAGTTTAAAATAATTTAAAATTCGTATCTCGCCCTCTCCAACTCACACAAGGATTTGTTGCGATCCAAATGAGTTGGAAATTGGCTCAAAAATTCTTTAATACGTTTAAAACTCAAATAAATTTTATTTGGCCGAAAATAATTTAAAAATTAATTATTAAAAATATTATAAACCTTGTTAAAAATATAAAAGTATTCAAATAAATTCCAAAAATTATAAAATAAATATTGGGGTGATCGTGGTGACGAAAGTGAGCTAACTAAGAAGACGGATCTCAATTTCAACATCGGACGACGAAACTAAAAATAGAAACGTCTCCCGTCAAAAGTGAGAATCGCAACGTCTCATCGAATAAGATTAAATTGTGGGAAAACGACTCGAGAAACGTCGTTCCAAATTAGTGCCACTATTTAATACTCTCAGAGACGTTCACAACGGCATATCACACTAAAGTGTTCACAAACAACCAGAGTCTAAAATAAACACGTGCACGGCCAAAAGCACGTGCACGAACAACGTACAACGAAAAGTGGTCGTTACATCCTCCCCACCTTAGGATAAAGTCCATCCTCGGACTTTCTAATATAGCTAGTCGCTCTAGTAACTACCCCAATTAAGTCATATTATAATTCAAACCAGGTATAGTTATTACAAGTGCTTATATATGCACTAGGTAGTCAAACGTTATCACTACCAACACGTATATATACATTCACGTACGTCACACTTATACCTAGTATAGTCAGTCAACTTCATACATGTATTTCAATCATATATATAAGCATACATCCCTTATATAACTACTACTTACCTAGTACAAAACAATAGTTCAGATTCTCACATAAGGATAGTCTTTCACTTAGCAAATACAATCATTGCTCTACGTATAGATAGCTACATATGCACAAACATCGAGGGTATACTACCCTCTAATATTTCCTAGTGCACATCCAATGCCAAACACATCAACATAAGTAGCCACACCATACCATTATTAATCAAGTTTTACTATATATATATATTCACCACTACTATAGTTTCACAATATATAGTCATTCAAATGCATGCAAATAGTTTACCATATATTCTCATCCCATACGGTCCTATAAATGTATTTACGTCACACCACATATACCATAGTCATCAATAACTATAACTAAGCACATACTTACCCGTGCATGGTGCACACCCATACACGCTAACATTTCATTCATACCAATCACACCACTATATAATTAGCACAACTACTCATCTAGTCTAGCTAGTACACATATGTTCACACCAGCAAGTCCTTAGTAATTAACTATACCACAAGACCAACACCTATAACTATATACTGGCGTAGCGACCCACAATCATGTGTGTAACACAACCAGGCACAACACTCCTATCACTATACATACATCAAACATCGCTATATTCAACTACAAACATACATTCAATATACTTAGAGTATACCCACTCAAGCTTGAGTGAGACTCAATACACATATCAGAATATTCTATATACGTAACACAACATTCATACCTATACCAATACCACCCCAATATATATATATCTACCAATACAACCATATACATGCCATAAGTCGATCACACTTAATACTTAGTCAGGTAATACTCACATAGTTCAATCACTTATATATGTCATGATAGTAATACAGACATCAGCACACGTATAATTATAATACACTCCCTAATACATGCATACGCATTCATCGTATATTCACACACATGTAACATATATATATTCACACCAAAACCTACTACCTATAATTAGTATATTAACACATCTATACATACCTAATTAAGATGTGCAATAGTCGTGTATACATCACGGTATACACGCATACAACATCCCGTAAGAGCAAGCAGTACCAATCAAAATTATAACCCTATTACCATATGTATGTCACTTATATACTCATGCAACAAAACATAACTACTTACGTCTAAACACAATACATACCCACATACGAGCACATACTCATACGTGCTAACATATAGGTCACTCAATAGGCCTACTCACTTATCTATACGTTCACCCATTATTATCACACCTATCATACACATATCTTTACCAATCATTTATTTCAACCATCACAAGTATCTCTAGCTACATACGCTCCATTAGATATTCCAACGCTAACTCTTATATACACATGCATCCCTAGTATAGTATAGCTACCCACACAAAAATCTATAACTACCAACGCACAACAACTTCATACTATCACGAATAACTCCGAGTATATATATATATATATATAGGAAAATTTTCAAATGAGAACATTTCGCACCGTGCGAAAATGATTTTAGTTTTTTTTTTGAAATTTTTTTTTTCAAAAATTCTTTTTTCCACCCTCATTATATGTTGTTATACCCCCCTCAAAAAATAATCATTGAGAAATAATGTCATTTGGCCTTCGATCAAGGCATTTCATCAAATTCGCACGTTTTGAGACCGTTAAATTTATAACGGGTGGATGTGTGCTCTAATGCCCAACGGGTTCACCCATTATTTTCCCTGGGGTATATATTTGTATGGATTAAACATCAAAAAAAGAATTTTTGAAAAAAAAATTTCAAAAAAATAAAAAAAATGTTTTCGCACCGTGCGAAAACCCCTTTTTTCGCAACCAAAGATCACTCTATATATATATACTAGTCATAACCCGTGCCCATAGGGCACGGTTCATTTAAGATATTACCCCCTTAAAATATTAATTCATCCCAAAATTAAAGCAAAATAATTGTTATGTAGTTCCCTCAAAAATTTTAGTTCCCCCAAAATTTACTTCCCCCCAAAGAATTTAGTTCCCCAAAAATATTTTAGTTCCCCTAAAATTTACTTCCCCACAGAGAATTTAGTTTCCCCCAAAAATTTTGGTTCCCCCGAAAATTTAGTTTCCTCCCGATTTAACATATGTCCTATGTGCATGGTTCTTTTAAAACATTACCCCCAAAAAATTTTGGATCCACTAATTTTAAATTAACAACAATATTTATAGATATATCAGTTAAATTTATTTCAACTATATTTTTTCGGCCAATTCAAATTATAAATTTTATGAATATAGCCCGACATCGACTGAATTTATAAAGTTTTGAGCAAAGTTGTCTTGCAATTGGATGTAATCATATTCTGCAAAAGTCCATTTAATGTTCTCGAATGATGACATTTAAAAATTAGCGAAGGATGACAGTAAGTTCTGGGTAGGTTTCGGGACGGAAATTGTGTCAAACGATTTCAGTTTTGTTTTCCATGTATAGGAAACTAATACCCAGATCCGAAACTGGTACACAGAACCATTTTCAATTGTAGGAAAAAGAATCTCTACACATGACATAATGTCTATGTAACTGGGTGTAAGCTTTTGTTGCTAGAACAATTTTACGTTCAAAATAATTTAGTTATCGATTTGTTTTAATGTTTTGATTTTATTCAACATTTTTGGTAGATGAATCCTATATATCTTGCTTACTTTTCAATACACCTTCATAGTTGTCTTGCTTGGTATCAATTGACGGCAGATCCATGGAAACTCGAAGAAATGATGAACCTGCAAGCTGCAGATGATAGTTCAGTCAATAAAAACATTGACACGCTAAGACAAAGGAAGTCAGCAGTCATTGATATCTTGCAAGAGGAATGTGCTACAACTTGCAACTGCTACTTCGAGTTCAATTTGGCTGATAACAATGTATCCATCATATCTATTCTATAAAGCATGAATAATTTGAATCTTTGTCCCAGTCATCAAAAGTTTGTCCCAGTCACCAAGAGAGTGGGTCCCAAATTTTGGAGGGAAACACACTTTTGTTGGTTGAAAATTTGAAAGGGAAAACAAAATTTTGAGGTGGGAAAATATCAGCCCCACAAAATATCAGCCGCCCATTTTTTGAGGGGGGGAATTTGAAAGTGAAAACAAAATTTTTGTTGGGGGGAAATCTCAACCCCACAAAAAATCAGCCGCCCATTTTTTTATCATATTTCCAACAAAACTTAGCCCCAACTCTCATCTGATTGCTGCGTGATTTACTCCAAAATACACGACTCAACCAAGATTGATGAGGGTCTTTGAAGTTCTCTCAACACAATGTGCAGATTTTTATGGAGGTGGGAAATGGCGGCGGGTGGAGAGTGCCAGAATAATGGAGGTGGCGGAGGGCAAGGAACAGAGCACGGAAGGAGAGAAGAAGGCGATGAATAGAGAAGAAAGAGTGATGAGATCAAGGCCAAGCGGTAGAGCAGGCCCTTCTCCAAGCGAATCCGTTACCAAGTCCGCAAGCTCAATGCAGAGAAGCATCCCCGCATCAAGGCACGCATTCCTTCATTCATTCGTGTAGTTTTTTTTGAAGTTTGATGCTGATTGGTTTGCTTGAAACGCCCATCTCCTATTTCCAATAGTTTGATAGCATGATTGCTTGAATAAATTAAGTTCCTGTTTTAGTAGATGTAGCCTTTTAGAGTGTCTTTATTTCACCAAAAGTGAGGGAGAGATTTATGAGTTGATCTCTGAAGATGAACTTACTGTTAGATTTTTAAACTGGGTTGTAGAAAAAAAAGTTAACATTGTTCGTGTATCCACTTCCAGATTTGTTTACAGATTTTTGCTTTTAACTTCCCTATAGCTAACAAAATATGTTAACTTTTTTTTGTTTACAGATTTTTTCTTTTAACTTCCATATTGCTTTGAATTTTCTGTTCAGATAACTGTTTAAATTTAGCATCATGTTGTTCTTTGAAAGAAGAGAGCATGTCTCCATTAGCATAGGGTATAGAACATCACCAAAGGATTTGTTTTGCAAAATTTCCAATGCCTTCAAAGTTTTGCTGCTGGCATTTTAAGAGAGTAACCATGATTGAAATTTTGTGACTGCAGTGTTCGAAATGGTGATGATTTATGAAGGTGAGAAGAGGGGAGAATTATGGAAAGGACTTCTGTCGTTTAGAAGAGATTCAATTTTGCTGAGAAGGTTAACAACAGGTTACTGCTTGAATCTCAACCATTTTTATTTCTGATTTTCCTCTTTTTTTTATCAGTTCGTCGTCTTCGTCGATGATCAAAAACACCGTGAGCAACTCCCTTCAAATAAAGATAGGCTTTATGTTCACACTTCAATGCCTATTTTCTTTGTTCTAGGATCTCACCATTGTAATTTGCTGAATTTAATTTTTTTATTTCTATATAGATTAATTGACTTTGCCAAATAATCATTGATCTATTATCTAATCAGGAGGATACAAGGCCATGTTCCTCATCATTAATGCATTTTCTTTGAGGTTATTTTCAGTGCTAAAATTATTGGTGTGGTTGTTGGGTATCTCTCTCGGAGTTATCTTTTTTTGATCAGTTTTTGTTTCACTTTTTTGGTGTATGATTTGATGACATTATCAAGTTCTATTTTTTATACCAGTCTCTTCATATCTGTTGCATATTTGTTGCAGTTTATACTGATTTTGGTTTTTTTAAAAAAGAAGCAAGATCCCAAGACCTTGATTTCTGCCAATAGATTCAAAGATTCCTGAAGTTGCAATGTTTGCAGGAATGTTTGCAGGAATGTTTGTAGGACTTTTGATTCATGTGTGGGGATGTTTCAAACTGTTGATTCGGTTATGGGGTGGGGATGTTTCACTCCAATCTCAACATCAATTTTCAGGATTTTCAATTCAATCTTAATCTCAAAAGAATTTGGCAATCTCAAACTTTTGTTTCAATGTTTGCAGGGGATGTTTCAATCTGTAAACTTTTGATTCGATTAAAATTCCTATATATTATTTCATTTCAACATTTACAGCAAAGAATTGAGGTGATTGCTATTTGCTCTAGGAGCAAAACAGTGTGCCATATCATGGGCTGTTTTGATTGCAATACAAATGGAGTTGCAGAAACTATCAAGTTCAATATGGGAGTATGAGGATGAATTTAAGATTAAACTCATCAAAATATCATCTTTGATTTAAGATAAAACTTCTGACGCTGTTTCGTTATTTTACGAAGGTTATAACCAATCGGAATGGAATTCAAAGGACAATATCGCGATGCGTATGGTCCCAACAATAACTGCCTTTTGTTTGGTTAGTTTTTCTTTTCATCAAATTTAATTTTTCAAGGGAGCACGTTGAATTCTTATTTATTCCCCCCAACCCACCCCCCCTTCCCCCCAACACACTCACATGCAGTTTAGGGATTCTTTACAATAGAGATGATGTGGATCGATGAGTTTGGACGAAGCCACGATGATACTGGGTGTCGAGAGGCGACAGCAAAGCCTGGATGTCGGTTAAAATTCAGGTGTGGGGATGTTTCAATTTTCAGTAATGTTTTCAGGAATACACAGAATTTGGAAATCTTAAACTTTTGATTCAATGTTTACAGGTGATGTTTCAATCTGTAAACTTTTGATTTGGTTAAAATTCATATATATATATTTCAAGCTCAAACTTTTGATTTAAAATTCCTGCAAACATCCCCTCAACTTTTAATTTATGTTGAGTGTTTCAGATAATTTTTGTTTGTTATACCGAATTTTCATTCTGTTATGTGAGACTAGCAGTTCATTTTTTTATGGCACGGGTTAGCAGCTCATTCTGTTTATACCAGTTGTCTTTATAGCCTCATTCTGTTATGGCACGGGTTAGAAGTTCATCACAACCTGTGCCCCAAATGAGCATAAACACTCGAAACTGCATGATAATCCATGAGCATACGTTTATTAGAAGTTCACTGTACATTTTATTAAACATGTGCTTCATTGCAATTCATTGTAATTTTATTAAACATGTATGTCCAGTCAAAGAGTAGAAATTTGTGCCCTTGGGAAGAGAAGATTTAAGATAGAAAACGACATGTAAAGTAATTTGTCTGCAACAAGCGACATGCAATGGAGCTACGGATTGAAAGTTTCCACAAACAGCAATATCAGTATTCATGAAAACCTCCTCTCAGGCAAGAAAATACAACACATGCATGTCAGACCACAGAAGTGAAGGCTTGCTTCAGTTATGTAAGTGTTCACATGAACACACGTAACCATATCTAGCAAATGTGAAGAAGCATGGAAAAAGTTAAATAGTTTATAATGCTCAAGGGAGTAGTTAGGGATGGGTGACTTTCTGAGAAGTCCCCACTCAGGTATTACAAATGATATATTAGAGGCGACATGGCTCAAAGTGTGCTCACAATGTGCCATATGTAGCTAGCTGCCACACTAACTAATCTGAACACTGGCATCTAGAATCCATAGGCCACTTCTAACAGTCACATATCACCTGGCAAATTGTGCTTCCAACAAGGATTAAACCCTGCACAATGGAAAGTGTCTAATCCCAAGGGAGAGCAAATAGTCCCAAATGGATGTGCATCAGAAAGATATTTGCAATATCTGCTATATGATAGTTTTCATGAACTCAAGAATTACCTAACATGTAACATAGTTCTAAAGAGAACTAGGGCACATCATATTGACAGGTAACACACTAAGAAAGGGAGAGATCAAAATAGTAGTACTTGAATTCCTTTTAATGCTAACATCAAAAGTCTTTTAGATTTGTGTTACATGCCCTCCTCTCTGTGGAAAAAGACTGCCGAGCACAACCCTCCCCTCCAAACAAAAATCAGTGCGGCTTGAAGAAAAAAACAGAGATAGAGATTCAGAAAAGAGAAAGGGAAGATAAAAAAGTTGTCTTTAATTTTTCTTCAAATAACAACTTTGTCATTAAATATTTCCTTTAACTCTCTCTTTGTTTTTTTGCAGGTACCTTAAGAAAAAAACAAAGGCACCAAGTTCCCACAAGCTTTTTTACGTGTATGCATTACCGGAGCCCTTTTTGATAACATCATCAAAAACCAAAGGGTCTTTGTTGGGATGGAAAAATTGGCAGAGCAAGCAAATGCCATCCTCAAACAAATCCAACCCACGGCCAAGAAATTCTTAGTGCCTCTTCAAAATACTGCTGCAAGCTACTCTCCTAAGCCAAACCTTTATCTTGCCGAGTTCATCTCCACATATTGACAGGTAACCCTCTAAGAATACATTTAAGTGTTACAATGCTTAAATGTAAGTGCTTAGATATTAAACAGCTTAAGGCTTTATCTTAAGTCATTTGCCATTTGCCATTTCATCTTAACCAGTGCCCTTTGCCATTTCCTCTTATGGCTTTATCTGTATTATTGAGAGGTAACCAGTGCCATTTGACATTTGCCATTAATGTCTGGGAAGACCGAAATGAGTCCATCAAATTATGGAAAGAAGAACATATAAACTTTTCATCCTCTCTTAACTTTCAGAGTCATAGTATCAGAAATTGTGAAGTTCGAATTCGTCTGCCGCACGAGCAAATTCAATATTACAAAATAATGGCATCATGAGCAAGCATTTGTATGCATCAACAATTTTTTTCCTTTCCAATATATATGTGGATTGTATATTTATGATTTAGCGAGGTGGGCATGACTTTTATATGATACTAATAAAGTAATTAATCTAAACCATGAGCCGTGACTTTTATATGATACAAATAGAGTCAAAAGTTGTAATTTGTCCCGTCATGCTTGAAGTTTAATTATATTTTTTTGGTTCAAATAGAAGTTGGTATTGGGATTCAAACTGCCTCTATTACACATGCGTTGGATTCAAACATATGGACACTGATTCAATGGATTTCTGGAATAAATTGTGTTGGAATGAGAAAATTTTAAAGATTTTGAAGGGAATAAAATTTTAAACATATCAATTTGTAAACTCAAAATTTCAGTTAAGATTGAAATTAAGATGTAAATTAAGATGTAAATCAATTAAGTATTCTGTAATTCTGGCAGGTTTAAGTATTCTGTAATTCTGGCAAGTTTAAATTAAGGATGTATTCTGCTAAGACAAAAACGTGCCAGATTAAGTATTCTGTAAATCAATTAAGTATATATCAATTTACTTAGTCTGGCAAAATACTTCTCCCAGCGGAGTACTTAATCTGGCAGGAATACTTAATTTGAGTTTAAAATGTACTCTGTAAATAAATTTACATCTTAATTGAGTATACATCTTAATTTGAGTTTACATCTCAATTTTAAAATTTGAGTTTAAAATGTATTCTGCTGAGACAACAAACTGAGATTTACATCTTAATTGATTTACATCTTTAATAGTTAACTTTAAAGTCACATCTTAAGTACACAATTATAAGCACCCATAAATCTTGGTGCCTTTCTTCCGAGGTATAAGCCTTTAGTATCTTTAGACATTGCATCTAAACACATAAGACAATATGAAATGGAATACAATACAAATGAATTTCCACCTGTTAAACAAGATTTCATGATTTACAATAGAGATGAGTGTAGCACTGTGTATGATACCATGAGATTTATATTTGGAAAAGGAAGTAGTTGAAAAACATCACGTTTCAAGTTCATAAATCTTTTTCTCACATTCTCTAATTTGAATGAAAAATTGAATGTGATTTTTTTATTTTTATTTTTCGAAAAATTAATTTAATTTACATTTCGTTTTGCAGGATCCTTAGTCATTATTTGCAACTAATGATGATTTATTCCTATTAAAACTTCAGGTTTTCGCCAAAATTCTGTTTGATTGCAGACATAAGAAGTCCCATCTGGCCACATTAAAATGAATTTGTATTAACTTGCAACATTACTGACAGTACATCAATTATTTTTTACATGAATAGGAAAGATGTCCATCAAACATCTTTTGTTCGATTATGTATCATTTTTTACAAACTATTTCATAATATGATCATGACATGGCTCAATATTATCGCAAAAGGGATATACTAAATATCTCTACTACACCATTAGAAATGCAGTGAAAATTTCCTGCCATAGCCGTCCATATATCAATGTAAACCATTTCAACCTGAGGCTGCCCATTTGAGAGAAATATGAGAAATGTCTCTTCTTACGATTTCTCAATACAGTCATACCAAAAACTCTGGTTTAAATGGTACCATATATAAGTGGTCTCCCAATTTTTGTACCCTAAAATTTTTTAATGTTTGTCTCTAACTGACTATGATATGTTTCGAACTGTTCAGTAAATTGTATCAATTAGAAGCATACGAACTCTTTGTGAGAAGCTTAACATCAAAATAAAAAGCCTAGGATCAGTCAAACTTGCCCTTATGTGTACTAATCCTCTTTCTCACATCAAATATTCCTAAAAGACCATTTAATTATTAGTGCACAGTAGATGTTTGCTTATATTCCTCAAAGACAACTCTATTTAGTGAACTCATAATTTAATTTTGCTTTCTTATGTGAAGCCTTAAATATACATTCACTAGAAATTTCTGTATTGGTTGGATTCCTATGGGAATGGAATGCATAATGAAAATTTCAAATTGGGATCTTAGAATGCAAACTACCTGGTAAAATTCGGTGGTGATCAGTTAGCATTATATTATATATTCATAGTTGAAATATGAATGAGGTTAAACTATGTGTTGTCCTTTTCTTTTTCTTTTCTTTTCTTTTCTTTCCCAACTAGGACAATCATTTTATTATTTAACCTGTAACAAAAAGAATAACACTTTGTGGCCCAGATTCCATACGATTTTCCTTCCTTCCTATTGGCTGTTTGCAGAAAGTGAATTTGATCACTATATTTGTGAGGGGGATAGAGTCTTTAAATGTCGGCACATTAATAATTGGTAGCTATTGATGGCTGCTTGGGCTTATTCAAATCATCACATATATTCATAAACACACTATTTGTCTGGTCTACATGCGCAAGGTGGGGGTGGGAGCTTCCTTACATTCATATGTTGCATATGCCGGATGATGAACGTTAAGTCATAATAAAGAAAAAAATGAGGATAAATTATTGTGGGGAGTTTGTTCACAAGTTTACTGCATATAGATGAAATTCAAATTTTTAATGTATGACTTAATTTTTTTGTCTTGAACTTAAGTGATGCATGATTTAACTGTCAACATCGACTATGAGGTCTCTGTAAATTAAAATTTGAATTTTGAAAGGTTTAATGTCTTGGCATATGATACTGATCGTGACAAGTTTAAAAGTGCAAGGTAATTGTGAGAAGAAATCTTTTATTATCCAAATTTTTTTTTGCATTTTATAGAGCTTTTTACTGCATTTTCAAAAATATCTTTTTTTTTTCAGGGATTTACTCAATTTGAACTTAGATATTGTATATGCTATCAATAGTCACTCATGTGCCCATGTTCAATCATTAATGTGAGAGTGGCTTAATTGTGTACCTATCCTGTACAGATAATGGCGGTGGAAAGGATTCAGATAGAATGCAACAGACATGTCTTTAGGCTATTCAGTGTAGTGTAAATTAGCAAATACTATTGGTTAAGTCCGGCTTGAATATAAATTTCTCTGGTTTTTTCCCCGTCGTCGAAGGAGCTGCCGAGGAACGACATGGTGGGGGGTTACATATTCTTTTGCAATAACGATACCATGTAGGAGAATATGCAAATGCAGCTCTTTGGTGTGTTCTATTTTTTTTGCTTGATTGGTGTAATTTTTGTTACAATGGATGAATTTAGCTTTGGTGCAGGAGTGTAGAGGAGATGCTTGCTTATATTCCTCAAAGACCATCTCATTTTATTGATATCGTAATTTAATTTTGTCGGGGTTGGATTCCTCTGGGAATTGTATTCATAATGAAAATTTCAAATTGGCTTCTTGGGATTCAAATTCATGTTTGCGCTTGAATATAAATTTCAAATTGGAATGATTCATAAATTGGCAGGTTGATACATGGTAGGATGATGGGTTGAGTAACTGTAGAGGAGTGTTTATACATGGCAGTTTGATACATGGCAGGGTTGATAACAATGGGAATGATGCATAAATTGAATGATGCATAAATTAGCAGGTGGGTACATGGCAGAATGATGGGTTGAGTAACTGTAGAGGGGGGTTGACACAAGACAGGTTGATACATGGCAGAATGATGCAAACATGGAAGGTTAATTAATTGGTATCATCATTTGTTTTTTCATTCCCAAACATTGGGAATGATGTATAAATTGGAATGATGCATAAATTGGCAGGTTGATACATGGCAGAATGATGCATACATGACAGGTTGATAAATTGATATCATCATTTGTTTTTTCATTCCCAAACAATGAGAATGATGCATTAATCGGAATGATGCATAAATTGAAATGATGAATGGTAGAATGATGGATTAAGTAACTGTAAAGAGGGGTTGATACATGGCAGGGTTGATACATGGCAGGGTTGATGCATAAATTGGCTGGTTGATACATGACAGAATGATGCATAAATTGGCAGGTTGATAAATTGGTATCATCATTTGTTTTTTCATTACCAGACAATGGGAGTGATGCATACAGTGGAATGATGCATAAATTGGCAAGTTGATACATGGTAGAATGATGCATACATGGCAGGTTGATACATGGCAGCTTGATTAATTGGTATCATCATTTGTTTTTTCATTCCCAAACAATGGGAATGATGCATAAATTAGAATGATGCTTGGCAGAATGATGGGTTGAGTAACTATAAGGGGGGTTGATGCATCGCTTCTCAAAAGAACTATGAGGAATACCAGACTTAAGAAGGTGAATTGTACCACTTTCCCAAAACACAATAACAGAAAATTCGAATAAATCGAAGACAATTCAGAAGCAAATAGATGTCTAATATTGCATTCAAATTTAACCCGAAGGCGCCTGGGTTAAATTTTTTTTCCCCACAGCCGAAGGCGTCCGAGCCGAGGGCATCCATGCAGAATCTAAATTTTTTATGCTACTTTGTTGTTCCGCGCCGAAGGCGTCCGCACCGAATTTGTTGTCCGTGTCGAAGGCACCTGCACCGAATTTGTTGTTTCGCATCGATGGTGCCCACGCCGAAGTCGCCCGTACCGCTGTATATTTTTACACTAATTTGTTGTTTTTAAAATGTTGGCTGTTGAAATAATTTTTGGGGGAACAAAGATTTTGTGGGAAAAAATCTTAAATGAACCGTGCCCGTGGGCACGGGATATGACTAGTTTAACTATATTGTTACCAAGGTAAAATTTATCTCTACATTTCTCTGTGCCATCTGTGAAGAACCTCTTTCAAAAAAATACTTGTTTTCTAATATGAAGCTCAACCATCATAATGCTGCAGTTATAGAGCATCCATAACAATAAACCAATGGAGACCGTAGTAACATCTTATGAACAGAGTTTGAATTTCAAAATGTGAAGAACCAAAAACTTTCATTAGTAAAATTCACAAATACATCACAATGTGTGTGTAGCATTGATCCAAGAATGCGAAAAAGGACACTGGAATGCAAAGATTCTAACTTTACAAACTCAATGCACGTTCTTTGGTAATAATACAAACATTCAAAAATTTATAAAGCAAGTGTTAAAGTTATATACTCAAAACTTTTAACAGTCCTGTGTATTTGTCATGCGCTTCTCAAGCGCTTCCCAAGCAATGGTTTGGAAGCTTGCAAAGAATCCAAGATGTCTTCACAATAAAACTGATGATAAATTTTTTCTTGGTCAATTTTCCTATCATTTCTTTAATTCCAAATTGAATAAGAGTTTAGTACAATGCTTGATTGGTCTATTGATTCTTTGCCGGCAAGGTCCACTGTAATCTTACATCTTCCATCCGATTCCACCTGCATTAGCCTAGTCAGCAAACAGAACCTTAGAACCTTGGATATAGAAACACTACAATTCTCCTTGTAAATTTCATAGCTTGCAGCAAGCGGGTTTTCTCCTGATAACAGCTTTGCAAGGGGGTGCAACACTCCTATATGTAATGTGCAATGTAATGTGACTATATGTGCACTGTGGGGGTGCAACACTCCTTTTTCTAGAGGCTCTGCAATCTGTATATGAAATTAACATCACAGCTAAGATTCTCAAGGCATTTGAGCACAACATGTGAATTGGCATCAGCGATTATACTTAAAGAAATAAAGAATCTAGGAAGTCATCCAAAACGCACCATAGTGATCTTATTCTTTTTGTTTGGTGTTTCAACAAAACATTTCATTGAGGAAGACTCAACCACAGTTTCACAGAAAGTGACTACAGGGTCTGCCACCTACACCAATATTAAAAATGATACTTTAGTTGCAACCTAAAAATGGAAACTGACAAAGGACGCTAGCATCTCAAGTAGGAAATGTGAATTTTAATGTACCTTAACCTCAACTTCAGAATAAAGCTCTCTAAGGTCCTTCATAATGGAATCCAGATATATCTCACCTGTTCCTAGTATAGTGTGCTCTCCAGATTCCTCGACCTTTGTAATAGCTAGGGGATAGCTCTTGCTAATTTTCCGAAGACCCTCCACCATCTTGGGCAATTCACTTGGATTCAATGGTTCAGTTGCTGTCTTCACAACTGGAAGTGTATGGAAGCGAAGTGACCTGAAGATATATAAACATCTTCATCCATATCCAAGGGGTATAAAGTTGCCGTCTTCATAATCGAAGCATCAACCCCCTCAATTAGAACCTAAGATCCTGCAGGTGCTTTGCTGATGGGTATCCGATAGCGAGCCTGATAAACCCACAACTTGGTGACTTCTTTGATTGTTTTGTCCTCTTCATCATCAGGTGAATAACCTTCCCCCAGCACTTGCACAGTTTGGCCAGTCAGGATTGTACCACTGTAAACTCGCCCAAAGTCGTCAAAGACAATGCAGTCTAATTTGGGATAAAGCTTGGTGACATTAACCATCAGGGGCCCAGTCGGATCACAGTCCTTCATAGCCTCAGCAATATCTGAATCTTGAGGTCCTGTATATATATGTTCTGAAGTCCTGCAAGCAAAGATTCAAAACATTCGAGGGTTAGTAGCTCATTCAAACAACATAACTTCATGCTAACCAAAACATTCAAAAGACAAACTATTTAAGCATCCATCAAGCTGGGCACACACATTTGACATAATGAGACTCTTCAATGTATAAAGAAAAGAAATGGAATAAAGTGTTTATTAACGGTCCTACGTTCACGAACCTGACTTAATTCAGTTCCTTACATCCCTTATTGCTTTAATTCAGTTATGAACAATTCTCAACTTCAACCTGTTCATTTAATAAGTTCCTTAAAGACCTTATTTATTTGCGTTTCCTTGGTATCCAAACAAAAAGTTCACATCTTTCCCCTCTGTTTTACAAAGAGGAAATTTTTCCGAAGAAATCAGTAATTATAATCTAGTTATTAAATATTTTCACTGTAAACGTTCTAATTTTATGTCCTGATCAACCACAAAAGAAATATAAAACGATTGGAATAGTATATTGAAATGTAAACTCCATACTATAATACATCCAAAGATTGCAACAATACTAAGAAATAACCCCCATATTGCAATAATACCAAAACAATAATACCAACGAAGTATCCAACAATCTTAAGTAAAAATCGTATGGTAAAAGAATTCGGAGTAATACCAAAGGAATAACCCCAATTCTAAGCAAAGCCGACACATTATGCAAAAGACTCCTTGCTTTGTCATCACTTTCAAAAGAATCCTGAAACGTCAACATATTAGGTTCAGCTAAAATCAAAAATAAAAATACACATTTCACCACAAATGAACATCATAGGTATAGAAATTGAATTGCCTGTAAAGGCTAAAGCAAACAATTTCCGTAGGGAGTCCCTTATCTTGCAATTCTAAGTTCCCCTCCCACAGTTTACATATTTCATTGAACCACAAATATCATCTTTTTGCAAGCATGGAGTTTTTGCAACATATAACTGAGCTTATAGCATTCAGATCGAATTCATAGAATTAAGTAGTGTATGGCTTAAGATCACTCTCTAATTGCTCGTGAGCTTCGACAATGCCAGAAGACATTTCATCTGTCATACAAATTGAAATAATCAAGTGCCTAACAACTAAAGAAATAGGGATTAGAGTAAGGGTTTAAGATGAATGGCAAATCTGTTACTTCATCAACTCCTAGCCACAGTGGAGTTCACAAATGGTGGCGTAATGGGATTCAAAGATCTTGATAAGGGCAGACTTCGCGAACTCGTAGACGCGGTGGTGGATCAGGAATGGCAGTCGCTTGGAATCAAAGAAGAGGAAGATGCCCAAATCGCTGTTGTTGCTTGTAAACTCTAATGTCCAAAAGGAAAAAAATCTACTGCACTACTCCATTTGGCAACAACTACACATTTACAGGTCACTTATGCACCAAAACTTGTGAAATCATCTTATTCCTTCTTCTTTTTTCTCTTTTTCATTTTCTATTTACAGTGTTTTCTCCCAAGAAATACGAATGAAATGAAACTGGGTCATTCCAGAAAACTAAGAAATAATTATAAGTACCAAGTGTTTCCACCCATTTGTGAAGGGGAAAAAATGAAAAAGAGGTAAGTTTATTGCTCGTTGCTGAAAAATTAGAAAACAGATTCCTGAAAATTCTCAATATGTGAAACATATTCTGCTACAACACATCATTTAGCTGATACTCAAATACTTTGATCATAGCATACGAAAACATCAACAAAAATGTCACATAGGATTGAACATGTAAAATTAATATCGATGCAAGTGATCCTAATATGGCACATGTATAATATTGGATGTGGCAAAGAATTTCCTACATGCGACATCTCTTCAATGCATATGTGCATGCTGGTCTAGCGTGTCAGAGATTAGACATAATAAGTAATATACACATGCCTGGATGTTGATGACGAAGCGGAGGAGGATGGTAAAGACGATGGCATAGGCAGCAAACTCCGTGAACCCGACATGGCCAATGAAGGCATGGGTAATGATGGACACACGGAATGTCGAAAATCTTGAGAATATGGTAGGCGCTGCCACCACCAAAGCTTCTTGTTCTCCACCCCATAGCTTCATGGTCTTCACAAACTCCGTAGACCCGACAGGAGTTTGTGATATCGTCTACTACAAATCAATTGTACTTGACAAAAAAAATTATTACACCAGAATCTAAAATTTTCCCCAAAATAACACATAAAAAAGATTCAGCTTTTCATATCTCACAAAAACTTCATAGCTAACAAAATCCTAAATCAAAAATAATTTCTAAACGAAGAAGAAACATTCACCATTAAAAGGAATTGGATTATATACCAATTTTGCAAAAGAAGATTAATACCAATTTTCTCTGATAAGGAAAAAATTGTGGGAGGAGGTACACGTCTATGTTCTAATACGCAATCTATAGCATTTGAAGATTAATACCAATCTTTTATACTGGTCATGAATCTATATGATAGTGGGAGGAGGTACACGTCTATGTTCTAATACGCAATCTATAGCATTTGAAGTACAATATGCAATATTTCTCCTTATTTTGCTTGAGCATCATGCATTTGATGGGCGAGCCGAATTTGACGCCACAACGTAATGGTTAAGATCTCATTTTGTCATGCAGCCAACAAATTTAACCACACTATCTACTGTTTGTAAGAGAATTTTTGCAAATGGTTTCATGTCAGATTAATACCAATTTTGCAAATGCTTTGCAATTACATGCACACTAATATCAGTGTTCTTCTATGAGCAAAGTTGATGTTAGCGGTATGGATGTGGATCCTGAGTTCGTGACATGTTGTTGTGTATTCATAGGTAGACCATGTGAACTGAGATATCCTGTTTGCAACTGACAAAGCAGCATATCGACATCCCTTGAATTCTTCTATGTAAATATTCTTGTGAGGATGAATTTTTGAATTTTGCACATCTATTTCTTTGCTGAAATAACCAATTATTGATCCTAACAATTTTGTGCAATTCTTTGCAGAAATTACCATTTTCTAAATTGGACTTCCTCTCTCTAAAGAAACCCATCACCTTTGACTTCTGTCTCAACTCGTGGCCCTTAATTCTTGCTGCTAATGTGAAAGAACAACAGAGATCAGATGAAACCAAAGATATTCAGAATAATCATAGAAATTAGAAGAAAAAAGATGAAACAAAAAATCAACAAAAAATCAACAACTAATCAATGATCTTACCTAGAGAAGGAACAAAAATCAACAAAAAATCTTACACATTACCCGAAAATTACCAAGAGAAGGAACAAAAATCAACAAAAAATCGAGCAATAATCCGAAGATCATTAGCAGTAATCAAAACCATACACATCAAAAATATAACCTTTCAATTTGAAAGAGAAAAAACAAAACCACCTAATTAAAGACCGTACCTTAGTTTTCTTGAGTAGATTATATCCTGTCATCCCAGGGATACAATCTGTAATGAGCAAGCTCACCTCAATCTTCTGTAAGGAAAACAAAATCAATGCTATTAGCATCCTCATTTTACAAAACAAACCC
This sequence comes from Scilla litardierei, assembly GCA_030789695.1. Taxonomy (NCBI): domain Eukaryota; kingdom Viridiplantae; phylum Streptophyta; class Magnoliopsida; order Asparagales; family Asparagaceae; genus Scilla; species Scilla litardierei. The sequence goes on along the minus strand of CM061138.1, from coordinate 136,970,818 downwards.
ATTGAGCAAATTAACAGCAAAATAATCCATTCAAAAACACCCCGCAATTGTATAATCGGTTAAAAGACATTTTAAGCCAGATACTCTTCTAGATACTCTTATAGTAATGAACCATGGACGTGTCTCCTTGTGTTTTATTAAGAAAGCCATCCTCAAATAATGCAAATATGGAGTAATCTTTCCTGAAAAAATTAGTTCAAGAAATAGTTTATCATATTATTTGCTCAAAAAGTTATCATATTAACTATAAAATTATCATATGTATATTTGGAATTTGCTTCAAGATATGTGCAACAAAAAATAGGTAGCACATGATTTGAGAAGTGTGTGAAGCAAAAAAAATTAAACAAAAGGAAAACATAAACAAAGTGCTCACTACCCATGTGCCAGTTATGAAAACAACTTACTTGAAGCCAAGAGACCTGGTTAAGCATGGCTTGGATCATTACAGTCTACTTATCACCTTTGACATTGGTTTCTCAGATGATAGTGAGAAGTTGAGGAACAGTATACATTGCCTTATAATTTTGCTTTGGAATAGCTTTTCTTTTCTTTTTTGTTGAAACTTGCTCGTCGTTTTGGAGGTTGTCTCTCTTCTCTATAAATGTCGGTTGTATCTTAAGCCTTAATGTCTTTTTCATCATCTACTAAATCTTCTTTCAAATAATTTGATGCATTATTTGCATTTTCATTCAAGCTGTTAGGTTCTTGGATAGTCTTTACCAAGATTCTTGCATATTCATTCACATTGCCGTCTCCACCCATTTTGTTAGCATGTTTAATTTCCATGTAAGAAGACAAACAATTTATAGTAACTTGCATATAATATTGACAACCAATAATTATACCAAAATTTTGATTAACCACGATGTGCAAGCTACACAGTACTTGACTCGGTCAATAATAAATTACACATACCCGCGCGCACGCACGCATGCCCTAAATCATACTGTACCGATGAAGTCTACCCAAGCAAAGCCTTAATACAGCTTGTAGTTTCAGTAAATATTCCATGAATCAAAAGAGGGCTGGAAACTGGATGTGTGTAAATTGGTGTTTGTGCAATGCAAAATTGGTTGAGTATAGAATTACCCATTTAGTTAAGGTTGTAGGTTGGTGTGACTACAATTACATAGGAAAGAAAATATCATGGAAACAATAAATACTGAATCACTGAATCACTGAATCACTGATTAAAATAACGTTGTGATATTTTTGCATATCAGAGTAACAAAAAATACAAATCAGAGTAACAAATCAAATGACAGAAAATACTGAATCACTGCTTTTTTGCATATTTTTTAATAAATAAAAGGTTGTGATATGTTAGGAAAAAAATCACCTGAGTAAATATTCATTTTGCATTAGCTAATCTCAAGCGAGTGGCAATTTCCTTTGCAGCAAAGCTATCAGCTATTGATACAACAATATAGCTGGGAAGAATGATTGCTAGGTATATAATAATTGTTGTGTGTGAAAAAGAATAAAGCAATTTACCATTTTAACTTCAAAGCATGAAATTTAAGTCCCCGATGAAGCATACATTACATCTTCATTCCCTGAAATACATTTTTCAAAAGAAAAAAATTATTATTATGCAAATATCTTAACACTTCAATTATTTCAAGTGCTTAAAACAAAGAAAATAAAGGTAGAACCAAACATACACAACCTAACAGACGTATACTTGTCTGACCAACAATTAACACATTGTGAAAATAGTAGAAAAGCATCCATGTTTCCCTAAATTTGGCACCCACTGAACTTGAGGAAAAGGATCTGATACCTATAAAGCTAAAGCCATCATCCTTTTGTTCATTATTAGGTGAATATATAGTATTCAGGAAATTATGGTGTTAGAAGTTGCAGCAAAAGACTTGCCTCAATTCGTCATGGCAGATGTGAGTGCGGACATATGCGTGTTCTTATTATACACCATGATTCAAACATAAGATTGACAATCACAGAAGATCATCAACTTGCAAACTGATTAATTCCAAAAGCACCTTCCCACTCTAATTCTGTAACCTATTTATCAATTGGTGCCAATTTAACAAATGCGCTATACTCAGCTTATGCCATTACAATACCCAGCCATCTCCTTCACATAGCCAGTCTCTTGCTAACTTCAGTTTAAGGTCAAGTCCCCAATTCAAATAAACCCAAACTTACACAATAGTATTATTATATACTTACAATAGTTCGGAATAAAAATGCAAAAAAAATATAAATCAAGTTGAAAACTGAATATGTGAATCTCAATTTTTTTAGATTGAATTTTTTTGAGATTGAAATATGGGAACATAAATCGAATATGAACTCAAAAGAACAGAACTCTAAACATATGTGGTGAAATCAAAAGCTACTGCCACAATAGTTTGTAACAGCATAGTTTTTGATATTAAGGTTATCTAAAGACATGCACCACATTGTCATCTTGATGCAAAAAATGATCAAGATAAAATTTTGATAAATGCCCAAATACCCCACGCTGCTCACCTCACAGAAATCATCCACACACACAAAAATCATGAGAACATGCAATAGAAGATGGAATTACTAAGATCAAAGTTGAAGATCAGACCTCTATGACATACATCGATCGATTTCTTTGAAACTACAATAGAATGACAGAAATATCTAAATAAGCTTATTGGAATACACATTTAGTGAAATAGTTGACAACAAAAGCTTTACACAACCATATGTTAATTACTAAAGTTTGTATATGTTTAAACCTAAATCAGAATGAAATCACAATTTACTCATAAACAAATGCAAGTGAATAAATTGGAACAATCTGAACGCATGAAATCTCATAAACCTAAATCAGAATGAAATCAAAATTTACACATAAACAACTGCAAGTAAAGTCAAACCAATGTGAATGCATAAAATCTGTAGCAAGTTCACTTAAAACATAGTCATGAGAGGAACTGAAGAGTGCTTGTCAACACAGAACTACATATTAAGATACAACAGAAAAATTATAGCCTACTGCAAATCAACTTTTTTGGATGCATTAGAAGCTCCACACAAAAACCTGGATACTTTTGTGGTTTTCCAGTATGTTCAAAAATTTTGATGCAACATACTGAATTTTTTTGGATGCACATAGAAAAAAACGTACAACAAAATGTGCAACAAATCCAACCTGTGCATTTTGTGCATTTTCAACATACCTGAAAAATCCAAATTTCAACAACTCTATAGGCCTTAAACTCTACAGGCATTTTCAGTATGTTAAAAAAGTCCAAATTTCAACAACTCTATAAGCCTTAAACTCTATAGATGTGGTTTTCCAATATGTAAAAAAAATTGGTGCAATATACTGAATTTTTTTGGATGCACATAGAACAAAATGTGCCACAAAATGTGTATTTGTATCTGTACATGCTTGAATGTTAAGAATTCATTGCATTGGATTTTACTTATAGTCTTTATTTTTAAGAATTCATTGCATTGTCAAGAATTCAAACAAACTTTAATTATACCAAGAATTCCAAAGTAGAAATAGTTTCCATAAGCACTTATAAAAGAACCTTGGTATGTTGACCCCAACATAAGAAAATTCAATAAAGGGAAGCAAGAAGGGAACTTGCTTAGTATTACCAACACCCATGTGAAAGCCAAGCATAAGAGAAAGCATATGAATAGGACTCATAGGCCATGATCAAATGAAGTTATAAGGAAAGAAGAGCATTAAATTGCATTTGGTTATGCATGTATGTAGTATTTACTCCTTCAACAACAATGAAAGTTTAACAGAAATTCACCAATTAAACCAAACTGCAAAAATAAATGAAAAGTAAACTTATAAGTTTCAGCTGATGGAAATAAGTCAGTTATGTTAGAAAAGGTACTCCTTGAACAACAATTAAATCAAAAAAATGCTTGTTAAATTAGAAAAGGTACCTTAACCTTTTTCAATAGATCATATCCAATCATGCCCGTCATGCATCAACCTATACTGAATAAATTCACCTCAATTTCCGGAAAACTATGACAAACAAAAACCATCACAAAAATCACAAACACATCCACAAATTTGAAAAAAAAATCTAAATTATTAATACCCACATTCTGCTCAGTGGGTTGAGGAGAGGGTGAATTGGATTGCTCATTTTACAGGAGCCCAAGAAATCCAGGGCCTTGCTTCCAGAATCAACAATAGCTGAAAAAAATATAAATTTAAATTGTACTAAATCAGAAAATGTTAAAAACATATAACAGTTGAAGAAATTGCGGAAATTGGTACCGTTGTAAATCTAACAATTGTCTTCTTTTCCCATGGCATTCCAGCTTTTTCACAATTTAAATTTAAATATACAATGGTATTGCCATCATGCTGGACTCGATTGCCACTCCAGAATCAACAAATGTCTTCTTTTAACAATTGTCTTCTTTTCCACAGGCACAGATCTGGTTTTATCCTGCAAGCACAAATTAGTATTCTTAAAACAGATTGATATACGCGTATTATCAAACACAATGTCAAGCATGCGTATGTGTTTCTAAAGTTGATATACACCCAAAACTAATACTTACATTCCTCATTCGGGATAAAATTCCAGTATCTCAGACCATTGATCCCTGTAATCGCCAATGGTTTACATGAAATGGACATGCAAATCCCACCGATTTTCTTTTCCATCGAAAATTATTGAAAATTCATCAAATCAAAATTTTATATTTCAACAAAACAACTAAAATAAAAATTTCACAGAAAATAATGACCCATCAATTTTAAAAATAAATATGAGGCTAAAAGGAAAAGAAGTAATACCTACAATTCTTAGTCGGGATAAAATTCTAGTATCTCCGATCATTGATCACCGTAATCGCCAATGCTTTACATGAAATAGACATGCAAATCCCACCGCTTTTCTTTTCCATCCAAAATTCCTGAAAAATTCACCAAATCAAATTTTATAGTTCAACAAAACAACTAAAACAAAAATTTGATCTTCCCCCAAATTTCCAATTTTTCTTGCCTTAGTTCCCACATCTGGTAGAGTTGAGAATGGATTTCATTCTTCATGTGCTAGAACCTTTGGGATCACTCTCACCAAAAGCTTTATTGATCAAATACTTATAGTGGATGGGGAGTTTCGTCTCCCAAATGAAATCGACGGTGGCAGCCCCCAAGAACACCTTTCTCAGCCTCGCCAGCCGACAGATCTCTGCGAACCAATACGAACCAATGACAGAGATTAATGAACACAACCTTCTTGGAAATATAGTGCAGAATGAATTTCAGTTTTTTTGGAAGCCTAAATTTGCACGTCTAAATATAATTCAAATGATGTTAGTTCTCTCAATTATAATTCAAATATATTGCAAGTATAAATATAGTGCACTATAATTTTGATAGAGTGGTAGCATAACAACCGGAAGTTAACATGATGAATGGATCTCATAGAGATAGAGATAGAGAGAATTTTGATGAATCTGAAAAGAAAAGATGTGTTTTGATTAATGATATCCTTGAAACATACCCATAATATAGAGATAGAGAGAATTTGGATGAATGGATCTGAAAATAAGCCGAACAACTGGAAGTCACATGCTCTCTATCAATCCGTTTACTGCAACATACCCATCAACAAAAAAACCAATCTTACTTGTATCTAACAAAGTTGGGACTTTGAAAATAAGCATTTGCATAATTTTCTGAAAAATAATGAGAGATCAAACCCACTTTTGTTTCAGACAGAATCTTCAAACACAAATCCAAACCACACCAAAAAATCAAATTTTGAAGATTACCCAGCACAAAAAATCATGTATTTAGAAGATCGAGATGAAGAAAAACAGAAAAACAAATAGCATAACTGCTCTTCCCCCAGATCAAGGCCAGCACAACTTCCTCTTAAGCCAGGTCAAATGAGGGTGTGATCAAAACGTTGATTATACCAAATAACACACAAATAAAAAGGCCCAAACAGATCCATTCAGATTCAAGCAAACCAAAGGAAGGAAGAGGGTCGTACCACAAACAGAGGGTGTGAGGCTTTGAGGGTTTGAAGGAAGAAGCAGTCTTTTTCGATACGAAAGGATGAAGAGACTGTGATGCACTGCCAACTGAGATCTTTCCCCCCAAAATTTTGAGTTTCCCCCCATTTTACCGATCTGTGCGGGTCTCTACTACCGAGTGCGTTGGAAAGCAAGCATTGGAAAGAGTATGGCTGCGATTCAAACCTTGCCTGCGGGACCCATGCTTCGAAAGAGTGCGGTTCTCTCTCACTATCTTGTCTACGTCAGAGTGAATCCAGTCCATTGCATCCTCTAGGGTTTGAGGATGGCGATGCCGGAGGTCTGGGGTTTGAGGAGGGAGATGCCGGAGGTCTGGGGTTTGAGGAGGGTTTGATGGTTTGAGGATGGCGATGCTGGGATGAAGATACAGGAGTTCTGGGATTTGAGGATCCAGGGTTGAGGGAGAGATATTGAGCTCCCACAAAATTTTCAGTTCCCCCCATTTTTACTGATCTTTGTGCGAAGTTCCACTCCCAACGTGAGTTGGAAAGCGTGTGCGCTGCGGGTCATTTTTTTCTCTCCTGCACGTGATTGTGGGACCCATGTTTTGGTGACTGGGACAAAGCAATATGACTGGACATATGACTGGGACAAAATTCAAAAAAGGTCCTGTTTTATAGAATAGATAGATATATATATATATATATATATATATATATATATATATATATCACACAATAGGCAAGCATCAATATACTATGGGGGGGTATACTCATTCAAGCTCACGTACGTAACTCAGGTACATGCACCACGACAACATCACAAGGGTCCAAGGGTCTACTAACAACTAAGAGTTGACACAGACCTTGACGGGCACTAAAGCCTAAGCAATAAAGGGAGGTCGAGGTCGAGAGCGTGACGAGGGTAGGATCGATAAGCACTAATCCAGATAGGATGTATACAAGGAGACAGCTTGGTTAGACGAAACATTGGCTCAATGGTGATGTTTAGGTTGAGGGAAAAGGAGATGTAGAGATGCTTAAATAGGATACAGAAAAGATAATAGGGTAAATAGCATAAGCTAAAATACGTGGAGTTTGAAAACTGTTGTACTTCAAAAGTTGGAATCCTCGTCTTGTATAAAAATATTTGGAGGTCGATAAAACGAGTTGTTCAAAATAAGTTTGAGTCGAATATTCATAATAAGAGGAAATGTTTTATTGGCTTATCACAAATCATTAAGAAAAGAAAGTAAATCATTCACACGGACATTAAAGTCATAATTTTTCCGAAAATTTTATACGTCAATAATTTAATATAATGTTGTCAAAAGTTTTTGAAAGTCAAAGAATGGAATCAAGCAACGGAAGAATTTAAAATCAGGTTAAATGCTTTCAAAACTTTAGGCTATGGAAAATTGAAAATAATCAATTTGAAACTACTTTTAGAGAACCAAGGTTTGCCAAAATTGAGAAACTGATTTACACAAAGTTCTTAATATACGAGCACAACAAGTCTGGTACGGATATAAAAATAATTGAAAGTATGTATGGTGCACGGAAAAATAATATTAACTTAGTAGTAGAATTATCGAAATCGATAGCAAGGCTTTAAAACCAAACTATGGAAGGTCCAGATTAGGAAATGGTTATGAAATAGTAATTTTACAAAATCTGAAATAAAGAAAACGATGAGCATAACATTGACTTGCGGGAAGCTGAAATCCCAAGTGACTTGAAAAGTATATGAATGGCATAAATCAGGAGGGAAAAATTATAAATCGAATTGGGCCATATAAAAGTACGGTTCAGAATTAAATTAATATATGAAAGGAAATATGTATTTTCATAGGTACAAAAGTGTAGGCTGAAAAAGTATTATAAACTATTATCCAAAAATTTCGACAAAAGTTTTAAAATTGTAAATCAACGAAGGAGGATGAAGTATAAGTACATATACATTAAGATTTGGAACAAGGTTAAACTTCGGAAAGGAGGAAGTCGAAAAATACTTTCAGGAGATTCAAGGTTCGTAATGGAGAGGTTCGAAGATTGACGACGATCGTCATGAGGCGATCTCGTGAATCGAGGCAAGGAAATTAGTCGGATGATCAGAACATACATACGCCTAGGATATGAATCAGGAAAGTCTACGGAAACTCCTACAGTCGACCAACTAAAGATTAAAAACTCCTACGATGATTAAATCAATTGCTAGAAGGGGGTCTAACTATCAATCAGGGGCCTCTAAATAGCAAGCACAGACGTCTAACTAAGTCTTCTTACCACCTAGTGTCATAAGAAACGACTAGACTCAGGGCTTCTGACTCGGATGTTGCAATTTATTTAATGGACATTCTGTTATTATCGGTGTTCCGTTAATTCGCAATTGCAAGACTGGACCTGCATGGGCCACCAACAAAACCTGTCACGCCCCGCTTCCCAAAAATATGGAGGCGAAGCGTGAGAAGGTCCGCTCAGACTTGAAGCTACAAAGCTGCAAGTCCGATAAGCGTCAATCAAATTTAAAACTGCAGGTCCTTGCAACGCGAACGAAACAAAGATAATAATAATGAAATGAGACAAAGAGATATCTCAGAATATCCATAAATAAGTTTCAACATCACAGAAAAAGCCACCAGGCTAAAAGAAAAGAGTCTAAAGGCCCAAACATGGCCAACAAAAGTACAACGTATAAAGTAAAGGTGCTGCGCACCGACAACTAACAACTTAGCCTAAAACAAAAGGAAGCTCAGCAAAGGGGCGCCGGTGTCCACAAAACTCCTCCTGGGAAGACATGGACTCGGGCTCAACGTCAGCAAAACATCACGTACACAGCAACAGTCTCTGGCTCAAGGTCTAACATGTGACACCCAAAAGAGCAAGGGGCACATGTCAGCAAGTCTACAAGAGACTTGTGCAAGGAAACTGAAAGTAGGCAAAAGTAAAGCAACCTAGCAGTTCTAGCATGAATGCGATGACATGGCAGTTAAAGTATGAGTGCAACAGGTAAAGTAAAGTAAAGTACGAGCATGGCATTTAAACATGGCATGGATGACAAGTATTACATGAATCATTCACAAGACAAGTAGAAGACAAGGAAAGTAAGCACCTCGTGCACAGAGATTCCGCCTTCTGGCTAGATTGGCTGATCGGGCCACTCCTAAGCTCAGGTGACCATTTATCCCTACCCCTCCACGTGTATCGAGCCCGGGCCTTACCCCCGAACATGGAATGCTCGCTTCTGGATCACGAGCCATGAAGTGTTTTTAACAAGTATGGCATAGGGGTGCACCTAGCCGGACCAGGAAACCGGGCATTGGCTTTAGACCAACACATGAGGCCCGTTCCCCGGAAGTAGTATTCAAGGAGTACAAGTATTGTAGCGTGTGCTACGAATGCAACAATCAACTGGGATGACATGTAAGATGCAATGCATATCAGTTAAAAGTACGTACAGATAAGGAAAGTAAACGTGACAGTTTAGTATGCATGATCAACAAGTTTAAAGAGTTGGTTCTAGCTTCGTTGTCAAGCTAGATCCATTTAGGTGACGGATCTAGTTTCGTTGTCAAACTAGATCTAGTAGGCGTCTAGCCAGCTATCATTTCACTGACTAGTTTCTTTTACGCTAGGAACAAGGAAGTGGCCTAAAAACATGGCCCTACACAAGAGTTGGCAAGTTTCACTTGCCTGCAAGTATCACGTCTGAGCACACCGTCCAACGAGTCCAAAATCACAATTATCCTATGTGCACAAGTCCACCGGCCTAAATTCCATATTATTAATCTTGATTAGTGAATTTAAAACATTTAAAATACTTTAAAAATACTGATTTTAGTCTTGATTAACAGGCAATGGGTTGGGGGTCCTAGGGGTGCAAAGCGTTACCTCAACACGACGCGAAAGCTACACCGACGTCGGGTAGCGACGCCGGGGGTTGGAATAAGAGAACGCGCTTCAAGTCCTGATTCCAATATAGATTCCTCGCTGGAAAGTTCAGAGCATCAACCGGAGCAACGGTTCCAGATTCCAAAGCTAGCACGTGCGACGATGGCCTACGACGTGTTGCAACGTCGTACGCGGCAAATCGTCGGAGAGAAAGCACCTAGGTGGGGCCCACAGTAGTCCTAGGGACCTATGGGGGACCCACAATACCTCTGGAGAACTTGGGGGGCCCACGATGGCAAGCGGTGCGACGGGTGCGGGGTTGTGACGTTTGCTCTCGGTCGGACACAGCCAAATGCGGGGAGCTCTCTCGGTCGGACTCATGGGAACGGGCTGTGCAGCAGCGGGGGTCGGTCACGATGGCGGGTGCGGAGAAGTCCATCGGTCGATGCGGTAGAGCGGGTCGGTCGGGCACTGGCGGGTGCGTTGCAACGTTGCAACGATGCAACGTGCGACGATGCGGGTGTGAGCGGGCGGGTGCTTCGGTCAGACACGGGGAAAAGCGGGGTGCGGAGAGGGCTTGCGAGCGGTACGGGGCGATGCGGATGAGCGGAGCGGGCGACCGGTCTGACCGAGGGGATCTCTCGGTCGGAGCGGGCGAACTGGGCGGCTGCGACAGCAGTGGGTCGGTGCGAGGCTTGGTGCGGCAGCTGCAGCGGTCGGTGCGAGGTTTTTGGCCTTGTTCTCTCGGTCGGTGCGGGGATAGCTCGTCGCAACGTTGCGACAAATCGTCGCAACGTCAAATTTGAGTTTTGGAAGCGGCTAGGGTTATTTTCTTGCGAAAATAGGTCTTCCTAAAGGTTGTTTATATAGTGTAGAGGGGTTGACTAGGTCTAGGGCTAATCCTAATGAGATTAGGAGTTTAAAATAATTTAAAATTCGTATCTCGCCCTCTCCAACTCACACAAGGATTTGCTGCGATCCAAATGACCTGGAAATTGGCTCAAAAATTCTTTAATACGTTTAAAACTCAAATAAATTTTATTTGGCTGAAAATAATTTAAAAATTAATTATTAAAAATATTATAAACCTTGTTAAAAATATAAATATGGTCAAATAAATTCCAAAAATTATAAAATAAATATTGGGGTGATCGTGGTGATGAAAGTGAGTTAACTAAGAAGACGGATCTCAATTTCAACATCGGACGACGAAACTAAAAATAGAAACGTCTCCCGTCTAAAGTGAGAATCGCAACGTCTCATCGAATAAGATTAAATTGTGGGAAAACGACTCGAGAAACGTCGTTCCAAATTAGTGCCACTATTTAATACTCTCAGAGACGTTCACAACGGCATATCACACTAAAGTGTTCACAAACAACCAGAGTCTAAAATAAACACGTGCACGGCCAAAAGCACATGCACGAACAACGTACAACGAAAAGTGGTCGTTACATAGAATATGGCTTACTAAGCGAGCTAGACTTGTAGACGATGTTGGTGAATCTCTCAAACATCTCTGATATGGTCTCTTATGGTAGCATGCGAAATCCCTCGTACTCTGTGCTCAGAAGTGCAAGTCTAGACTCCTTCACCTGTGACGTTCCCTTGTGTGTCACCTGCAATGTATGCCATATTTCCTACGTAGTTAGACAATGTGAGATACGATTAAATTCAGATTTATCTAATGAACAAATGAGAGCATTCATAGCCTTAGCATTAAGAGAATAAAGTCTCCAATCATTATCATCACATTTATCATCAGGTTTAACCATCTCAACATTTTCAATTTTAATGACAGGTGGTTTATATCCTTTTTCAATAATTTGCCAAGCTTTATAGTCAATAGAAATTAAGTAGATTCTCATTCGATTTTTCTAATAAGCATAATCTACTCCATTAAATCTAGGGGGACTTGAAATAGACTGACCCTCAGCAAAAGTATTATCAATGGGACTCATGGTTAATCCTAGGCTATATCCTAAAACCTGCTCTGATACCACTTGTTGGATGTGGATCCTAGCCTAGAGGGGGTTGAATAGGCTAATAATAAATTCTCGCGCAACCCACGAGAAATCACACGTAGTTAAAAGCACAAGCAGAGTAAATAAGAGACAATCATAGAGTACACACAGATTTACCCTGGTTCGGTCGCACCACCGACCAACATCCATCCCCAAGCAAATACTAGCATTAATAAGTTCCTTCTGTACATCTATAGTGGGGTCCTAGCTCTAACTCCCTACCTAGACTGTACCACACTCAACAAAGTGCAGAACCCTATCAACCTAGTAAATGCGTATCTTGACTGCACCAACATGTCAAGACCCTCTTGTCTAGCCCCAACCAGACAAGTCCCAAAATAGTCACAAATACTGGTAAAATTTTTCCCTATTACACTAATACACGAATATAAAGAGTAAAGGGTTTAGAAATGCTCAGTTTGTGTCTGTTTAGTCGTCTTTGTCAATCAGCATGGCGTCAGCTCCAGTCTGACGCAAGCGGTGTCTCGATCTGACTCCTGGATCTCAAGTTATAGCCCAAATAGCACTCTGGTCTGTACATTTAGTAATCCAGTTCTAATTAAATAATTCTCGGTCTGTGCACACAACAATCCCCTTAATTCCACGTTAGCAAAAAGATTTTGCGTGTGCTTCGTTTCTCTCATTTGCGTAGGGTTTCCACGTCAGAAAGATTCGCTCCGTTTCGAATTAGGGCAGCATCTCTCCGACTGCTTCTAACTCATCACCTTCGACGGCGAGATCTCGAAGGCTTCACGGTAAAGAATACGGTAGCACCTCCTGACAGTGTACAACTCGACAGCATGTACTCCGACGACGAGCTCTCCACGACAACACGACGGTAAGAGCTTATCTATCTTTGACAGCGACGGTGAGCTTCTCCGACGACGACGGCGTTCGAGCAGCGTGACGGTCTTCACGGCGACTTAGCTCCGACGCAGTAGTCTCGACTGTAGCAGCACCACAGTACGGCGGCGGTGAGGCTTTGTGATCTCCAGTGGCTTCTTCTCGACTGCAATGGCGAGGTTGACTTTGGGTCTCTACGACGGCGGTGAGAACTCCTCGACTGTAGCTTCTCCTGTGAGCTTTGAAGATGGTGCCCTCGACTTCGATGAGATGTGACAAATGGCTGCATGCTCTTCTGTAGCGATGACTTCCCTCGGAGGTGAGCGCTCAAGCTTTTGACAACGACTACTCGTCTCTGGTGGCGGGCTGAACTCCGATCGTGATCTCAGTGCTGAGTTGTCCTAGGGCATGCAGCGGGAGGCGACTTTAGCTTCGCCGTCTGACTCTAACTCGAGTTAGCTTGAGGGGTTGCACTCTCTGAAGGTAGCGACGGTGGCGTGCAGAAGTTCGAATGGCAGCGGAGAGAATCTTTTCTTTGCCTTCTTCAACTTGAAGTAAGAGGAAGTCGGTGATCACACTTTGATGACGAGGAGAACAGTGTCTTCGGCAGTTCAGCCCACGAGAGTGGTATGAATTGAGAGACCATGTCTGGCTCGTGACCATGTCTGGCTCGTGACCATGTCTTCGGCTCGTGACCATGTCTGGCTCGTACCTTGAGGGGATCCACCGACGAACTATATCGCTACATTGACGGCTACCGCCATTGCGTCAATGAGAGCCACCGAAATACCTCAAAATTCTAACCCACGAGAGTGGTATGAATTGAGAGACTAATCTCCTAAATCTAATGCAACGTAAGTATCCCATTCTAACATCGATCTCCGACGGTCTTATCGGTGATCCCTAAGATCCTAGTTTTCTCTTTTATCAAGTCAACAACACTATCACAACCAAAATTTCCAAATCGAAAGCTATCTCACTTCAAGATCTAAAAATAATCTGAGACCTCTAATACACTGTCACCGTCCCTGTGGGATCCGACATCTTTTATAATATAATTTGACACCGTCAGCTTGCAGATAGAGCCGGTAGCTGACACCTAGGAGCCATACTATGCTTAGCGACTATGACACCGCTAGGTGTAATTTAGGTGTAAGTTTGGGGTGCGTCAGCTACCTATTGCCTCGTCTCAAATGATGTGAGCACTACTCCCAAGCACAGGAGATTGAACAAGTAATATTCTGGTAAGTCCAGGTATCGAATCCACTGGACAACTGACATTAAAACAACGAACTTTAGTTTGTAAAGAGTAATAATACGGTAATAACCAACCAGCTATCACGTATAAGGATATGGTATCGAGAGTTTCAAACAACAAAAGAAAATCCTACGATATTTACGGTGAATTCGATTTGGGGTACTAATATGGAGAGTATGTCACGGTATTGATTTCGTTAGGGTGTGTGTGATCAATGATTATCAATATCTTTTCTATAACTCAACGTTTCGTTCGGTCAGGGCACGAGAACGTCGGAAGATTTAACGATAAACGAGCATCGAAAAGTGCCTTAAACATCGAATAAAGTGCTAGTTTCATGTGAAAATAAGCATTTGTGCCCGCAAGGGTCATGCCATGAACAAATTTTTAGAGATTATATCTGATACAAGTACATCAACAACCATAATACTTGAGCAATACGGGTAGAAACTAGCAAAATACGCGATTATACAATGAAAATAGGGTGAAAAGACATCAAAATCAATGATTACGACACTCTAACTACATCAACACCAACACATATGAAGATTAACCACACATGAAGCAATTATATTCAGTATTCATAGACAAATACATCAGAAAAACCACAAAATACGTGAATAATACTTCAATTCTAAGCCAAATACGCAAAATACAAGGCTAAAGATAAGAAAAATATCACCAATCCTCTCCAAATAGCCCCAAATCTCCTTCAGATAGTAGATCTAGCCTCTGTCCTCAGGGCCTCCAAATTTGGTGGCGAAATACGGCTCCTAGAGCCTCCAATACGCTAGAATACTGAGCAAAACCCTAAGAATACGCTTAAATAGATACATTGCAGGTTTGGGATGCTTAACGGGTCTAAACCCGCATCTTTATCGAATAAACCCCATTTTAAATCGTCGGATCAAATTGTGGTCGTTGGATCAAAGCGGGATTGGATGTAGAAGAGACACGAGTCCCGCCGCTATCGGATCCGAACGCTCCGCGCCCGCTTCGCTCGCTCCGCTCCGAGTTCGGGACGGAGATGACTCCAGCTGTTCGATCTAGATGGGAGCCTCCAGGATCTCTCCACGTGGTCGGTCGATGGATATCTGCTTCACAAATTAATGTTCGAGCGGGCGTCGTTCTGATCCGTTGGATCGCCATCGGATGGTCCAGACAATGCCGCGTTGCCGCTCTGCTGAGAGCCGCTCCTGGCCTTTGGATTTAGGATCAACGGACGAAAGGATGCCACATTGCGCACAAGATCAAGCACACGATATTTTCTCTAATCTTATTTGAATAAATAACATGCCAGCATCGTTTTGCGCAAGCGAAAGTATAACACGTCGTTATATTCTAGTCTTCTCATTTCCAAGGAACTGGCCTATCAAAACAATCGTTCAAAACATGGGTATTGAAGTTGCTTAGTCTATTCACCATTTCTTTTCTTTTCCTTTTTTCTTTTCCTTTTTTAGTTTCGCGTAACGCGCATCAAGCAACATTTGCAGAAAATGTATAACTTGGATCGCTCCATCAAATGAGTGAGGTTCCGGTTAATGGCTCCCAAATAAGACGATAATAGGGCATTAGGCCAAAAAGGACCCCTCGGACTGTACTACTCAAGCCAACCAAGTTATTTATTTAGTGACACACTTATTCATTTCATTTTTTTTGTTGTTTCTTCATTTTTTTCTCTTTTTTTGTAAGCAACTCAACACCCATCAATATGAACATAACATTAATAACAATGGCCAAATTCCTCTTCAACTTGAAGACTATTCTAATAAATCGTGTATACTTAAGCTTTTTCATCACATTAGCATGCATGAAATAAATTCAAACTATTTCGAGATATTAATCATGGCAATTGAAACTTTTCATGAATAGCATATTAACGAGTAATTCCATGAAGGAAAAAAAAATTAATTCAAGCCATAAACAATTTTTAGAACTCAATTAATGCATAATCATCCGCATTTGTGGTATAAAGAGTTTAAAATGATGAGATTGGTGGTTCATTCTTTTCTTTTGCCTTGTTTTTGAAAAAAAATCCTAAGGTCCCATACACACCCCACAACTAAAGATGGACATTGTCCTCAATGTCGAAGAGGATACGAGTTTATTCAAAGCAAGCATCCTAGAAAGCATATAAAATCTACACTACTGGAAAGAACACACCGTGGTCAAATGGCGGATCATGAATCTTTGATGGTGGAGGAAGTTGTTCAATCTGTTCCTTGTGCTCCTCAGCAAGTATCCTTCCTTCAAAAGCTAAATTGGACTCCAGCAACACAACTCCAAGCATCTATAAGCTGTTTACCAATGTCCTGTAAGAGATGAGTTGTGTCAGTCCAAATTAGTTTAAAATTCCTTTCAACAAAAATATTCCATATGTAGTCATCAAAATAGGTAAAATAAATTAAAGCGTGTTGACGACTACTCCCTGAAGGATATGCACTACTCTCGGTATGATGCTCAATCATTGGGGAGAGGGGTAAATGCTTTTGGGAAAAAACTGGAGGAGAGAGTGGTTCGGGCTCCATATCGATACTCTTTGAACCAATGTCCCTAGTCGTCTCCTCCTCCTGTTCATCCAAAATTGCTCGCTCATCCTCTACTTTGCACACACTTCCTGCCATGTCGATCTTTTTATTCGTGACTTTATCGTGGCATGGCTCGCTCGGTATACCTGCAATAGAAGATAAACTCACATTAGAATCTAGAAATTGAATTTCAAAGGCATTACTTTCTTCTAAGCAAGTGGCAATCAGAGTAAGGTTTTCAATGGATTTCTGAATCTGTCGACTCTGAGCAAGGAAATTCCCTTGGAATTGATGGGAAGTAGCCTTCTGTGTCTGAATGAGCAAATAAACTTCCTCTTTCAAGGATTGCAATGGTACGTCTACGCTTTGCTCCCCTTGATCAGGCTTGAAGGCTCCGTTGAATCGCACTCTGAAGTCTCTTTCATGATTTTTTTCATTCTCTTGTAAAGACTCCATGTAATTCCACGCCTCTGTCGGCGTCATGACTCCCAAGAATTCCTGCAGCTGTGGTTGTAGTCCACCTAGGAAGGACTCCATAAGTTCTTTCTTTGTATACCCATGCTGCGGATAGCTCGATATTATGTATGTGAACCTCCTCCAGGCCTGAAAGAAAGTTTCACAATCAGTCTGATTAAAACCAAGAATCTTGAACTTTTCCTTCATATGTTTGTGTGCAATATCGTACTCTGCATCATACTCATTGTGTGTGCGATAAAATTTCATGTGTTCCATAAACTCCATATCCTCCATTTTTTTGAAATTTTTTTTATAAAGAGAAAACAAAAGAAAAAAACTACTAAAAAAATCCTAAACTATAAGATGGAAGGATCTCACCGAATGTTCCTCCAAACGAACTGAAATGGTAGCTTACAAGTACTGTTGTCCCCGGTAATGGCGCCAAAAACTTGCCTCATCTCAAATGATGTGAGCACTACTCCCAAGCGCAGGAGATCGAACAAGTAATATCCTAGTAAGTACAGGTATCGAATCCACGGGACAACTGACCTGCAAAACCACGAACTTCAGTTTGTAAAGAGTAATAATACGGTAATAACCAACCACATATTACGTATAAGGATATGGTATAGAGAGTTTCAAACAACAAAAGAAAATCCTACGATATTTACGGTGAATTCGATTTGGGGTACTAATATGGAGAGTATGTCTCGGTATTGATTTCGTTAGGGTGTGTGTGATCAATGATTATCAATATCTTTTCTATAACTCAACGTTTCGTTCGGTCAGGGCACAAGAACGTCGGAAGATTTAACGATAAACGAGCATCGAAAAGTGCCTTAAACATCGAATAAAGTACTAGTTTCATGAGAAAATAAGTGTATGTGCCTGCAAGGGTCACGCCACGAACAAATTTTCAGAGATTATATCTGATACAAGTACATCAACAACGATAATACTTGAGCAATACGGGTAGAAACTAGCAAAATACGCGATTATACAATGAAAATAGGGCGAAAGACATCAAAATCAATGATTACGACACCCTAACTACATCAACACCAACACATATGAAGATTAACCACGCATGAAGCAATTATATTCAGTATTCATAGACAAATACATCATAAAAACCACAAAATATGTGAATAATACTTCAATTCTAAGACAAATACGCAAAATACAAGGCTAAAGATAGGAAAAATATCACCAATCCTCTCCAAATAGCCCCAAATCTCCTTCAGATAGTAAATTTAGCCTCTGTCCCCAGGGCCACCAAATTTGGTGGCGAAATACGGCTCCTAGAGCCTAAAATACGCCAGAATACGGAGCAAAACCCTAAGAATACGCTTAAATAGATACATTGAGGGTTTGGGGGTGCTTAACGGGTCTAAACCCGCATCTTTATCAAATAAAACCCATTTTAAATCTTCGGATCAAATTCTGGCCGTTGGATCAAAGTAGGATTGGATGTAGAAGAGACACGTGCCCACCGCTATCGGATCCGAACGCTCCGCGCCCGCTTCGTTCGCTCCGCTCCGAGTTCAGATCGGAGATGACTCCAGCCATTCAATCTAGATGGGAGCCTCCAGGATCTCTCCACGTGGCCGGTCGATGGATATCCGCTTCACAAATTAAAGTTCGGGCGGGCGTTGTTCTGAGCCGTTGGATCGCCATCGAATGGTCCAGACAATGCCGCTTCGTCGCTCTGTTGAGAGCCGCTCCTGGCCGTTGGATGTAGGATCAATGGACGAAAGGATGCCACGTCGCCTGTGATTTCGCTCAGCTCCGCTTTGTTCTCTGCTGTTGGATGAGAATCCAACGGATATTAGCACGCCGCGTCGCCCCTCAGCGAATTCGAATTCGAATTCGAATCAGCCCGGATCTGGGTCGTCCGATCTTGATTGCTCGGTCGAAAATTCACTGCGTCGACGCTTGATCAAATGCGTTGGATTTGAGCGGGAAGCACCTGATTGCCGCCACGTGGCCAAGCTGAAGCACCTCACTACTGTGCAATAGGGCGATTCGGAGCCGCTCGATCTGCGCTCGACGGTGTAGATGAATCCGCTCAATGACCGTTGGATTGAGATCCAACGGTGGAAATTAAATCGTGAGACAGCGTATAGGCTGCGCGGCATATTCCGTATTTCTATACATATTTAGTCCGTATTTGCGTATTTTCGACCGTATTTCTCCATTTAAAGTGTATTCTACATTCAATAAATCACAGAAATTAGCACAGATCTCAGAAAAATACAAATAAATAGTCGTTGGAATCGTGAGATCGAGACCAAGCTATGAAAAATATAAGAAGTGCAGAAATACTCAGCTAATTGCTGTTTTGTGCTCATATAAGGTGATTTCTCTAATAAATGATGATATACAAAATACGAACGTATTAGAGACCAATTAAGCATCATATAAACATAAAATAGGGCTAAATATGGGGTTAAATATGCAATATTCAAGCCGAATCACCTATCATACTTCGGTACATGCGTTCATCAACTTTCTGCCCTTTTTCATCTTTGTCCACTTTTGTCGTTGTTGACATATGGGTTGTGCATTCCTTAGCATTGGCAAGTTCAAATTTCTTGACCAATTCCCTTGCATATTTCTCTTGATTTATAAAGATTCCATCCTCACATTGTTTGATTTGTAATCCAAGCATGAATGTGAGTTCTCCCATCAAGCTCATCTCAAATTCCCTTGACATACACTTGGCAAATTCCTCATAAAGTGAAGTGTAGTGTAGTTCTATCAACCGCTACCAAGGTACTATGGGCTATCATCAGATGCTTGAAGATGCACCTATAAAAGAAGATGTACCTTTTGGTAACCAAATCTTGGACACATTTGTTAGTACAATGCTCTAGAACCTAAATAAAATATTCAGGGTAATGAAACCCACCCTAGAGGGAGGGTGAATAAGGTGTATGACACAAATTAAAAATTTAAGCACATTAAAATAATTCAAAGCACACAATCACATATCGAAGATGCAACACAAGTGTGTTTAATGGAGTGGCTCCCATCATAGGCTGCCCCGCTTCTACTCCGACCCCAAAACATATGAGGATTTCACCCTATTTATAACCAAAAGAGTAAACTGTGATGATGCTTGTGGGTGGTGATCGCACCGTACAAAATAGTGTTCAAGAATATAACGCTCAACAAAAATAAAGCAATTCACACAATATATTCTCACAAAAATAAATTCAAACTGATTTATACTGCAGTAAAAAAACTAGAAAGATATGACCGTGATGTAGTTCGTGAGATTATGGTCACGTAGGAAAAAATGGATCGTCAATCCGATCTCTGGATCAAAATTTATGCTCCTCTGAAGTTCGTTGCACAAATCTATAATCTGCAGGGACTGTTTTGCACAAAATACCGAATCTAGATCTGTGCATACTAGATGAATAGAAGATAAATATCATTGTTGCATAGACCACGAAGTTATAGCCAACCAGGCATAAACGGTTCATCAATCAGAGCTCTGGATCAAAAGTTATGCACTTTTCAGCATCGTCTGTCGAGCTTCTTCTTCTTCTTCTTCCTACAAATTTGATGATCTCTATGAAACTTGGAAGAGAGAAATTCGTCCTTGGGAGGAGGATGGTTAATCTCTGAATATTTTGGCTCAATGATATGTAGTGGGATGCTTCTCCAGTGGAGGGGTCTTCTCCTTTTATAGAGAAAGGAGTTTCTCTTCAATTAGAACACTTGGTCTTCAAATATTCAATCCATCTTCAATCAAATCTTCATGGTGCATTGAAGTTAGATAAATTATTGATGAAGTAGGCTCCTTTGAATTTAATATGCACATGAATTCTAGTAGGACTCAAACTTTATGTTGCACATTGACTCTAGTAGCCAACTAGATTTGTTTGTGCACATGAACTCTTTGAATCTCACTTGCACTATGAAACTTATAGTCACCCCAATATGCAATCCTTTAGAGATAGAATTCCTATTCAAATCCAATCTTTGACTAGTCAAATCTCCATCTTCATGGTGTATGGATAAATGTGGATGATGTAGGATTCTTTTGAAAATTCCAATCCTATTAAAGATAGGATTCATCTTAAGGTAAGAATCCTTTTGATGTAGATCTCCTATTTAAATCAAATGTTTATCCAATAAAATCTTCAACTTTGACCAATCAAATCTTTATCTTCATGATGCATGAACAATTGTGAATGAAGTATGACTCTTCTTGAAATTTTTTTGTACATTGTCCACACATATAATTCTTTTGTACAAACAGTTTCTTTTGCACATTTACCACTAAAATCACTTAATGAAAACATTAGTACCACATGACTTGTTTGTCATCATCAAAATTAAAAATGTGACCTAGTTAGTGGGCTAACTAAGCCAACAGATACTGTCTAGCAAATCAATCATACATTAGACGACCTTTTTTATTGCAATGAGAACATGTAACTTTCGCATATAAAGGATTAAAACATGTTTTTGTTATACTTGAAATATTGAGTGCTCACTTACCTAGCAAAATTCTTCTTCATGGTATTTCAAGATTTCTTCTTTGTTTGTTTCTTTTTGAATGCTAGACTATGTTTGCTAGTAGTATCGTTAAGCTCATCTATCATTTTGTTGAAGCTCTCTTGGCTTCTAGTGAATTTCTTTATGGTAGAGCTAAGATTTTGATTTTTATTTTCGAGCTCACTAATGCTAGCCTCATATCTTTTTTCTTTCTCACTAGTCTCCAATTCACTAGCTATGTTTTTGCCGTTTATTGAATTGGATTTCTCTTTTTCAACCTCTTATAATTTTTTTAATAGCTAGCTAACTTTAGGTTCAAAAATTTTATTTCATAATGTCTAGAAGTAAGAGTGCTTTCTCTTTTAAGTCTCTAGCAAGCTTGGAGTTGTCCAACTCTAACTTAGCCCATCTTTTATTAGTTTCTTCTAGTTCTAGGATTTTTGTTTCTATATGAGTCTCATCAAATCTATTTATGATCTCTTTTTGTTCCTTCCACTTAATGAAGAGCTCATCTCTCTCATGTGTCGTGCTACATAGTTGCTCTTTTATGGAATCACACAATTTTCTTCGTTTAACATATCTAGGAGCCAATTCCTTAAAGAGTTCAACTAGATATTCGTAAACCTCTTCCATGTCAGCAAACATGTCTTCACTTATTTGGAATTTTTCTTCATCAAAATTGAACTTGCTAGATTTAGAATTTACCTTTGATCCACCGACATAAAGCAAGTTCCATTGTCCCCAGACGCATCCTCATCTGAATGTTCTTTGGCATCACTATCGACCCAATCCACCATCATCCTTGCTTGGTTGGCTTCTTTCCTCCATTACCAACCTTCTCCTTTTCTTTGCCCTTTAGAAGAGGGAAATCTGCCTTCAAGTGTACTTGTTTGTTGCACTTAAAGCACCTTGGAATAGAGCTTTCCTCATCCTCTCCATCTTTCTTCTTTTTTTCCCGACATGTTGCCAGTTCTTCTCATATTGTTTCGTAGGAAGTTGGAGAATCCTTTGACAACTGTGGCAATCTCATCATCTTCAGACTCATTGATGTTGTCGAGTCATTTGATTGCATTGAAAGTAAGTTTCTTTTCGCTTTTTTCCGCCTTAGGAGGTTCTTCTCATTCTTTGGTGCTTCATCACTCAATATCTTCATTTGTATTTCGTATGCCATCAACTTTTCCATGAGTTGCTCGAAAGTAATGGTTGCTAAATCGTGTGCTTCCTCTACTAACGTTCTCTTTCTTTTGTACACAATCGCCACTGTAACGCCCCACTTCCCAAGATACGATGGAAGCGAGAACGTTACTAAGGTCCGCATAAACTGGAGCGGTGAAGCTCGAGTTCACTAAGCGTCCGTGATAACAACATCATAGCAGGTGCTTGCATGCATTCAGAACAATAAAAACATTCATAAATATAAAAGCAACATCCAGAAATGTTCGTACACGAAAATAAACTGATAAGCCTCAGCGGGGCCAAAGTAACAACAACAGGAAACATCATACCCGAAAACAAAGTACTAGCAAGTCTAAGAGGAGGAAGCAATGGCTCTAGACTCTAGTCCTCTACAGGGAGTGACTCAGCATCAACAGCGAACTCCTGGCTCTCTAGATCAGGTGTCTCAAACAGGTCCGCCTAGTACTCTGGCTTGGGATCTGTCGTGTCCCGCTTCCCAAGTATGGAAGGCGAGACGTGAAGAGGTCCGCTCAGACTTGGAGCTGTGAAGCTGCAGTCTGATTAGCGTCCGTGTATGATACAAATAACAGGTTCTTGCATTGCGACGAAACAACAACAATGATAAAGGAAAGCAGACATAAAAATATCCACCAAACAACATCCAACAATTATTCCAAACATCACAGAGAAAAGTCATAAAAAGTACATAGTCTGAACAAAGGCCAAAAGCGTGGCCAAAGCATAAAACAGAGAGATAGGTGCTACACACCGAAACCTAACAGCAACTACCAAAAGTAACAACTAAAGAAGGAGTCTCCAGGTGAGACTAGGACTAATCACCAGTGTCCTCAAACTCAGCCTCAGCAGGAACCTCGAACTCAACATCTGCGTACTGCTCGTCCTTTGTAACTAACTCTATCTCTAAACCTAACATGTGACACCCAAAGAGAAGAGTGCACATGTCAGCAAAAGTCTCCCAAAGGAAATCGGAGGAATTTTGTGCAATGTACAAATAAAAGTAATGCAACTAGCAGTTTTTTACATGATGATATGGCATGACATTTAAAGAATGCAACAATTTAAAATGACATGATGATAACAAGCTTGCACATCGTAGCAGAAGCTACGAATCACTATTTCACAAATTCACGATTCACTATCACATTGTGCACAGTGTTTACTCCTTACAGCTGAAGGTGCAAATCAGGCACACTTCTACGCTACGTGATAGCTTAACACTACCCCTCCACGTGTATCGAGCGTTGGTTTCCCAACAACACTGAGCTCGCTTCTGGATCACGACCCAGGAAGTGTTATTGGTTCGGCATAGGGTTGTGACCGTAAAGCAGGTGCCTAGCCTCAATAGTTACAATTATTGTAGCGTGTGCTACGTAATCACGATGGAAAAATTTGATGCATGAAATGACATGGCAAGATGCAAATAAGAGTGTGTACAGTAATTGAAAATAAACATGAAATGCGGCATGAAATGATAGCATAGTAAAGGTGTCAGATCTAGCTTCGTTGTCAAGCTAGATCTAGTAAGGGTGTCTAGGTGACTATCATTTCATCACCTAGTCTCTTTTACGCTACTACACAAATTGGCATAAGACAAGGCCTAAATAGTCACTGGCAAGTATCACTTGCCTGAAAACAACCACGCTGCTATCTTGTTCAATCAAGTCCAAGACTACCTATGTGCTCAAGTCGCGATCTGGCCTACAGTCCCAGTTTTTAGATCTTGATTAGTGAATTACCCAAAGCAATAAAGTTACGGTTTTTAATCTTGATTAGCATACGATGTGGGGGTTCCTACGGTTCAGAGATTACCCTTAGCACGACGCGAGAGCTATACTGACGTCGGGTAGCGACGTCAGGGGTTGGACTCCGGTAGCGCGAATGGTACGGCGGACAGCGGCGACAAACGATGATCAACCGGGTAGCTGCACGATCACCGAACAGCGATGCAAAGGGGATGGACCGCGGCACAGCATCCTACGACGTCGGGAAGGTACAGACAGTGGCACAGGAAGCACGAGAGATGGCAGACAGATCTGGCCGTGTGTTCAGGTAGCGCAGATCTGAAGTTGCACGTGAATCTGAAGTTTGCACGAGCAAGGGAAGAGCTCCAGGGGTTACAGCGGCTAGGGAAGGACCTGCAAGGCTAGAGGGGGACCCAAGGGGGTGGCCGACGGCAGGGGGGCGGCCAGCGGCGGCCCAGAAGCTCCTGGCCCTAAGTTATAGGTAGAGTAGGATAGATTTAGGGTTTTCGGGTGTTTGCCGAAAGGAGGAGGAAGAGTTGACTCGGGGGAAAGCTGCTAGTGGATAAGGGACGTCGAGGGGAGTGGTCGGTGGCAGGTGGGGGTCGGCGGCGGCGGCGGGTGGGCGAGTTTTGAGTGGAGGTGGCTGTCGGCAGTTTTTAAAGGGGTTTGGGTGTTTGCATGGGATTTAAAGCAAGGAGGAGGGGTTTTGTCGAGGGGGAAGGCTGCCGGAGGTGGAGGACGGTGAGGGGAACCCAAGCCGTGGGTTTGGTGGCCGGCGTGGGCTTGGTGGCAGCTGGGGTAGGGTTTTGCGTGAGTGGGGAAGAAGCCCAGGCCGTGTGTTTTAAAACTTGAATATTGCTACATATGGTTGATTAGGGGTGTGTTTAAGGGAAAAGAAGGAAGAGGGAAGAAGAGAGGGGTTTTACTTAGTGTGGTGAATAGCCCAAATGGTGAAACATAAGAAAGTTGTTTTGATATTTGGATTTAAAAGTGGGGTACAGTTAGATGATTGGAGAGAGAAGATATGAGAGGCAGGGGGTAGATTTAGGATGATATGGGATGGCGAATAGCTAGGAATTATTTCATATGAAACGTATTAGGCCTATAGTTTTAATTAGGTTAGATGAATTATCAAATTAATTAGGCTAAGTGTATTAGAAGGGGATTAGTGGAAAAAGTGGGTGTAGCGGTGTCCGATAATTATAAGAAAAATATTGGACGACTGTGTCGACGAGAGGGTTAAGACTAAGACGAATGGTCATGAGCTAGGGTAATGGGGAATGGAGCTAAAAATAGAAATGTCTAACGACGAAGGTGGAAGCTACGACACCTCTTCAAATAAAGTTGTTTTGTGGGAGAACGACCCGTGAAATAACGTTCACGAAAAATCCCAAAAATAAGTACTCTCTCAGAGGGTCACAATGACATATCACATCGTACAGTTCGGATACAAGAGGATGACAAAATAAATACGCGTACGAAAAAAAGTACGCGCACGAAAAATGTACGATCGAAAAGGGACCGTGACATCCTACCCACCTTAGAATAAAGTCCGTCCTCGGACTTTCTAACAATAAATATACTTAGCCACTCTAGTAACTACCCCCAATCACATCACACTATAATTCAAACCATGTATCGTCACTGCAAGTGCTTATATATGCACTATGTAGTCAAACATTAACACTACAAACATGTATATATATACACATCCTATACTTATACCTACCATAGACAGTCAAAATCATACTCGTACTTCAATCATTCATATAGTCACGTTCATCCTTATATAACTATCACTCATTTATCACAACCAAGGTACACATACATCCACAAAATAGTTTCACATTAGCAAATACGATCATTGTACTCACGTATAGATAACTACTTATGTGCAAACAAACATGGATATACTACTCCCTATATCTCCTAGTATACATCCAACACCAAACATATCAACACATGTAATCACACCACACAATATTAAATCAGGTTTACTATACCTAATATACATTCACCACTACTATAATTTCACAAATATAAATTTATTCAAATGCACGCAGATACCTCACCATATATTCACATCGCATACAGTCCTATAACTATATTCAAGGCACACCATAGTCACAAATACCTATAACTAAGCACATACTTACCCGTGGATGGTGCACGCCCACACACGCTAACATACCATTCATACATACCACTCATACCACTATATACTTAGCACATTTTACACACCAAGTTTAGCTAACAGATATACAGTCAACCTGTAAAACCTTAGTAAATAACTACACTACGTGACCAACACATATAACTATATAATGGTATAGCCACCCAAAATCATGTGTGTAACACAACCAGACACAACCAATCCCATTCACTATACATACATCATCTATTACTATATTCATAGTATTATATGCAAACCACAGACATATGTAACAATATACTTAGAGTATACCCACTCAAGCTTGAGTGAGACTCAAAATCCATATCAGAATACTCTATATACATAACACAATATTTATACATATACCAGCACCACTCCAATATATATATATATATATATATATATATATATATATATATATATATATATATATATATATATATATAAATAAAACAGGGATGTTATCATGGGTTTTTGGATAAGAGTTTTTGATAAGAGATGAGAAATTGGGTATATATGAGGGATGTTGTTAAGAGTTGTTGGATAAGATAAGAGAAATTGGATAAGATATGAGAAATTGGATAAGTTAAGAGAAATTGAGTTTGAATTTTTGAGTTTGAAACAAAATTTTTGGGGGGAAACAAAAATTTGGGGGGGAAACTCCACATCTTCAGCTGCGTTTTTATCTGCCCTGTCTTCAAACATCCCAAAAATTTGGGGGGAAACTCCAAATGAAAACGCCACCCTCATCCTCTCTATTTCTCACTCACCCAACCCTCATCCTCTCCCCTGCCGTTACCCCGACCCCCTCTCTCGGTGCCGTGCAGCCCCTCAGCCCCTCGCCCCTCGCCCCGCAGCCATGCTCACGTTGTTCTCGGTGCCGGCAGTCGATGAAGGGTTTGAAACCCTAGATCTGGAGAAGGAAAGGGAAGAAGCGGAAGATTTGGAAATTGGAGATGGAGTTAAGAAGGAGAAGTCAGTGAGGAAGCGACTCAATTTGGATGACAGAAGTGAAGCAATTTTGACGACGAGGAAGAAGAAGAAGACCAAGACTGCTGATAAATTGGGTGAGAAACCTAAAGAATCCATCAAGTAGAACTAAAGAACCGTAAGGGTTGGCTCTTTTTCCTTGAAACTTATATACAAAAGGAGAAAAAAAATCTTATTTTTTAGTTTAAGTTTATTTTTTGAAGTTGTAAATTTGTTGGTTGATAGGAAAGGATGGCTCAGCTGGAGCAAATCCATGCCGAGTCTCATTTATTTAACTTGGTTGGATCTTGAATAAGTATTTGTAGCATTGCATTCTTTTGTTACTTGGATTTATACTGAAATCTATCATTGGAATTGAGGCTTAGATACCTAGAGGGGTTATATACACTATATGGTTTGTGAAAATTTGTGTTTAAGGCTTAGATACCTTTTAGAGCACCATTTAAGTTTAAATTTTTTTTGACAGACTCAGATTTATACAGAAAAATAATCAAAATGAATTAGTTATTCATTTGCACTAGAGATTAAACTATGTATAATGCCATGAATATGATCAAGATCATTAATCGCAATGGACTTCCTATTTCACAAGGGAAAGGGGGACGAGTAACAATGCATCCCACTTCAATGATACATTAATTAGCCTTTTCTGTTTCTAGGAGAAAAGAGGGATATTGTTTATTTTTTGAGGTCACAAAATGTTGCTTTGATGGTGTAATGTTGGGGAAATTAAAAAAAGAAATTCATGAAATAAATATTGTGATTAAACTCTTGCTTAGCCCATGTGACCTGGTTATAACATATATTCACCACATAATAATTTGCGATTCTCATATATAAGTATTGACATTTTCAAACTAAAAATATCTCTGAGTAAAAAACCAACTAATGTGCATTAGAATTTTTTGCTCAATTAGCATATGCATTAGAATTTTTGCTCAAACTGATATGCATTAGAATCTCAGACCAATCTGATCAAAAAATTATATCAGTTTTAACCCATTACATCAGTTTGACTACTTATCAGTTTTGATTTGTGAAATTGAATGTCAGTTTTGATTTGTGAAATGAGTTAGTTGATATGCATAGTGGAGTTCTTGGAGAATGGGAGTTCCTGGCAATTCAGTTTTTTCTTCTCATATTTCATTGCATATTTCTTGAAGAATGGGAATTCAGAGTTGGTTGCATATTAACACAATTAGTGATTGCATAAACTTGATTTCCATAGTTATATTAACACAATTAGTATTGCATATACTGGAAATTGCATGGCAATTCAGTTTTTTTTCCTTCATTAGTAGAGTTGATATGCATAGTGGAGTTCTTGGAGAATGAGAGTTCATGGCAATTCAGAGTTGGTTTTTCCCAAAAAATGCATATTTTGAAAACTTACAATTTTCAAAATATCAACTTGGAGTTCTTGGCAATTCACAAAAAATAGTCACAGTTAATTTTTTTTGTGATTGCATAGTCACAGTTGGTTTTTTTTTTCAAAATATGCATTTTTTCTTCATTAGTAGGGTTGATATGCATAGTGGAGTTCTTGGAGAATGGGAGTTCATGACAATTAAGTTTTTTCTACTCATATTTCATTACATATTTCTTGAAGAATTATATTAGTTTTGGAGAATTATATCAGTTTTGACATATAAGTTTTTAACATATCAACCAAATTTAAATTATATCAGTTTTAACTCATTATATCAGTTTTGACTACATATCAGTTTTGATTTATGCAATTGAATGTCAGTTTTGATTTGTAAATTGAGTTATATCAGTTTTGATTTGTGAAATGAGACATATCATTTGCATAGTCACGGTTTTTAAATGATTTAACAAAATTAGTTAATATGACTATGGCAATTCACAAAAAATATTTCCTATTGAGTTCATCGCAATGTTAATTTAACAACATTTGTCAATTTTGTGATTGCATAGTCAAAGTTGGGTTTTCCCGTATATGCAATCCCTATGCATATCAACTTGGAGAATGGGAGTCCATGGCAAAACAGATTTTTTTATGATTGCATATCAGTTCCAGTTCATGGCAATTCAGATTTGTGATTGTATATACTAAGTTGCACTGCAATTTATAAACTTCCAATTTGATGTTTTAATACAGGATTTCATATTGAGGTAAAATTTGCGCTAAAATCATGTTGTGATTACAATGTTTTGATTACAACAGGATAGTCATATACATATTTCTTTATGCAATTTGGGCAAGAAGATTTTTCTCACATGATGCCAAAATGTCGCAGACTGAGACTATGATGCCAAAATCTACTCTTTGACCAGGTATTGATTTTTAACCCTGTTTTGGTTAACTGTTGGGATAAATTTACAATTTTTATTCCATTATTGTTATTATAAATTTTTTGTTTGAAATGATATTCAGTACTGACCGCCGAGGGTTTTGCTTCTTCGTTGCCGTTGCTGCCGGTCAAGCATCATCCATTGAGAAAAACTTTGGGTTAGGGTTTCATCGATCTCATTTGAGTTCTAATTCTAGCCTTTTGGTTGCTCTGATCTAATTGACTGTGAGTGCAACACGCCATGGCCATGGGGACCATGGCGTGCTTTCGCTCACAGTGAAGCAAATCATGGAGGCCTAATGACCCGTCCAACATCGTTGTTGATGGATTCGACTCCCTGCTCTCCAACCAAAAAAGGTCTATCCTATTTTTTCTCTTCAGATCTTTGCAAGGGTTACGATTTTTTTTCTAATTCATTCCAATTTTAGATGATTCCTATCTAAATAACTTCAAATCCAGTAAAAATTGAGTGTTGTATTTGTATGGCAGGTAATTCAAAACACTCCACCCGTATGGATGGAGTAGTTCTACAAATTACTGAGGTAACTATTTTTGTTTTGTTTTGCACATTACACCCAGAATGGGGTTGTTTTCTCAAAATAAGATAAAAATGGAGGGGGGTTTTTTTGCAGGTGGAGGCTTTTATGCCAAATGACACAGCTCGCCTTCAAGTAAGCACGTTGCTTTCACGTTTGTTCTATAGATCAAGGTACTTTCTTTCTTTTTTGAACTTATGGTCATCATTTTTTCATTTTTAAGCATGTCGCAACTCTTTTTCATTGCAGTTTATGGAACTGCAGTCATCTTCCAAAACCCAGAATCGCTGCTTGCTTGAACATGAATGATTTAGAAGATCGGACCTTTAGCAGCAGCATCAGCCATCTTCATCTAAGGTAAAAAAGTATCAGAGAAAATATTTTATTTTACCTTTGCACTTGAAATATTTTATTCATATGGAATGCTATTCTCTAATGTAAAAAAGTATCCATGCTTGGGGTGCCATTTTTTTGGAATGCTAGATATAGATGCATGCACTGTTTTCTTTTGGAAATTTTTAAATATGAAATTTGGATTAATAATCATATTTTTATCACATCACTTTTCTCCATTTTATGGAGTTTGAATGCTGCACATTTGGATATTGATTTCAATATATATGTATATCTTTGTGCCTGCTAGGATTGCTTTTGGTAGACTTACTCTCCCTGGAGACTTTTCAGATACGATAAGTTCACGATTGGTTTCTCACTGCTCTTAATAGTCATGGCTATATTCATCTACACACAAGGTCAATCGAAGACCGCATCTCTGGGGGTGAGTCAGTTGGAGGGTTATCTCTGCCTCTGCCCCTGGGGAATGCTTTTGTATGCTAGGTCCTAACAGGGTTGGAAAAAATTCATTTATCAACATGGCAAGTGATGATATCTTTTATATTTTTGGGAGATACATTATGTTTCTGTAAAATAGAAAAAAAAAGAAATGTATAGTTCTCTATAATTTTTGGTATTGAGGATCTTGGTCAAGTTGTTTCAAATTTCTGATATTAGAATTCTAATGCTTGAACATGAATTTTGACTTTATTTTGACAATATCTTGAAGAAAACAGTTAGGAGAGCGAGAGCAGGTTATTATTTTATTGTTAAAATCTTTTTATTTTAGTTTTTTGGGTAAATTTTGACTTCTATCTTTTTTGTTGGGTGGGTTATTAGTGGTGCGCTATGTAGCAAACGTTTCCATCAAAAATACTACTGTTCTGTTTGCTATGTAGCAAACGTTTTTTTTGCATATAAAATGATCAGGTCTCAGATATATACTGTAAGTATTAAATTTATGATCTTTAAATTTCTTCTGACGATGGTGTAGAAGTCAAATCCTTTTATTTTTCGACAATCCACAATTTGAGTGGGTTCTAAAATCCAATAAAAATGAATATCTAATAAAACATAAGCCTTTTTGCAAATTTAACAGAACGAAGCCGTTAAATTTTCGCCGATTAGTGATTTTAAACAAGGCAGTCATTATGTTTTTGATATATAGATTGTGTA
The DNA here is from genome assembly GCA_030789695.1 of Scilla litardierei. Taxonomy (NCBI): domain Eukaryota; kingdom Viridiplantae; phylum Streptophyta; class Magnoliopsida; order Asparagales; family Asparagaceae; genus Scilla; species Scilla litardierei. The sequence goes on along the minus strand of CM061138.1, from coordinate 136,938,869 downwards.
GATAAACATCAACAATGCTAGCCGTCTTCAAACAAGAGTAAAGAGTAAAGCCCTAAGCCTCTCAATTAGCACTAAATCTCTCTTTTAAAAATGAAAAAAAGAGTTCATTCTGAATATTACATATGGAAGAAAAAATTTGTTATGGGGATTGCATTCTTTAAAGGGGGGACACAATGTAGTGATCACTCAATGTAGTCCTCAACTACAAAAATCCTCTTCTTTTTTTCCACAGCCTTTGATTCATGTGCCCCTGCTCCTAATTTCATTAGCTCTTTTTAGCCCATACTTTTGCATGAACCCTTTTTGATCCAAAAACGAACTGGCATTCAAAAAAAGGAGAGCAATATTCTCTCATTGGGGGATGATAATGTCCCTAGCTTTCTTTTTACATAAAATGTATTCATGGGTTTTGCTTTTCTTGGCTACATCACATGAGGATGGTTGTGATAGAGAAGTGATTCTGGAGTCTGGAAGTATTAATATACAATACGACGACAGAATACAATGAAGTTGAAAGGAAATGTTTATAACACGGGCACAAAACTATATACGCTTATGGGATGTATTGTTAGAAAATTAAGAAACATATCCAAAGTGTATCCATGATGTGAAACGTATAATCATGCATGTCTACAAAACTGTGGCAAAAGAAAATATGCTTAGATGATTTATCTACCAAAACAATGTTAGTTTGCTTTCACATCATATCGATCGGTTTGCAACATGCATTATGCGAAAACATCAACAACACATGAATCTAAATGTATATGTTGGATAATTAATTTGATGTGATGAGAATATAAAGGTTGAGCAAAATATAAAAGTTCCCTGATGGCGTCAGCAGCATGACGTCATTAGATTCAGCATATTTCTAGAACTCACACAAATTTCACCAGTTGATTAAAGTTTATGACAGCTTAAAAACTGTAATACTTTCTCAAATATCCTGCAACAATGTCATTCTCATTGCATTATCACAAGGATACTCCTGGTCTATATTGCATTTGAGGGAGGTTTTTGAATGTTTGTCCTACGTGGACACCTTTGTCCTACATGGACAAAGCAATGGTGACTGGGACAAAATGTTTGTATGTTGTGGGGGAAATGTTTGGGAAACTCAAAATTTGAAAACTCAAATGTTAACAAAACTTTAGGGTGGAAACTACACTGCCGCCAACAAAGCTGTTTGAGTTTTGTTTGAGTTTAGTGGGGGAAAAACTCAAATGTTAACAAAATTTTTAAGTTTCTGACCAATTCAGGGGGAACGCAAGTGATGCTGCCAACAACAAAGCCATCATCTCTCTCTCTTTCTCTATCTATTGATTTCAAAGGGCCGGAATGTGGAGGATCAAAATCTGAGCGGTTTGGGTTGAACCATAGACACTCTCTTGCGCGGGCCATCCTCATCTAATTGGTAACATTTTAAAATTTTAATTTTTATTGTCGTTTGCACTGTAAAATGTGATCTTTGAGGAAAAAATTGTGTTTTTTGGTGAAATAGACAGAATGTTCTATTGTTTCTGAATTTTGTATCTTATCATTTTTTAAGAAATTCTTATTCAAAAATCTATATATTGGAGACTGTAATGAAATGAGAAATTTTGATTGAAGAAGCATTTCATATCATGGTTCATGTCATAACTTTTTGGCATACAGCTCAATGTTTCATTGATTGGTGAATGATTGAATACAATTTAGGGGATGCAAAAGTTGCTTTTTGATTAATACATATTCCAAACATTGCTTTTGATTACGTAGAAACATTATCCAATGTAAGGGTCTTAGGTTGCTTCAAAATTTTTCATTTTTAAAGGTTAAACTGAAGAGGACAAATAATCCCCTCTCAGAGCATAAAAGCTAGAATCATGCCAAAGCCGATATAATAGTGATAAGATAACAAAGATCAATATATTGCTTTGCAGAATTAAAGGGAAAGGATAACATATACTTCACTTCAAAAAAATATTGATTAAATGGAGATTATTGATCTTAATTAAGTCCCCATCAAATATGCCAATGACGCTATAATAGTGTGAAGACATGAGCATGATAGATGGTCCCAAGACTAAAAGAAGAGAGAGTGACATATGTGGAAACTGAAAAATTCCATCAAGTTAACATTACTTGAGCCAATCTCTCTAATTTGCTATTCAACAAAGCATGTGCATCAGAACCACTTAAATAAAATAATCACCGCAGGCAAAAAAACTAATGAATTTATTATAGAAGATGTCAGTTATATGACCATACATTTTGTAAAATGCATTCTGCAGGATGAATTTGTCTGAATACCTTATGATATATGAATATATGGTGTTCAACAGATTTTGCATGATCCAAACCAAAGATATTTTCCAAAAGTTTACGAATGGACTGTAATTTTAATTCTGAATTACACAACATTCTCAAATTTTATATCCGACAGATAAAAAAAAATTCTGATGTTCCAATAGTCATTTGGCAACTACACTATTGGTTTCATAATATTTTCCTGACATTGTGACTACTCTCAATATAAAAAGGAGAAAAGTACCACATTCTTTTCTGGATGCTTGGAGGTCCTACCCAATTGCTTATTTTCACAACAGTCATATGAAACTTGTGATTCACTTTAAATAACAGGTTAAATGTATGTTCAAGCTAATCTTGGATTTGTATATATGTGCAAGCTAATCCAGGATCCAGGTTAAATTTAAATAACAGGTTAAATGTACATACAAATATGTATGTGCAAGTTAAATTTGATTTATAAGTTAAATGTATGTGCAAACTAATCCTGGATATGTATGTATGTGCAAGTTAAATTTGATTTATAAGGTAAATGTATGTGCAAACTAATCCTGGATATGTATGTATGTGCAAGTTAAATTAAATAACAGGTTTGCATTGTTGATTTTCAACAGGCACATTTAACTTGACAGCTCGCTGTTTTTGTTGATATTTTGTTAAATACTAATACATACAGCTTAATTTATCTTGCTGATGTATGTGTTTTTGAGAGAGAATGATATTAGTTAACAAGTTTGGATCATTTTTCTTTGCCGACTGCTTTTGGAGAGCATGCAGTTTGACATCAGAAGAATGTTGCATGTATTATTGAATGAATAGATTCTAATAAACGAGATCCTATAGGACCTTCCAAAGAATTTTTGGTAGTGAAAGAATATTGCATGTATCACTTAGTGAATAGCATATAAAAAAGTAGAGATCCTCCAGGACTCTTGACTGAATAGCATATAATTCATCTGTTGTGTTATTTTTTTTATATTTGTACTTCAATATTTTTTAAGTAGTGGGCTTTTTATTTTGGTAGGAAATGTCTCTCAAAATTATCTGAGGGGAAAGTCTTGGTCCTTATCATTGTTTTTGAATGTTATAGGCGTTGAGGATCTTGCATAGCAGAGGAGGCCCACATCAAGAAGAAGATGACACCCAGCAAGAGCTATGTAGGTGGAGGGGAATGATGAAGCCCACCCCCAAAAGACACCAGCAGGAGGTTTGAGTAGGAGAATCTCAAAGACGGGTCAAAGGGTTTCTTCTTGTGCTTACGCAATTGCAAGAACTGCGCGTGGCAGCAGCTATTTTGCAAGCAGCAATCCTCCCATCATCCCACTGAAGTGCATGTAAATATTTTTACCGGATGGAAAAAAAAGAACAAAAATCCCTCCTTGGGTTCAGTAGAGAAATTATGTTAAAGGATTGTATTAGATGTTGAGGCCTTTTCGTTATTGGTTGCTTTGATTAAGGCATGTTTTTTAGATGATAAGGCCCCCTTTGTTATACTAAGGTCAACGATATCGATTGTTCATGATCTTTTTATCTTATTAGATGATGCCAAAAAGTTGTATGTTGAGTACCGAACTAGGAAGGACATACAGAGCAGTTTGTTTGATTACCAAGCAAAGTATATTGTACTCACATGTAGTTCAAGTTGCAGATTGTTTTGTACGCTCAACATGTACATGGTGGAACATGGTGGTTTGAGTGGTACATAAAAAAAATCAAACCTTCTATTATGTACTCCATATTTGATACCACAAGAACTTTGCAGATTGAGACATAAAAAGAACTTTGTATACCAAAACGCAGGATACAAAAGAACTATGGATTTGCTAGGTATGTCAGATTTAATACCAAAACTTTGGGTTTGCTATGTACTCTAGATTTGATACCAAACAAAAAGTGCAGTTCATGCAAAATTAAAACATTAGCACAAAAACATTTCGCCGTATAAATAAAAAAGCATACATGTAGAGTTACTATGTACTCCATCTAATTCTCCATATAAATGTTTGATACCAAAACTCTGGATTTGATATGTACTCCAGCTAAATTCACATAATTCCATATTTGAGTCATGGTAGCAAAATCATGCCAGCAAACCAAGCAAAAATTTACGAAGCAATAATCAAGATCAAAATCATGCCAGCAAAAATTTGCAACCTTTCATTCAAGATTTCCCAAAAACTACAGATTTACCATCACATTCAAGATCATGCTAGCAAAAATTACCAGATTTCAAGCAAAATTTCCAATGTGATACCAAAAAATGCAAAGTGAGCTACGTGTTTCTCCTGAACTAACTTTTTTGGGGAACTAAATTCTTTGGTTGAACTAAATTTTGTGGGCCTAAAATCGTTAGGGAAATTAAATAAAAATTATTGAGTTTTAAAAATTGTTGTCGGTTTAAAATTAGGGGATTCAAGATTTTGAAGGGGAAAATTTTTGAGTATCAATTTTTTATGGTAACTACTCTCTCAGCGAAAACTAAATTTTGGGAGAAACTAAAATTTTTTGAATGTGAATTTACTGGGGAGAACACTATAATTTTGGAGCAGAACTAAATTTGAACGATACTAAATTTTAGGATGAACTATTCCCTTGGATGGGCTACATTTTCAGAGGTACAAAGATTTTGATGGGGAATATCTTAAATGAACCGTGCCCCACGGGCACGGTTTATGCCTATATATATACATTTGACACCCTTTTTTGAATTCTAGGGCTGACTAGGACAAGATAAAGAGTGGCTGAGATTTTATCTTGGTAAATCAATGATTGAGATTGGATTTTGTGAAAATTTTAGTGGGAAAACTTAAATTTTGGTGGGAAAAGTGTCTTGGGAACCAAAACTTTGAAATTAGAAATGTCTTGGGAAAGATTGTGGAGATTAAATTTGGGGGGGGAAGTGCCTTGGGAACCTAAACTTTGAAATTAGAAGTGCATTGGGAAAGATTGTGGAGATTAAATTTGGGGGGGGAGTGCATTGAAAACCTAAACTTTGAAATTAAAAGTGCTTTGGGAAAGATTGTGAAAAAGCATGATCCATTAAATTAAACAAAATAAAAAAGTTAGCGTAAAACAATTTAGCGGAACAACAAATTAGCGTAAAAATACCCTGAGATTTGTTATTCTACGTCGAAGGCGCCCGCTAAATATTTTTAAGCTAATTTGTTGTTTCGTGCCTAAGGCGCGGAACAACAAATTTGTTGTTCGACACCAAATTTGTTGTTCCGTGCCGAAGGCGTCCGTGCTGCTATATATTTTTACGCTAATTTATTGTTCTGTTAAATTTTGTCTGTGGAAATAATTTTTCGGGGAACAAAGATTTCGCGAGGGAAATCTTAAATGAACCGTGCCCGCGGGCACGGGTTATGACTAGTATATATATATATCTATACATATAAATATGTATATATATACATATATGTATATATATACATATGTATATATACATACATATGTATACATATGTATATATACATACATATGTATACATATGTATATATACATACATATGTATACATATGTATATATATATATATATATCTCTCTCTCTCTATACAAACGTAACCACATACATACCATAATAATATTACAAACATCAGCACACGTATATAATCAAACACACTATCTCATATATGCATGCATCGTATAGCCACATACCTATAATATGTATTCACACCATAGCAATTTACATATAATTAGTATACTAATACATATACCTATCCATACATAGTTACGACATTCAATAATCATGCATACCTCGTGGTATTCACGCACACACACAACATCCCGTAAAGGCAAGAAATACTATACAAAATTATAATCCTATTACCATGCGTATATCACACATATTCATATAGTACGTATATACCTACCTACGACTAAGCACATACATATCTACGTACGAGCACATGCTCATACGTACTAACATATAGATCATATAATAGGCATGCATATTTAACTATAAGTACCCTATAATCATTACACTTAACATACGCATGACTTACTATTATATTATTTCAAGCATTTACAAGTATCTTCAAACCACATACTCCACTAGTAGATATTCCAACACTAAATCTAATATACACAGACATCTCTAAAGTGGTATAGCTATCCACACTTATAAATACCATCATTCATACAACTTCATACATATATCACGAATAACACTTAGTATACATACATAACACAAGAGACAATCATCAATATACTAAGGGTAGCACACTCATACATGAGTGGTACGCCAGGGTTCACACACTCTACCTATATGCATGCACCACAACGACATCACAAAAACCAAAGGGCCCACTGCTAAACTAGAGTTGACACATGCAACGACAAGCACTAATGTCTAAACAATAGAAAGGAAACCGAAACCAAAAGCGTAACGAAACAAGATCGAAAAAAAAACGAGTTCAGACAAGGAGAGGATAAGGAGATAGTTGGCTGGGTGGGACAAAAATATTGCTGTAACGGCCGCTTTCTGACCGTTCGTATTTTGCATGTACTTTCCTCTTTTGTGCGCATATTTTTCTTCGTCCTTTCTTCTATCCGGAATAAGCGATGTTATATGTCGTTGTAACCGTATGGAAGAGTAGTTATTTGTGGGATTTTTAGTGAACCTCATTTCACAGGTCGTTCTCCCACAAATCAGCTTTGAATAAAGGTGTATTCTAGCCCCTAGACTCAACGCTTAGTTTTTATTTTTATTTTCATTCTCGGTAGGCTTAGCTCGTGACCAGACCCCGTATCCTTGATCCTCTCGTCGTCACGGTCATCCAGATATTTTTTTTCATAATTTTCTAACACCGTTTACTTGGCCCATCACACTAATTACCTTCGAAGCCCGTTTAGTCCTAATCCATCTTGAAATTCAAATTAACCTAATCTAATTGGATTCTGACGTATCATGATTGATTCTTGGGCTATCCTCACCCTATATCACCCTAAGATAAACCCCTCCCCTCTCACACACCCTCTCTCCTAGTCACCCAACGTACACTCCTTTTAACCCCTAAATAGCAAACCCTTCATGTTAAAACCTATCTCATGCATCAAACCCTAGGGATAGAAACTTGACAACTGCCACTTCTTCTCATTGCATTTTCTTCTCCTCCTCTCCGCCGGCGAGTCTCCGACCACCCCCCAATAACTCCGGCCATCCTCCTCTCTCTTCTCCCTCTTTCCTCTCTCTTAAAACCTCCCCATAAAACACCATGGCCGCAAGAAAAACAACAGGCACAGCACAGCCTTAAACCCAAGCGCGCAACCCATTTTCGACCACCCCGCTGCCGCACAGCCATCCTCCAGCCACCCCAAGGCTCCGATGACTTCCCCTCTCTTCCCTCTCTCCTCTCTCATCTCTCTCTCCTTTTTAAATCCATCAAAACCAAGCCCTAATCATTGTAAAACGACAGCCTACGACCGCCAGAAAACCCCCACGGCCGCCACCCTTTGGTCACAGTCGGCGGCCACCTCCACCTCCATCGGACTCCCCTCGACCCCCTCTATCTACTGTTGTTCCCCCTTTGAACCCTCAGGCTGCCACATCTTCGCTGCGATCCAAAACAGTGACCCGGCATGCAAAACTTTCCATTTCACCTTTTCACGGCCGGCCGTCACTGCGCACAGCCGCCGTCAGCCACCCATCAGGCCAATCAACCCCCTTCGACCTCCTCCAATCCCTAGTAGTCCCCTTGCTCCTAGGAGTTCATGCACGTCACCGATCTCGCGTGTTTCCCCCGACGTTGTAGCCGCCGTGTTCATTCGTTGCACTACTCACAACCGAAGAGATCCAGACGCCGTACACGCTGTCCCGATGCCTTCCACTCGCTGTTCTCGCCTTCCCCTCGTTGAATGTTCCAGTCTCACTGTGCTACCCATGGCAGAGACATCATTGACGACGAGGATCTACCGTCGTTCAGACCCGAATTCCGATCTACGTTCAAACATCGTAAAGGTTAGTCCCCTAACTCGTAGTAAGAACCCAAATTGTAACAAACCAAAACTTAATCTAAAAATTGCCAACATTAACTAAAGTTTACCTTACGCTCTTTAAAACGATGTTCAACCCTAGAAATCTACGAATGGACTTGATTATCTGTGCACATAGGATAGTCGTCGATTAGGCGGAACAAATCAAAACTTGTGACTTTGACCTATTAGGGTAGCCCCGTTGAACTTAGAAATGAACCCTAATTGGATTATTGATAAGCGTGACCTGACATCATCGCTTGACTCATTTCAGACGACCCCCTAAGCGACGTTCCGACTCGACGAGACGCTCCTGACGGACGTACCGCTCACCACCGCAGGCAAGTGTCTTCACTTGCATAGTTTCGGCCACATTTAGGCCATTGTCTTCCTTAAACTATAAAAAGTGATAACAAGAGAACTAGATGTGAAATGATAGCGTCTGGGACACCTCACGACACCCTGGACTTGACGACGAAGTCCGGGCTCAACAACAACTGCTACCATAGGTTTTATCTATGTGTGCGTGCGTGTGGACACCTTAGAATGAACAACTCCTAACCACTTGTCATGTCATGAAATGTTACAAAAAGCCTACGGGCGTTTCGGATGCTCTCCAAGCAAGAGTGATCCATGTGTTACAAAAAGCCTACGGGCGTTTCGGATGCTCTCCGAGCGAGAGTGATCCCTGTGTTACAAAAAGCCTACGGGCATTTCAGATGCTCTCTGAGCGAGAGTGATCCATGTGTTACAAAAAGCCTACGGGCGTTTCGGATGCTCTCCGAGCGAGAGTGATCCTTCTGTTACAAAAATCCTACGGGCGTTTCGGATGCTATCCAAGTGAGAGTGATCCCTGTGTTACAAAAGCCTAAGAGCGTTTCGGATGTTCTCCAAGCTAGAGAGAGTGATCCCTGTTATAGTTTCACCTACGGAATGTTCGTCGCTCACCAAGAGAGTGTGAGATACGCTACAGACCGTGGGGATAAAGGCACTCGTTAAACTAGAGTGAGTGGTCATATATTGTCTTGTCTTGAGCACTTGGGTTTGGGGTAGGGTTAAGCGGTCGCACAGGGAGAGGGTCTGGCCGCCCTCAAACTGTAAGGCATGAACCCTTCGTGACACACACAATACTTCTTGTCTAGTCTTGTAGCTAGTAGCACACACTACGGCTATTGCCTGTCACGTTTATTTTTTAGCGTTGTCTTTACTTTCTGCACATATACATAATTGTCATGATGTTGCATCATCATCATGTAAACAAACTTTAAATTGCCATCCATAAAATGTTATACACCTTGCAGTGGAGTCTTCTCACGTTTACTTGCAGACTTTGCCTGACGTACAACCACTTCTCTTGGTGGTTGTACGTCAGGTACCGAGACAGGGTTAGTAGACCAGGAGCCTGTACCGGATGGCTTGGAGCAGGAGTACGTTGCTGATCAGGAGTACGACCCGAGTGAGGACCAGTCTTAGGGGTTCCTCGGTTGCTGACCTTGGAGTTTCTGTTGTTCGTAGTTTGGATGCGTATCACTCTTTGCTTTCTATTTTGGGTTGGGTGCGTAGCACCATTAGTTTCATTTTTCTGCAGTTGTAGCCATGATGGGCTTCTTTTTAGACTCTTGTACTTCTGGATATCTTTGTGGAATAAAATGAATGCATCTTTCTTTCTGTACTTTCTGTTGTTCCGAATTTTATATATGCAAGGACCTGTTTCTATCTTTGGTGTTCCTCACAGACGCTTATTGGGTCCGAGCCTCACAGCTCCGGCCCATGCGGACCTTAGTCACGTCTCGCTTATGTCGTTTTGGGAAGCGGGGCATGACAATTGCTCTAAATAATTAAATAGACGAAAAAGGGACATGTGTAAAATATGATATCGTATATATCTATTCTTATAAAAATATGTAGAAATAGCGAGTAGGACATAAAATTTGAAGACACGGAAAAAGTTTTAGACGAAGAAAATAATGAGTAGGGTGAGGTAGTGATTGGTTTGCAAATGAAAATAGATTTATACAAAGATTTTTGAAGTATGAGCACGATGAACATAGAACTGATATATTAAAAAATAATTGAAGTTCTATTTAGCTTAGAAAAATATTCTAAAAGTATGTACGGTAAGTGGTTAAAAATAAATTTCGTAGTTTAGAAAAAGGATGATATATTGAATTATCAAAATGGTTACAAGGTTTTAAAACTGAAACACGAAAGATACCAGTTAGAGAATGGTTACGAGATAGTAACTAAAATTACGACCAAGAAGGTTTCAAAATCCAAGAAAGAATGTTAACTCAACCGAAAAGCAAGAAATTTAAATATGTAATAAGGGTTTTTTTAAGAAGTTAAACTGAGCGAAGAATTTAATAAGGGATGTCAAAAATACTTTTAGAAGAATCAAGATTTGCGATTGAGAAGATTCGAAAAATTAACGATAATCGTCATGAAGCGAGCACGTGAAACGAGGGCAAGGAATATGATCGCATGATGAATACGCCTAGGATATGATTCATGTAAAGCTACGATGGAAATATACGGTCGATAACACAGAAGTGTCTTGATCATGAAAAAGATAGAATCAGGGGTTCTAATTACTCGGCCGACTAAAGATCAGGAGAAACTTAGCACTGGGACTTTCTAATGAACTAGACTGTAATAGAGATCTCAGAAAAGGGTCCTTAGAGGATCAAGATTACGCTCTGCTGGGCCTGAAATTTGATGAACTCAAGCGAACGACTAAAGAAACTCTAGAAATCTAATTTGGTCTAAGCTAGGTAAGAAACCACTAAGGAAATTCCTAAGATGATTATACCAATTCTTAGTAAAATGTCTAACTAACAATCATGTATGCCTAACTAGCAAGCACGGGCGTCTAACTAAATCTTCATATAGTCTAGGTCTAATGTATTACCCCTATTATACGCCTTTCGGCCATCTAAGACAAGGAAACGTTCAGATTAGACTCAATTCATGACTTGAATGTTCCGAATAATTAAATGGATGTTGTTATCATTATTGTTGCTCCGATATTTTGCAGACGCAAAGAGGACCTGCATAGGCCACCACTGAAACCTGTCATACCCTGCTTCCCAAGTATGGAAGGCAAGACGTGAAGAGGTCCGCTCAGACTTGGAGCTGTGAAGCTGCAGTTTGATAAGCATCTGTGTATGATACAAATAGCAGGTTCTTGCAATTCGACGAAACAACAACAATGCTAAAGGAAAGAAAACATAAAAATATCCACCAAACAACATCCAACAATTATTCCAAACAACACAGAGAAAAGTCACAAAAAGTACATAGTCTGAACAAAGGCCAAAAGCATGGTCGAAAAATAAAATAGAGAGACAGGTGCTACACACCGAAACCTAACAGCAACTACCAAAAGTAACAAGAACTAAAGAAGGAGCCTCCAGGTGAGACTAGGACTGATCACTAGTGTCCTCAAACTCAGCCTCTACAGGAACCTCGAACTCAACGTCTGCGTACTGCTCGTCCTCTGCAACTAACTCTGTCTCTAAACCTAACATGTGACACCAAAAGAGAAGAGAGCACATGTCAGCAAAAGTCTCCCAAAGGAAAGCGGAGGACTTTTGTGCAAGGTACAAATAAAAGTAATGCAACTAGCAGTTTTTAACATGATGATTTGGTATGCCATTTCAAGAATGCAACAATTTAAAATGACATGATGATAACAAGCATGCACGTCGTAGCAGAAGCTACGAATCACTATTTCATGAATTCACGATTCACTAACTTTTCACATTGTGCACAGGGTTTATTCCTTACAACTGAAGGTGCGAATCAGGCACACTTCTACGCTGCGCGATAGCTTAACCCTACCCCTCCATGTGTATCGAGCGTTGGTTTCCCAACAATGCTGAGCTTGCTTCTGGATCACGAGCCATGAAGTGTTATTGGTTTTGCATAGGGTTGTGTCTGCAAAGCAGGTGCCTAGCCTCAATAGTTACAATTATTGTAGCATGTACTACGCAATCACGATGGAACAATTTGATGCATGAAATGACATGACAAGATGCAGATAAGAGTTCGGACAGTTAATTGAAAGTAAACATGACATGCGGCATGAAATGATAGCATAGTAAAGGTGTCGGATCTAGCTTCGTTGGCAAGCTAGATCTAGTAAGGACGTCTAGGCGACTATCATTTCATCGCCTCGTCTCTTTTACGCTACTACACAAATTGGCCTAAGACATGGCCTAAATAGTTATTGGCAAGTATCACTTGCCTGAAAACAACCACGATGCGATCCGGTTCAATCAAGTCCAAGACTACCTATTATGCTCAAGTCGCGTTCCGGCCTACAGTCCCAGTTTTTAGATCTTGATTAGTGAATTACCTAAAGTAGTAAAATTAAGGTTTTTAATCTTGATTAGTACACAATGTGGGGGTTCCTATGGTTCAGAGATTACCCTTAGCACGATGCAAGAGCTATACTGACGTCGGGTAGCTACGTCAGGGGTTGGACTCCGGTAGCGCGAATGGTACGGCGGACAGTGACAACGAACGACGATCAACCGGGTAGCAGTACGATCACCGAACAGCGACACGAAGGGGATGGACAACGACACAGTGTCCTACGACATCGAGAAGGTGTGGACAGTGGCAAAGGAAGCACGCGAGATGGCAGACAGATCTGGCTGTGGGTTCGGGTAGCACAGATCTGAAGTTGCACGCGAATCTGAAGTTTGTACATGCAAGGGAAGAGCTCCAGGGGTTGCAGCAGCTAGGGGGCGACCGACGGCAGGGGGATGGCCGGCGGTGGCCCAAAAGCTCCTGGCCTTGAGTTAGGGGTAGAGTAGGACATATTTAGGGTTTTCGGGTGTTTGCGCACTGTTTGTGAAAGGATGAGGAAGAGTTGACGTAGGGGAAAGATGATAGTGGACAGGGAACATCGAGGGGAGTGGTCGGTGGCAGATGGGGGTCGCCGGCGGCGTCGGCGGTGGCCGGGCGTGAGTTTTGAGTGGAGGTCGCTGTCGGCAGTTTTTATGGGTGGTTTGGGTGTTTGCACGGGATTTAAACCAAGGAGGAGGGTGTGTTGTCGAGGGGGAAGACTGCCGGAGGTGGAGGACGGCGAGGGGAACCCAAGCCGTGGGTTTGGTGACCGACGTGGGCTTGGTGGCAGCTGGGGTAGGGTTTTGCGTGAGTGGGGAAGAAGCCCAGGCTGTGTGTTTTAAAACTTGAATATTGCTACCTAGGGTTGATTAGGGGTGTGTTTAAGGGAATAGAAAGGAAGAGGTAAGAAGAGAGGGGATTTACTTAGTGTGGTGAATAGCCCAAATGGTGAAACATAAGAAAGTTGTTTTGATATTTGGATTTAAAAGTGGGTTACACTTAGATGATTGGAGAAAGAAGATATGAGAGGGACGGAATAGATTTAGGATGATATGGGATGGCGAATAGCTAGGAATTATTTCATATGAAACGTATTAGGCCTATAGCTTTAATTAGGTTAGATGAATTATCAAATTAATTAGGCTAAGTGTATTAGAAGGGGATTAATGGAAAAGTGGGTCTAGCGGTGTCCGATAATTATAAGAAAAATACTGGGACGACCGTGTCAACGAGAGGGTCGAGACTAAGACGAATGGCCACGAGCTAGGGTAACGGGGAACAAAACTAAAAATAGAAAGGTCTAACGACGAAGGTGGAAGCTACGACACCTCTTCAAACAAAGTTGTTTTATGGGAGAACAACCCGTGAAATGACATTCACGAAAAATCCCAAAAATAAGTACTCTCTCAGAGGGTCACAATGACATATCACATCGTACGGTTCGGATACAAGAAGAGGTCAAAATAAATACGCGTACGAACAAAAGTACTCGCACGAAAAATGTACGATCGAAAAGCGACCGTGACTGGATCTGACATACATTCAAAAAATCATGAATGTATGTCAGCAAGGGTCTGCAAGAAAAGGTGAGACGACCAAGGCAAGGTGTACAAATAGTAATAAATTATGAAGCATTAATTGTTTCGTACAAGATGACATCAGCATGGTTTTAAACATGGCAAATTTTAAAATAAAGTAAAGTGCCTCTAAACATGGCAGTTCTAGTGAATTTAAAGACAAGCATTAATGAACATGAAAATTTTATAAATGTTGTTAACATGGCAATTCTAGTGTTCAACTGAGATAATATACATGAGTTCAAGTTCTGTGTCACTGTTTTATATATCTCAAAGGGTTCTCGCCTTAAAGACGTGATGGGTGAATCGTTCTTCTCGCGGGGGGTATTACCGTGATTAACGCTACCCACCGCATGCAAGTTGTGCTCTTAAAGTGAGGATCCCTTCATATGCTTAGTGGCTGCTCAACCCTAACCCCACCCAAAATTTGTGCTGGAACACGAGCCAGCATAGTCGACTCACACGACATCACGAAATCAAGTTTCTCCTTTGAGACGCACGAATTCACGAATCCAAGCATTAACTAGAAGTTCCATTAATGTCTGTTAAAGTAACGTGTTTACAAGCAAGATCTGCATCACATTATTCATCAGAAATTCTCATCTTACAACATTTATAGCAATTTAAAATAATGAGATTTACGGGTTGATTAATGAACATGCTACAAACAATTATGTTTCATTGCCAACCTTAAAACTTAAACATGCATAGTTATATATCAAAGTGTCACATTTTCAGCCTAGAACATCATGGTAATTTTCATGCGCATCATTTCACGGGTAAATTTCACGTTATTCAGATTTAAGTGAAAAAGACGTTTTTAACTTTGAACTTCAAAAATCCATAACAAATTGTACACTTGCCTGTTTTTGATGAACTTGGTGTCATTGGGTTTGTCTCAACGAGCACTATGCTACTGTTTATCCGGTTCTCTGGTTTGATTAAACATACATTCAGATCAGGTTCTTTCTGACATAATAAAGTTTTAAACAACCCTTACGATGTCTAATAATCTGGTTTTTATTAGATTCTCTATCCTATAGTGTGGGTTAGAGCTTAGTAAGGGATGGATCTACTAACCGTTGTCACAGTGATGTAACAGAACGCAACAAGGGGCAGTGGCAACATGGACAGCAGCTGCGTTGCTGCATTCGTGGGGATCTGGAGGTTGGCAGCGAGTTCTGCAGCAGGACTGAGCAGCACAGAGGTCCAGCCAGCGACTGGAGAGCTGCCGGCGACGGGTTACAGCTGCTCAGGTCGGAAGGGAGTGGACAGCAGGCATACAGGGCTGTGTGGCTTGGGCGTGGGTAGGGCTTGGGGTGTATGCATGAAGAAGGAGGGAGGAGCGCTGCGGTGGTTTCGGTGGTGTTGCACGGCCTGGAGAAAGGGAGGAGGGTTGGCTGGTGGATTGCAGGCCGTAGAGGGGAGACATCGACAGCAAGATAGCAGCCTGCGGAGTTTGCCAACGGCCTGGACTGGGCAGCGTGTGTTGGAGAGGTCTGGGCACCGGTGGTTAAGAGGAGGGTGGCGCTCGAATAGGGGGAGGCCGGAGGTGGGTTTCGGGGGTGATGTTTGTAGATGGGAGAAGGGTTTGTGCATGGAGGAGGGAGGTTGTGCAGCCTGATGATGGTTGGAGCTTCGGGTTCAAGGGGGGCACTGTGAGTAAAGGGAGAGAGGGTAGGGTTGCTAGAGTGCTGTTTTGTGCGGCTGATAGGGGGAGGTGTTTGTTTGGGTTTCGGGTGTTGAGTGAGGTTTTAAAAGAGAGGAAGGGTGCAATACGTGAAGCCCTGGGTCTACTTTCTAGGTTTAGCTTTTGTTAGGGTTTTAAAATGGAGAGGTGCGGCCTAGTGTAGGGCTTAGCATAGGGTTTAAGTTTTTCCCTTTTTGTTTGGTTTTAATATAGGAGTGTATGAAAGGTTGGGGCCTTGGGATTCTTAGTATAATAGGGTTATTTAGTTTGTAGGACTGGATGTTGAGACTTAGGGTAGGCCTAGGTTTAAATATTTGTTTCGATTTGGGGGGGTGTGCACGTGAGGGCTTGGGTTTACTTTTGCCCTAGGTTTTTTTGTAGAGTACTGGCTGTGTGTGTGAGAGTGAAGCCATGGTAATAGTATTTGGTTTCATGCAATGAAAAGGTTGCCCAATAGAGGTGGTGGCTGGGTTGAAAATTAGTTAGGGTTTTGAACAAAAGTGGAAAGGGTTTAACACTAGGGAAAAATAAGGAAAGAACAAGAGAGTAATGGCAATTTGGGTGATGGTTAATTAATATTAAGAAAAAATCTCATCTCTAAAAAGGAAAGTAATTTAAATTCAAAAAATCAGATTTGAAATTTAAATTTTAAAATGAAAATTTAATGAAAATTATAATTGTAGGTTTAAAAATAGTTATAGCTAATACATATATTAAGGGTACGTAGCTAATACTAGTACGTAGTATGAATACGTGATACGTATACGCCTTAACTATGGATACGAAAAAGTACGACAAGGATAAGATAAGAATAAAATATTTATTATCAAAATACTGGTCGTTACACCTTACCCACCTTAAGAACAATTCCGCCCATGGAATTCCTAACAATCACCGATCAGGAAATAAATGCGAGTAGCTCTCTCTCATCTCATCTTCCCTCTCCCAGGCGGACTCTCCTTGCGAGCCATGCCGCCACATCACTCTAACAAGATTGACTGTCTTGTTCCTGAGTGTCTTCTGACGTCTGTCAAGGATCTGCGCTGGCTGTTGCTTATACGTCAGATCTGGAAGGTCTGTAATCTCAGAGTAGTCTACAGTGTGAGAGGGGTCACTGATATAACGACGAAGCTGAGACACATGGAATACATCATGAACTCCCTCCAAGGATGGTGGCAGGGCTAAGCGATAAGCTGCCTCTCCAACTCACTCTAGCACATCAAATGGTCCAATATATCTCGGACTGAGCTTGCCTCGCTTTCCAAAGCAGATCACTCCTCGATTCAGGGAGATCTTCAGTAACATATGATCTCCCGGCTGAAACTCTAGAGGACTCCGTTTAGCATTTGCCCAACGCTTATAACGGTCCTAAGCGATCTGAAGCTTGTCCCTGATATCTTGCACAACATCTACTGCTTCAACAATTTTCTCCGGGTCCAATAACTCTCTATCTCTAATGTCATCCCAGCTCAGTGGCGATTGACATTTTCTCCCGTAGAGAGCAGCAAATGGTGCCATGCCAATGCTCACCTAATAGATGTTGTTATAGGAAACTCTACCAGATGCAGATGATCCTCCCAAGAGCCAATGAAATCCAGCATGTAGGCTCTCAGCATATCCTCCAAAATCTGAATGGTCTGCTCTGACTGGCCATCTGTCTGCGGGTGATACGCAGTGCTGAACTTCAGACTGGTACCCAGATTGGTCTACAGACTCTTCCAGAACTGAGACATGAATCTTGTATTTCGGTCTGATACAATGCTCATGGGGACTCCATGCAAGCCTACGATCTCTTACACCACAAAATTCACATCACAACTTGTGCTAGAAAGAAATTATAAAGGCATGAGTTAGGTCATTACCTCCATATACTTCCTTGCCAGTGTCTTCGTGGATTATCCCACTCAGAAAGGTATAAAGTGCACAGACTTGGTCAATCGATCAACGATGACCCAGATTGCGTCGTTCTACCTAGTGCTCCGAGGTAAGCCAGTCACGAAGTCTATTATGATGTGCTGCCACTTCCACTCCGGAATTGACAGAGGTTGTAGCAGTCCAGCCATGTGATTATGATTAGCCTTCACTTGCTGACATACAAGACACTTGGCAATGCTTCGTGCCATGCTTCTCTTCATTCCATGCCACCAGAAATTCTGACGAATATACATGTACATCTTCGTTCCTCCAGGATGAATATAATAAGGCAAACTGTGAGCCTCATTCATCAATTCCTCTCTGATATCTCCTGCAGGTACGCAGATTCTACTGTCATATCTCATGGATCCATCCTCGTGAATAAGAAAATCAGTCCGAGTCCTGCCTCGACTTCCTCTCTGATCTTCTTCAACTTAACATCTCTAGCTTGAGCAGTCTTGATCCGATCTACAATAGTTGATTGAATCTGCATGTTCATCGACGATGAAGTGACTCCCGGTAGGACATCTTCAACATCCATCTCTCGTAGATCCTGTTGTTACCTCCACTGAGCTGTAAGAATCATCACCTCGGGCAGTCGACTCAAGGCGTCTGGTACCACATTTACCTTCCCCGGATGATACTGAAGGTTGATGTCGTAGTCAGCCATCAACTCCAGCCATCTACGATGTCTCATATTCAGCTCCTTCTGAGTGAATATCTATTTCAAACTTTTGCGATCAGTGAAAATTTTCACTTTCTCACTCAGTAAGAAATGTCGCCAAATCTTCAGTGCAAAGACGACATCGGCTAGTCCCAAATCATAGGTCAGATAGTTCTTATCATGGACATTCAACTGTCGCGAAGCATATGCGACCATATGATTATGCTGGTGCAGAACACATCCAAGTCCCTTGCCTGATTGCGTCACAGAAAATCTCGAAGCCTCCGCTTCTGTCCGGAATAGTTAAGATCGATGTAGTAATCAGTCTCTCCTTCAAAGTACAAAAGGCCTGCTCACAAGAATCTGACCAACTAAACTTAACATCCTTCCTCGTCAATCTTGTCATAGGCTCAGCTATCCTCGAAAAGTCCTTGATGAATCTGCGATAGTATTCGGCCAATCCAAGGAAACTCCCGATGTCCGATGCTGGTTGAGGTGTAGGCCATTCACTGACTGCTATGACCTTCACTGGATCTATTGAAATGCCAGCTCCTGATACTACATGCCCAAGGAATGTGACTATGTCCAGCCAGAATTCGCATTTACTGTACTTGGCATACAGACTATGATGGCAAAGCGTCTCCAAGACTATCCTCAAGTGCTCGGCATGCTCCTCCTCGCTCTTCGAGTACACCAGGATATCATCTATGAAAATCACCACGAACTAATATAGGAAATCATATAAGATAAGGTTCATGAGATTCATGAACACAGTAAGAGCGTTGGTCATACCGAATGGAATGACAACGAACTCATAATGCCCGTACTTGGTCCGAAAAGCTGTTTTAGGCACATCTTCCTTCTTGACTCTCACTTGATGGTATCCACTCCGGAGATCCAACTTCAAAAATACTCTTGATCCACCAAGCTAGTCAAAGATATCGTCGATGTGGGTAGCATATACTTGTTCTTCACTGTGATCTGATTCAGCTCCCGATAATCAATGCACATTCTCCTCGATCCATCTTTCTTCTTCACCAGTAAGATAGGTGCACCCCAGGGGAATATGCTGGGATGAATGAAAGCTTTCTGCAACAGCTCATCCAACTGCTTCCTCAGCTCTTCCAGCTCTGCAGGAGCCATTCGATACGTCGCCTTCGAAATCGGTTGAGCTCCTGGCATAAGATCAATGCCGAACTCCAATGCTCGATCGGGCGGTAATCCAGAAATGTCTTCAGGGAAGACATCTTCGAAATCTTTCACTACTGTTGGCTTCTCTAGTTCAGCTATCATAGATGCAACAGTCGGTCTATTCGTTTGGGCCCAGAACTTGACAGGCCCTAGCGAACTACCTCCAATGACGAACTCGACACTGGGTGGTTGGAAATTTTGAACACCACTTTCTTCCTGTGACAGTCGATCGTGGCATAGAATGCTCCTTACCAATCAATGCCAAGAATAGCATCGAAGTTGGGTAGGTCGTGGACAATGAAATCAACATATAATTCGTGTCCACTAATCACTAACGGACAAGGTCTGCATCCCAATGCAATCTTCACTACACCATTCCCAGTTGTAATATTCCAACACTTGGAAAGAGTGAAAGTGGGTATCGAGTGTTCGACTACGAACTTTCGGTATAGGATACACATGGAAGCTCTAGAATCAAACAGGGTCAAGGTCGGGTGAGATGAAACTAAGATGACACCTAAGATATAATAAACTAAATTAAGCATGGTGATCTAACTAAGCAAACATGAATGTATAAACAAGGAAAGACTAGTCAAGATTTTACATGCGATCACGTCATCCTCAGCTTCAGCCTCAACGGCTGTCATAGTGGACGCCCGATGCTTTGGCGGATTGGCCTGATAAAAGGCTCGATCCTGTGGAACCAATGGCAGTCCACGCTGTCCATATGTAGGTACTATCTGTTGAGCAGGTCCAGGCGCTCCAGTTGGTACAGATCGAGTGCTGTGGGGGAAGTCCTTTAAGTATGAGCAGGCGATCCACAGACTAAGCACCGATTAAGAGTCCTCCTACAGTCTTTCTTCACATGTCCAAGCTTGCCACAGAAATGGCAAGTCAATTGAGCTCGGTTGGGGACAGGTGCAGCTGGCCTCTTAATCTGAGTAGTCTGAACTGGACGGACACCGGGCCTAGGTGCACTCCTCTGCATCTCCATCGGGTGCTTGCCAGCCTGACGTGCCTACTTCTGATTCACGATCAGCTCATGCTTCCTCGCAGCTACCAGAACTAGCCCATGAGTGGTAAAAGTGCTCGCGGACATCGAAGCATGTATGTCCAAATCTAAGCCATGATGGAAGCGGTGTGCACAGTCCTCTGGGTCTGTCACCAGAGTAGGGGTGAAGCGACTCAGCATGGCAAACTCGGCCTCGTACTCGTCGACGGTCATGGTGCCTTGATCCAGGTTGATGAAATGATGATATCTCTCTCTTTGTATCCTTAGGAAAATATTAGGCATCAACCTCTGACGGAAGGTAACCCATGGAATAGGCTTGGTCAGCCTGGTCTCTTCAACATCCCACCAGTTACGGGCATTGTCCGTCAATTGCTTCTTGGATAACTCCACCCAATCGTTTGGATTGACTCGGGGAAGACCCAAGTCATCCGTAGTGCTATGAAGCCATTCCTCGGCCGCTAGTGGGCCCTCTCTTCCGGAGAAGCTCTTTGGACGCATCTCTTGGAACAGTTTGGCTCCAGACTCATAGTGGGGGTGAGGTGGTGTAGCTGGTGCAGCCTGTCATCCCTACTGGGCCAAATGGTGCTGAACCTCTATCATCTCTCTTATGACTCCGAGCATCTGGCGGATGTCATCCTCTCCGCATCCAGCAGCTCCGGGACCTTGTCGGGTGTTACGTCTTCCTGCCATACTGAGACAAGAAAAACTACGAACTAATATCGTTTACATGATTACTCAAGATGATTGGCTAATGATAGCGTTCTTATTGTTCTGAATTTTCACAGTTGCATGACCTGCATGGGCCACCACTAAACCCTGTAATGCCCCGCTTCCCAAGATACGATGGAAACGAGAACGTTAATAAGGTCCGTATGAACTGGAGCAGTGAAGCTTGAGTTTACTAAGCGTCTGTGATAACAACATCATAGTATGTGCTTGCATGAATTCAGAACAATAAAAACATTCATAAATATAAAAGCCACATCCAGAAATGTGCGTACATGAAAATAAAACGATAAGCCTCAGCAGGGCCAAATTAACAACAAAAGGAAAAAAGCATACTCTAAAACAAAGTACTAAAGCAAGTCTAAGAGGAGGCAGAAATGGCTCTAGACTAAAATCCGCCACATGGAGTGACTCAGCGTCAACGGCGAACTCCTGGCTCTCTAGATCAGGCGTCTTAAACCGGTCCTCCTGGTACTCTGGCTCAGGATCTGACATACATTAAAAAAACATGAACGTAAGTCAGCAATGGTCTGCAAGAAAAGGTGAGACGACCAAGGCAAGGTGTACAAATTGCAATAAATTATGAAGCATTAATTGTTTCATACAAGATGACATCAGCATGATTTTAAACATGGAAAACTTTATAAATTTCTTCTAAACATGGCATTTCTAGGGAATTTAAAGATAAGCATTAATGAACATGGCAATTTTATAAATGTTGTTAACATGGCAATTCTAGTGTTCAACTAAGATAATATAGATGAGTTCAAGTTCTGTGTCACTATTTTCTATCTCTCATAGGGTTCTCGCCTTTAAGACGTGATGGGTGAATCGTTCTTCTCACGAGGGTATTACCGTGATTGACGCTACCCACCGCATGCGGGTGGTGCTCTTGAAGACAGGATCCATTCATAGGCTTAGTGGCCACTCAACCATAACCCCACCCAAAATTTGTGCTGGAACATGAGCCAGCCTAGTCGACTCACACGACATCACGAAATCAAGATTCGCCTTTAAAGCCTATGAATTCACAAATCCAAGCGTTAACTAGGAGTTCCATTAATGTCTGTTAATGTAACATGTTTACAAACAAGATGTGCATCACATTATTCATCAGAAACTCTCATCTTAAACATTTACAGCAATTTAAAATAATGAGATTTATGGATTGATTAATGAACATGCTACAAACAATTATTTTTCATTGCCAACCTTAAAACTTAAACATGCAGAGCCATATATTCAGAGGTAAATTTTTCATGCAGAGCCAACCTTAGTATTTTTCATGCGCGTCATTTCACAGGTAAATTTCACGTTATTCAGCTTTAAGTGAAAAAGACGTTTTAAACTTTGAACTTCAAAAATTAATAACATATTGTACACTTGCCTATTTTTGATGAACTTGGTGTCGTTGGGTTTGTCTCGACGAGCACTACGCTGTTGTTTGTCCGGTTCTCTGGTTTGATTAAACATACATTCAGATCAGGTTCTTTTTGACATAATAAAGTGTTAAACAACCCTTACGACGTCTAATAATCCGATTTTTATTAGATTCTCTATCCTATAGTGTGGGTTAGAGCTTAGTAACGGATGGATCTACTAACCGTTGTCGCAGCGATGTAATGGAATGCAGCGAGAGGCAGTGGCGACGCGGACAACGGCTGCGTTCTGCGTTCGTCAGGATCTGGAGGTTGGCATCGAGTCCTGTGACGGGACTGAGCAGCACGGAGGTCCGGGTAGCGGCTGGAAAGCTGCCGGCGACGGGTTGCAGCTGCTGCAGGTCGGAAGCAGGTGGACAGTAGGCATACAGGGCTACGTGGCCTGGGCGCGGGTAGGGCTTAGTGTGTGTGCGTGAAGAAGGAGGGATGAGCACTGCGGCCTAGGGTTTTGGGGGTATTGCACGGCCTGGAGAAAGGGAGGAGGGTTGGCTGGTGGATGGAAGGCCATGGGGGGAGACAGCGGCGGTAAGCTAGCGGCCTGGGTTGGGCTGCATGTGCTGGAGAGGTCTATGAGCCGGGTCTGTGAGCCGGCGGTTAAGAGGAGGGTGGCGCTTGGACAGGGGGAGGCCGGAGGTGGGTTTCGGGGGTGATGTTTGTTGATGTGAGAAGGGTTTGCTCGTGGAGGAGGGAAGTTGTGCGACCTGATGATTGTTGGAGCTTCGGGTTCAAGGGAGCATTGTGAGTAGAGGGAGAGAGAGGGTAGGGTTGCTAGGGTGCTGTTTTGTGTGACTGAGAGGGGGAGGAGTTTGTTTGGGTTTCGGGTGTTGAGTGAGGTTTTAAAAGAGAGGAAGGGTGCATCACTTGAAGCCATGGGTCTAGTTTCTAGCTTTATCTTTTGTTAGGGATTTAAAATGGAGAGGTGTGTCCTGGTGTAGGGCTAAGCCTAGGGTTTAAGGTTTTCCATTTTTGTTTGGTTTTAATTAGGAGTGCATGAAAGGCTGGGGCTTGGCGATTCTTAGTATAATATGGTTATTTAGTTTGTAGGACTGGAGGTTGAGACTTAGGGTAGGCCTAGGTTTAAATATTTTTTTGGGTTTGGGGGGTGTGCAAGTGAGGGCTTGGGTTTACTTTTGCCCTAGGTTTTTTTTGTAGAGTACTGGCTGTGTGCGTGAGTGAAGCCAGGGTAATAGTATTTGGTTTAGTATTTGGTTTCATGTAATGAAAAGGTTGCCAAGTAGAGGTGGCGGCTGGATTGAAAGTTAGTTAGGGTTTTGAACTAAAGTTGAAAGGGTTTAACACTAGGGAAAAATAAGGAAAGAACAAGAGAGTAATGGCAATTAGGGTGAGGGTTAATTAACATTAAGAAAAAGTCTAATCTCTAAAAAGGAAAGTAATTTGAATTCGAAAAATCAGATTTGAAATTTAAATTTTAAAATGAAAATTTAATGAAAAGTATAATGGTATATTTAAAAATAGTTATAGCTAATACATATATTAAGGGTACGTAGCTAATACTAGTACGTAGAATGAATACGTGATACGTATACGCCTTAACTACAGATACGAAAAAGTACGACAAGGATAAGAGAAGAATAAAATATGTATTATCAAAATACTGGTCGTTACAGCCAGAGAGTGAGTACAAGACTTTTCCCACTACGTGTTCCTCTGAAATTTCTTTTCCAAGTGCTTTAAGAGGATTTACAATATCTGTAAAATGAGAGAACATAGAGTTAATCGTTTCATTCAGAAGCATAGAAAAGTTTGCATACTTCTGTAGCAACAAACGAATATGAGTCTTTTTTACCTCGGATATCCCTTCTTGGGTCACTTCTAACCTAGTCCAAATCACTTTAGTAGTAGTACAAGAGCAAGTATGATTGTATTCAATTTTATTAAGGCCACAATACAAGATGCTCATGACCTTAGCGTTTAGGTTTTCTAATCGTTCATTTTCTTTGTTGCTCTGTCGTACGCTTATCGACTAAGGTGAAGCCTTCATTAATTATCTTTCACAAGGCTATATCAATACCCTTGATGTGGATGGATATTCTTTGCTTCTAATAACTATAGTCTGTGCCATCAAATAATGGTGATCGAAGATATGTGTGGCCTTTTTGGTTATTAGGGTCATTAGAATATGTATAAGGAATTTGTGCCATGAGGATCGAAATTTTACAAGACTTGAGTCCAAAGAAATACTGCTTTGATACCAATTGAAAAACAAACCCTAGAGGGGGAGTGCATAGTGTGTAGGCACAAATCAAGCACACAATCAATCAACCAAATCGTAGAATTTTGCCAGAATGTGATGATATGCAAAACTATAATAGTAACCGCAAGCGCACAGTCGTGTCGTGTAGCCTATGGATCGAACACAGTGAGGCGATGGTATAAATATTGATCAATTATATATTTAATTAGCTACGCAAGTAATAGTAGAGTTGTGGGAAAATTATCCAAGAAATATGAAAGTATAGAAATGTGCCATGGCTAAGCATCACCGCTAATGAAGATTAAGTGTAGGGTTGATCTAGCTTCTCAATCCATAGAAGTAATGCTATGGGTGAGAATTGAATCCCGATCCTCATCTCTCCATGGAGAAGAATTCGGATCTAAGTCTAGGCCTCTAATAGGGACTCCGATGGATCGTCGATAGCCCTAGTTTAGTTGCTCCACTAATCAGATCCGATGTTTCGTCGGCACCCTAATTAGTATAAAATTGATCTAACAGTGATTTACATCCAACCAAAACCCCGATGATTTGTCAGTGATTAGGGTTATGAGGCAATCTAATACCAAATCTATATTAGGCACATTCCTAGCTTGAACCCTAGCATTAATCAATAGAACGGTATTTGGGGCGATCAATCCACACAAATAACCAACAATAGGGTTCCACCTTCGCCCTAGGCATAAATATCTACTCAACTAACATAGAAATAAACATCAAACTAATCCTGGACAACGCAGAATAGCAAGAGAGAACTATGAACAATAGAAATGAGGAAGAGATAAAAACATAAACTTTCATACAAAATGTAAACAATAAACCTTACAAGGATCCTCCAGTAGTAGCCCCCAAAGGGGGGAATAAAACCTAGAATAAGTCTCCACAAAATCACCCATAACAATCCATTTTATATCCCCCAAAACCTGACAGTGAATCGGGTCTAAAAACTGGAATTTGCATCGGCATGGCCATGCTCGAAAGCAGTACGACCGTGCTGAAATTCCAGCTTTGCCACCCTGACCTCCAGAAAATGTAACAAATCACCCCAAACTCAGAAAATTACAAATAAATATGCGTTGGAATCATCACAATGTGATATACAACTGAAAAATAGTTTGGGTAAGAAAAAGCTACGAGATTAAGAGCAGTAATCCATTCTTTGCAGTGCTATGGCTCTTTTTCTCTTGAGGATGACACGGCCGTGTCGCCAATCGGCACGGTCGTGCCACCTTTAGCTCCCAGTGGCTTCCTTTGACTTGCACGACTGTGCAACGCAGCCATGTCTACAAACATTGTTCTGTTTTAATTTAGGCATGGTCGTGTAGCACGACAGTGAACTGCATCACCTATCCATGGGCTGATACGATGACATGCGTTTGCATGCACGGCCGTGTTTCATGTGCTTTGGCCCTTCTTTTCCCCCTATTGCTTCTGCTCTCAGCCACTTCTTCTTCCTTGCTCCTCCCCTCATCCACTTTCATCATTTTATGCACTTTTCAACCTGAAACATATAAAACATCCCAAAGTGTGAAATGAACGGAAATAAACAAAAAGTGTTTAAAAGATTGGAGTAAAAGTATAAAAATGCATGGGTGAGAAGGTGCAAATATGCACAAAATATTCACTCAACAAATTCCCCCTAGGTAAACTCTTGCTTGTCCCCGAGCAAGACAGGAAATTGAGAACAGGGAGAAATTTGCTAAGAGGTGTAACGGCATGTTTCTATCGTACCTTCTTCGTGCACGTGCTTTTGATCGTGCACGTGTTTATTTCAAACTTTATTTGTTTTTGAACGTTTTTGTGTGATATGTCGTCGTGATCGTCTCTGAAAGTATTAGATTTTGGAACAACTTGGGAACGACATATCTCGAGTCGTTCTTTCGCGATACTAACTTATTTGAGGTAACGTCGCGACTTTCTGTTTTGACGTGAGACGTTTCTATTTTTAGTTTCGTCCCTCGACATCAAAATTTAGATCCGTCTTCTCCACGCTCTTTCTTTAGTCGTCCCGAACACCCCAGAATTATTTTACAATTTTTGGACTTAATTTGACCTACTTTCCATTTTTTTGAAAGTTTTAAATAATTTTAAAACCTATTTTTATAAAAGATTTAATTACAATAAAATTCCTATGTTATAATAACGTATTAAGGAATTTTTAGGCAAAATTTTAGAATTTTTGGCCGCACCCATTTTGCGTGAGGTATGGAAGAGTAATTTTAACTAAATTAATTATTTTAAATTATTTTAATAATATTTTTCCGAACCCTAACCCTAACCCTAGCTCTAACCTATTTAAGTTAGCCCTAGGCAAAGTTATTTCGTCATTGCTCAAAACCCTAGCCGCCGTTTCCTCTTCCAAAGCTTCGTCGCAACGTTGCGACGATCGCAACGTGCACGACCGGAGCTCTCCCCCGCAAATCCCCTTGCACGACCGGAGCAGCACCCCGCATCGCCGCTCGCACAGCCCGCTGCATCGCCCCCCCCGCTGTCGCCCGCTCCGACCGAGGCTGTCTCTCGGTCTGACCGAGAGACTTTCTCGCACCGCCGCTTCGCCCGCATGCTGCAGCGCTCCCCGCATCACCGCAGCACCAGACCGACCCGCCTTGTCGGTCTGACCGAGAAGCCGCCCCGCTGCATCGCCCATCGCTTCGCCCGCACCCGCAGCTCGCACGACCGACGGGATCTGTCGGTCTGACCGACAAAATCCCTCGCAGAGTATGCCAGATTTCCTCCGCAGTTAGACAATGTGAGATACGATTAAACTCAGATTTATCAAGAGAGCAAATAAGCGCATTCATAGCTTTACCATTAAGAGTATAAAGTTTCTTATCAGCTAAATCCCACTTGCCTTTAGGCTTAATCATAATAGTGTCTTCGATTTTAATAGTGGGTAGACTATAACCATTTTCAACAATATCCCACACATCATAATCTATAGACACTAAATAGATTTTCATCCTAGCCTTCCAATATGCAAAGTCTTCATCGTTAAACTTAGGGGGACGGGCTATAGACTGACCTTCAGTAAATGCACAATCAGATATATTAATGGTCATCAAAAAAATCTAGACTAGATCCTTTAAACTGGCTCTGATACCACTTGTTGGATCTGGATCGTAGCCTAGAGGGGGGGTGGGGTGAATAGGCTAATAAAAATCTTGTGCAACCCACGAGAAATCACACGCAGTTATAAGCACATGCAGAATAATAAAATAGTAATCACAGAGTACGCACAGATATACCCTGGTTCGGTCGTCCCCACGACCCACTCTAGCCCCCGAAAGAAAATACTAGATAGATATGTAATCCTCTACAGCTACAATGAGTCAAGATCCCAAATCTACTCTCACCTAGCTCGTACGCACACCACGTGCTCTACACTCTCAATCTAGTCAGATGCTCTACCTCCGTGACGACTCCCAAAGTCGTCAGGTCCCCAAAAAGTAACACAGAAGGTAAAGTTTCCCCTACAAAGTTCACAATGCCACAATCACAAATAAAATAAAGTTTAGAGTTTAGAATCGCTCAGTTGTGACGGCGTCGATGTCTCTGTCATTCAGCACGTGGTCAGATCAATCTGACAAGTAGTAGTGCCCTCTTAAGTCGCCAACAATCAGCGGCTTAAGGTTTTGGCAATCACCAGTTCTGAGGCAATCAAGTTAAGGCATCCTCCAATCTTCAAAGCAAGCAAGTCACGGCTTTTCTCCACTAAAAATTGGCTCTTGGAGTTTTCAGTCTGTTCTCTGAAGATGGGCCCTTTGAGATCTCTGTGGCTCTTGGAGAAAACAGTCTCTTGGAGATTTGATTGGCTCTCATAAAAAACTTTTGATGCCCTTTGATTTGTTGCTGCTCTCTGAAATTTATACGGGAGAATTCTCTATATCATCCTCTGAGAAATTTTCTTTTCAAGAAGAAACAAAAACATGCGCCCTTCAGATGAATGCAAGAAAAAGAATTGGGCGGCTGTCAAACTTTGGACGTGCAGCTGCTAATAAAATTTAGGGTTCAAGCACACTTTATTAATCAAAGGATAGAGGTGTTTTTAAAAGAACCGGCCTGGGGAATTTTATTGGTGGGGAAAAGACACGTCCGCCTGCTCTCTAATTTTTGATGATGATCCCACAAGAATATTTAAATGAAAGTGCCATTCAAAAAATACATGAAGAATAGGTGCGGCTCAAAAAAATGAGATGAAAGTGCTCTTCTAAAATTAAATAAAGAAGGCCCCTTCAAAAATTCGGCAGACATGGGTTTAGCAAGGGTTAGGTTTTTTTTTCTTTTTAAAGGAGATATAGCCGGCCCTATAGATATTTATGTGGGAGATAAAAATGTAAGGGCCTGGGATAATTTGTGATTGGTTATTCTCTAATGGTGGTTACCCTCACATTTGTATCATCCAACAGAAATAATTCGGCTAGGGTTCTGATCGGTCCATATTTTACACCCTTTTTCTGCATGTTTTCACGCCATTTCGATTGCTCATATTGCGATTTTCACGAGTATTCGACGATATTACGTTACTTTTCACTTTCTTGTTTTTGTCGTATTTCAGGAAATATGGAGCGATCGAGAGCAAAAATGAGCTTAAGGGACTTACACCCACTCCGGAGCGTCACCCAAGGCTCTTTTGAGGGCTATTCGACGATGTGAGACGGGTGGAAGAAGAAGGAACTCCATAGGAGCGACGAGGAGGAGAAACGGAGAAGATTGGGCATTTATAGCATGCCACTCGGCCGAGTGGAGCACTCACTCGGCCGAGCAAGAAGACCACTCGACCGACCAGACCGGACACGCTCCAACTGAAGGAATTGGGCGTGCACTCGGCCGAGGGATGATATCCCACTCAGCCGAGTAAGAAGATCGCATCGCCCGAGTGGCATAAGAAATCCACCATCAAAAGAGGCCGACTTACTGGAAATGTACAGGCTTTTGACGGTTCCGACTCGGCCGAGTACCGAATGCCTCTCGACCGAGTGAGTAAAGCCACTCGGTCGAGTCACCTCCGAAGACAGACCCCCAAGACCCCCGACTTATTGGAATTTTACAGGGTCTTTCACTCGGCCGAGTAGAGAAGCCCACTCGACCGAGTGGAGAAGTCCGCTCGGCCGAGTGATGCCGAGGACACGCAGCACCCAGATTTTCAGATAGCCTCTCACTCTTTTGAAATCTGCTATCATTCCAACAATTAAAGTATTTTTCTCATATTTTTTATGGATAGTAGACTTCATGACGATTCCAACGCCGCTAAGAATGCTCAAATCGAAGATCGGATGAAATCTGGAGAATTTCTGCAAGTTGACGCTGCAGTGCTGGAATTTCCACTCGGCCGAGTCACTTATTCCACTCGGCCGAGTCGGCGACGGGCCCAGATTTTAAGTTGCGGTTTGGGTTGTTTTGGGGCACAAATTTGAGGGGTTTTCTAGGGTTATTTGCTAGGGTTTTGGGGGATATAAAAGGGTTTTGTAGCCACCATTAGAGGGGGATCCCCCCATGTTTTCTTAGGTTCCCAAGATGTTTTCTTAGTGATTATTTTAGAGATTAGGCCATGCCCTAGGCCCTCTCTTGGATCTAAAAGCTTGTATTTGGATTGAAGATCTTCATCAAGCTAAGTATTTTGTTCTTTTTTATTTGAATCTTTGTTTTTCTATCTTTTGTATGCAAGCAATGATTTTTATTGATTCGCATATGCTTATTGCTATGCTAGAGTAGATTTGTTGTTCTAGGGTTTGGGGATGAACCCTATGGATCTAATTTCATATTTGTGATGAATGAATTTCTAAATTGCTAGAATTGCTAGGAGGTTAGGTTGTGATTGATTTACTATGGATAGCTAGGGATTTCCATCGATTTGGGATTTGCAAGAGATTGGATTCTAATCGATGGGAAGGCTTAGATATTCGATTTAGATTTACAATTGGATTTCCCTAGATTTGGTTTGCAAGAGATTGGACCAAAGCTAGGATTTTTAATTGTAAATCTATACCAATATTCGGTTGCAAGAGATTGGACGAATACGAACTATCACAACCTA
Organism: Scilla litardierei; assembly: GCA_030789695.1. NCBI lineage: Eukaryota > Viridiplantae > Streptophyta > Magnoliopsida > Asparagales > Asparagaceae > Scilla > Scilla litardierei. The sequence continues at coordinate 136,907,774 of CM061138.1, read as the reverse complement.
GATCGTGACTCGAGTTTACACGAGAGTGGGCTCGAGAAGCGATTGGACAATGATGTCGATCCTAATGCTAGCGGCTTAGGCTAGGGTTTGCAAGAGATTGGGCCCTATCCTAGGTTCGCTATAGACCAACAATAGCGCGAGAGCGTGAGCTTGGTTCTCTATTCAGCTACGACTAGTTCACCTCAACGCAAGTCTAATAATATTGAGATTCACTATTCACAATGACGAATGACGGTCCGTAGTGGGGATTCCCTAGCCCTAGACACTTTTAGTGTATTGTATTTGAATTGATATTTGACCGATTTCTCTATCTCCGACACCGACATCCATCACCATTGCCATTACATTATACCATAACCATCTCCACCAATAAAACGTTCGTAGTCAAACCGACCTAGGATAGATTGGAACCAACACCACCTCCTCGTGTTCGATACCCGCTCGCCACTTGACCGTACGCTTGCGGTAAAACTACAATCGTTCTCCGGGTGTATACGCCCGGGCGCGATCAAGTTTTTGGCGCCGTTGCTGGGGAGGTGTTTTCCGTTGGGTGCCAATTTGTCACAATTAGGTTGATTAGACTACGAAAAAAAACTAACAAAAGGAAATTTTCACCCCCGCCACCATTATTATCATTTCTATATTCTTTTGTGCCACTGATATCTTTTCTCCATGTATTTATCTTTGTTGATCAGGTGCTATGGATTATACTACGTGGACCACAGATTTTGATCAGAGTGCTCAGATGGGAGAATACTATTATGATCAGAGTGCTCAGACAGGAGAATACTTTTTTGAGGAGATGCACTGGCCCGAGCTTGATGAGAGACAAATGACCTTTTTTGATGAGATGCATGCACACCAGGTGGAAATACAAGCCGGGCTTGATAAGAGCAATCTTCAATTGGAATGTACGAAGAGGGTACTTGAAATGAATGCGCTCATGCTTAAGGTTGTAGGGATTTCCAAAGATATCAGTTCTGCTTCTTCATTTTATGGGCAAGAAGCATCGCCAGACTTACTACCAGAGCCAGAATGTGCCGTCGTCGATCCCACTTCCTACGATACATCTATTGCATATGAAGAGTGGATGGACGAAGAGGAGGTGAAGGAAGCAGAAACTGAGTCATATGCGCAGCCAGAGGAGGACGCATTTCAGAGATTATTGGATGGCCTCTTGGAGTCAGTGAGGTTCACCGGTTCAGACAGCATTACAGCAGGTGATGCATTTGAGCTACGATTTGCAGATTTTGTTATGAACCGTGTTTCAGCTGCAGGAACAATTGAGGAGGACATCCATGTCAGTCTTGAGGGGGATAGACTATATTTTCAGATTGCTTACGGGCATTCCCCTCCACATGATACATCCCCACAAGTTGACACACCTGAGCAGCCAGCATCACCATCCCAGAGAGAGCCTACATTGATAGTTGATGAGAAGGCAAAGGAGCACACTATCGAGCCAGAGCATATTGCCGAGGAGGCCTCACATACGGAGCCAGAGCATGCTTTTGAGGAGGCCTTACACACAGAGCCAGAGCTTATCACCGAGGAGGTCATACATCGGGACGAGGACATAGCCATTCATGAGGATCCCGAGCACTATTCTCCTCCATTAGAGCTCCCGCAGCCACCTCATCCTTCCACTGACGTCGAGGACTATCCCACAGAGCTTACTGCTCCCACTCAGGGAGATATTTTTACCCATTCCATTTCTGAATCATGTGTTCCATTTGATATTTACTTTGATTCAGATATTTTTGACACGTCATACCTTTTGTAGTGCACGTACGATTATGGATCGGAGGTATGCTTGGACGTGTCACAGTTTGACGAGCCTATCGAGGAAGTCCACACATATGATCTAGATTTACCTGAGCACAACACAGGAGGATATTGGATTATTTCCAGGGAAGTATCGTCTACCATTATTTATTTCATATATTTCTATAGATGATCCTCTTTGGGATACTTTTACTATGAGGGTGAATTTTTTTGCAGCGAACTGATGCATCCTATTCTCTGCAGGGTACAGGTGGAGTCCTTGTGGGAATGCTGGAGGATGCATTGCTGGAGTTTGTTGGAATCCGTGGACACACGCATCTGGCGGAGCCACGGAAGGAGCAGTTGGAGCAGTTGCCTGCACCGGCAAATATACTGGATCCGCCTTTTGCTTTAGGTGATATCAATCCAGTAGTGTAGAAATTTTATGCTTTCAATAAACACGAATTCTCTCGACAGCGAGAGGACCGTATAGATTTGTTTGAATAAATATCACCTCATATGACGGCTACAAAAATCTTTTTCACCCCAAACCGATTATATATATTAATTCCCCTCTCTATATTTTGATACGCCACATCCTTTTGCTCACCACCATCGAGCATTTCCTTCAAGTGAATACTCACTTTCTTATTCATTTGACTTGATCACGCTTTGTAAAGTCATGACATTTTTGATTGAGTCACTTGAATAGGATTGTTTGGTATAAGCTTGGGGGAAAGCGCTCTCATGCATCATTGTATGTGCATGTAGTTGCATTAGGATTTCATGTCATTCATTTCATCATTTTTCATTCACCCCCTTATTATTATCGTTGTTCCTTATATTCTTTCATTATGATCACATTGAGGACAATGTGAAGTTTAAGCTTGGGGGAGTGCATTTCCATGCCATTTAGATGCATTAGTTGCATTTTTACTTTATTTTAGGGCTTTTAAAATTTTTCAAAATTTTGCATCATCTTTTTGAATTTTCCATCTTATTTTCCTTTTATGTGTGTTCATGCATCATGTTGTGTGCTTGTTTTTCATTTCTTTCCTCTCTTTTATTTTTTCTTATTTCTTTATTTTCCATTCTCTTCTTTTGCTAGATGCGTTCCTTATGATGATATCTCTTATTGCTTTAGCAACCATCACGATGCTTATTATTCTTTGCCATGCTACTTAGAGTATTCCATAGTCTTGCTATTCATATGTGCTTGCAAATCTATTTCTCTTGATGACCCCTCTAAGTGATCGCATGATATTCATTGAAACTGAATGTATGGATTAGTGTTTAGTATGCTTTTGTTGGAAATGCACCAAGATTCACACATCATTAGTATATCTGAAGCATCAGTTTTATTGTCTTATTCACCTTCTGTTGCATGCCTGATATGGTTGTAAACTTTACTGCTTGACTTCACTATTTATTGAAATGATTGAGAATATACATGCTTACACATGAGTTTTAGTTGAAGTATTATTTTATTGAACCATTCGTGCACATCGTAGAGTGAACCGAGTGTTACATTATTTCTTTCTCCTCATATATCTTTTTATTCTCTACATGTCACTTGAGTTCACCTCCTAAAGCTACTTATATCGCTTCTATTTCCCAAAAATCCCCACAAAAGAAAAATTTAGCTCTAAAAAGTCCAAAAAGCCAAAAAGGAGCCAAAAATCAAAAATACAAATCAAATTGATCCTACAAAAATCCTAGAAGAAAAATGAGAAACAAAATGTTCAAAAAAAAGAAAGAAAGATATTTCTCTATCTCATTATTGGAGCCACAAAATACTTGGGAAAACCAAGGCAAAAATCCCATTTTCCACTATCGTATTCCTTTAGATGTGATGCCTCAAGCTAAGCTTGGGGGGGTGAATTCATTTGACCATATGAGTGAGTATGACATTAGAGTGGAGACGTGCATGAATGGGAATATTCGATAATGCTTGGACTTTGCAAAATATATTAGATATGGAGATTTTTCATGATTTGAAATAAATATGTGAATGCCATGACTCTTATTCTATTCTCTATTGCATGCTTGGTGTGTATCTTATATGCTTCATTTATAACTTTTGATTGAAAAGTGCATCGCCAATGAATTGTATATTAAATTTTATGAAATACGTGATGTGGATATGAATTGATTGTATGAATTTAGATAGTCCCTTTTGTAATTCTTAAAAGCTTGCAAGTACCATGTCTAAGTAAGATATGAAATCCTTATAGCATGTGATTTGTATTTTCCAAGTTATCATGATGTGTAGCTTATGGCTTGAGATCTGAGAGAAGAATCTAGCGACCCCTTCCACCTCGTGTTCTTTCTTTTTCATTTCATTTTCTTTATTTTCATCTCCCGAGTTCGTCTCTATACTTATCTTCCTCGAGGACGAGTAAGAGGTAAGCTTGGGGGATTTTGATCGGTCCATATTTTACACCCTTTTTCTGCATGTTTTCACGCCATTTCGATTACTCATATTGCGATTTTCACGAGTATTCGACGATATTGCGTTACTTTTCACTTTCTTGTTTTTGTCGTATTTCAGGAAATATGGAGGGATCGGGAGCAAAAATGAGCTTAAGGGACTTACACCCACTCCGGAGCGTCACCCAAGGCTCTTTTGAGGGCTATTCAACGATGTGAGACGGGTGGAAGAAGAAGGAACTCTGTAGGAGCGACGAGGAGGAGAAACGGAGAAGATTGGGTATTTACAGCATGCCACTCGGCCGAGTGGAGCACTCACTCGGCCGAGCAAGAAGACCACTCGGCCGACCAGACCGGACACGCTCCAACTGAAGGAATTGGGCGTGCACTCGGCCGTGGGATGATATCCCACTCGGCCGAGTAAGAAGATCGCATCGCCCGAGTGGCATGAGAAATCCACCATCAAAAAAGGCCAACTTACTGGAAATGTACAGGCTTTTGACGGTTCCGACTCGGCCGAGTACCGAATGCCTCTCGACCGAGTGAGTAAAGCCACTCGGCCGAGTCACCTCCGAAGACAGACCTCCAAGACCCCCCGACTTACTAGAATTTTACAGGGTCTGTCATTCGGCTGAGTAGAGAAGTCCACTCGACCGAGTGGAGAAGTCCGCTCGGCCGAGTGATGCCGAGGACACGCAGCGCCCAGATTTTCAGATAGCCTCTCACTCTTTTGAAATCTGCTATCATTCCAACAATCATAGTATTTTTCTCATATTTTTTATGGATAGTAGACTTCATGACGATTCCAACGCTGCCAAGAACGCGCAAATCGGAGGTCGGATGAAATCTAGAGAATTTCTGCAAGTTGACGCTGCAGTGCTGGAATTTCCACTCGGCCGAGTCACATATTCCACTCGGCCGAGTCACCGACGGGCCCAGATTTTAAGTTGCGGTTTGGGCTGTTTTTGGGCACGAATTTGAGGGGTTTTCTAGGGTTATTTGCTAGGGTTTTGGGGGATATAAAAAGGTTTTGTAGCCACCATTAGAGGGGGATCCCCCCATGTTTTCTTAGGTTCCCAAGATGTTTTCTTAGTGATTATTTTAGAGATTAGGCCATGCCCTAGGCCCTCTCTTGGATCTAAAAGCTTGTATTTAGATTGAAGATCTTCATCAAGCTAAGTATTTTGTTCTTTTTTATTTGAATCTTTGTTTTTCTATCTTTTGTATGCAAGCAATGATTTTTATTGATTCGCATATGCTTATTGCTATGCTAAAGTAGATTTGTTGTTCTAGGGTTTGGGGATGAACCCTATGGATCTAATTTCATATTTGTGATGAATGAATTTCTAAATTGCTAGAATTGCTAGGAGGTTAGGTTGTGATTGATTTACTACGGATAGCTAGGGATTTCCATCGATTTGGGATTTGCAAGAGATTGGATTCTAATCGATGGGAAGGCCTAGATATTCGATTTAGATTTACAATTGGATTTCCCTAGATTTGGTTTGCAAGAGATTGGACCAAAGCTAGGATTTTTAATTGTAAATCTATACCAATATTTGTTTGCAAGAGATTGGACGAATACGAACTATCACAACCTAGATCGTGACTCGAGTTTGCACGAGAGTGGGCTCGAGAAGCGATTGGATAATGATGTCGATCCTAATGCTAGCGGCTTAGGCTAGGGTTTGCAAGAGATTGGGCCCTATCCTAGGTTCGCTATAGACCGACAATAGCGCGAGAGCGTGAGCTTTGTTCTCTATTCAGTTACGACTAGTTCACCTCAACGCAAGTCTAATAATATTGAGATTCACTATTCACAATGACGAATGACGGTCCGTAGTGGGGATTCCCTAGCCCTAGACACTTTTAGTGTATTGTATTTGAATTGATATTTGACCGATTTCTCTATCTCCGACACCGACATCCATCACCATTGCCATTATATTATACCATAACCATCTCCACCAATAAAACGTTCGTAGTCAAACCAACCTAGGATAGATTGGAACCAACACCACCTCCTCGTGTTCGATACCCGCTCGCCACTTGACCGTGCGCTTGCGGTAAAACTACAATCGTTCTCCGGGTGTATACACCCGGGCGCGATCACCTAGACGCCCCTTTTAGATCTAGCTTAACATTGAAGCTAGATCCGACACTTTTACCATGCATGCATTCATGTTGCCATGCCATGTTTAAATTCAATTAATGGTACGCAATTTATCTGCTCATTGCCATGTCATTGCATGCATCTAATGTTTCATCGTGATTGCATATCACACGCTACACTTATTGTAATGATTGAGGCTAGATACTTGCTTTGCGGGCACAACCCTATGCCACAAACACTTCCTGGCTCGTGATCCAGAAGCGAGCTCATGTACTTGGGAAACCATGGCTCGATACACGTGGAGGGGTAGGGTTAAGCTGTCACGCAACGTAGAAGGATGCCTGATCCGCTCCTTCAGCTGTTAGGAGTAAACCTTGTGCACAATGTGATAGGATAGTGATCGTGATTCATGAAATGTTGTTTTTCGTAGTTTCTACTACGACGTGCAAGCATCATGTCATTTTTAAACTGCTGCATTCTTAATTGTCATGTCATCTCCTTATATTAGAACTGCTAGACGCTTTCCTATTATTTGTATCCTTGCACAAAAGTCCTCTGCTTTCTTTGGAAGACTTTTGCAGACATGTGCCATTTTCTCTTTGGGTGTCACATGTCAGGTTCTGAGTTAGAGTTAGCAGCTGAGGACGAGCAGTTCATGGATGTTGAGTTCGAGGTGCCTGCAAAGACCGAGGTCAATGATGTAGGATCTTGTCAAAACAACGACATTAGGATCGAATAATAACATAGACTTACGCTTGCGTATGCGGCACCGTAGTCTCTGAACTTCACCCTCGGATTTGCCACAACGGTCGGTACTTCGTCACGGAGGATCGAAGCAGAGTTTCACCGCCTAAATCTCTATTTAGAAGAGGATTTTAATGGAAGGGAGAAGAAGAACATAAGTTGCCTTATGCAAACTTATGGCATGGTTAGATTGGTATAAAAGGCATACCCTTGGGTCCTACTTATAGGCTTTAGGTGTAGTTATTATAGGAAATAACCAATTATAAGCTTATTAGCCTATATTAGCCCTTTTACTTATCCTCTTCTTCATTCACTTATCGAGTGCCTTTATGCACTTATAAAGTGACTTTTTCCACTTATCGAGTGGTTCTTTTCACATGAGAAAAGGTTCCCTTCGTGCATGCTTTCGTGCACACGACATCTGAGGTCCGTATACCCTCATACATCCCCTCATGGGTGTATTCATGTCGTCTATATCCAACATCTCCCACTCACACTTGAGGGGATTTGTAAGGAAACATCTTTCCTTTAACTCTTCTGTTTATCATACCGAGAAATAGGCCATGTGACCGTCATGCGCATAGAGTCTGATGTTGTGCACTTGTTAGAGATACACAACACTCCTAGAGGTGCAAAGTTGAGTAGATCAACGCATGCTTTACCCTAGATTATTTCTTCATATTTCTTATACTTTATATTCAACAATTGAATCCCATCTGGATTACAATTAGCTGGCCATCATTGAATCTCTAAAGTCCAAATGTGAATTTGAAATTAATCTTCCTCTTTTTGCGATCCTTTTGATCTTGACTTGACTTGTTTTTCTAACATGCCCCGCCGGACCGAATTGACCATAGTCCATAAGCAACATGCTAAGATAGCAATCACTCAGTCAAATCTAAAGGAACCAATTAGAGTCCATAAGGGTAACGAGTTAAGACCCATGTGGTCTTTGGGTCTCACATAATAGTAAACACAATTACTATTCTAACCCAATGGTCAAAATGCATACGTAGTATGAATACGTATTACAACATCACTCCTTTCCCAGGGAGCGTATGTCTTAATGATGTTGTAAGGATGATGATCAGACACCACAATGTCTGATTTTGAGTCCCTTTTACTACTCAAATAATCTTCTGGACCCACATCCTGCATAAGACAGACAGGATTTAAGAATCCTATTAGATCTTTTGTAAGCATCCATATGATGCAGATCTTTCATACGACCATTTTGTTTAAGTCATGACTCTAAATCATCCGTTTGACGATTTTGACTTTAAACAGGTCTCATCTTTATTTTATCTGTCTGATATAATAAAGGCGGTTGCTCATGTGAGAGAGTCAACCTCAATCTGTCCGACATACTAAAAAACCAGCTGAGATTTAAAATGTACACAAACATTTTCAAGAAAGTCATATGCAATGTTGAAAAGAACTTATTATTTTATTAAATTTGATCTTTACAGACATGGGAATTTACATTGGTACAACTCAGCTCTTACGCAATCATTGAGATGATAAGTGTTTGTAAAACACATCTCTGGGGATCGCCTTCGTAAGCGGATCAGCTATCATCTCATGCATATATATATGTACCTTATGTCTACCTTCTTGGTCTTGTCATAGTCTTTTGCAAATTTGTAGCGGATATCTATGTGTTTGGTCTTACAATGGAATTTTGGATCTTTTACATAAGCTATAGATGCTTGACTGTCACTGTGTATTGGTACAGCACCTGAGTCACTTGCATCAATTAGCCTGTCTAAGAACTTCCTAAGCCAAACAGCCTCTTGAACTGCCATGCTAAATGCTTCAAACTCGGCTTCCATAGTTGAAAGTGCGATGCAGAATTGTTTCTTGCTACTCCAGGATATTGCACCAGATCCGAGTAGAAACACATATCCTGAGGTCGATCGTCGCTTATCGAGATCACCCGCCCAATCAGCATCAGTGTAGCCTTCGAGCCTCAAGGCATCTCCTTGATAGCATAAAGCATAGTCTGCAGTTCCTTTAAGATACTGCATTATCCTCTTAATCGCCTTCCAGTGTACTTTCCCTGGATTGGATTGGTAACAACTTACCATTCCAACGGCAAAACAGATGTCCGGTCTTGTACACATCATAGCGTACATAAGACTACCAACTGCACTGGAATATGGAACGTTTTCCATAGTTTCCCTTTCCTTTTGGTTCTTTGGACATGATTTCAGACATAAATTGTCCCATTTGCTTATAGGAGTATCAATGGACTTGCAGTCCTGCATATTAAAACGTTCTAGAACCTTCTTTATATAAGTCTCTTGTCAAAGAGAAAGAAGTTTCTTCGAACGATTCCTTGAAATCTTAACTCCAAGGATATATGCGGCTTCTCCCATGTCTTTCATCTCAAAAACTGAAGAAAGCCAAGCCTTGATATCCATCACAAAGCCCTTGTCATTTCCGGCTATTAAAATGTCATCTACATATAGAGACATAATAACGTACTTGCTCTTAATCCTCTTGATATATACACAGTTATCTTCATCAAGCATGGAAAAACCATTTGATAAGACAACTTATTGAAATCGTATATACCATTGCCTCGAGGATTGTTTAAGACCATATATGGACTTACGAAGTTTACAAACCTTATGTTCGTTTCCTTCTTTTACAAACCCTGTTGGTTGTTCCATATAGATCTCCTCGTCCAATTCTCCATTGAGAAAGGCAGTCTTTACATCCATCTGATGTAATTCGAGGTCTAAGCAAGCTACCATAGCCAGAATCAGGCGAATTGAGTTAAAACGAACAACAGGTGAGAAGGTCTCTTCATAGTCTATCCCTTCCTGTTGCGTAAAACCTTTCGCGACAAGGCGAGCTTTATATCTGTCTATAGAGCCATCAGCCTTATGCTTGATCTTGAGAACCCATTTGTTCCCAATAGCTCTACGTCCTCTGGGTAAGTCAACTAAGTCCCAGACTTGGTTAACTTTCATGGATTCCAACTCTTCCTTCATCGCTTCCATCCATTTGTCTTTCGCAGGGCATGATACGGCCTGTTTGAAAGTAGCAGGCTCGTTATCATCTTGTAGTAAAGTCATAAAGGTTTGCGGAAATTCATCCTCAAATCTTAGAGGAGCCAACCTTGTACGATTACTACGTCGTATTTGAGATTCTTCAAGTCCTTGTTGACTCGAATTTAGATCAATTCTAACATCACTCCCACTTGGAATGTCATTAGAAATGCTCCCACTTGGATCATTATTCCCGTATGGAATAGGATTTGCGTCATTCGTATCATCCATTGGTGAAGTTTGAAACGTATTTTCGTCTTCACCAAGAATTATCCCACTCGAATGAGGTAATCCTTCTCGATCATTAATCTCAAATAGAGATAAGTCATGACTTATCTCGCCCTGTCTTGGAAACTCGTTTTCCAAGAAAGTGACATCCCTCGACTCAAATTCAATTAGACCTCCATTGTCTTCCTGACTAATGAAAACATAACCTTTGGAGTTTTCTGCGTATCGTATAAAGATACATTTCCTTCCCCGTGGCCCAAGTTTGCCATACTTATGGGAGGAAATATGTGCGTAGGATGCACATCCCCAAGGTTTTAAAATGTTTAAGTCAGGAGACCTTTGGTTCCACAACTCATACGGAGTGGAGCTAACTGATTTCGAGGGTACGCGGTTTAATATGAAAGCGGCCGTCAACAATGCATCACCCCAAAAGGTGATGGGCAAGTTAGCTTGCGCCATCATTGAATGGACCATTTCCATTAAAGTCATATTCCTCCTTTCTGCAATACCATTTTGTTGAGGAGTATAAGGCATAGTTACCTGATGAACTATGCCCTTTTCATCACAAAGTTCCTTAAAACTTGTTGATTGCTATTCACCGCCCCTATCGGTTCGCAAGACCTTAATCTTACGATCTAATTGATTTTCCACCAAACTCATATAGTTTTTAAAGCAGGTTAATGCTTCACTTTTGTGGGATATCAAATAGATATGACCGAATCGGGTGAAGTCATCAATAAAAGTGATGAAATGGACTTCCCGTGTCTTGTCTTGACATTCATCGGACCACATATGTCCGAATGGATGAGCTGTAATGGAACCTCGGCCCTTGTGTCGGTTCCAAACGGCTTGCGACAAGATTTCCCTATAAGGCAATGTTCGCAAGTCGACATATCAACCTTTGAAACATTGGATAGAAGGTCACGTTTGGCAAGTCTATCCATTCGTGTTGGTCCAATGTGACCAAGCCTTGCGTGCCAACAAATTATATCAGACTCATAAGTCGAAGAATTTGTAAGAAGGAAATTTTCATTACAAAATGAAGAGTCATACATTGTATTTAATACAATAAATCCTTTGAATACATACCCAGTACCAATCAAGGAATTATTACAAAACAAGTACACTTTACAATCATGAAAAACCAGCTATAACCAAGACCCATTAACACGACCACCGATATAATATTCCTTCGAATATCTGGAGCGAAGAGGACATCATGTAGTAAGATAGTGCGGCCGTTGTCCAAGACTAGCTTGCAAGTCCCAACTCCTTTCACTTCAACACGTGTGTTGTTTCCTACATAGATCCACTTTGTTCCTTGGGGTATCCGGTGATACTCCACAAAAGACCGTCTGTCCCTTGCTATGTGGTCAGTGGCACCTGAATCAATTATCCAAAATGGATTAGATTCCACAAGAAATATTGAACTAGAAACACATATGTAACTATCATTACAAGTTACCTTATCACCTTCATCCGTACAAGAACGAGCGTATTGACCTAACTTGTTGCACTTGAAGCACTTGATCCTCTTCAAGTCTTTCTTCTTGTGCCATTTCTTGTGCCCACCCTTATGTTTTGGTTTCTTGGAAGACTCAGGTTGCTTATTACGTTCTTTAGTAGACTTCGAACGATCTTTTCGTTTCTTTCCCCCGTGTGAGGAACTAGCAATCATGTGCACTTCTGCACTTGGCTTGGCAGCCGCAAGCCGCTCTTCCTCTAACTCGAGGTGCTTGGAAACATTGCTGAAGGTCTTGATGCTCTCATTATGAGTGAGATGCATCTTCATTTGGTCCCACCCATTTGGTAGGGAACGTATGACCACTTGGATTTGTTGCTCATCAGTGAGCACATGACCTGCATCCTTTAACTCTGAGATTATATTCGCCATATGTCGCAGATGTTTCCCCATGGAATGATCTGGACGTTTCTTGTATGAATCAAATCTTATAGTTAAAGAACAAAGTTTGGACACTGATGTGCCACCAAACTTTTCCTCAAGCTTGGACCATATGTCCATAGCTAGGTCATGCTCTCGGAAGATGCGCATTATGTCATCGGCCATACTAGACAATAATGTAATGCGAGCTATCTTGTTCTTCCGAGACCAAGCATCAAAAGCTTCCTTGTCTCGTCTGTGTTGGGCCGTAGTGCCCAACTCGGGTTCAATCATTACGTTCTTCAGAGTTTCGAGCACTTCTTGCTCCTCTAGAACGTATTGTATCTTGATGGACCATAGTTTGTAATTATCGCCGTTGATTTTTTCACCTCTGTTTAACTCAGCGACGATGTTCTTTGAAGCGGAAGACATTTTAACTTTAAAATGCTGCAAAAGATACAAAACCGAAGGTTCGATCAAAAATCATTGCATAAAATTCTTATACATAGATATCACTCCCACTTGGAATAGCCCACTTGGAATGATATCATTATATTTGATAAGTTACTTTCCAAAAATATTGAAGATGTTGCTCTAGAATCGGAAAGGTCTCTACGATTCCAATCACCATCTAGAACAATCCTTCAATATTTCCCCCTCACTTATCAAACGATAGTACTCTTATATTACTTTGCAACGGAAAAACGTTTGAAAATGTGTTTTTCAAAAACAAAATGCGATATTTCAACCTAGTACCTTATGATACTAGCGAAATATACGGCAATCCCTGGCCATAACCGGGATTGAGCCGTAGCCGTGCCAAGGCTGGATCCCCCCTTTGGGGATTTCTCTGCAAGCCATCGTCGCCGGCTCCCATATGGATCCATGCGCTCCCTTTCTGCAAGAGAATTTGCCGCAGAGAACTGCCGTCGGCCTCGTATGGGCTAGCCATGCATATCCTTTCATGCAAGCCCTCCCCCCCAATTACAGGGTCAACCGGGGTTCGGCACTGACCGAGACCGGGGCCGACAGTAGCCTGGCACCGGCGGGCCGACAGTGGCCCTGGGCAGGTCTCGGCCTGGCCATGGCCACTGCCAGGGCCGGCCAGGCCCTGGCCTGAGGCCAGGGCACCGGCCCTGGCCTCTGCCAGGGCCGACAGGGCCCTGGCCCCCCGCCTAGGGCCGGTCAGGCCCTGGCCTGAGGCCAGGGCACCGGCCCTGGCCTCTGCCAGGGCCGACAGGGCCCTGGCCCTGGCCTGGCCCCGGCCAGGGCCCCTTGGCCCTGGCAGAGGCCGGCCCTGGCCCCAGCCAGGGCGCCGGCCCTGGCCCCAGCCAGGGCGCCGGCCCTGGCCCCAGCCAGGGCCGGCCAAGCTGGTTCCTGGCTCTGGCTGAGGCCGGCCAGGGCTTCTTGGCCCTGGCCTGGCCTGGCCCTGGCCACGGCCAGGGCCCCCTGGCCGTGGCCGTGGCCGGCCAGTGCCAGCCTGGCCCTGGCCGGCCATGGCCTGGCCATGGCCCATATGGCCATGGCCGGCCACCCCCTTTGTCACGCCCCGCTTCCCAAAAATGTGGAGGCGAGACGTGAAAAGGTCCGCTCAGACTTGAAGCTGTGAAACTCCAAGTCTGGTAAGCGTATAAATTATCATATGGCAGGTCCTTGCAACGCAAACGAAAACAACAATAATAATAAAGGAAAGAGACAAAAGAGAAATCTCTGAATATCCATTGAATGAATTACAATATCACAGAAAAGCCACCAGGCTAAAGGAAAAAGAGTCTAAGGCCCAACATGGCCTACAAAATATAACATACAAAACAAAGGTGCCATGCACCGACAACTAACAGGAATCCTAAAACATAAAGGAAACTCAACAAAGTCACCGGTGTCCACAAGACTCCTCCACAGCAAACACAACGTCCTCTGTAACAAGCTCTGGCTCTGAGTCTAACATGTGACACCCAAAAGAGAGAGGGGCACATGTCAGCAAGTCTAAAAAGACTTGTGCAAGGAAACTGAAAGAAAGGTAACTAACATCCTAGCAGTTATAGTATGATGCATGGCATGGCAAGTATAGTATGGAAGTGACAAGTAAAGGGAAGCACGAGTAGCAAGTATGTCATGGATATCAAGTAAAACAAGGACAAGTACAAGTCAAGTGGTTCACGTCAAGTGAACAAGTCAAGTAAACAAGTTGTGCACAGAGATTCCGCCTGTTGGCTAGAGTGGCTGATCGGGCCAACTCCTAAGCTCAAGTGACCCTTTATCTCTACCCCTCCACGTGTATCGAGCCAGGGAATTACCCTGAACACGGAATGCTCGCTTCTGGAACACGAGCCAGGAAGTGTATTTAACAAGTATGGCGTAGGGTTATGCCTGCAACGCAGGTGCCTAGCCGGTAAACAAGTAGGTCGGGCATTGGCTATCAACCAACTCACGTAGCCCGCTTCTGGAACAAGGGCCAGGAAACACAAGTATTGTAGCATGTGCTACGAATGCGACATACAACATGGGTAGCATGGATGACAATTAATTCGCGTACCGTTAATCAAAATTAAACATGACATGATAGTTATGCAACATGATAAATGACGGTCCTAGCTTCGTTGTCAAGCTAGTTCCGGAAATTGCGCCTAGGCGAGTATCATTTTGGCGCCTAGTCTCTTTTATGCCTACAACAAGCAAATGGCCTAAGACATGGCCCAAACCCTAAGTGGCAAGTTTCACTTGCCTGACACCGAGGAGAACGATCAACGAAGGCACATCACACAAATTTGTTATCTACTGGAATGGATCACTGTCATGGAAAAACAACATTAGAATGGTAACTAATCCGTATTCACAATCGAACCCTACGATTTCTAATGATCCATTTTATTAGGGTTTCACAAATATCAAGTGTGGGTTATGAGATTATTAAAGGAAGAATACTACCCGTGAAGAAGCGGAGGAACGACGCCGAGAACTACAGCGACGGAAGAACGATCCGGCTCAGATTTGGAAATGGGGAAAATCTGGAGAAATGGGTTTGGATGAGGCTTTTGGGGATTTGATGAGTGTTTGATGTTGAGGAGAGGTAGGATATGTGAAATGAGGGTTTGGATGATGATGGATGAGCTTGGGATGAAGGATCAATGGTTTGGGGAAGAAGGGGGCTCAATGGGGGAGAAATTTGGGTTTGGGGTGATGAGGAAGAAGAAGAAAACGTTTGGGGCGTATTTATAGAAAAGTGTGGCGGCTAGGGCAAAACTAGGGCTGATTAGTCGGTCAAAGAAGGATTAGTGACCGACTAGCTTGGGAACTAGTCGGTCGGTTGATCAACTGTGACCGACTAGAATCAAACAGCGAAAGAAGGGGAAAATCTGGGAAGTGAATTAGTCGGTCTCTGAAGGCCCGTCGACCGACTAGTTGGGAATCTAGTCGGTCGGTGAGTGTTCATGAACCGACTAACGAGGAAAAGTAGCTTAGGTAAAATTAATCAAAGGAACTAGTCGGTCTGAGAGCAAGTTCTGACCGACTAGTTTCACATCTAGTCGGTCGGTGGTTGTTCTTAGACCGACTAAGAGTAAACAGTAACTCGGCTGGGAAAATGATCAATGAACTAGTCGGTTGAAGAACAATGGCTGACCGACTAGTTTGTAATCTAGTCGGTCGAAAGATGTTCTTAGACCGACTAAAGATAAACAGTAACTCCTGAATTATAATCAAAGCCCACTAGTCGGTCCATTAAGGATTGCCGACTGACTAGATTGAGATCTAGTCGGTTGGTTCTCCTTCTTGAACCAACTAACGTGCGCGAAAAGTGTCGATTCGAAGCGCGAAGCTTCGGGAAGATTTCTATGGCTTCTAGGATCGATTTATACTCTAAGATATGAGCGATTTGAAGCTCGTCATGAATGATTTACTCCAAACCCAACGATCGAAGGAAGAAGCTAGAAAATCACGACGAACGAATGAAAACGAAAGCCACGGAGACGGAAATTCACATCCAAGGAGAAAATCCACCAAGCATATATTTTTAATATAAATAATCCAATTACATGAAAACCAGTCGTTACATCCTACCCACCTTAGAATAAAGTCCGTCCTCGGACTTTCTAACTATAGCTATATCTAGTCACCCTAGTAACTACCCTCAATCAATCTCACATCAAAATTTCAACCAAGTACATTCATTTCAAGTGCTTATATATATATACTCTAGGTAGTCAATTATTAACACCACGGAAATAAATATATATTCACGCACATAGTACACTTATACTTATTATAGTCAAACAACTCCATTCACGTATTCAAATCATTCATATAGGCAAGTATATTCTATATAACTATAAAACACTTATTACACACTATATGAAAATAACCAAGTCTCTCTTACTTATGTGAAAATAATTTCACACTAGAAAATACCATCGGAATCTACACGTATAGGTAACTACCTATGGACAAGACAATAAGAATACACTAGTCCATATATCTCCTAGTATACGCCAAACAATCAACATGCAAAATCACACCATACAATTGTTAAAACAAGTTCACTATATCTAATATACATTCACCATCATTATAATTTCACAATTTATAGTCATTCAAATGCATGCACACATTTCACCATATTATCACTTCATATATAGTCCTATAACTATAATCACGACACACCACACATACCATAGTCACCAATTCCTATAACTATCACATACTTACCCGTGCATGGTGCACATCCACGCACGCTAATGTAACATTCATATATACCACTATATACTCAGCACATATACACACTTAGCTTTAGCTAGCACACATATATTCACGCAACCAAGTCCTTAGTGAATAACTATACCACAAGACCAACTCATATAACTATCCACAATCGTGTGCGTAACACAACCAGGCACAAACAATCCAAACATTATACATACATCATCCATCACTATACACCAACCACATACAATACACCCATGTACATAGAGTGTACCCACTCAAGCTTGAGTGAGACTCAAATCATAGCAGAGTATTCTATATACATAACACAACATCCATACATATATCAATACCAACACACATACAACTTCATAAGAACCATGAAATAAATACACTATGACGACATATCAAATTACACTAATAGGGCCCACCAAACTATATTAAGGTTGACACGGCGACGACAAGCTCTATTGGCTAGACAAAAGGAAAGAACCGAAATCAAAAGCGTGACGAATGGAAAGATCGAAAAGCACGAGTTCATCTAGGACGAAGGTAAGGTTGGTTAGATGAACTAGGGTAAAACTGTGATTGCTTAGGTGGGAAGAGTAAGAGGTAAGGATACCCTTATGGAATAGAGAAAAATAGTATGTAAAAGTTTTAAGTTAAAATACGAAAAGTTTGAAAACTGTTGTACTTCAAAAGTTGATGTCCCTTTTTCGTATAAAAATATTTAAAGGTCGATAAAACAAATTGTTCGAAATAAGCTTGAGTCGAATATACATGATAGGAGAAAACGGTTTATTGGTTTATATAAAATCATTATAAAAGGAAGTAAATCATTTACACGAATATTAAGGTCGTAGTTTAGGAAAATATTACACGGTAGTAATTTTAATAACGTTTGCAAAGTTTGAAATGAAATTAAATTAACTGAAGAATTTAAACTCAGGTTAAATGCTTTCAAAGTCTTTAAGTCAGGGGAAAATTTAAAATAATCAATATTGAAACTACTTTTAGAGGAATCAGGAATGGCCAAAAAGAACTGTTTTATACAAAGCTCTTAACATATGAGCTAACGAGCCTAGTACGGACATATAAAAATATTTGAAATTCAATTTAGTTTAGAAATTATTCTAAGAGCATGTATGGTAAATGGAAAGATAATAATAGCTTATTAGTAGTATTATCAAAATTGGTGGTAAAACTTTAAAATCAAATTATGGAAGGTCTAGATCAGGAAATGGTTATGAAGGCGTAATTTTCCAAAAGTTGTAATAGAGAAAATGTTGAACACATCCTTGGTTTGTTGAAAGCTGAAATCATGTGTGACTTGGAAGGTACCTTATGGAGGCGTGACGAATCATTTGAACGGCATAAACAAGAAAGGAAAAACCTTATAAATCGAATTTGGGGAAAAATTAGAAAGCTCAGAATTTAAATTGATATATGAAAAGGGACGAGATATTTAAATAGGTAGGAAAAGTATAGGCTGGAAAAACATTATAAACAGTAATCAAATCTCGTCAAAACTTTCGAAATTCAAAAATAAATTTAAGTCAACGAAAGAGTATGAGGTATAAGTATACACTTATTAAAGTTCCGAACAAATCTAAACTTAGGAAAAGGGAGTCGGAAAGATACTTTCAGAAAGTTCAAGATTTGCAACGGAGAGGTTCGAAAACATTATACGGCGGTAGCTTAATATAATATTTCGGCAAAATTTCGAAATTCAAAGAATGAAATCCGATCAACTATAGTGTGAAAATTTAGGCCCATGCTAATTGCTTCCAAGTTTTAAAACTGAAGAGAAATTCCAAATAAATAACATTTAAAATACTCTTTAGAGGGACCCAGATTCGCCAAACAACTGATTTATACAAGATCCCCAAGTACGAGTACAATGAACCTAGTACTGATATATGAAAATAATGGAAGTTCTATTTATCTTGGAAGAGATTTTAAAGTATGTATGTTATGCGATTAAAATGGATCTCATAGTTAGAAAATGGTATATCGAATTTTCAAAATAGTGATAGAGTCTTTAAACCGAAATGTGAAAACATAGATTAGAAATTGGTTACGAGATAGCAATTATAATTACAACCATTAGACTTCGAAATCTACAAGGAATTTTGATTCAATCGAAAGGTGAGAAATTTAAGTATATACGTAGCGGGTTTAAAACAAAATTTAAACTTAGCGAAAACTTTAATAAGGGAAATCGAAAAATAACTTTAAAAGAAATTAAGCCTTGCGAATGGGGACATTCGAAGGATCAACGATTATCGAAATGTGGTGATCATGGGAATCGAGGCAAGGAATTGGTCGTATGATCGAAACATAAACACGCCTAGGATATGACTCAGGAAAACCTACGGGAAACCCCTACGGTTGACCAACTAAAG
The DNA here is from genome assembly GCA_030789695.1 of Scilla litardierei. Taxonomy (NCBI): domain Eukaryota; kingdom Viridiplantae; phylum Streptophyta; class Magnoliopsida; order Asparagales; family Asparagaceae; genus Scilla; species Scilla litardierei. The sequence continues at coordinate 136,888,454 of CM061138.1, read as the reverse complement.
ATTAGGGAACTAAGCGCTAAGACTTTCTAAGGAGCTACACGGTAATGAATTGCGTTCAGCTTGGTCCGAAATCGATGAACCCAAGCGAGAGACCAAAGAATTCTAGAAGTCTATCCTAGTCAAAGCTAGACAGGAACCACCAAGGTAACTCCTACGACGACCAAATCAACTCCTAGCGGGGAGTCTAACTAACAATCAGGGGCCTCTAACTAGCAAGCACGGACGTCTAACTAAGTCTTCCTACCACCTAGTGACATAGGAAAACTACTAGACTCAAGGCTATAGACTCGGATGTTGCAATTTATTTAATGGACACTCCATAGTTATTATCGTTGTTCCGGTAATTCGCAATTGCAAGACAGACCTGCATGGGCCACCAACAAAACCTGTCACGCCCTGCTTCCCAAAAATGTGGAGGCGAGACGTGAGAAGGTCCGCTCAGACTTGAAGCTGTGAAACTCCAAGTCTGATAAGCGTATAAATTATCATATGGCAGGTCCTTGCAACGCAAACGAAAACAGCAATAATAATAAAGGAAAGAGACAAAAGAGAAATCTTTGAATATCAATTGAATGAATTACAATATCACAGAAAAGCCACCAGGCTAAAGGAAAAAGAGTCTAAGGCCCAACATGGCCTACAAAATATAACATACAAAACAAAGGTGCCACGCACCGACAACTAACAGGAATCCTAAAACATAAAGGAAACTCAACAAAGTCACCGGTGTCCACAAGACTCCTCCACAGCAAACACAACGTCCTCTGCAACAAGCTCTGGCTCTGAGTCTAACATGTGACACCCAAAAGAGAGAGGGGCACATGTCAGCAAGTCTAAAAAGACTTGTGCAAGGAAACTGAAAGACTAACATCCTAGCAGTTATAGTATGATGCATGGCATGGCAAGTATAGTATGGAAGTGACAAGTAAAGGAAAGCACGAGTAGCAAGTATGTCATGGATATCAAGTAAAACACGGACAAGTACAAGTCAAGTGGTTCACGTCAAGTGAACAAGTCTAGTAAACAAGTTGTGCACAGAGATTCCGCCTGTTGGCTAGAGTGGCTGATCGGGCCAACTCCTAAGCTCAAGTGACCGTTTATCTCTACCCCTCCACGTGTATCGAGCCAGGGAATTACCCCGAACACGGAATGCTCGCTTCTGGAACACGAGCCAGGAGGTGTATTTAACAAGTATGGTGTAGGGTTATGCCTGCAACGCAGGTGCCTAGCCGGTAAACAAGTAGGTCGGGCATTGGCTATCAACCAACTCACGTAGCCTGCTTCTGGAACACGGGCCAGGAAACACAAGTATTGTAGCGTGTGCTACGAATGCGACATACAACATGGGTAGCATGGATGACAATTAATTCGCGTACCGTTAATCAAAATTAAACATGACATGATAGTTATGCAACATGATAAATGACGGTCCTAGCTTCGTTGTCAAGCTAATTCTGGAAATTACGCCTAGGCGAGTATCATTTCGTCGCCTAGTCTCTTTTACGCCTACAACAAGCAAATGGCCTAAGACATGGCCCAAACCCTAAGTGGCAAGTTTCACTTGCCTGGCACCGAGGAGAACGATCAACGAAGGCACATCACACAAATTTGTTATCTACTGGAATGGATCACTGTCATGGAAAAACAACATTAGAATGGTAACTAATCCGTATTCACAATCGAACCCTACGATTTCTAATGATCCATTTTATTAGGGTTTCACAAATATCAAGTGTGGGTTATGAGATTATTAAAGGAAGAATACTACCCGTGAAGAAGCGGAGGAACGACGCCGAGAACTACGGCGACGGAAGAACGATCCGCCTCAGAACTGGAAATGGGGAAAATCTGGAGAAATGGGTTTGGATGAGGCTTTTGGGGATTTGATGAGGGTTTGAGGTTGAGGAGAGGTAGGATATGTGAAATGAGGGTTTGGATGATAATGGATGAGCTTGGGATGAAGGATCAATGGTTTGGGGAAGAAGGGGGCTCAATGGGGGAGAAATTTGGGTTTGGGGTGATGAGGAAGAAGAAGAAAATGTTTGGGGCATATTTATAGAAAAGTGTGGCGGCTAGGGCAAAACTAGGGCTGATTAGTCGGTCAAAGAAGGATTGGTGACCGACTAGCTTGGGAACTAGTCGGTCGGTTGATCAACTGTGACCGACTAGAATCAAACAGCGAAAGAAGGGGAAAATCTGGGAAGTGAATTATTCGGTCTCTGAAGGCCCGTCGACCGACTAGTTGGGAATCTAGTCGGTCGGTGAGTGTTCATGAACCGACTAACGAGGAACAGTAGCTTAGGTAAAATTAATCAAAGGAACTAGTCGGTCTGAGAGCAAGTTCTGACCGACTAGTTTCACATCTAGTCGGTCGGTGGTTGTTCTTAGACCGACTAAGAGTAAACAGTAACTCGGCTGGGAAAATGATCAATGAACTAGTCGGTTGAAGAACAATGGCTGACCGACTAGTTTGTAATCTAGTCGGTCGAAAGATGTTCTTAGACCGACTAAAGATAAACAGTAACTCCTGAATTATAATCAAAGCCCACTAGTCGGTCCATTAAGGATTGCCGACCGACTAGATTGAGATCTAGTCGGTTGGTTCTCCTTCTTGAACCAACTAACGTGCGCGAAAAGTGTCGATTCAAAGCGCGAAGCTTCGGGAAGATTTCTATGGCTTCTAGGATCAATTTATACTCTAAGATATGAGCGATTTGAAGCTCGTCACGAATGACTTACTCCAAACCCAACGATCGAATGAAGAAGCTAGAAAATCAGGACGAACGAATGAAAACGAAAGCCACGGAGACGGAAATTCACATCCAAGGAGAAAATCCACGAAGCAAATATTTTTAATATAAATAATCCAATTACATGAAAACCAGTGGTTACACCCTTGCATGGGGTTGGCCGCACACCCCCGCCGGAGGGGTGGCCGTGGTTGTTATTGGCCGTAGCCAACCCCCTCCGCATGGGGAGGGGGGATGCATTGCCTCCATGCACCAAAATTTTCATCTTCTCCGTTGAGAATAACCACCGTAGTCTTCTCCGATGAAGCACCCGTTCGTCGAGAAAGTAGTTATACTTCAATGGCCGTATGCCAAAAAAATAACATACTTCCAAGTTCGTAAACTACACGCTCCACATGAAGAGAGTTCACATTCCCTATTGAATGGAGACTCAACATCCATGAAGAGCGTGAGTTTGGCGATATGAACGGTCGGTTCTTCCCGTCATGGAGAGTTCCTGCCATATCTGTAATGACAGAAGACCCTAACGTGAAAAGAACAACCGCTGCGTTCTCTCCGTCACAAAGCGTTCCTACCATATCCATAATGGTAGGATACCCATTCGTGAAAAAGACAACGCCTCGTTCATCGGTTCGACGGGGCGACGGTTTGACCGGGGCGAACCCGTGTGGCTCTGATACCAATGTAGGATCCTGTCAAAACAACGACATTAGGATCGAATAATAACATAGACTTACGCTTGCGTATGCGGCACCGTAGTCTCTGAACTTCACTCTCGGATTTGCCACAACGGTCGGTACTTCGTCACGGAGGATCGAAGCAGAGTTTCACAGCCTAAATCTCTATTTAGAAGAGGATTTTAATGGAAGGGAGAAGAAGAGCATAAGTTTCCTTATGCAAACTTATGGCATGGTTAGATTGGTGTAAAAGGCATACCCTTGGGTCATATTTATAGGCTTTAGGGGTAGTTATTGTAGGAAATAACCAATTATAAGCTTATTAGCCTATATTAGCCCTTTTACTTATCCTCTTCTTCATGCACTTATCGAGTGCCTTTATGCACTTATAAAGTGACTTTTTCCACTTATCGAGTGGTCCTTTTCACATGAGAAAAGGTTCCCTTCGTGCATGCTTTCGTGCACACGACATCTGAGGTCCGTATACCCTCATACATCCCCTCATGGGTGTATTCATGTCGTCTATATCCAACAAAGGACACTGGTGACTAGGCCTAGGCTCACCTGGAGTCTTTTTAGTTGTCACTTCTTTTTAGTAGTTGCAGTTAGCTTTCAGTGCGTAGCACCTGACTTTCTTTACTTCTGTTTCGGCCATGCTTCAGGCCTATTGTTCAGACATGTACTTTTGTGACTGCTCTGTGATGTTGGAATAATTTTCTGGATGTTGGTGGATGTTTTCTTTTATATCTGCCTTACTATTATCATTGTTTTTGTTTCGTCGCAATGCAAAGGACCTGCTACTATTTGAAATTTTTACAGACGCTAATCAGACTGCAGCTTCACAGCTCCACGTCTGAGCGGACCTCCTCACGTCTCGCCTTCCATTTAGGAAACCGGGGCATGACAACTATCCTCCGCCACAAATGTAGATTCTCCTCCGTCGCACCATGGAAGGGATGTGGAAGTATCTAGCAGGCTGAATGGTCTTTCCATATGTTCCCCCTCCTTCGGCTTGGTACCATAGATCTCACCCTATGAGTGCTGCTCAAAATGCCCATATGATTAGGAAAATGGTTAGCCTATTGGGTTATGATGGGTATCGATCAAAATTGTGGGGGAGGAGTGACGTCCCCCGCTTTTTGCGTGCATGCAAGTGTGTAATATATGATAGGGGGCATGAGATTTAAATATTTATAACCGCAAGCGCACGGTGTTGTAGTGTGGCTTGGGGGTCGAACTCAGGGAGGTGTGGTTGTGCTTGTGTCAAGAAGGATCGGATTCACCCCGAGGGTGAGCTAGCCCGAATCAGATGATGGGTTGTCACAGAAAATAGAATGCGAGGGATAAACAATATAAAGGAAAAACCCGGGACTTCAGTTTCCACCCTATCGTGCGATTCTCGCCGATACGGCCTACTGGTAGGATAGCAATCGGAATTAGAGCCTAATGGTGAGACGTTGCCTCTAAGAGTGGTACCAGCGTCCCATGGGCCCGATATTCCGGTCGGTGCCCAGGATGATACGCCAGACTTCCCGGGTTCGGTCAGTGGGCATTCCCATGTCCATTAACACTGACCGACTCTGGGAGCACTAAGCTCGCAACGATAACTCCCAACATCTCATCCTGCCGCTCCCGCGCGCTAGGATTCGACGTCTACGCTAAGGGCGTGAGCTATGGCTAGGGAGTCAATCGCCAAGTTTATTCACCCTTGGCCCAATGGTCAAAGGCGGTCTTTTTCCCACCGATGACAATAAAACACCCCGCATAACCGATAGATTCCTAATCCCTATCGATTTCCTAGTCCTATGGACGCATCGGGGAGAACCCACGAAGGGGTTTCTACCAAAATCCCAAATTTGGGAACTACTCACACATATTTACTAAAAGCGATCTAAATCAAAATCGACCGTTAAAAACATGATCAAGCGATTGAAAAGCAGTAAGAGCAATGCAAATAATACTATATTAAAGTTTGGTGAAGATCAGAAAACTTACAAATAAGTAGAAAATTACAGCCGTCTAGAGAGAGAAAAAAACTGTAAAAAATAACAACTTCGTTTCTGGAAAACCTAGGGGTCATATATATATAATACGATATCACCCGATCGGTTGAAAGGTCAACCGATCGGGTGACCTGCTTCGTTCTTCGGCAGCTCAGCATGGGACTTCACCCGGTCATACGACACGGTCGGTTGAGGATTGAAGTTGACCGGTTGGATCTTCGTGCCGTCGGGTGAACCGGTCGGTTGAGCTCTCCGTGTCTTGACTTAGGAGAATTGGCTACAGATGAACCGATCGGGGCGAAGGTCACCCGATCGGTTGGCATTCAGCATCAAATTCAAGAGAGTTGGGACATCTGAACCGGTCTTTGAATCGACCGGTTGACTTTCTGACCGCTCCAGCTTGTGTCCGGGTGGTGCATGCGTGCACACCCGATCGGTTGGAAGTGACCAACCGGTCGGGTGAGGGGCTGAAAGATGCTATCTTCGTTGGTTGACCCCCTAGATCACGCGTGACTCCTCCCGTTCCTCCGGGGACTCATGATATCATCGTCTTATGTCCCCTACGTTGGTAAACTCCTGCAAAATACAAAAAACACGGAAAAGTGAAAGAAAACGAGAAAACACGAGAAAACAAATACAAGACGGCGGAAAATAACGGAAAAACACACAAGAAGACGTGCTTGAATATATGAAATATAAACGCACGTCAAAATCCCCCAAGCTGAACCCTTCCTCGTCCTCGAGGAAGACGAGTGAGAGTAGGAGCTCGGAGGGAGAAAATAGAGAGGAAGAGAGAAAAGGAGAAAACAAAAATCCTAAATCGCCCGTCAGGGCCAACAAAATCAAAAACACACCAAGCAAACAAACGCCAAATCACATCACTAAACTGAGGAATACAAGTCCAGACAAGTGCCGTGGGCCCACACCGTGAAGCGCGAGTGAGTGTGGTCGTGTGCTAGCAAACGGTGTCACTATCTACATTGTGCAATAAGCTCCATATACACAAATCCAAGAAATGACCCAAATATCGATTCGATTTTAAATAAGCGGTGAATATATGGCTCAAGCATGCAAGAGAAGAGTATGAGAATAGAAATGCATCATGTGTCATGGACTCCACAGCTAGGGGCTCGGACATCACCACACTATCACCTAGATAATAGCTAGAAATTCCCTATTCCAAGTGTTTTCGAAAGCGATGAGGGTTGAGATGATGTGGAGTAGAACACTCAGTGCAAATTCTCGCCTTCCCTTTATTCTCGGTAAGCAGGAAAATATTCACACTCATATATTTTTTTGGTTTTGGATATATGTATTTTTTTGGCTTTTTGGCTATACAATTTTCTCTTTTCTTTTCTTTCTGGGTTTTTCTTTTCTTTTCCCTTTTTTTTGAATTTTTGGGTTTTTGGCTATACACATGTGTACTCTCCCAAGTGGGAGAACAGTACACGACGAGGGAATTTGCACCAAGTAAAACAAAAAAGAAGTCGGATTCTAGACACTTGGGCAAGGGAGATATTTCACTAATCAGAGCGTAGGCTAAATGGGTTATCCTAGTCCTAACTGTGGAATCCCGACACATGCGAAATGAAGCATACGATATAAACATATAACATGCATATAGAAGCAGACAGTAGAAGCAAAAACCGCATATTCAAATCGAAGCATGATAATCTGGGGGTCATTCCTGGACATGTATATAAAGTAAAATCACAAAGTAGAAGTACACCAAACAGCTAGGCACGACGCACGACTCACAAAAAAGCTAAGTGGACCCACGATGCATGAAATGCAAGAGGACTCGATATCCTAGGGTTAGTGAATGTGATTATCGATGCCATACTAGGTGTGTGTAATTTTGTGGCAATTCATCATAGGGTTCATCTCTAGGAGAAGGAGATGAAAAAGGAAGAAAAGAAAAATAAAAACACGATGAAAAGGACTCAAAAACGAAAAAAGAAAGACTCAAATGACGCACAAAGTGTGACTCCCCCAAGCTGAAGTTTGCATTGCCCTCAATGCAATAAAAGTTGTAACGACCACTTTTCATTGTACGTTGTTCGTGCACGTGCTTTTGGCCGTGCACGTGTTTGTGAACACTTTCGTGTGTTATGCCGTTGTGAACGTCTCTGAGAGTATTAAATAGTGGCACTATTTTGGAACGACGTTTCTCGAGTCGTTTTCCCACAATTTAAACTTACTCGATGAGACGTGACGATTCTCACTCTTGACGGGAGACGTTTCTATTTTTAGTTTCGTCGTCCGACGTCGAATTTGAGATCAGTCTTCTTAGTTAGCTCACATTCGTCGCCACGAACACCACAATATTTATTTTATAATTATTGGAGTTTATTTGACCACTTTTATAATTTTTACAAGTTTTATATTATTTTTAATAATTAATTTATAAATTATTTTCGGCCAAATAAAATTTATTTGGGTTTTAAACGTTTTAAAGAATTTTTGAGCCAATTTCCAGCTCATTTGGACCAGGTCAAATCCTAGGATGAGTTGGAGAAGTTTAAATTCAAATTTTAAATCTTTTTGAACTTCTAATCCTATTAGATTTAGCCCTAGACCAAGTCAACCCACCTATACTATATAAGCAACCCCTAGCAAGTCCTATTTTCAAAGGAAATTAGCCCTAGCCTCTTCCAAACTCATTTTGGACGTTGCGACGAATCGTCGCAACGTTGCGACGTACAGCCCCCGCACGACCGAAGAAACCCCCCGCAATCTCCCGCTCCGACCGAGGGCAAGCTCCGCATCCGCCCCGTCCGCACCGCTGCAGCAACCCCCGCCCCGTTCCCCCGTTTGACCGAGAGGAGCCCTCGGTCTGACCGAGGCCCCGCTCCGCACAAGCACTCCGCATCCGTTGCCGCTTGTCGCCCCGCTCCGCAGCCCGCACGACCGACCCGCCGCTCCGCATTGACCGACGTTGCAAGCATTGCAACGTTGCAACGCTGTCCCGCCCGCATCCAAGCGCACGACCGAAGCTCCCCATCGACCAGACCGAAGAGAAACCCCGCACCCAAGCATCGCCCGCAGCCGCTGCACACCCCAACGTCGCAGCCCCCGCATTCACAGCGCACGACCGACGGTTCTCCCCGCATCGGCTGTGTACGACCGACGGCCATACGTCGCAACCCCGCAACCGTCGCACCACTTGCCTCCGTGGGCCCCCCAAGTTCTCCAGAGGTATTGTGGGTCCCCCAAAGGTCCCTAGGACTACTGTGGTCCCCACCAAGGTGCTTGCTCTTCGAGGATTCGTCGCGTACGACGTCGTCGCACGTCGTAGCCCGTCGTCGCACGTGCTAGCTTTGGAATCTGGAACCGTTGCCCCGGTCGATGCTCTGAATTTTCCAGCGAGGAATATATATTGGAATCTGGACTTGGAGCGCGATCTATTATTCCAACCCCCGGCGTCGCTACCCGACGCCGGTGTAGCTTTCGCGTCGTGTTGAGGTAACGTTTTGCACCCCTAGGACCCCAAACCCAATTGCATGCTAATCAAGACTAAAATTGATGTTTTTAAAGTATTTTAAAAGTTTTAAATTCACTAATGAAGATTAATAATATGGACTTTAGGCCGGTGGACTTGTGCACGTAGGATAATTGAGATTTTTGGACCCATTGGACGGTGTGCTCAGACGTCGTACTTGCAGGCAAGTGAAACTTGCCAACTCTTGTGTAGGGCCATGTTTTTAGGCCACTTCCTTGTTCCTAGCGTAAAAGAGACTAGTCAGTGAAATGATAGCTGGCTAGACGCCTACTTGATCTAGTTTGACAACGAAACTAGATCCGTCACCTAATTGATCTAGCTTGACAACGAAGCTAGATCCAACTCTTTAAACTTGTTGTTCATGCATACTAAACTGTCACGTTTACTTTCCTCAAACTGTACGTACTTTTAACTGCCATGCATTGCATCTTACATGTCATCCAAATTGATTGTTGCATCGTAGCACACGCTACAAAATACTTGTACAAATCCGTGTTTCCGTGTCCCTGGCTAGGTGCACCCCTAGGCCATACTTGTTAAAAACACTTCCTGGCTCGTGATCCAGAAGCGAGCATTCCAAGTTCGGGGGTAAGGCCCTGGCTCGACACACGTGGAGGGGTAGGGTTGAGCGACCACTCAGCGTAAAAGTGTGCCCGTACAGCCTCTTTAGCTGTAAGGCGTGAACTCTGTGCACGAGGTGCTTACTTTTCTTGTCTTGTACTTGTCTTGTGAATGTCATGCCATGCTCGTACTTTTCCTCGCTATACTTTACCTGTTGCACTCATTACTTTAACTGCCATGTCATTGCATCATGCTAGAACTTTTAGGTTGCTTTTACTTGTACTTTCAGTTTCACTTGCACAAGTCTTTTTTAGACTTGCTGACATGTGCCCCTTGCTCTTTTGGGTGTCACATGTTAGACCCTGAGCTAGAGACAGTCGTTGCTGAGTACGTGATGTGTTGCTGACGCTGAGTCTGAGTCCATGATTGCCCAGGAGGATTTTGGTGGACACCGGTGACCATTCTTTGAGTCTTTGTTGAGCTTTATTTCGTTTTAGGCCTTTTGTTAGTTTTTGGTGCGTAGCACCGTCGTTTGTACTTTGTACTTTTGTTGGCCATGTTTGGGCCTTTAGTCTCTTTTTCTTTTAGCCTGGTGGCTTTTCTGCGATGTTGGAAACTTATTTTATGGATATTCTGAGATATTTCTTTTGTCTCATTTCATTATTATTATCTTTGTTTCGTTAGCGTTGCAAGGACCTGCAGTTTTAAATTTGATCGACGCTTATCGGACTTGCAGCTTTGCAGCTTCAAGTCTGAGCGGACCTTCTCACGCTTCGCCTCCATATTTTTGGGAAGCGGGGCGTGACATGTTTTGTTGGTGGCCCATACAGGTCCAATCTTGCAATTGCGAATTAACGGAACAACGATAATAACGGAATGTCCATTAAATAAATTGCAACATCCGAGTCATAAGCCCTGAGTTTAGTTGTTTTCTTAGGACACTAGGTGATAAGAAGGCTTAGTTAGACGTCTGTGCTTGCTAGTTAGAGGCCCTGACTGTAGTTAAACCCCCCTTCTAGCAATTGATTCAATCGTCGTAGGAGTCACCCTAGCGGTCCTTGTTTACCCCTAACCATATTAGACTTCTAGAACCTCCTTTAGACGTTCGCTTTTGGGCTCATCGATTTCGGACCAAGTTGAACGCATTTCTTTACCGTCTAACCTTTAGAAGTCTTAGCGCCTAGTTCCTAATCTTTAGTTGGTCGACCGTAGGACTTTCCGTAGACCTTCCTGATTCATAACCTAGGCATATGAATGTTTTGATCACCTGACCAATTTCCTTGCCTCGATTCACGAGATCGCCCCATGACGATCGTCGTCAATTTTCAAACCTTTTCGTTACAATCTTGAATCTTCCAAAAGTATCTTTCGATTTCCTCTTTCCCTAGGTTTAAATTTGTTCAAAATCTTAATATACTTATACTTCATACTTCTTCATTGATTTAAATTTTTTAAAACGTTTGTCGGAATTTTGAACTCTAGCTTATAATATTTTTCCCAGCCTATGTTTTCGTACTCATGTCGTCTTTTTATATATTAATTTTATTCTGAACCGTACTTTTATTTTGCTCAGCTCGATTTATAATTTTCTCTCTTATTTATGCCATTTGAATAATACTTCGTGTTTACTTTTAATATACTTTTCAAGTCACATGGAATTTCGGATTTCCGCAAGTTGGTTTTTGCTCGTCGTTCTCACTATTTCAGATTTTTGCAGAATTACTATTTTCATAACCTCTTCCTGCTTTAGACCCTCCCTGATTTGATTTTAAAGATTTGCTATTCGATCTTGAAAATTCTTATGCTAAGTTACTACTATTTCCTTTCCGCTCACCATACACGTTTTAGAAAAAAATCTCTAAACCAAATTGAATTTCAACTATTTTTATAACCGTGCCAGACTTGTTGTGCTCGTGTATTAAGAACCTTGTGTAAATCAGTTTTACATTTTTGGCAAACCTTGGTTTTCTAAAAAGTAGTTTCAAATTGATTATCTTCAATTTTCCATAGCCCAAAGTTTTGAAAGCATTTAACCTGATTTTAAATTCTTCTGTTGCTTGATTCCATTCTTTGACTTTCAAAAACTTTTGGCAACATTTTATTAAATTACGGACTGATAGAATTTTCTAAACCATGTCCTTAATATTCGCGTAAATGATTTTACTTCCTTTCAAAATGATTTTTAGAAACAATAGACCATTTTCTCTTATTAAGAATGTTCGACTCAAATTTACTTTGAACAACTTGTTTTATCGATTCAGAAATATTTCTTCAGACGAGGATTCTGATTTTGAAGAAAAACAGTTTTCAGATTTCACGTATTCTAGCTTGTGCTACTTACCCTATCTTCTTTTCTATATCCTATATAAGCATCACTATATCCTTTTCCTTCAACCTAAACATCACCATTGAGCCAATGTTCGTCCAACCAAGCTGTCTCCTTGCATTCGCCCTATCTGAACACGTGCTTATCGATCCTTCCCTCGTCACGCTTTCGACCTCCCTCTATTGCTTAGGTATTAGTGCCGTCAATGTCTATGTCCACCCTAAGTTTTTAGTAGGCCCTTGGACGCTGTGAGGTGTCGTAATGCACATACCTAAGTTGGGTACGTGAGCTTGAATGAGAATTCCCATAGTATATTGGTGCTTGCCTATTGTGTGGTATATATATATAAATACTCGGAGTTATTCGTGATAGTATGAAGTTGTTGTGTGTTAGTAATTATAGATTTTTGTGTGGATAGCTATACTATACTAGGGATGCCGGTGTATATAAGAGCTAGCGTTGAAATATCTAATGGAATGTATGTAATTAGAGATACTTATAATGGTTGAAATAAAATGATTGGTAAAGCTAGGTATATGCTAGGTGTGATGATAATGTGTGAACTTATAGATAAGTAAGTAGGCCTATTGAGTGATCTATATATTATTACGTGTGAGTATGTGCTCGTAGGTAGATATATATAGTGTTTAGACGTAAGTAGTTATGTTTTGTTGCCTGAGTATATATGTGATATACATATAGTATTAGGGTTATAATTTTGATTGGTATTGTTGCTTTTACGGGATGTTGCATGCGTGCATACCGTGAGGTATACACGACTATTGCACATCTTAATTATGTACGTGTGGATGTGTTAGAATACTAATTATAGGTAGTAGGCTATGGTGTGAATATATATGTTACATGTGTGAGACTATACGATGAATACGTATGCATGTATTAGGGAGCGTATTATAATTATACGTATGTTGATGTCTATATTATTATTATTATGGTATATAGAATGATTGAACTACGTGAGTATTGCCTGACTAAATATTAAGTGTGATTGATTTATGGAATGTATATGGTTGTATGGTAGACGTATAAATATTGGAATGGTATTGGTATAAGTATGAATGCCGTGTTACGTATATAGAATATCCTGATATGTGTATTGAGTCTCACTCAAGCTTGAGTGAGTATACTCTAAGTATATTGAATGTATGATTGTAGTTTGAATATAGAAATGCTTGATGTATGTATGGTGATAGAAGTGTTTGTGCCTGGTTGTGCTACGCACATGATTGTGGGTCGCTACGCCAGTATATAGTTATAGGTGTTGGTCTTGTGGTATAGCTAATTACTAAGGACTTGTTGTGTGAACATATGTATGCTAGCTAAACTAGGTGCATAGATGTGCTAGTAATATAATGGTATGATTGGTGTATGTAAATGAAATGTTAGCGTGTATGGGTGTGCACCATGCACGGGTAAGTATGTGCTTAGTTATAGGTATTGATGACTATGGTATAGGTGGCGTGTTGTAAATACAGTAATAGGACCGTACGTAATGTGAATATATGGTGAAATATTTGAATGCATTGAATGGCTATATATATATTGTGAAACTATAGTGAATGTATATTAGATATAGTGAATTTGATTTAATAATGGTATGGTGTGACTGCATGTGTTGATGTGTTTGGTGTTGGATGAATACTAGGAAATATTAGAGGGTAGTATACCCTTGATGTTTGTGCATAGGTAGCTACCTATAGGTAGAGCAATGATTGTATTTGCTAAGTGTGAGACTATCCTATATGAGTACCTGAAATATTGTTTTGTGTTTAGGTAAGTAGTAGCGATATAAGGAATGTATGCTTATATATATGATTGAAATACATGTATGAAATTGACTGGCTATAATGGGTATAAATGTATAACGTACGTGAATATATATAAATATATATACGTATTGGTAGTAATAATGTTTGACTACCTAGTGCATATATGAGCACTTGTAATGACTATACTTGGTTTGAAATATAATGTGACTTGATTTGGGGTAGTTACTAGAGCGACTAGCTATATTAGAAAGTCCGAGGACGGACTTTATTCTAAGGTGGGGAGGATGTAACGACCACTTTTCGTTGTACGTTGTTCGTGCACGTGCTTTTGGCCGTGCACGTGTTTGTGAACACTTTCGTGTTATGCCGTTGTGAACGTCTCTGAGAGTATTAAATAGTGGCACTATTTTGGAACGACGTTTCTCGAGTCGTTTTCCCACAATTTAAACTTACTCGATGAGACGTGACGATTCTCACTCTTGACGGGAGACGTTTCTATTTTTAGTTTCGTCGTCCGACGTCGAATTTGAGATCCGTCTTCTTAGTTAGCTCACATTCGTCGCCACGAACACCACAATATTTATTTTATAATTATTGGAGTTTATTTGACCACTTTTATAATTTTTACAAGTTTTATATTATTTTTAATAATTAATTTATAAATTATTTTCGGCCAAATAAAATTTATTTGGGTTTTAAACGTTTTAAAGAATTTTTGAGCCAATTTCCAGCTCATTTGGACCAGGTCAAATCCTAGGATGAGTTGGAGAAGTTTAAATTCAAATTTTAAATCTTTTTGAACTTCTAATCCTATTAGATTTAGCCCTAGACCAAGTCAACCCACCTATACTATATAAGCAACCCCTAGCAAGTCCTATTTTCAAAGGAAATTAGCCCTAGCCTCTTCCAAACTCATTTTGGACGTTGCGACGAATCGTCGCAACGTTGCGACGTACAGCCCCCGCACGACCGAAGAAACCCCCCGCAATCTCCCGCTCCGACCGAGGGCAAGCTCCGCATCCGCCCCGTCCGCACCGCTGCAGCAACCCCTGCCCCGTTCCCCCGCTTGACCGAGAGGAGCCCTCGGTCTGACCGAGGCCCCGCTCCGCACAAGTGCTCCGCATCCGTTGCCGCTTGTCGCCCCGCTCCGCAGCCCGCACGACCGACCCGCCGCTCCGCATTGACCGACGTTGCAAGCGTTGCAACGTTGCAACGCTGTCCCGCCCGCATCCAAGCGCACGACCGAAGCTCCCCATCGACCAGACCGAAGAGAAACCCCGCACCCAAGCATCGCCCGCAGCCGCTGCACACCCCAACGTCGCAGCCCCCGCATTCACAGCGCACGACCGACGGTTCTCCCCGCATCGGCTGTGTACGACCGACGGCCATACGTCGCAACCCCGCAACCGTCGCACCACTTGCCTCCGTGGGCCCCCCAAGTTCTCCAGAGGTATTGTGGGTCCCCCAAAGGTCCCTAGGACTACTGTGGTCCCCACCAAGGTGCTTGCTCTTCGAGGATTCGTCGCGTACGACGTCGTCGCACGTCGTAGCCCGTCGTCGCACGTGCTAGCTTTGGAATCTGGAACCGTTGCCCCGGTCGATGCTCTGAATTTTCCAGCGAGGAATATATATTGGAATCTGGACTTGGAGCGCGATCTATTATTCCAACCCCCGGCGTCGCTACCCGACGCCGGTGTAGCTTTCGCGTCGTGTTGAGGTAACGTTTTGCACCCCTAGGACCCCAAACCCAATTGCATGCTAATCAAGACTAAAATTGATGTTTTTAAAGTATTTTAAAAGTTTTAAATTCACTAATGAAGATTAATAATATGGACTTTAGGCCGGTGGACTTGTGCACGTAGGATAATTGAGATTTTTGGACCCATTGGACGGTGTGCTCAGACGTCGTACTTGCAGGCAAGTGAAACTTGCCAACTCTTGTGTAGGGCCATGTTTTTAGGCCACTTCCTTGTTCCTAGCGTAAAAGAGACTAGTCAGTGAAATGATAGCTGGCTAGACGCCTACTTGATCTAGTTTGACAACGAAACTAGATCCGTCACCTAATTGATCTAGCTTGACAACGAAGCTAGATCCAACTCTTTAAACTTGTTGTTCATGCATACTAAACTGTCACGTTTACTTTCCTTAAACTGTACGTACTTTTAACTGCCATGCATTGCATCTTACATGTCATCCAAATTGATTGTTGCATCGTAGCACACGCTACAAAATACTTGTACAAATCCGTGTTTCCGTGTCCCTGGCTAGGTGCACCCCTAGGCCATACTTGTTAAAAACACTTCCTGGCTCGTGATCCAGAAGCGAGCATTCCAAGTTCGGGGGTAAGGCCCTGGCTCGACACACGTGGAGGGGTAGGGTTGAGCGACCACTCAGCGTAAAAGTGTGCCCGTACAGCCTCTTTAGCTGTAAGGCGTGAACTCTGTGCACGAGGTGCTTACTTTTCTTGTCTTGTACTTGTCTTGTGAATGTCATGCCATGCTCGTACTTTTCCTCGCTATACTTTACCTGTTGCACTCATTACTTTAACTGCCATGTCATTGCATCATGCTAGAACTTTTAGGTTGCTTTTACTTGTACTTTCAGTTTCACTTGCACAAGTCTTTTTTAGACTTGCTGACATGTGCCCCTTGCTCTTTTGGGTGTCACATGT
Organism: Scilla litardierei; assembly: GCA_030789695.1. Lineage (NCBI taxonomy): Eukaryota > Viridiplantae > Streptophyta > Magnoliopsida > Asparagales > Asparagaceae > Scilla > Scilla litardierei. The sequence continues at coordinate 136,872,174 of CM061138.1, read as the reverse complement.
TAGACCCTGAGCTAGAGACAGTCGTTGCTGAGTACGTGATGTGTTGCTGACGCTGAGTCTGAGTCCATGATTGCCCAGGAGGATTTTGGTGGACACCGGTGACCATTCTTTGAGTCTTTGTTGAGCTTTATTTCGTTTTAGGCCTTTTGTTAGTTTTTGGTGCGTAGCACCGTCGTTTGTACTTTGTACTTTTGTTGGCCATGTTTGGGCCTTTAGTCTCTTTTTCTTTTAGCCTGGTGGCTTTTCTGCGATGTTGGAAACTTATTTTATGGATATTCTGAGATATTTCTTTTGTCTCATTTCATTATTATTATCTTTGTTTCGTTAGCGTTGCAAGGACCTGCAGTTTTAAATTTGATCGACGCTTATCGGACTTGCAGCTTTGCAGCTTCAAGTCTGAGCGGACCTTCTCACGCTTCGCCTCCATATTTTTGGGAAGCGGGGCGTGACAAAAGTGAATACGGGAGGACAATGATAATGGGGGGGAATTCGCAACGACACAAAAAGATAAGAAAGACAAGAAAAACACACAAACGGAACCGAAAAGAAGAATAAAAATAAAAATCACAACACACGACATGTAAACAGAAAAATAAAAAAAAGAAAATCACACGACACGACAAATAAGCAAACACACAAAGAAAAACGACACACGAAAGCAAATGGAAAAAATTTGACTTCCCCCAAGCTAGACGTGACAGTGCTAGCGATACGATGTGATCGTGAAAATGCAGAGATATGCAAGGGGGAGGTCAGAAAACAAAATGAAATCAAGAAGTAGGAGATGGGGAGTACTCGCCCTCCTCGAAAGAGGGTGTGGATGGGTGGTTGGGGGAGGCGGGGGTGTGCGGAGAAGTGGGGAAAGAGGTGGAGGAATAGGTGCAGTGGGAGCGTGAATGATGGGTGGAGTGTCGGTGGAGGTGGGTGGTGGTGGAAATACGACGATCAAGGCGGTGGTAGGAGGGATAGAAATGGGGAGAGAAGACTTGATGGTGACGGTAGTGGATGGCGGTGGGAGTGATCTGAAGCGCACCTGCAATTTCTTGCGGCGCACATATGGAGTGATGGTGGAGGGGGGAGGAGGTGGTGTGGGGGCGACAGAAGTGGTCGTGAGAGGAGAAGTGGATACGGGGATGGGAATAGATGTGGGTGGGGGAGATGATCCCCTAGGTGGGGTGAAGGAGGTGGGGATGTGTGGGATGGTGGAGGAGACGATCGTCGAGGGGGTGAAGGAGGTGGTGATGGGTGTGGGGTAGGTGGAGGTGGTCCGAAAGTGTGAGTGAGGAGACGAAGGATGGTGGCCACGTTCCTCTTAAGAGCGAGAAAACGTGGGTGAGTGAGAAAGGAGGACGGTGATGGGCCCGAGGGGACAGAGGACGTGGCAAGAGCACGGAGAGCAGCGATCTCGGCCTCGAGACCAAGACGAGCTGAGGCCTGGCGACGACCAAAAGAACTGGACTGACGTGAAGCGGAAGTGGTACCGGGAAGTATGTGGAAGTAGTGCCGGCGGCAGTGGTCATGCCGGCACTGGACACAAGGCCGAATATGGCCTCAGAAAGATCCTCAGAAGTGATAGTGCCAGGAGCACGGGTGGTGTGACTCGGGCCAGCCCCGGAGTCTTTCTGGGATGCAGGGATATCCTGCTCGCCTAAGCAGGCAGCATGGGAAGGTGGTCTACGTGCGTCCTGTGGAAAGAAAGGAAGGCGCAACCCCGCTAGAAAGTCGGGATCGGGCGGAGAAGTCCAATCTTCTGGTAAAGCTATAGTCATACGAGAGGGGTTGGGGAGAATGGTGTAGGGGGCTGGGGGTGGCCGTAGTTGAAATTGAAACGACCATCAGGGCGGGGCTTAATCATATGAATATGTCACAGGACATCAAGATCTAGATGTGAGGGTCCTACGGCAGTGGGAAGATATCGGGGGATGAGGATATTAAATTGGGGAAAAGAAGCAATGATAGTGATTATTCCCCCACAACAAAGCTTGCCCTTGCCAGCCCGGCTAATCTCGAGGAACTTGTAAACAAGCCAGTCGCCGGCATGGACGGGGACAGTAGGGGCCCTAAAGCTAATCCCATCATCGTCTCAAACGAAAGGGAAAGTCATGGCCCATAGAATGAAAAGATCAGGGATGGTCACGGTGCCTGACTCATCCCTGTGGAAAAATGCGGAGGATATGATCCGATGGGCCAGACGGAATATAGGATGGATGATTAAGGAGGCCTTGGCCTTACCTCGGGGATAGCGAGGGAGTAGGGTGAGGCGGAACCAAAACTGATCGACGTCGAATTCGGGTGGATACCCGTAGTGTCGAATAGCGTCGTCCCCAAGAATATGGAAACCAAATATATTATTGATCGTGTTCAGGTTGGTGCGGATGGTTTTGTTACGCACCTTAAAAATGACGGTCGACCCTGACTCTCAAACGAGTGAGGAAAGAAATTCTAGTGTGAGGGACGGGTAAGACACTACGGTGGCGTTCAGGAAGGCTAACCAACCTAAGTTCACGAAAAGAGTCTCGACCTCGGTGAAGACACCGAGATCGATAAGCGATTGGGTGTGGGCGAATTTGGTCGACAGATGCCCCCAAGCATCAAGCCTAAGGTAGAAGTCCTTATGCTCTTGGTTCCTAAACTGATACCCATGTGGGCCCATCATAGGGTCCTCAGGGGGGATAACAGGTGGCGGAGGGGCTAGTGATAGTGCACGCGGTGTATTGGGAGGAGGATGTGTTTGTTTGCGTCTCTTTCGAGACGGTTCCTCCTCCCGCAGGATACCCTTCCCCTTATCGCATTCCCGGGCCATAGTGGGTGCGTGAGTGTGATGCAAATGAGTGTAGAATATGATAAAAGCACGCACACACAAACAATCAAGCAAGTAGAAATTCTAGGGTGAAAAGTAAAATTTGAGCAGTGGAGCGAAGTTACCCAGCAGAGATTGGAGTTCCTTGCTTGAAGTTGACCCAACACCTTGTAATTGGACGGAGTGTGGAGCCGCGGCACTTCTCTTTAGCGAAAATTCGAAAATGGTGGGAGATGGTGGAATTAGGGCTTGAGAAAGCGAAATGGGAGGGAGAGAGAGAAAACGATGGAGAGATGGAAGGGGTAGGTGGAGAGAAAGGCTAGAGGGGGAGTGGAGGTCGTGGGGGAGGGTTTTCCGGCTGTTGGGAGAGTGGGGGAGACGAATCGATGACAGGAGTTGCGAGATCTGGCGAGAAAACGAACGGTTGGGGCGGGGTTTAGTTATAGGGTTTAAGTCGAACCGATCGGGTGAGTTGTCACCCGATCGTTTGACTTATGGGTCGAGATTTTCAGCTGAAGAGATGCTACAGGCGAACCGACCAGTTGATATCTCAACCGATCGGTTAGTCGCTCCACAAATTTTTCCGAGAGTTCGGTGTTGTTCACCCGGTCAGTCAACCGGTCATGCTTCTCATCACCCGATCGGTTGACAAAGTCTGAAAATTTCCCGAGACTTCAGCACCAGTTCACCCGGTCTGCCAACCGGTCTCGCATATCTTCACCCGATCGGTTCGTTGAGTGACTGATACGGCCATCAGCTGATACATCCCAACCGATCGGTTGAGTTATAAACCGATCGGTTGGGGCCTTGTTTTCTGCAAAAGTGCACAAATGGCCTAAGTCCCTCAACGGAAATTCTTGCGGCTGGATTTATTTATTAAAATAGATGAAATAAAGTTAAAAATAGTCCCAAAAATTGGAAACAAAGGTTTAGAGCATGGGTTGCCTCCCATGAAGCGCTTTTGTTTAACGTCGTTAGCTCGATGCCAGTAGATGATGTTCAATGTAGGCGATACGGGTGATGCCCAAAGTCTAGCATCACTTCAGCTTCAGAGCTGGTGGCTTTCGGTGTAGTCGGTGGCGACAAGAAGACTCGCTCAATGACTCTCCCCTTGTTGACGGGGTCCGGGGGCTTCTCCCTCATATTGGCGTTCACCGCCACTCGTTTAAGGATCCAGATCTCATCTCCGGTGAGCCCCATGGGATCTTTGCCTTTTCTCCTCGTAGGAGGAGCCTTTGGGAATCCGGGAGGGATCGTGTGTGCCACATCCGCTTTCCCAGCAGCGTCATCATTCTTCGGGCCGTCCCTTTCTTCTGAGTCCCCCAAGCTATCGGGTGGATTTCTTGAAAGAATCTCCCAGGAGCTTTCCTCCACAGCTCTCTCTTCTTTTAACTCTAGCGCATTGCATCTTGGATCATCCGGGGGATCGGGGTGCTTCATTGACAACCCCAAGTCAAACTCGACTTTTTCGTTGCCGACGTTAAGGGAAAGTTTCCCATTTTTCACATCGATTAATACGCCGGCAGTGGCCATGAAAGGCCGTCCAAGGATGATGGGGGTGTGTGCATCTTCCGGCATGTCCATGACAATGAAGTCTACAGGCACATGCACCCCTCTAACATTGACAGGGAGGTCATCTACAACCCCCACCGGGTATTTGACCGAGCGGTCTGCAAGCTGTAAGGTCATTCCGGTGGGCTCCAAGTCACCCATCCCTATCCTCTTATGCAACGACAGGGGCATCAAACTGACGCTCGCTCTAAGATCGACGAGCGCACGATGGATCTTTACCTCCCCGATTGCACAAGGGATAGAGAAACTCCCTGGTCTTTGAGCTTAGGAGGGTTTGCTCGCTGGATAAGAGCACTACATTCTGCCGTCAGAACGACCTTCTCCTTTCTAGAACCCTTTGTCACCAAATCCTTGAGAAATTTCATGTAGGATGGTATCGTCTCTATAGCTTCAAGGAAGGGGATTTGCAAGCTTAGATCTTTGGCCATGGCAAAGAATTTTCCATACTTCTCGTCTATCTTGGCTTGGGCTAACCGTTGTGGAAAAGTCACAACGGGCTTGAATACCCTGAGGCTCCCTTCCTCGTTTTCTTCTTTTCCACTTCAGGAACTCCCTCTGGAGTTGTTGGCTTTGGCGACGAAGCACCAGCGTCATTCAATTTTTCAATCGGTCGCTCCACGACCAACGGTGCTTCCAGTTCCTTTGGGGGCACTCTTGTGGGGATTTGTGTTCCGCTCCTCAAAACGATAGCGGACACGTTCTCATGCTCATGCATCAGTGCCAAGGTCTGATTTGCTCCCCTCGGGTTCACCTCCGGTTGTGGCGGCAATAAGTTTTGCGACCTTGAAAGGTTCGCCACTTGTAACCCCAGCAGGGTTACTTTTCGTGAGAGCCCGGTGTCCCATTTCCAGTTTCAAATTTATCCTCTCCTGGTTGGTGATATATTGAGTCAAAAGGGACTCAACCAGAGAGATGCCCCTCTGCTGGCCAAATTACTGCTACTGTTGAATGAGCTGCTGATTCCTTGGAGCATATTGCTGATATTGTTGTGGAGGCTGCTGCTGCTGAAACTGCTGCTGCTGAGGCCTAGCCGGCTAATATATTTGGTGTTGCTGCTGCTGAGGCGGTGGCTGCTGATACGGTGCCCGGTAGCTAAGGTTGGGATGATTCCGGTTATTTGGAGAGTAGGCCGGGTTGGATCTAGTTCATGGTGGGTACGGCGCATTCCTCGTAAGATTGTAGAACAGTGTGCTTGCTTGGTCCAATGGTGATGAGATGTCACTGACCGGCGCCCCGTTTACGGTATGGGCGCGGTGTCGTCTTACCGCAAGTGCACGGTTAGTGTAGGGTGCGGGTTTATCAAACACAGGGAGGTGGATGGCTTGAGTGGCTACTAGCCTCGCCTATGTCGTGTGCTAGCTACGCGGATGATATGGGTGGAAGTGTAGAAAAAAAGAGAAAGAAATGAAAATGACACAAAATGAATCCCCGCTAACACGGGCTAGAGCACTCATGACACTTGGCATTTGACTTGACCCAGGGTGAGACATTGCCCCAAAAGGTGGTACCTAGCGTCCATGGCCCGATATTCCGATCGGTACCAAGCACGCTAGACCTACCCGGTTCTGGACGGTGGGCATTCCCATGTCCATTAACACCTTCCGCAACCGGGAGCATTAAGGCCACAATGATATCTCCCAACATTTCGTCCAAGCCGTTCCCACGCGCAAGGACTCGATGTCAACGCTAGGGGCGTGAGCTATGGCTAGGGAGTCAACCGCCAAGTTTATTCCCCCTTGGCCCGACGGTCAGAGGCGGTCTTTCTCCCGCCAATGACAATGAAACGCCCCCGCGTAACCCTAATGGCCAAATAGGTCAAATGTGATTTCTAGCAATACATCAAAGCGGATCTTGATAGGACAAGCACCGGACCCCAATCCCCAACACATCTAGTGTGTTGCCATACGAATTGGACCCAGATTGCTAGAAATCCCCATTGACGCATTTCATCGAACATGTGCCATGCAACCAAGTCTAATGTAAATTTCCAAGCATCAATCCTACCCTAACCCGTATTAGGGTTCATCAAAACTACTCAATGGTGAATAACATATAAACAAACAACACAAAAGACATATAAACTTTCACCATCAAGCAAAATAAACACAATACAATACAATGGAGAAAAAGAGAAGAAAATACTTATCTTGAGTGAATCGTCAATCCAATACAAGACTTATTGAAAGAGAAAACCTAATCTAAACTAACCCTAGACTAACAAGAGAAAGGGGCAAAAAGCCCTAGAAAACTGAGGAAGAACTCCCTTCCATCGTGCCCCAAAACCCTATTTATAAACCCCTCAAAAACCCTCTTGGGTCGGGTTCAAAACTGTCAAAAAAGGCCCACCCGATCGGGTGAAAACTCACCCGATCGGGTGGAATAAACAGAGAGCACGAAGCTGCCGATATTGACTTCAACCGATCGGTTGGACTCCCAACCGATCGGTTGAAGTGAAATTTCAGACAGCAGCCAATTTCAGCACCTAGCTGCGCTCAGAAAATTCCAGAAAAATCTAGAAAAATCGGATTTGGGCTTGCGACCTATCGTTGGAAAGCTAACGACGATGCCAACGCTAGAAAAATAAGATATCACACAAAATATTTCTGGAATGATAGCAGATCTTCAATGAGTGCATCAGCAGCGCGCAAAGGCGGAAGAAAAGGCCACCCGATCGGTTGAAACATCAACCGATCGGGTGAGCCGCTTGTTGCTTTGGCCATCGGGCTTCGGGAGCTTCAACCGGGCGTAGAGGAGAGTGGGTGGCGTGACCGGGTCGTCCTTCGGAGGAATCGGCTACAGATGAACCGATCGGGTGAAGGTCACCCGATCGGTTGGAATTCAACTCCATTTTCCCGAGAACTTTGTTGGGATGGACCGGTCGGTGAACCGGTCGGTTGACTTTGCTCCTCGCTCCAACTTCAGTCCGGGTTGTGCACGCGTGCATCACCCGATCGGTTGGCTGTGTCCAACCGATCGGGTGGGGGCTGAAAAGTGGCAATCTTGGTCGTTTGACCCCCTGGATCACGCGTGACCCCTCCCGTTGCTCCGGGGACTCATGATATCATCGGTTTATGTCCCAAATGCTGTAAATTCCTGCAAAACACGGAGAAACAAAGAAAAGTGAAAGAAAACGAGAAAATACGAGAAGACGAATAAAAGACGGCGAAAAATACGGAGAAACACAAAAGAAAACGTGCGTGAATATATAAAATATAAACGCACGTCAAAATCCCCCAAGCTGAACTCTTCCTCGTCCTCGAGGAAGACGAGTGAGAGTAGGAGCTCGGAGGGAGAAAATAGAGAGAAAGAGAGAGAAAGAAAACTCTATATCCTAGATCATCCATCAGAGCCAACAAAAATCGAAAATGACACACCAAGCAAGCGAACGCCAAATCACATCACTAAACCAAGGAATGTGAGTCCAAACAAGTGTCGTGGGCCCACGCAGTGAAGCGCGAGTGAGTGTGGTCGTGTGCTAGCAGATGATGTCACTATCTACGATGTGCAATAAAGCTCCATATACACATACCCAAAGAAAGACCCAAATATCGATTCAATTTGAAATTGCGGTGAATATTAGCTCAAGCATGCATGAGAAGAGTATAAGAATAGAAGCGTATCATGCATCGGGGACTCCACAGCTAGGGACTAGGAAATCACCACACTATAGCCTAGGTAATAGCTAAAAAGTTCCTAAGCCAAGTGTTTTTGAAAACGATGGAGGTTGTGATGATGTGGAGAAGAACACTCGGTGCAAATTCTCGCCTTCCCTTTATTCTCGGCAAGTAGGAAAATATTCACACGGGAATTTTTTTGGTTTTGGGTATTTGTATTTTTTTTTGGATTTTTGGCTAAACAATTTTTCCTTTCTTTTCTTTTTGGGTTTTTCTTTTCTTTTCTCCTTTTTTTTGGATTTTTGGATATTGGGATATATACATGTGTACTCTCCTAAGTGGGAGAACGGTTCACGACGAGGGGATTTGCACCAAGTAAAATAAAAATGAAATCGGATTCTAAACACTTGGGCAAAAGAGATATTTCTCGCTAATCAGAGCACAGGCTAAATGGGTTATCATAGTCCTTGTTTGTGGAATCCCGACACATGCGAATTGAAATATACGATATAAATATAGCATGCATAAAGAAGCAGATAGTAGAAGCAAATACCGCATATTCAAATCGAAGCATGATAATCTAGGGGTCAACCAAAGATAGGTATATAAATCAACATCACAAAGTAGAAGCACACAATAAGCTAGTCACGACACACGACTCACAAAAAGCTAAGTGGACCCACGATGCATGAAATGCAAGAGGACTCGATATCCTAGGGTTAGTGAATGTGATTATCGACGCCATGCTAGGTGTGTGTGATTTTGTGGCGATTCATCATAGGGTTCATCTCTGGGAGAAAGAGAAAAAAAAGAAGAAAAGAAAAAGAAAAAGAAAAACACGGAGAAAAACGACTCAAATAACGAAGAAAAAGAGACAAATGACGCACGAAGTGCGACTCCCTCAAGCTGAAACCTGCATTGTCCTCAATGCAATAGTAGTGAATACGGGAGGGCAATGAAAATGTAGGGGAGTTACGCACCGACACAAAAAATGAAAAACACGAAAAATACACGAATGAAACAGGAAAATAAAGAAAAAGAAACATACAGAATAAAAGATATAAAACGCAACGAAGGACTCAAAGACACAAACACATGACAACGACACACAAAAACATGCACACAAAAGTCGATTTCCCCCAAGCTGAACATGACAATGCTATCAAAATGATATGATCAATGGGGATGTAGAGATATGCTAGGGGGAAAATCGAAAAAGAAAGAAATCAGAATGCAGGAGAGACAGTCTGCTCGTTCTCCTCGGAAGAGGATGTGGGGTGAAATGATAGAAGGGCATGACATGAAGGGTTATTAAGATGCAAAAGCAAATCCTAGATACGCTCCCCTCGCTAATGAGAGGAGACGAGATTATTCAAACCTAAACTAGAAAGCGGTAAATTTTTACACTACTGGATTTAGATACACCTGAGCATAGGCGGATCCAAGATCTGAAGTGGGGCAGGTAGCTGCTCTAACTGCTCCTTTTGTGGCTCCGCCAGAAGCGATGTGCCACGTGTGCCAATGGACCCAAGCAATGCACCTCCAAGTATCCCTCGTAGGTGTCCACCTGTGACCTGCAAAGGACGAGGTGCATTAGTCCATGGCAAGAAATTATTTCCCAAAATAAATGTATCCCAGAGATAGTCGTCGGTAAATGATGGTAAAATATATGAAATGTGGCGAACACTCCCTGGAAATGGTATGCTATCCTCTGTGCTAGCGACGATCAAATCCCCGCTCTCCCTGTGAAGTTGCTCTCCAGGTGGTGACACACCGCAGCATACCTCAAGGGAAGTCGATCCTATGTCCTGTGAGAGATATGGTGTGTCAAATATATATGAGTCTAAAGAAATAGGACGTGAAAAGCGAGACTCAAATGTGGAGTGAGAGTGAGTATGAAAATCTCCCTGAATAGGGGCAATATGCTCAAGTAGATGCTCAGCCGCAGAAGAAGTGGAGCGTGACGGTAGAGGTAGATGTGGCTCAGGCTCCATGAAGTGGACGATCGTATCCAAGCCCTCATGCACATCCTCCTCGACGATATGCTCATGCTCCTCCATCTGCCCGATGTCTTGAATGACATCCTCATGGTTGACCACCGACCAAGGAGGAAGCTGTGACAGAGATGGCTGTGGAGGTGGATATGGAGCGGACCACTCGTATGTGGTCGTGGTGTCGTCGTCCTCACGCACATCCTCCTCGTCGGTATGCATAAGCTCTGTGGTCTCCTCAGTGCTCTCATAGGACTCATATGGGGTATCCAGATAAAGATGAAAAGTCTCTCCCACAGATCCTAGAGAAATCTCCCCATCCTCACTATCATCATCAAAAAATGCTTCGTCATCCAAGTGGTAGTGTGGGAAAATTGGTGCATCGGCATGAGATGTGTCTATGGTGGCCGATGGCATGGTGGTCTCAACCATGAAGGTGGGTATATCCTCTCATTCATCCCCTCTCCTCGGTGTCGGCTCGGTGATTGGTACCATCAAGTTTTGTAATATTTGGCCTTGGTTAAACATGGCACTTTCAAGGAGAGACACGAGGCTTGATTCTTCTTGTGTTTGTGGAGGGGTATAAGGTTGAGGAAATGGATGGGAGGTGTTTGGGCTAAGGTTGTGGGAAAATGTTTGGCCTTGGAGCGGGGGGAGGCTCTCAAGCGTAAATGGGCAATCATAATACACGTGCCCCGCCGTCCCACAAGTCTCACAAACCACAAATGAATAGGGATCGTAGCCTCCCATCTGAGCATCGAAATCTGATCTCCACATGGCAATATCAAAGATACCTGGACACCAAAAATAAGAAAACTAGAGAGGAGCGTCAATAGCACAAGAGAATAACAAAAAGATAATATAATGGTGGGGGAAAAATTTATTGGTTATTGAATATTTTTTTTTAAAAAAGAAAAATAAATTTTTTGTGTTTTTATGCGTAGTCTAACGAACCCAAGCTAAGCTAAAATCAAACCGAACGCCTCCCCGGCAACGGCGCCAAAAACTTGACCGGCGCCCCGTTTACGGTATGGGCGCGGTGTCGTCTTACCGCAAGTGCACGGTTAGTGTAGGGTGCAGGTTTATCGAACACATGGAGGTGGATGGCTTGAGTGGCTACTAGCCTCGCCTAGGTCGTGTGCTAGCTACGCGGATGATATGGGTGGAAGTGTAGAAAAAAGAGAAAGAAATGAAAATGACACAAAATGAATCCCCGCTAACACGGGCTAGAGCACTCATGACACTTGGCATTTGACTTGACCCAGGGTGAGACATTGCCCCAAAAGGTGGTACCTAGCATCCATGGCCCGATATTCCGGTCGGTACCAACCACGCTAGGCCTACCCGGTTCCTGACGGTGGGCATTCCCATGTCCATTAACACCTTCCGCAACCGGGAGCATTAAGGCCACAATGATATCTCCCAACATTTCGTCCAAGCCGTTCCCACGCGCGAGGACTCGATGTCAATGCTAGGGGCGTGAGCTATGGCTAGGGAGTCAACCGCCAAGTTTATTCCCCCTTGGCCCGACGGTCAGAGGCGGTCTTTCTCCCGCCAATGACAATGAAACGCCCCCGCGTAACCCTAATGGCCAAATAGGTCAAATGTGATTTCTAGCAATACATCAAAGCTGATCTTGACAGGACAAGCACCGGACCCCAATCCCCAACACATCTAGTGTGTTGCCATACGAATTGGACCCAGATTGCTAGAAATCCCCATTGACGCATTTCATCGAACATGTGCCATACAACCAAGTCTAATGTAAATTTCCAAGCATCAATCCTACCCTAACCCGTATTAGGGTTCATCAAAACTACTCAATGGTAAATAACATATAAACAAACAACACAAAAGACATATAAACTTTCACCATCAAGCAAAATAAACACAATACAATACAATGGAGAAAAAGAGAAGAAAATACTTATCTTGAGTGAATCGTCAATCCAATACAAGACTTATTGAAAGAGAAAACCTAATCTAAACTAACCCTAGACTAACAAGAGAAAGGGGCAAAAAGCCCTAGAAAACTGAGGAAGAACTCCCTTCCATCGTGCCCCAAAACCCTATTTATAAACCCCTCAAAAACCCTCTTGGGTCGGGTTCAAAACTGTCAAAAAAGGCCCACCCGATCGGGTGAAAACTCACCTGATCGGGTGGAATAAACAGAGAGCACGAAGCTGCCGATATTGACTTCAACCGATCGGTTGGACTCCCAACCGATCGGTTGAAGTGAAATTTCAGACAGCAGCCAATTTCAGCACCTAACTGCGCTCAGAAAATTCCAGAAAAATCTAGAAAAATCGGATTTGGGCATGCGACCTATCGTTGGAAAGCTAACGACGATGCCGACACTAGAAAAATAAGAGATCACACAAAATCCTTCTGGAATGATAACAGATCTTCAATGAGTGCATCAGCAGCGCGCAAAGGCGGAAGAAAAGGCCACCCGATCGGTTGAAACATCAACCGATCGGGTGAGCCGATTGTTGCTTTGGCCATCGAGCTTCGGGAGCTTCAACCGGGCGCAGAGGAGAGCGGGTGGCGTGACCGGGTCGTCCTTCGGAGGAATCGGCTACTGATGAACCGATCGGGTGAAGGTCACCCGATCGGTTGGAATTCAACTCCATTTTCCCGAGAACTCTGTTGGGATGAACCGGTCGGTGAACCGGTCGGTTGACTTTGCTCCTCGCTCCAACTTCAGTCCGGGTCATGCACGCGTGCATCACCCGACCGGTTGGCTGTGTCCAACCGATCGGGTGGGGGCTGAAAAGTGGCAATCTTGGTCGTTTGACCCCCTGGATCACGTGTGACCCCTCCCGTTGCTCCGGGGACTCATGATATCATCGTTTTATGTCCCAAATGCTGTAAATTCCTGCAAAACACGGAGAAACAAAGAAAAGTGAAAGAAAACGAGAAAATACGAGAAGACGAATAAAAGACGGCGAAAAATACGGAGACACACAAAAGAAAACGTGCGTGAATATATAAAATATAAACGCACGTCAGTCACCACCGTCAAATTCTCCATAGACTTCGGCTTCCACCACCGCAATATGTTGTGTACCGACACCACCAGCTTCTACCATCAGTGCGGAGATCTGGGTCGACAGCCAGTCAAACTTACTGGATAGTTTGTCGACGTCCTTGACCCTGTGGATACCCCCAGATCTAGGTGTGGCTCTCTCGTCACACCACCGCTCATTGTTAGATGCCATATTTTCTAGAATCTGTCCGGCATCTTATTCGCTTCGGGACATGAAGGACCCTCCAGCCGCCGCATCCATCGAGGATTTTAAATCGTCCATCAACCCATTATAGAACAGATTTATTAACTGCCACTTAGGGAGCTCATGGTGGGGACATCTCCGCTGCATTTCCTTGTATTTGGTCCATGCTTCATGCAGAGACTCGTGGCTGGCCTGGGAGAAGGAGGAGATCTCACTCCTCAGCTTCATGGTCTTCCCCGGGGGAAAGAACTTTGTCAGAAAAGCATTTGAAAGCTTCTCCCAGGTGTTGAATGTATTCGGGTCCTTCCCCCTAAGCCACAGCTTGGCCTTATCTCGCAGAGAGAAGGGGAATAGCTTCAGACGGATCGCCTCAGTTGTGACACCATTTATCCAGAAGGTGTCACATTTCTCCAAGAAGGAGTCCAAATGTTCGATGGGGCTCTCCATGGGTGCCCCCGAGAATTGATCTTTCTGGATCCATGTCACCAAAGACGGCTTAAGCTCGAAGCTTTGCGCCGTAATAGCAGGACGAAGGATGGCGGAGGTGGACTCGATGGATGGCATCGAGTACTCCAGCAGGGACTTGTGAGGTGGGGTGTTCTCCCCCATAGTTTTCGGCTCTTCTCTTCTTTGCTTCTCTGCGGCAAGACGCCTTAGGGTGGCGTTTATCTCCGGATCAACGGGAATCAAGTCGTCGAGACTTCTTGAACTCCTTCGCATTAAAAACAACAAACACCCGTGAAGCGAAATGTGGGAAAGAAACAGATAAAATAAAAAATAAAAATGAAAATAAGAAAATAAAACAGAAATGGAAAAAAGAAGAATGCGAAAATTATCGCGAGATGTGGATATGAGCTAGACTCAAGGGTTCATGAAATCCTAAAATAACAAGCACGTTGCCTCCCCGGCAACGGCGCCATAAAGCTTGACGTCCCCCGCTTTTGCATGCATGCAAGTGTGTAATATATGATAGGGGGCGTGAGATTTAAATATTTATAATCGCAAGCGCACGGTGTTGTAGTGTTGCTTGGGGGTCGAACTCAGGGAGGCGTGGTTATGCTTGTGTCAAGAAGGATCGGATTCACCCCAAGGGCGAGCTAGCCCGAATCAGATGATGGGTTGTCACAGAAAATAGAATGCGAGGGATAAACAATATAAAGGAAAACCCCGGGAGTTCGGTTTCCACCCTATCATGCGATTCTTGCCGATACGGCCTACGGGTAGGATAGCGATTGGAATTAGAGCCTAATGGTGAGACGTTGTCTCTAAGAGTGGTACCAGCGTCCCATGGGCCGATATTCCGGTCGGTGCCCAGGATGATACGCCAGACTTCCCAGGTTCGGTCAGTGGGCATTCCCATGTCCATTAACACTGACCGACTCCGGGAGCACTAAGCTCGCAACGATAACTCACAACATCTCATCCTGCCGCTCCCGCACGCTAGGATTCGACGTCTACGCTAAGGGTGTGAGCTATGGCTAGGGAGTCAACCGCCAAGTTTATTCCCCCTTGGCCCAACGGTCAAAGGCGGTCTTTTTCCCGCCGATGACAGTAAAACACCCGCATAACCGGTAGATTCCTAATCCCTATCGATTTCCTAGTCCTATGGATGCATCGGGGAGAACCCACGAAGGGGTTTCCACCAAAATCCCAGATTTGGGAACTACTCACACATATTTACTAAAAAGCGATCAAAATCAAAATCGACCGTTAAAAACATGATCAAGCGATTGAAAAGCAGTAAGAGCAATGCAAATAATACTATATTAAAGTTTGGTCAAGATCGGAAAACTTACAAATAAGTAGAAAATTACAGCTGTCAAGAGAGAGAAAAAACTGTAAAAAATAACAACTTCGTTTCTGGAAAACCTAGGGGTCATATATATATAATACGATATCACCCGATCGGTTGAAAGGTCAACCGATCGGGTGACCTGCTTC
Organism: Scilla litardierei; assembly: GCA_030789695.1. Taxonomy (NCBI): domain Eukaryota; kingdom Viridiplantae; phylum Streptophyta; class Magnoliopsida; order Asparagales; family Asparagaceae; genus Scilla; species Scilla litardierei. The sequence continues at coordinate 136,857,023 of CM061138.1, read as the reverse complement.
GTTCTTCTGCAGCTCAGCATGGGACTTCACCCGGTCATACGACACGGTCGGTTGAGGCTTGAAGCTGACCGGTTGGATCTTCGTGCCGTCGGGTGAACCGGTCGGTTGAGCTCTCCATGTCTTGGCTTCGGAGAATTGGCTACAGATGAACCGATCGGGGTGAAGGTCACCCGATCGGGTGGCATTCAGCATCAAATTCCAGAGAGTTGGGACGTCTTAACCGGTCTTTGAACCGACCGGTTGACTTTCTGACCGCTCCAGCTTGTGTCCGGGTGGTACATGCGTGCACACCCGATCGGTTGGAAGTGACCAACCGGTCGGGTGAGGGGCTGAAAGATGCTATCTTCGTTGTTTGACCCCCTAAATCACGCGTGACTCCTCCCGTTGCTCCGGGGACTCATGATATCGTCGTCTTATGTCCCCTATGCCGGTAAACTCCTGCAAAATACAAAAAACACGGAAAAATGAAAGAAAACGAGAAAACACGAGAAAACAAATACAAGACGGCGAAAAATAACGGAAAAACATAAAAGAAGACGTGCTTGAATATATGAAATATAAACGCACGTCAAGGAGCTGTTGGAAAGCCTTGGTTTGCCATAAAATTTTCCATCATAGTTACAAGGCGTCCTTCTTCTTCTAGTGGAGGCATGTATGGTGGAGGATAAGGATGGGAGTGGTCTGAGTAGTGGTTGTTTGCGTAGGGATTTGGGTCATGGGGATATGTATAGGATGTGCAAATATTGGTGGTAAGTCCTGGAAGACCACAAATCCCGCAACACTCGGTAACCTATGGAGAGTAGTTATACGCTCCCATCTGAGCATCATGGAATGCCGAGACATAAAAATCATTCACGCATGTTCCCTTCGGCATCCACATTGCAACTCCAAATTCACCTGGCTATACAAAAAATAGAATAACTAGAAAGAGATCGTCAGTAAAACAAATGAGTAGTAAACAGGTGCGGGAGGAGTAAAAATTTTCTTTTATTTGTTTTTTATGTGTAGTCAAAGAAATATACAACTAAATCGATAACAAGTAGATTGCCTCCCCGGCAATGGTACCATTTGCTTGATGATATGCAAAACTATAATAGTAACTGCAAGCGCACGGTCGTGTCGTGTAGCGTATGGGTTGAACACAGGGAGGCGATGGTATGAGTATCGATCAATTATATATTTAATCAGCTACACGAGCGATAGTGGAGTTGTGGGAAAATTATCCTAGAAATATAAAAGTAAAGAAAAGGTGCCAGGGCTAAGCGTCACTGCTAATGAAGATTAAGTGTAGGGTCGATCTAGCTTCTCAATCCGTTGAAGTAATACTATGGGTGAGAATTGAATCACAATCCTCATCTCTCCACGTCTAGTCATGAGCGTGGGCTAGCTTTGAGCACTCTAATTTCTTCAAAGTAACGGAGCCGGAGGCACGACCCGGCCAGTTAAGGCCAGGAGCGCATCGCCGGTAGAAGGGATGGGACGGTCGGTGCTCACCGTGGGGCGGACCGGCCGGCCTAGCCCAAGGTCCAACTACGAGCTTTTTAACTACAACAACTTAAATATACGCTATTACAGTATTGCGGTTAAAGTTGTCATGAGACTTTCATTGGGAAGTTGACTGATTATTTTATTTCCTCTAAGTTATAAGGAGAATTCAGATCTAAGTCTAGGCCTCTAATATGGACACCGACAGATCGTCGGGAGCCCTAGTTTAGTATCTCCACTAAACAAATCTGATCGTGGGCACCCTAATTAGTAGAAAATCGATCTAATGTTGATTTACATCCAACCAAAACCCCGATGGTTCATTGGAGACTAGGGTTATAAGGCAATCTAATACCAAATCGATATTAAGCACAATCCTAGCTTGAACCTTAGCATTAATCAATATAACAATATTTAGGGAGATCAACCAACACAAATAACAAACAATATGGTTCCACCTTTGCCATATGCACAAAAATCTACTTAACTAACATAGAAATAAATAGCAAACTAATCATGGAAGAGCACACCACAAAATAGCAAGAGAGAACTATGAATAATAGCAATGATGAAGGGATACAAACATAAACTATCCTTCAAAAATGTAAAAAATAAACATTACAAGGATCCTCCAGTAGCAGCCCCCAAAGGGGGGAATAATGTGGGGTATTGGCTAATTAGCCCAATTCCATGTTGTTTGGTTTTGATGATGATCACCTAATTAAGTTTATTGCTAATGACTCTCATTGTTTTAGTCTCAGATTTATATTGATGTTTATCTTGATGAGTAGACAAATCAATATGTATGGGATGATGAATCAAGGCTATGGAGAAAGGGGATTCATGAAGATATTGGACTTCATTGTGTTTTATGTTTCTTCTTCATGTAATCTTATCTTGCTTTCATAGATTACTCGTGGCCTTGATTAGATGCACAAACACACTCACATATGCATCATATTCCATCATAGAGTTCCTTAGCATCTTGTTGAACTCATCCCATTTGGTCTATTGCACTAAACACACATGGGTATGCATTTTAGAGTTGGACAGACACTTGGTGAAGGGTCAGCAAATGACTGGCATGTCATATTTATTAATCTGCTGACACTACCATGGATTAGAAGCATGATGGTCATTGACTAGGTGCCTGGTACAGTGGTCCAAACGCCTGGTACAGTGGTCCAAACGCCTGGTACATGATCTCCAGACGTCTGATCAAGTAGAGCAAAAATTTCAGTGCTCACTATTTTTAGAATCTGTTTTCTACAGTCAGCATGTATTCAAAAAACTGTAAGTTTTTTGTAATTAGAATTTCTCGTCCATTCCAAGCCTACTAGTTTTGAAATTTTGTTAGCTTTACATTGTATCTGGAATCACCTCAATCGGAGTTGATATAAGGGAGTTATGACTGTTTTGGTGATCGAGTGTTTTTCTGGACAGATTATGTCACCATCTGAAGCAGTTTTGCCAGATGTCCGAACAGTGAACCAAATGTATGATCACTTTACTCCAAACATCTGGTCACTAAGAAATCAGCCCATTTATAACCTGTTGGAAGATATTTTTAGGGAGCCGTTTTCTTGTCTTTTGTGCAAGATTTAGGGCTTATTTAAGCTCGGTTGAGAGGCAGTTTTTGGCACCAATGTTCATTAATTTAGAACTCTTTTAGAGCCAAAAACGTAAAGAATTTTTCTCTCTCTTATTACTCTTTTACTTTGGTTAAACATTTTCAAGCATTAACATTGCACGAAGAGAGTTTTCCAAGTGCATCATCTTATACATCAAGCACTTGGTGTTTCAATCTTCATGCCTTCATACACATTGGAAAGATCTATCAAGGCATAGGTAAGATTGTTTCTTTTTAGTTTCTTTAGTTACGAAACCTAGTACTTGAGTTATGAGTACATAGTGGGGGTTTACTCTACTTGGAGAGTTTCTCTCCATATCCTGGTTTAGGGATTGACACCGGTATAGGGATTGTAGCTCATAACGAGTGTGCTTTTGTGTCCCGGTGTAGGGAGCATTTGTTGATAAGCCATCGCTCTAGTGTAGGAGGTTGTGACTGGAGTGGGATTGCCAATGTAGGGATCTGAACCAGGATAAAATCCTTTTGTTTGCATTTTCATTGTCTCTTTTATTTGTGATTGTGTGCAATTATATTCTACATTTCTTAATTAGTTTTAATTAGCATTTTAATTGGCAATTCACTATTCCCCCTAGTGTTGCTTAGCATGTAGGAGATCATACAATCGGTATCAAAGAAGGTTGATTTCGTTTAAGCAACCACGATGGCGTTTAGAGCTTTATCTCAATCTCACGAGGAGGGAATGTCTGCCGTTCAACCACCACTCTTCAACAGGACCAATTGCCCATCTTAGAAGGTCAAGATGATGATTTGGCTTGAAGGTCCGAAGTTCCATTTGAAAAGCCCACAAAGGCCGCGACAGAAAGGACTAAGACGTAGATGGACTCGATAAAGTTCAATGAGAGAGCCATGAATTCATTTCATTTTTCTATCGATGCAAACGAGTTCAAACACATCTCAATATGCTAGTTGACAAATGAGATATGGCATCTTTTGGAGGTTACACATAAGGGTACCTCAAAGGTAAAGAAATCAAAACAAAGCTCTATTATTTCTAAATATGAGATGTTTAAAATGCAGGAAGGAGAAAGCATTCCGAGATATTCACAAGGTTCACCGAGATCATGAATGCTTTGGAAGGACTTAGGAAGGAGATTTCTCAAGAGGATCCTGTAACGAAGATCCTAGGCTCGTGGACACCTCAATGGGAGTCCAAATCCAATGGAATTGAGGAATCTAATGACTTGAGCACATACAACATAAAGGAGTGCATTAGAAACTTGAAGGCCTATGAGGTGAGGTTGCATCACAAGAAGGAAAGCCAACCTTCTAAGATCGAAAAGCAAATCTGAATTGCTTTCAAGGCCGAGGAAGAGAAGAATGAATGGAGGGAAGAAATTCAATCCTAATTATGTGAGTCTTAAGAAGGACAAGAAGCTTAAGCACATCTCTAGCAAGGATGATGGCGATGATGATGAAAGTGAAGATGGCAATGGAGGATCAAGGGAACTTGCCAACAAGCTCATGATCATCATGAACCCATCGCAATGAGAGAGCTTTAAATTTATTTTCAAATACTAACAAAGCTACTGTTGGGTGTTTTAAATGTGGCAAAATAAGTCATTTTACTAATGTTTGCCCAAAGAAGAAGGATGAGAAGTACAAAGGCAAAGGAAAGAAGCATTGGAAGGGGAAGAAAATGAAGAATCCCACTTTCATTGGAACTTAGGATGAGTCCTCGTCTGATGACTCAAGTGATGATGAATATGGTGATAAGGATCGAACATTCTCATCCATGTTCATGACGATGACTTCTCAGACTTGCGTATTCCATGTCGTGCTCAAAGTAAGAAGCCCGGTGGAAATTTGGCATTCATGGTGATTGAGGATGACTCCTCAATCTTGAGTCCAAGTAAGGAAAAAAGCGACGAGGAGAGTGATGAAGAAGAGGAGAAGGATGAACACATGGAGGACCTCCGGGAAAACAATGAGGTAATGTTAGCCTCACTTCATAAACTAGCTAAAGCCTTAACTTTGCTTAAATCTAAGCATGGTGCTTTGTTAGCTAGTCAAGGGAACACTCCCTCTATTGCATGTGATATTTCATCTATGCATGCTATACACACAATTGGTGTTGATGAGAAAGAAACACTTCTTTCTCAGATCAAGAAACTTGGCATTGAAAATGACATATTGAAAGCCAAGAACCTTGATTTAGAATCTCGCATTTTTACCGTTACCTTGAAATGAGATGAGGAATCCCGTAAACTTCAAAAGTTTGTGACATCAAGGGATAACCTCAATGATTTTCTCAAAAAAACAACACCCAGAAAATCATCGTGAGGGTGTGGGTTTTTACTCAAATGTTGGTTTCCAACCTACCATTTCTTCTCAAAGTGCTAAACAAAAATCCTATCAAGCACCCAAGAAGAATCACCTTGCTTTATTGTATAACCACACTAACCCCAACAAGAAGCATGTTAGTCACTGCTTTGTGAATGTGAATCAAAATGATCCATTTTATGCCAAGAGGCAAGCCATTCACAACAAACATGCGATGACAATCTTTCCTACACCAAAGCATGTTTATCCCTCTAATGCAAAGTTTCACCCCAAAATCACTTATCTTAAATGCAGATCTTTAGGACATTATGCAAATCGTTATCCTAAGAGGACACCCGACAAGATGACTAGAAATGCCATGAAACTTTGGATTCCAACCAGTGTGGGTTATTAGATAGGGAGGCCAATATTCAATCACTAGTCAACAATGTGATATGTTGTAGTGATTATGTTAGAAAATCAAACCATCTTGGGTTTGGTTGCCTAATGTATAGATCCACAACACATGATTGATTGGTTGGATCTTTAATTATTGCATATTTATTTGAATCCAACGTGTGTGTTTGTGTGTGTCCCATTGTTTCAAAAATTATTTTCAAAATCTACATTGGGAATGGATCTATGGGATTTCCTATGTCATATATGCATAATTTAACCATGTATATGACATATATGCTATGCATTTTGAAGAACCTATTTTTGAATCATATGTTTACCCCTTTGATGAGTTTAGGAGTTTTCCAACCAATATTGTTGGATATTCATCATTTGAAATTGAATTTTTGTGTATGATTTTAAATTCAATGTCAAGTTTATCAATGCCTAAGCTTAAATTTTTATGATTTTGCATTGATATGTCACATGACTCCATAATTTGGTTTGAGATCATTGAGTCTACGTTTGACCTATTTAATGATCTATGGGGAACATGGTCGACTGATTTGATACCTATTTATATATCTTTCATTTGGTATAAAACATTTTCTTTTCTCATTGTCATTTGTTATTTGTTTGGGGTTATTTTTTCCCAAGGGGATAGTTACTTTTCTTTTCCATGGGGAAAATAATGTGTCCACCTTTTTGAAAATGACAAAGGGGAGAGTTATTTGTAAGTAAAAATTGTATGCATGTATGCTTGATAAATAACATTCATTTCATTATGCATCTACCCTTATATGCATAATGTTGTATGTTTACATTACTATTCGGGTATGCATATTGTAGGATCCTGTCAAAACGATGATGTTAGGATCGAATGAAGAGGAGAGACTTACATTCGCGTACGCGGCACCTAGTCTCTGAACTTCGCCCTCGGATTCGCCACAACGATCAGTACTTCGTCACAGAGGATCGTAGCAGTGTTTCCATCGTCTAAATCTAACTTTCACTACCACAAAAAGGACCTTTAATAGCACACCTTTAATAGCGCTTGCCAATTATAAGCGCTGTTAATTAGAGGCACATATAATAGACAGCGCTTCTTTTTGCAAGCGCTGTTAAAGGTCAGAGAATAGACAGCGCTTCTTTCTACAAGCGCTGTTAAAGGTCGGATAATAGACAGCGCTTCTTTCTGCAAGCGCTGTGTATTAGAGGCACAGATAATACACAGCGCTTGTAGAAAGAAGCGCTGTTAAAAGCCCCCCTTTAACAGCGCTTGTCTGTGCAAGCGCTGTTAAAGGCCACCCTTTAACAGCGCTTGTATCTGCAAGCGCTGTTAAAGGCATCCCTTTAACAGCGCTTGTTTGAAACAAGCGCTGTTAAAGGTATTATACATTTACACTCAGCGGTTCGCAATTTCGCGATACCCGCGTAACCCTCTCGTATAACCGAAGCCCTAGATTAAATTCCCAACATTCGTCTCAGGCCTCCCCCTCCTCCCAACCCTCGTCTCAGGCCTCCTCCTCCTCCCTCCTCCTCCCGGCCATCTTCGACCTCCCCCTCCTCACAGGCCTAGTCTCCGACCGCTGCTATACTTCCTCAGCGGCGTCTCCGATCGATTCGGGTCGTTCTACTTCCTCAGCGGCGTCTCCGACCGCTGCTCGAAAGGGGAGAAGGGGGAATTTAGGACACCGGCATCGAGGGCTCCAGAAGCTTGCCGTTTTCGATTCCAACCCTTAATTTCTCATCGTCGAGGCTGATCCTAACCATCGTCGAGGCTGATCCTAAACCCTAACCCGATTCCAGAAGCACGTGCGATTACATTGTGAGCTCGCCATCTTATTTTATGATTTGGTAACATATGTGATGGTTGTCCCTTATTATGCTCATCAAATTTTGGATAGCATGTGCGTCACCGTATTTTGAGAATTTGTCTCTGTAACGTCACTGAATACTGTGATGTATGGCAAGTTTCTCTTTCCTCAATCTGCCAAAGGTGAATCCCATTTCTATGGAATGCCATAAGAACCTGTTGCTAACTCTTGTAGTTGATGTGTGGAGACACCTCTCATTTCTTCATGTCATCTTCCTGAGCAATTTCAGAAAAATAGTTAATTAACCTGGGTTTCCAATTTATCATTCTTTATCATTATTGATATATTTTATTGTCTCTTTGCTGCTTGAGAGAATTTAGTCAAGAATTTTATTGGCTTTCTCAATGCTTCTACTTGTATTAGGTTTACTATTACAGCAATCATTTCTATGAGAATTATACGATTCACACCCATATTCTGAAATTACATGTGCTATTTCTTAGTTTTTATGGCTACCGACCATATCTATGGTTGTGAACATGCGAATACATTCTCATATGTCAAATTGCTGCAAAAAAATGAATACAGTTAAAAGGAACACACATCGAATTATTTCAGAATATATAATGTTGCTCATTTTCAAATTAATCCATGTCTTGGCTGTTATCGCCCTGTTCAGTTAAAAGGACCAACTCCTTGAGTATAAATATGGTGATATCTTTGTTGCTATCTTTACTCTAAGCCATAGGTATTCATGTGGTCCTGTTGAACCACAGAAACACAACTAAATATTTTCCCATTCCTACTCAAGGAATTCTTTATCATTTAAACTTAAACCAAGCATTATCAGGCAGTTCTTTATCATCTAAATTTAAATCAGATATTATCCCATAATTAAGAAAGGAGCAACTCACCCAAGTACACTGAAGATTAACATCCATTTGATGACCAACCCATATCATAGCACATGCAACGAACAAAGGCTCACATATCAGCAAAGCAATCAACTGAACTCACTGGATTTATCTCATAATGCAAAGCATATGTACAAACATATTACTCCAGTCAAAGACTGGACAAACTAGAATATATCTTGTGTTCATAGCTTGGATACACACAATCAATAGAAGGTAGTCATAAGATGCAACCCCAAGTAACATGGTGCTGTAGAAGATAAAGTGAGGGAAGGAAACCATATAGAAAACTCCCCATGTAATATTATACAAGAAGGGAAAATATGACTAGTGACTCTTACAAGAATTTCAATGCAGACAATGATGCAGACAATATAGCAAAAGCGATTAATGGACAATATCTGCAATGGTTTCATATTACACTGCACTGATTTTTTGCTACAAGTTTCAGCGGTTTCACCTAAAGTTGGCATTTGTTTTAATTCGCCGCTTTCATACCGTGTCTGAAATGGGGTTTTCAAGCTAATTTTATGTGTCTACAGTGATTTTATTTGAGTGCACTGGTATTATATCGCATTAGCTAATTATGAGATGCTTGCTCTGGATATGTATCAGTGTGCTAGTTTTCGCCAAATATCTGTGATGGTTTCATATGACGTTGCACAGTTTCATGCTAGGATTGCATTGATAATTTTAAAATGATAGAAATGGTGGTAATTGATATTTACACATATTTAACATCCAAATTCGTGTAAGAACCTCTTTCCCTTTTTTCTTCCTCCCTATATGATATTATGCGGGGAGCTCCCTTTGTGATGCCTTTCATAGAAGAGAGACAATTTCCAAGAGATTTGAAGCTCAATTTGCCAGTTTATAGAAAATATAAAATAATTTGATTCATGTTTTAAGTTTAAACATTTGTTTTATACTCGTTGGTAGGGAATCATCTTTATAAAATCGTGAGGAGCAGCACGGAATATTCAATTCCAGGGTAGAAAAAATTAATACTATCATCTTAATGCTGGCTTCAACTCTGTGGAGCTGCATAATACAATAAAGATCTGTCAATATTGAAGTGTTTTGGTTGATTGGAGTTCCAAGAATTACTATGTTGATGCTTTTATGCATGATTTCTGCTATTATTATCACTATTTTGGACTGGAGGTGCCTAACTTCCCAGGAAATTTAGAGAAGTCTACATTTGATATAAGTTGTGATTGGGATTTGCTCGATGGTAGTTTCGAAGCATGGAAGTAACATGTTTTAACAATGGGAAATCTGTGGGGTATCATTTCTCTTTAGGATGATGTATGATTGTGTTAGTTTATGACACTATAATGTTACCATACATCCGTGTGTAAAGTAACTAGATGTAGCATGTTCCAAGATAACTACCATATCAGGAAGTAGTTTTGTAGTCAGAACTAGAATGTATGTTGTTTATAAGCTTTGATTACGATATGTGGTTTTAGCTGTACAAGGCTTCTGATGTCCATGAGTTTGACCTTTATAAGCTTTGTTATGCAGCAACAATTAGTATGCCAGTACTACGATCCTTGAAAGTGCCTTTGACAACTCGAGTTAAAGTACAAGGCTTCTGATGTCCAAAAGCTTGATCCTAACAAGCTTTGTTATGCAACGATGACAAGTATGTTGTTTTAGCTCTAGTACACGGGCTTCTGATGTCCATGATTCGACACTTACAAGCTTTGTTATGCTGCAACAGTTAGTATGCGAGCTCAATGATCCCTGAAAGTGCCTTTGACAACTCACGACTAAGCTTTTGATACTTGTTAGTTCATATGAGTTTTCACACTCGAGAATAAGATTTTTGTTCTGTTAATACACCTTACTTGGGTTTATACATGAGAATTTTTGGCTGTCTCGAGAATAAGATTCTTATGGAGATGGTGTTTGGTGCAGCACACTTTCAATGGCCTAATGTGAGCATGGAAGCTGTAATCTGATCAGAGCTTCAAAAGACCTAGAGGACAGAGCATCTTGTGTTGTCGCTATGAGCAAAAGCATTTCATGATATATCAGAATCTAACATTCTTCTTATTCTTATCTTCATCTTATTTTCAATATACGATTTAATCATACAAAACTTGTTCTTCCCTCGTGTAAAATATCAATAACAAGAATGGAAGAATCTGATGGCAACAAATAACTCCTATCAGACCTTCATAATTCTAGTTTCAGAATATATAATGTCTTGGCTGTTATCGCCCTGTTCAGTTTATTTTAAGAGAATTGGTAGGATTCTAGTTGCTGTCAACTTTAGCGGAATAAGCCTAGTTAAGGCATTTGTTACAGTACACTTTCCTGCTATCCTGATATGATATTATTGTTCCTCGCAAGTTATCTGAGATTAAGGTCTGTACATGTGCAACTATAGCAGCCAAATTTTGGTGTTCGTCAGGGGTGTAAACAAAGCTGATGTCCATTTGGATATACAACTCATACACTCATTACATCCGTTAATATTCAAACCCGAAAAAATGAATTTGAATCCGATATTTTGGATTTCCATGGTGCAAAATACCGTAAGTGCTGCAATAGCATGGGGCTAACCCTCCATGCTGTGGGCAAAGAGGCATAGGGCTCAAATCTTGAGTTGAGTCAGAATTAACCGCTTCATCTCTATTTTGTTAGTAAACAACCAAAGTTAGGCAGGGTACGCGCCCCCCCTGCACATTTTGTTTGCTGCAAATACTTCTAGGATATATACATGATTGGTCAAGAAGAGGGTATTTTTTTTGCTGCAAATACTTCTAGGATATATACATGAATATTTCTCAAACGGTATGTAGTTTACTCATATATATATATATATATCTAAAAGCATGCTAGTCTACACTATTTCGATTTGGTATGTTTAGCATGTATTCATGTATTAACATACTCATATATATATCTAAAAACACAAGATCTTTATTCATGTAAAACATAATGTAAATATGAAATTGCTTTGCCTCTTTTTGACAAAAGAAAATGGTTTATAGATTATTTTACTATTAGGTGCTATTATATATATAACTAAAAACAACTTCGTGTTACTTGCAGGAGTAAATACTTTTGTGATTGGTCTTCTCTGAGGCCTACTTTGATATAACGGTGCCATTGCCATCTGCTTGTTTTATCTCCAGGTTAGCCTTCTACTTTCATTCAGACCTTCACCTATCAAATAACAAAATAACTAATGTTAATAATTTTTTTGTTAGATTGATAAATATGGATCGAAAATGGATGTCTGCAAATCGTTTATCGAAAGAATACGAGGATGGAGTGAAAGAGCTCATTAGATTTGCAGTTGATCATGCAGAAAATCCAAGGAAAATCATATGCCCCTGTTTAAAGTGTTGCTATGCAAGGGGAGTTAGCGAGGATGAGTTGAAAGATCATTTAGTATGCAATGGAATTGATCGAAGTTATACATGTTGGACAAGGCATGGTGAGACAAGAGAAGAGTGCAGTGAATTTGGAAGTACAGAGAGGTATGCTACAAGTGATACAAACACAAATACATATGATGACGATCGCCTAGAAGAGCTGGCAAATATGGTTGAAGAGGATCTCCGGGATTGTCCTGAAATGTTTACGAGGTTGGTAAGTGATGCGGAGACGCCATTGTACAGTGGTTGTACTAAGTTCAACCGATTGTCGGCGGTATTAAAATTGTATAACTTGAAAGCGAGCAATGGATGGTCTGATAAGAGCTTCACAGAGTTACTCATAATTCTAAAGGATATGTTGCCAGAAGATAATGTGCTTCCTAGTCGAACATATGAGGCTAAGTGAATGTTATGCTCTATAGGCATGAGCTATGAGAGGATTCATGCTTGTCCTAACGATTGCATCTTATTTCGTAATGAATATGCATCGTTAAACACGTGTCCTAAATGTAATGCCTCACGATATAAAAGAAAAGAATCAACTCCAGTGAAGGTGGCATGGTATTTCCCCATAATACCGAGATTTAGGCGCATGTATCGCAGTCCAGAAGATGCAAAACACTTGACGTGGCATTCAAATGAACGGATTAAAGATGGCATGTTCCGTCACCCAGCAGATTCTCCTCAATGGACAAAATTTGATCACGATTATCCTGAATTTGGGGAAGAAGCAAGAAACCTACGAATTGCATTGTCTACCGACGGAATGAACCCACATGGTATTCAAAGTAGTTCCCACAGCACATGGCCAGTGATTTTGATGATTTATAATCTACCTCCATGGTTATACATGAAGCGCAAGTACATGATGTTGTCTATGTTAATTTCTGGGCCTAAACAACCAGGAAATGATATAGACATATACTTGTCTCCGTTAATTGAAGATTTGAAACAAATGTGGGACACAGGTGTAGAGGTGTACGATGGGTACAAGAAAGAGAATTTCAACTTGAGGGCTATGTTATTTGGCACAATTAATGATTTTCCAGCATATGGTAATCTGTCAGGATATAGTATCAAAGGAAAGTGTGCATGCCCTTTATGTGAAGAGAGTACGTATTGGATGCGGTTGGAACATTGTAAGAAGAATGTCTTCCTCGGACATCGTAGATTTTTACCCGTGAGGCATCGTTACCGGTGGTTGAGGAAAGCATTCAATGGGAATACAGAGGAATGTAGAGCTCCTGTGCCATTGACCGGTGATAAGCTGTTTGATAAGGTAAAGAATTTAAGTAGTAATTTTGGGAAGCCATTTGCAAGAGAACTTGTCACCAGCGGGTGGAAGAAAAACTCTATTTTCTTTGAATTACCATATTGGAAGTCATTGTATGTAAGACATTTCCTTGATGTGATGCATATTGAAAAGAATGTTTTTGAAAGTGTTATCGGGACGTTGCTTAATGTTCCAGGAAAGAGTAAAGATGGGATAAATGCGAGGTTGGACATGGTAAGTATGGGAATGAGGATAGAATTGGGACCGGTAAAGAAGGGAAAGCGTACATATCTACCTCCTGCAGCTCATACTCTATCTAGGAAAGAAAAAAAAGTTTTTTGTAAGTTTCTCGATGGAGTTAAAGTTCCAGAGGGATACTCGTCAAACATTAGAAGCCTGGTATCCATGAAAGATCTCAAGTTAAAAGGTCTAAAATCTCATGATTGTCATGTTTTGATGGAGCATTTACTACCAGTGGGTATACGTTCCATTTTGCCAAAAAAAGGTGAGGGTGACCATCACAAAACTATGTTTCTTCTTCAGGGCAATTTGCAGTAAAGTTATTGATCCTGGAAAGTTACCGGCATTGCAAAAAGAAATTGTTGTCACATTGTGTGAGCTTGAGATGTATTTACCACCATCCTTCTTTGACATAATGGTTCATCTGACTGTTCACCTGGTTAGAGAGACACAATTGTGTGGACCAGCCTATATGAGATGGATGTACCCGATCGAGCGCTATATGAAGATATTAAAAGGGTATGTGAAAAACCGTAGTCGACCAGAAGGTTGTATGGTTGAGCGTTACATAGTTGAAGAAGCTGTTGAATTTTGTACAGAGTACCTAAGCAATGTTGATTCCATAGGGCTTCCAAGGTCTCGTCACACAGGAAGAATATCAGGGGAAGGGATTAAGGGAGGTGATGTAGTGCTCATATCAAGGACAGAGTGGGAGCAAGCACATTTATATGTTCTGCACAATGATGTTGAAGTTGAGCCATATGCTGAAAGACACAAGGAACTACTTCGAAATTCAAACCCAAATAGGAATGAGAATTGGGTAACAAGAGAACACAATCGGTCTTTTATAACATGGCTGAAAGAACAAGTCTTTGGAGAGTTGGCTATAAATAGAGCTTCAGTTTCAGATAGATTGAGATGGTTAGCAAATGGTCCAAGTGTACACGTTTTTTCCCACAATGGTTACCTTATTAACGGGTACACATTCTACACTAAAGATCATGATGATCAAAGTACAATGCAAAACAGTGGAGTGACTCTTGTAGCTGAATCTATGCACATCTCTAGTAAAAAAGACAGAAATCCCATATATGCAAATATGTCATACTTTGGTGTTATTGAACGCATATGGGAGTTGGATTATAGTATGTTTCGATTGGCTGTGTTTGGTTGTAAGTGGGCAGACAACAATAATGGGGTTCAAATTGATGAGTTAGGGTTCATGCGGGTGGATCTCAATAGGGAGGGGTATAAGGACGAGCCTTTTATTTTAGCTTCGCAAGCTCAAAAAGTATTCTATGTCACAGATCCCACTGATGTGAAGTGGTCCATTGTGTTGTTGAATAACAAATTAAATGACTGTCGTAGCCAAGCACATGAAGATATCAATACTGAGGATGATCCTTTCTTAGGGACATCACAATCACTTGATATTGATCCTAATGTAGATGATGGTTTCTATATGAGAGATGATCATGATGAGGGGATTTGGGTCAATCCGTCATTTCATGTCATGAAGGGACAAACAAGTATTAATCCAACAAGGAAAAGGAAAAGATTAACCTAATTAAGTTCATACGACTTTTTTTGGTGAGTGATGTATATTGATCTTAATTCATTTTTCTTGCATCTTTTCTTGTGAACTAACAATTTAATGTTGTTTTACTTTGTTGTAGATAAATGTCTTCTAGTGATGACAACTGTGTTCCCCTTGATGGTGATGCTCCTAATATTGAGGAAAATGTTATTAAACGTGGAGTGACCGCTATGGAGGGAGTTATTCGTGCACGCAGCAAAGGGATATCATTTAAGGTATTCTACTTACAAGTTTTTATTATTTAATCATATTAATTTTCATCAACATATATTCATTTTCTTATTCTATCATTGTTATTAGGTTGGATGGAATGATAGGGGTCAACCAATTGATCCTAACAGTGCTATATTTGTGAGTTATATTGGGGCAATTACCCGACAGATGGTGCCAATAACATGTGATAACTGGAAATCGTCGGCTTTAAAAGTAGTGAAAGAAAACATCTGGAAGGATATACAGGTAATATACATACTCTCATATGTTTTTATTCTTATACAAACATACTAACACAATTGAGCACACTTTTGTAGACATCTTTCATTGTTGATGATAGTCATCGGAGATATATTCTTAAAGAAGCAGGCAAACTTTGTAGAAATTTCAGAACCTACTTAACAAAGAATTATGTTTATGATGAAAGTGGTAGTGTTATTGAGCATCCTCCACATGAGTATCCTTTCATATCTGAAGATCAATGGAGAGCGTTTGTTGCTAAACGTCAGTGCGATGAATTTAAGGTAACGTTACTCATTTTGAGGAATCTGACTAAACATATTACTTTGTATTAATATAGTTGCTTTGTGCCTAAATAGATGCGAAGCACTCAAAATCGAAAAAGAGCATTAAATCATATGTACCCATATAGAAAGGGACGTATGGGTTACGCACGCCTTGAGCAAAAGATGGTAAGTATGCAAAAGATATAACGTTCAAGATGTTAGAAATGATTTTCAATCAATTTATTAATTATCTTAATTGTCTGAATGTACAGTTAAAGGAGTCAGAATCAAATGACACATCCATAGCCCGTCATGATTTATGGAAGGGTGCTCGTGTAAATAAGTTAGGAGTGGTTGATAATGAAAATGTTCAGCAAGTGTGTGAGAAAATTGTAAGTATGATATCATTTTACTCTAGTTCTTTTATTATTTTCTTATTTTATCACTAATGATGTACATGTTACCTTTCAAATTTATGTGCCAGGAGACCATTTCACAAACTACATCACAGGATCAGTTACAGGACTCGCAGGATATACTTTCTCGAGTCTTAAATGTCCCAGAGTATCCTGGACAGGTTAGAGGTTATGGATTCGGGCCGTCAGTAAAAGATTGTTTCCCAAGTGAAAAGCGCAGAAGAAATAATGATAACGCGGACTTGAGAGAAACAGTGGCATTGCTCTTAGAGAAGATGAAAGTATTTGAGAGTATGGGTCACACCAAAGAATTAGCTACAATCAGCAAAAGTGGTAGTTGCACGCTTCTTTCCTGTAATATTCCTGAAGTAAGTGTTTTTATATTAAATTATTGCATTTACAAATAATTAATTCAAGATATTATTAGCAAAATACATTCCTGTATGATTAACAACATTAATTGATGTTTTCTTTATGAAATTTTTGTTTTAGAACATCTCACCATGCAATTTCTATTTATCATCCCCAACACATCGCATAGTTGGGAAGGGAAAGGTCTTCAATCATCCTGATGATAGAAAACTACACAATATATCATTACCCATGACTCATATGAAAGTTATGGTTGAATATGTGATAGAGTCAGATGCACCACTACCAATTCCTATAGAGGATGCAGGAGTCATGGTAGTAGGTGATGCGATTGGTACTTTTGTTGCATGGCCAACCAACCTTATTGATTTGGTCTCTACGGTAAGACTTCTTATAGTATACATTAGATTCTTATATTGTTGTTTCATTATTTTCTAACCAAATGATTCACTTAAATGATTTCCCATACAGATGCCCGCAAAATCTAACGTCAAAGAGTCGGTTAAAACAAAGGAGTCAGGTACTCCTAAAAAGAAACAAGAAAAAGTAAAGGCAAAACATCAGGAGCCCTCCCATGCTGGTCGTGCAACTAGTAAAAAGAAACACGAAAAAGTAGAGTCAAAACATCAGGAGTCCTCTCCTACAGTTGCTGCAAATAATCTCTCCATGTATTGCAATTTTATTCAGATATATGCTACACAAAAGCTTCAAGGTGGTGCGCTGTTACAAATAGAAATGGAGAGAGACATTTTTGGTATATCATATATGGAGTTAATTAGTCATCAAATTGTCAATGAACTTCTTCAACACGAATGGTTGGATTGTCCGGTAATCTGTGTATATATCAGGTACTTTAAGTAAAAAAATTTTAGAATTTCATTTCAATTAAACGTTGATATTATTGATAACTTATTTTTAATCTTCATTCAAGGTACTTGTACTATGAGTTGGTTGTCAACAGACAAAACACAAGGAGATTCTCATTCTTATGCCCACATAACACATCTTCTTTTGTTGATGAGCCAACGAAGTATATAGCCGATGCACTTATTGAAAATAACGAGACAGGGAAGTTATTCTTGGCACCATATAATACAGGGTAAATAACTTCTTAATATATTTTATTTAATTTAATGAATTCCTAAGAATGTAGTCACTTAGAATTTGCTAACTACTTTTGTAGGGGTCATTGGGTGTTGTTAGTCATCAATGCCACATCAGAGACAATATATTATTTGGATTCCTTGCATCATGATCCAAAATATAATCGAACCATGAAGGATACATTCGACAAGTAAGTTAATTGTGTTTTATGTCAATATGTAAATATGATATACGTTGAATATAACGAGTTGACTAAATTTATTTTATTTTGTTAGAGCTTTGTGCATTTATCGTGCTTCTAAGGGAACCAGGGGCCCGAAATCTAGATCAAACAAACCCACGTGGATCCGTATAAATGTATGTACAACGGTCCCTTCTAATTTCATATGTTGCTCAAATCTAGATCAACCAAGGATAACTCACCATTCATATAATTTTTCATTTTTTGAATTGTATAGTGCCCCCTTCAGACCAATACAATTGACTGTGGTTATTATGTTATGCGATTCATGAAAGAAATCCTTTCACAAAATGAAAAAATCATCCCAGATACGGTATGTGGTTTTAGTTTTAATTTATATTTTTCGCATTTTTTAGTTATATTTGCTAATATTTGATTATAACATATATTTGCTATTTGCTATGATATTCTATTTTGTAGTACTTCCCTGACTACCAATGTGCTACTTACTCTCCTGATCAACTAGCTGAAGTCAAGGAAGATTGGTGTCGTTATGTGGTCCAGAAATATGTCACTTTAGTATAGATGTGCACCCTAAAGGTCAGTATTCAGTGAAACTTTGTTTTTTAACCCTTTGATAAAGTTGTGATATTTGGTCAATTTGCATTAATAAATTTGAGACATAAGCAGGTTTTGGTTGTTGAGACAGAGAGTTAAGAGGATTTCCACAACTAGAGACAGAGAGTTAACAGTTTTTAGCCATTTAGTTATTCGACTATAGTTCATCAGCTAGTCTGTGTACTCTGGTCGACTAATCCTTCCAGCCAAATAGTTAGAATCAGGTATCCTATTAATCGATTAGGGATCATATTGGTCGACTAATACATACAGAAATATATTTTTTGACTATGGAACATATGGTTTTATGCATGAATTAAATCCTTATTACTTCTAGTTATTTTCCCTAGATTTTGTGTGTGACATCTTCAAGGCCTCACATGGTATTCAAAGACAAGAAATAAAATATTACATCAAACACAAAATGTGTTTTTTTTTGGTGCATCGGAAATAAATGTCTTCAATATCTTGTTGATGTAGACCTTAAGTTCATCTTCATAGATCTAAATTTAACCGTGAATATGACTCTTGATGGGAAGCTCTCAACCATGTAGTTGATTTAGCCACTGTGTTACCAGCTATAGATCTAATGTTTTAAAAGCAAAGGTGGAGGCGAGGTGCCATGTCAGGACCTAGTGCACATTCGCTAGATGTGGCTTAGGTGCCACCTAGGACTTTTTTCAAGAACCTAAACCTACCATTTAAACTATAATGAAGAAATATTAAAATTCTAAAATTATACCAGATGCAATTAAATTATAACAAAAATATGGTTTTTAATATTTTAATATTTAAGTTTCCAACTATAAACATCTTATAAGTAGGTATAAGCGGGCGCCTAGCTCGTCGGGTCCTTTTAGCATGCTGGTTTGGTCAGATGGGCTGCCTAAGCCTTAAGCAGGGGGCCAATGCCTAGGCGGGGCTTTATAAAAAACACTGCATAGATCACATTAATGACAAATTTGATTATTTTGTGAATCAGACTTTCGAGTTTGAACTAAACATGCAAAAGAAAGAAAGGACTGCATTTGGGACTATGTTATGCTATTCGAAACTAGTTTTTCCTTTATGCTTGTCAATTTCTATGGACATCTTCGTCGGGTTCTTTGGTGTTTTCTAGGATTTCTGTATATTTCGGGATATGTAACATCTGTCAATGTACAATATAGTAGAGCAGCCGAAATCCTTGTCCTTCTCTGTTAATTAAAGCGCTGTAATTAATCCTTACCATTTAGGTCTCCATGTTGTTTAGTCCCTGGTGCTGGACTTGGGAGATTGGCGTTGGAGATTTCCTCTCTTGGTATGCTGTTATAAAGCACATGTTAGGCTAGTTATTTACTTCTTAATGTTTACCCCTCTCTCTTATGCCCTGAACAGGTTTTGTTTGTCAAGGAAATGAGTTTTCCTATTACATGATGATCTGCTCAAGCTTCATTCTTAATCAGTAAGCTTTCACTATTTCTTTTCATATTTTTGGGTTGATTTTCTTACTTGATAAAAAGCTATGGATTCTTAACATTGCATTTTATACGATTCACACTTTTAGTTTTGATATGTATTATATATATATACTTTGGATGCACATACATGATTATATTATTGTGTTATCATGTTCTCCTATATACTATTGTACCATGCCTTTGTATATGTGTCATGGCGTATCCATGTCCTTTAATGAATGAGCTGGGGTTGGGCTAAACTTAAATAAGTCATGCCTGACATTTTATTATGCAGCTTGATTTCCAGGCTTAAGCGCATTTTCAAAATTGACGTGCAAAATTCAAGCCTTCATCTGGCCTATATTTTTAAATAATAAGTATATACATTTTAAAATTATATGTATTAATTTAACTGAGTGAAATTGATGAAAAAGATCAGTGAAAAAGTCAATATTTATGCATTAGTAACTGCTTTTATATAATGCTAAAATATTTATTAAATTAATAAAATGCATATTTTATTTTCTTTTTATAACAATATAAAGTGAAGTGATTATGGTTTGCCATTTGTGATCCTAATGAATTCATTTCATATGATGAAAGTATTATTAGAATCCATATAATGTAAAATATACAATGTAAATATATGTGTCATACACACCTCACAAATTTAAGTATTATGTATGTAGAAGAACAAGCCTTTTTCAGGCCTCCTCGGGCCAAGTACATAAGCTCATACACAGCTCGTTTATAAATGGGGCATTAAATCTATGCCCAAGCCACATTCTAACTGGACCGTACTAAGTTAATCTCTGATCAGGCTTTTCTCATTTCCCAGCACTAGTGTCTCGTGTCATGCCCATATTGCTTCTTAAGTTTTGAGATGTAGGGGCATAAAACAGTAAGTTTTCCTATTTCTTAATGTTAAGCTTCATTCTTCATTCTTAATGATGATATAACTTGCATACATGACCAATAATTGTTTACAAAACTCTTGTAATTTTGTTTGGAAACTGCAGGTCAATCCCTAGTTTTATGCATTTAGATGGATCACACTACTGTGAAGGCATGGTGAACGACTTGAAGTATACCCAGATTGTGAACCAAGATATGAAGGGTATGATGGTTATGATCGGGACGGTTATGATCGGGACGGTTATGGTTGGCCCACTTGTGCTCCTTCAGTTTGAGGAATTATTGGCCTTTGCAAATCTTGTGGATGCTTCACACATGGAGGTTTTTCGCGTTTGCCTTGGGTGGGTGGTTTGTTGTAGTCATGCATGGTTAATATAGCCCCAGAACACAAAGTTAAGGAAACACGCCGAACATATATTGGAAAGTTGTGTTTAACTATCAGCTAAAGCATTTGTTTCAGTATAGATTTCAGGTCGTATTATGTCTTTCATATGTTAAATACCCCAAGTGTCCTGTTTCATTGTAACAATTTAGAGAGTGTGGAGTAACCACGGAAGTAATAAACTTTAAGACACTAAGAAAGATGAAAGAAAGATGACCATAAATCATAGCACCTAAAACTTTTAACTACTACCTTTTGTTGTACGATTGGTTTGACGATGTTAAGATCTCTGGCAGCTTTATTGTAGGATATATTCTTTAAACCTAGAACCTTTTCTGCATCTAAGAACTGAGGGTATCTAATACTTTTTCTATTTCTATGTTAGCATACTTTTTTTTAGTTTTCTCATTATTAGATGAACTTACTGCTTCTGGGAACTGATTATCTAAGAATGAGCTACATAATGCAGGTGCTATACTTGTTGATTCTGATGATGGTCGTTATTTCTCTGAAGATGCCATTCAGGTACTCCCTATGCTCGGTGCTTGATCATTAATTTTTTCCACCGCTGATGCTGCATGTTGCACCTTTGTTTTAGTGCACCAGCAACTATAAATGAGGTTCACAATTTGATTTTGCTCACTGTTGCTTATAAGATATAACCCTAAATCACTGTAATGGGACCAGATTGTCCAATATATTTGAATTTGTTTTATTTTATCATCCACAAGCATAAGCCGCTTCTTATATACCGAGCACCTTAATAAACATGTCCAACTACATGTCCAACTACATAATTACATGTAATTATTTGTTCTCTGAATCTTGTGAGGTAATTATTTGGTAACCAATGTCTGTTGGGAGGCAAAAACAATTTCCTTGGCTTAGCATACATTGCTTCTGGTTGCATGTCCATTTTCACTGCTATCTTGTTCGCTTTGCTACATGTGAAAAATCCAAGGTGAAGTTAAAAATATGCATGGTTTTTAATTGTTTATTTATGTTTTGTAATTCAAAATAATTTCTTTTTGAGGGCTCTTTCTATCTGACTGTTATTCTCTGGATAATTGTGGTTGCTGTGTCTGCCGCAAGATCTTGGTTTCCAATGCGTTTTGTTTGTGATGTCCATTGTGCTTTAATTCCTTCAAGCATTTTAAGATTTGCAATGATGTAGTCCCGTGGTATGTTGGTGTGTCGTGTTCACAACTCTTCAATTACAATGAACAGACGAAGAATAGATTAAGCAAAATTTTATTGCCAACCTGATCGTTAACGGAACTGAGGGATGATTCTGGCCTTATGTTTGTTTTGTTTTGTTTTATTCATTCTTTGTGTACATTTGTTATAGCCCCTCACAAATTACATCCTTTATGCTTCTTCAATTTGCATATGCAGGCCCCATACAGATGTAGCATACACATTACACAGAAAATTCAGCGCTAGGTAATGGGGCAAGGGATTTTACGGGTAATTCGAACCCTTTTATCAGCTTTGCAACCAAAACTGAATCAGATTGGTCGATTGCTGGGGAACTGCCTGCATTCTACGGTTGACCTGCGCTGTGTGCACTTGTATAATTTTGATCTATATTGACATTGTAACAATTTTCTAGGTTTGATCCATCAGATTGTAAATTGTCACTGTTATAGCATGGGAGTGTATCGTGGTGTTCTTTCTACATTCTATTTGAAACTTTTGGAGAGATTCTCGGTCTTTTATATAAGACGTGTATCAGAGTTCGAAAGACCTACATTTACGGCTGAATTGCTGCTTGGGAATAATTATGTGTATCGATCATACAAGGCTCCAGCTCAAAGCTCAACTTTTGTGTAAGTTTCTGTTTTGCTATTTTCGTGTAGAAAATGGAAAGACTGATGCCATGGTCAATGGCCGGTCTTGTTAGTTATACATACGATATCATTCTGTCTCTGGACATGTTTATTATGTAGTTGGACATGTAATCTGGCAGCATGATTTATTTGTTCTCTGAATCTTGTGAGGTAATTATTTGGTAACCAATGTCTGTTGGGAACCACAGGCTGACTTATTGATCGACAATCCATCAATGCCAATGGATTTAAACAAGTTAAATTGAGTTTCATCTTCTTTCGTTACAGCAATGCTTATAGCCTTTTGCACTATAGAAGCGCTGTTAAAGGCCCCCCTTTAACAGCGCTTGCACAAACAAGCGCTGTTAAAGGGGGGCCTTTAACAGCGCTTGCACTAAAGAAGCGCTGTTAAAGGCCCCCCTTTAACAGCGCTTGCACTAACAATCGCTGTTAAAGGCCCCCCTTTAACAGCGCTTGCACAAACAAGCGCTGTTAAAGGGGGGCCTTTAACAGCGCTTGCACTAAAGAAGCGCTGTTAAAGGCCCCCCTTTAACAGCACTTGCACTAACTAGCGCTGTTAAAGGCCCCCCTTTAACAGCGCTTGCACAAACAAGCGCTGTTAAAGGCCCCCCCTTTAACAGCGCTTGCACAAACAAGCGCTGTTAAAGGGGGGCCTTTAACAGCGCTTGCACTAAAGAAGCGCTGTTAAAGGCCCCCCTTTAACAGCGCTTGCACTAAAGAAGCGCTGTTAAAGGCCCCCCTTTAACAGCGCTTGTACTAACAAGCGCTGTTAAAGGCCCCCCTTTAACAGCGCTTGCACAAACAAGCGCTGTTAAAGGCCCCCCTTTAACAGCGCTTGCACAAACAAGCGCTGTTAAAGGCCCCCTTTAACAGCGCTTTTAAAGCGCTATTAAAACCAGCCCCCCTATAGCAGCGGGGAGATAGACAGCGCTTGTAAAGCGCTATTAAAGGCCTTATTTAAGCGCTATTAAAGGTCCATTTTGTAGTAGTGTTTAGGAGAAGAACTTGATGGAAGGGAGAAGAGGAAAAAGAAAGCCTTATGCAAACTTATGGCATGAAGGATTAGCCTTAAATGCCTTACCCTTGGGTCCTATTTATAGGCTTTAGGGGTAGTTATTGTAGGAAATAACCATATATAAGCTTATTAGCTTATATTAACACCCTTGCTTATCCTCTTCTTCATGAACTTATCAAGTGCCTTTATGCACTTATAATGTGACATTTTCCACTTATCGAGTGGTCCTTTTCACATATGAAAAGGTTCCCTTCGTACATGCTTTCATGTACGCAACATCCGAGGTCCCTAGACCCTCATACATCCCCTCATGGGTGTATACATGTCGTCCATATCCAACATCTCCCACTCACACTTGAGGGGATTGTAAGGAAATAGTTCTTCTGTTTATCATACTTAGAAATAGACCGTGTGACCGTCATGCGCATAGAGTCTGCTGTTGTGCACTTGTTAGAGATACACAACACTCCTTGAGGTGTAAAGTTGAGTAGATCAACGCATGCTTTACCCTAGATTATTTCTTCACATTTCTTATACTTTATATTCAACAATTGAATCCCATTTGGATTACAATAGGCTGGCCAGCTTTGAATCTCTAAAGTCCGAATGTGAATATGAAATTAATCTTCCTCTTCTTGCGATCCTTTCGATCTTGACTTGACTCGCTTTTCTAACATGCCCTGCCGGACTGAATTTACCATAGTCCACAAGCAGCATGCTAAGACAACGATCACCTAGTCAAATCTAAAGGAACCAATTAGAGTCCATAAGGGTAAGTAGTTAAGACCCATGTGGTCTTTGGGTCTCACATAATAGTAAACACAATTACTATTCTAACCCAATGGTCAAATGCATACGTAGTATGAATACGTATTACAACATCACTCCTTTCCCAGGGAGCGTATGTCTTAATGATGTTGTAAGGATGATGATCAGACACCACAATGTCTGACTTTGAGTCCCTTTTACTACTCAGTAATTTCCTAGACCCACATCCCGCATAAGGCAGATAAGATTAAAAAATCTTTTTAGATCTTTTGTAAGCATCCATATAATGCCGATCTTTCATATGACCATTTTATTTAAGTCATGACTCTAAATCATCCGTCTTATGATTTTGACTTTAAACAGGTCTCATCTTTATCTTATCTGTAAGATAGAATAAAGGCGGTTGCTCATGTGAGAGAGCCAACCTCAATCTGTCCAACATACTAGAAAACGTAGCTGAGATTAAAAAAATGTACACAAACATTTTCAAGAAACTCATATGCAATGTCGAAAAAGAACTGATTCTTTTATTAAATTTGATCTTTCATAGACATGGGAATACATTGATACAACTCAGCTCTTACGCAATCCTTGAGATGATAAGTGTTTGTAAAACACATCTCTGGGGATCGCTTTCATAAGCGGATCCGATATCATCTCATGCGTAGATATGTACCTAATATCTACCTTCTTGTTCTTATCATAGTCTTTTGCAAATTTGTAGCAGATATCAATGTGTTTGGTCTTACAATGGAATTTTGGATCTTTGACATAGGCTATAGATGCTTGACTGTCACTTTGTATTGGTACAGCACATGAGTCACTTGCATCAATTAGCCTGTCTAAGAACTTCCTAAGCCAAACAGCTTCTTGGACTGCCATGCTAAATGCTACAAACTCGGCTTCCATAGTTGAAAGTACGATGCAGGATTGTTTCTTGCTACTCCAGGATATTGCACCAGATCCGAGTAGAAAAACATATCCTGAGGTCGATCGTCTCTCATCGAGATCACCCGCCCAATCAGCATCAGTGTAGCCTTCGAGCCTCAAGGCATCTCCTTGATAGCATAAAGCATAGTCTGTAGTTCCTTTAAGATACCGCATTATCCTCTTAACCGCTTTCCAGTGTACTTGCCCTGGATTGGATTGGTAACGACTTACCATTCCAACGGTAAAACAGATGTCCAGTCTTGTACACATCATAGCATACATAAGACTACCAACTGCACTGGAATATGGAACTTTTTCCATAATTTCCTTTTCCTTTTGGTTCTTTGGACACGATTTCAGACATAAATTATCGCATTTTCTTATAGGAGTATCAATGGACTTGCAGTCAAGCATATTAAAACGTTCTAGAACCTTCTTTATATAAGTCTCTTGTGAAAGAGAGAGAAGTTTCTTCGAATGATTCCTTGAAATCTTAACTCCAAGGATATATGTGGCTTCTCCCAGGTCTTTCATCTCAAAATCTGATGAAAGTCAAGCCTTGATATCCATCACAAAGCCCTTGTCATTTCTGGCTATCAAAATGTCATCTACATATAGAGACATAATAACATACTTGCTCTTAATCCTCTTGATATATACACAGTTATCTTCATCAAGCATGGAAAAACCATTTGATAAGACAACTTCTTGAAATCATATATACCATTGCCTCGAGGATTGTTTAAGACCATATATGGACTTACGAAGTTTACAAACCTTATGTTCGTTTCCTTCTTTTACAAACCCTGTTGGTTGTTCCATATAGATCTCCTCGTCCAATTCTCCATTTAGAAAGGCAGTCTTTACATCCATTTGATGTAATTCGAGGTCTAAGCAAGCTACCATAGCCAGAATCAAGCGAATCGAGGTAAAACGCACAACAGGTGAGAAGGTCTCTTCGTAGTCTATCCCTTCCTGTTGCGTAAAACCTTTTGCGACAAGGCGAGCTTTATATCTGTCAATAGAGCCATCAGCCTTATGCTTGATCTTGAGAACCCATTTGTTCCCAATGGCTCTACGTCCTCTGGGTAAGTCAACCAAGTCCCAGACTTGGTTAACTTTCATGGATTCTAATTCCTCCTTCATCGCTTCTATCCATTTGTCTTTTGCATGGCATGATACGGCCTGTTTGAAAGCAGCAGGCTCGTCATCTTCTTGTAGTAAAGTCATAAAGGTTTGTAGGAATTCATCCTCAAATCTTAGAGGAGCTAACCTTGTACGACTACTACGTCGTATTTGAGAATCTTCAAGTCCTTGTTGACTCGAATTTAGATCAATTCTAATATCACTCCCACTTGGAATGTCGTTAGAAATGCTCCCACTTGGATCATTATTCCCGTATGGAATAGGATTCGCATCATTCGTTTCATCCATTGGTGAAGGTTGAAACGTATTTTCGTCTTCACCAAGAATTCTCCCACTCGAATGAGGTAATCCTTCTTGATCATAAATCTCAAATAGAGATAAGTCCTGACTTATCTCGCCCTGTCTTGGAAACTTGTTTTCCAAGAAAGTGACATCCCTCGACTCAAATTCAATTAGTCCTCCATTGTCTTCCTGACCAATGAAAACATAACCTTTGGAGTTTTCTGCGTATCGTATAAAGATACATTTCCTTCCCCTTGGCCCAAGTTTGCCATACTTATGGGAGGAAATATGTGCATAGGATACACATCCCCAAGGTTTTAAAATGATTAAGTCAGGAGACCTTTGGTTGCACAACTCATAAGGAGTGGAGCTAACTGATTTCTAGGGTATGCGGTTTAAAATGAAAGCGGCCAATAATCCATCACCCCAAAAGGTGATTGGCAAGTTGGCTTGCGCCATCATTGAACGGACCATTTCCATTAAAGTCCTATTCCTCCTTTCTGCAACACCATTTTGTTGCGGAGTATAAGGCATAGTTACCTGATGAACTATGCCTTTTTCATCACAAAGTTCCTTAAATCTTGTTGATTGGTATTCACCGCCTCTATCGGTTCGCAAGACCTTAATCTTGTGATCTAATTGATTTTTTACCAAACTCATATAGTTTTTAAAGCATGTTCATGCTTCACTTTTGTGGGATATCAAATAGATATGACCGAATCGGGTGAAGTCATCAATAAAAGTCATGAAATAGGACTTCCCGCGTCTTGTCTTGACATTCATCGGACCACATATGTCCGAATGGATGAGCTGTAATGGAACCTCGGCCCTTGTGCCGGTTCCAAACGGCTTGAGACAAGATTTCCCTACAAGGCAATGTTCGCAAGTCGACATTTCGACCTTTGAAACATTGGATAGAAGGCCACGTTTGGCAAGTCTATCCATTCGTGTTGGTCCAATGTGACCAAGCCTTGCATGCCAACAAATTACATCTTACTCATAATTTGATGAATTTGCAACAAGGAAATTTTCATTATAAAATGAGGAATCATACATTGTATTTAATACAACAAATCCTTTGAAAACATACCCAGAACCAATTAAAGAATTATTACAAGACAAGTCCACTTTACAACTATGAAAGAACCAACTATAACCAAGACCCATTAAAACGATCACAGATATAATATTCCTTTGAATATCCGGAGCGAAGAGAACATCATGAAGTAGGATAGTGCGGCCGTTGT
The DNA here is from genome assembly GCA_030789695.1 of Scilla litardierei. NCBI lineage: Eukaryota > Viridiplantae > Streptophyta > Magnoliopsida > Asparagales > Asparagaceae > Scilla > Scilla litardierei. The sequence goes on along the minus strand of CM061138.1, from coordinate 136,828,612 downwards.
CCAAGACGAGCTTGCACGTCCCAACGTCGTTCACTTCAACACGTGTGTTGTTTCCTACATAGATCCACTTCGTTCCTTGGGGTATCTGGTGATACTCCACGAAGGACTGTCTGTCCCTTGCTATGTGGTCGGTGGCACCTCAATCAATTATCCAAAAGGATTAGATTCTACTAGAAATATTGAACTAGAAACACATATGTAACTAGTATTATTACAAGTTACCTCGTCACCTCCACTCATACATGAACGAGCATAGTGACCTAACTTGTTGCACTTGAAACACTTGATCTTCTTCAAGTCCTTCTTCTTGTGCCATTTCTTGTGCCCACCCTTATGTTTGGGTTTCTTGGTAGACTCTTGTTGCTTATTACATTCATTAGTAAACTTCAAATGATTTTTCCGTTTCTTTCCCCCGTGTGAGGAACTAGCAACCATGTACACTTCTGCACTTGGCTTGGCGGTCGCAAGCCGCTCTTCCTCTAACTCGAGGTGCTTAGAAACATCGCTGAAGTTCTTGATGCTCTCATTATGAGTGAGATGCATCTTCATTTGGTCCCACCCATCTGGTAGGGAACGTATGACTGCTTGGATTTGTTGCTCATCAGTGAGCACATGACCTGCATCCTTTAACTCTGAGATGAGATTCGCCATATGTCGCAGATGCTTCCCCATGGAATGATCTGGACGTTTCTTGTATGAATCAAATCTTATAGTTAAAGAACGAAGTTTGGACACCGAGGTGCCACCAACCTTCTCCTCTAGCTTGGACCATATGTCCATGGCTAGGTCATGCTCTCGGAAGATGCGCATTATGTCATCGGCCATACTGGACAACAACGTAATGCGAGCAATCTTGTTCTTCCGAGACCAAGCATCAAAAGCTTCCTTGTCTCTTCTGTGTTGGGCCGTAGTGCCCAACTCTGGTTCAATCATTATGTTCTTCAGAGTTTCGAGCATATCTTGTTCCTCTAGAACATATTGTATTTTCATGGACCATAGTTTGTAATTATCGCCATTGAGTTTTTCACCTTTGTTTAACTCAGCGACGATGTTCTTCGAAGAGGAAGACATTTTAGCTTTAAAATGCTGCAAAAGATATAAAAAGAAGGTTTGATCAAAAAACATTGCATAAATTTCATATTTATAGTCATCATTTTAGACATTTTCATAATTCAGCAGTCTCGGCCAGCGGACCGACCAGGGGAATGGCTAGTCCATGGTTCACTACCCCCAGACAGAGCCGAGGTGTCCCACAAACTAGTCCAAAAGACCACTGGCCGAATCATGATCCATTGAGACGCTGAATCAATCGAATGTGGAAATTTCAGACTAGTTTAATATCACTCCCACTTGGAAAATCCCACTTGGAATGATATTATTATATTTGATAAGTTACTTTTAAAAAATATTGAAGATGTTGTTCTAGAATCGGAAAGGTCTCTACGATTCCAATCACCATCTAGAACAACTTTCAATATTTCCCCATCACTCTATCAAACAATAGTACTCTTATAGTACTAGCAGCAGAAAAAGCGTTTTTGAAAAACGTATTTTTGCAAACGAGTTTTGCAACGGGAGGTAATGGTCTGCCCCAGCCATTACCGGAGTCGAGCCATGTCGAGCCAAGGCCGGATTCTCCTAACATGGAGTTTTGCCGTATGCAACTGCCGCCGGTCCCATATGGGCTGGCCATGCAGACCCCCCCATCACCTTGGTCGAGGCCGGGGCTCGGTGGTCATGGCTTGGCCAAGGGCCAGGCCTCCTCGGCGTGGCCATGGCTCCTCGGCCAGGGCCGGCCAGTGCCTCTTCCTTGGCTGAGGCCGGCCAGTGCCAGCCAAGGGGGAGCCTGGCCCATCGGCCAGGGCCTCTGCCCTGGCCGATGCCGGCCAGGGCCTCTGCCCTGGCCGATGCCGGCCAGGGCCGGCCAGGGGGCCCTGGCCCCTCGGCCAGGGCCTCTGCCCTGGCCGAGGCCGGCCAGGGGGCCCTGGCCCCTCGGCCAGGGCCTCTGCCCTGGCCGAGGGCCGGCTAGGGGGCCCTGGCCCCTCGGCCAGTGCCTCTGCCCTGGCTGGCTAGGGGCCCTGGCCCCTCGGCCAATGCCTCTACCCTGGCCGAGGCCGGCCAGGGCCGGCCAGGGGGCCCTGGCCCCTCGGCCAGGGCCTCTGCCCTGGCCGAGGCCGGCAAGGGCCATGGCCCTGGCCGTAGAGGCCAGGGTGGCCAGGCCCTGGCTGGAGGCCAGGGTGCCCTTTGGCCAGCCCTGGCCACGGCCAAGACCGGCCCTGGCCCTGGCAGGGGCCAGGGCGCCCTACCCTGGCCCTGGCCCTGGCAGGGGCCAGGGCGCCCTACCCTGGCCTCTGCCACGGCTGGCATTGGCCCTGGCAGAGGCCATGGCCTGCCCTGGCCCTGGCAGAGGCCAGGGCGCCTGGCCCTGGTCTCTGCCAGGGCCGGCCCTAGCCCTGGTAGAGGCCAGGCAAGGGCCGGCCTCTGCCCTGACAGTGGCCAGGGCCGGCAGGGCCTGGCCCTGGCCGGCCAGGGTGGCTGGTCGGCCAGCCTCCTTGGAGTCCGGCAGCACACCCTCCCCCTATAGGGTTGTGGTCATGGTGGTTATTGGCCGAAGCCAACGCCCTCCGCATGGGGAGGGGGGTGCATAGCCTCCATGGCCCATATGGCCATGGTGATCATGCACCAAAGAGGTCATCTTCTCCGTTGAGAATAACTACTATCTTCTCCGATGAGACACCCGTTCATCGAGAAAACAGTTTTGCTTCAATGGCCGTGTGCCAAAAAATGAAGAAAACACATTTTCAAGACCGCAAAATTCACGCTCCATATGAAGAGAGTTCACATTCTCTATTGAATGGAGACTCAGCATCCATGAAGAGTGCGAGTTTGGCGAGATGAACGGTCAGTTCTTCCCGTCACGGAGAGTTCCTGTCATATCCGTAATGACAGAAGACCCTAACGTGAAAAGAACAACTGCTGCGAATCTCTCTGTCACGATGCGCTCCTACCATATCCATAATGGTAGGAAACTCATTCGTGAAAAAGACAACGCCTCGTTCATCAGTGAGACCGGAGCGAACCCGTATGGCTCTGATACCAATGTAGGATCTTGTCAAAACGATGATGTTAGGATCGAATGAAGAGGAGAGACTTACGTTCACGTACGCGGCACCGTAGTCTCTGAACTTCGCCCTCGGATTCGCCACAACGGTCAGTACTTCGTCACAGAGGATTGAAGCAGCGTTTCCACCGTCTAAATCTAACTTTAGGAGAAGAACTTGATGGAAGGAAAAGAGGAAAAAGAATGCCTTATGCAAACTTATGGCATGAAGGATTAGCCTTAAATGCCTTACCCTTAGGTCCTATTTATAGGCTTTAGGGGTAGTTATTGTAGGAAATAACCATATATAAGCTTATTAGCTTATATTAACACCCTTGCTTATCATCTTCTTCATGCACTTATCAAGTGCCTTTATGCACTTATAATGTGACATTTTCCACTTATCGAGTGGTCCTTTTCATATATGAAAAGGTTCCCTTCGTACATGCTTTCATGTACGCGACATCCGAGGTCCATAGACCCTCATACATCCCCTCATGGGTGTATACATGTCGTCCATATCCAAGGCTATAGGTATGGCATGATGGATCGAGGCTATGGAGCAAGGGGATTCATGAAGATATTGGACTTCATTGTATTTTATGTTTCATCTTCATGTAATCTTATCTTTCTTTCATAAATTACGTGTAGCCTTGATTAGATGCACAAACACACTCACATATGCATCATATTCCATCATAAGATTCCTTAGGATCATGTTGAACCATACCATTTGGTCCATTGCTCTAAACACACATGGGTGTGCATTTTAGAGTTAGACAGATACCTGGTAAAGGGTCAGCAGATGACTGGCATGTCCAATTTATTAATCAGCTGACACTATCGTGGATCAAAAGCCTAATGGTCATTGACCAGGTGCCTGGTACAGTGGTCCAGATGCCTGGTACATGAACTCCAGACGTCTGATCAAAGAGAGCCAAAATTTTAGTGCTCACTATTTTCAAAATCTGTTTTCTGTAGTTAGTCTATATTCAAACTATTGTCAGTTTTTTATAGTTGGAATTTCTCATCTTTTCCAAGCCCAACAGTTATGAAATCTTGTTTCTTTCCAACGCATCTTGAATCACCTCAATCGGAGTTCATATGAGGGAGTTATGACTATTTTGGTGATCGAGTGTTTTTCTGGACAGATTCTGTCAATGTCTGAAGCAGTTTTGCCAGATGTCTGAATAGTGAACCAGACGTCTGGTCACTGAGAAATCTGCCCGTTTATAGCCGTTGGATATATTTTCATATATCCGTTGTCTTGTCTTATGTGTAAGATTACGGGCTTATTTAAGCTCGGTTGAGAGGCAGTTTTTGGCATCAATGCTCATTGATTTAGAACTCTTTTAGAGCCAAAAATTTATAGCATTTTTCTCTCTCTCATTTTTCTTTTACTTTGGTTAAAAGTTTTCATGCATTAGCATTGCATCAAGAGAGAGTTTTCCAAGTGCATCTTCTTATAGATCAAGCACTTGGTGTTTCAATCTTCATGTCTTCATACACATTAGTATGATCCATTAAGGCATAGGTAAGATTGTTTCTTTTTCGTTTCTTTGGTTACGAAACCTAGTACTCGGGTTGTGAGTACATAGTGGGGGTTTACTATACTAGGAGAGTTTCTCTCCATATCCCGGTTTAGGGATTGATCCCTGTTTAGGGATTGTAGCTCTTAAAGAGTGTGCTTTTGTGTCCCGGTGTAGAGAGCATTTGTGGATAAGCCATCGCTCTGGTGTAGGAGGATGGGACTGGAGTAGGATCACCTGTGTTGGGATCTGAACCAGGATAAAATCCTTATGTTTGCAATTGCATTGTCTCTTTTATTTGTGATTGTGTGCAATTATATTCTACATTTCTTAATTAGTTTTAGTTAGCATGTTAATTGGCAATTCACTATTCACCCCCCTCTAGTGTTGCTTTGCATGCAGGAGAACCTACAATTGGTATCAAAGTAGGTTGATTTTGCTTTAGCAACAACGGTGGCATTTAGAGCTTTATCTCAATCTCACGATGAGGGATTGTCTAAAGGGGACCAATTACCCATCTTGAAAGGTCAAGATGATGATTTGGCTTGAAGGTCAAGAGCTATGGGACATCACCGAAGCTCTATTTGAGAAGCCCACAAAGAACGTGTCGGAAAGGACTAAGGTGGAGATGGATTCGATAAATTTCAACGATAGAGCTAGGAATTCATTTCATTTTGCTATCGACGCAAACAAGTTCAAGTACATCTCAATATGCAAGTCGGTAACTGAGAAATGGCATCTTTTGGAGGTTACACATGAGGGTACCTCAAAGGTAAAGAAATCAAAACAAAGTGCTTTTATTTCTAAATATGATATGTTTAAGTCACAGGAAGGAGAAAGCATTCCGAGATGTTCACATGATTCACCGAGATCGTGAATGCATTGGAAGGACTTGGGAATGAGATTTCTCAAGAGGATCGTGTGACGAAGATCCTAGGCTCGCGTACACCTCAATGGGAGTCCAAAGCCAATGGAATTGAGGAATCCGATGACTTGAGCACATACACCATGGAGGAGTGCATTGGAAACTTGAAGGCATAGGAGGTAAGGTTGCATCACAAGAAGGAAAGCCAACCTTCTAAGACCGAAATAGCAAAATGGAACTGCTTTCAAGGCCGAGGAGGAGAAGACTGATGGAGGAAGAAATTCAATCCTAATTATGTGAGGCTTAATAACAACAAGAAGCTTAAGCACATCTCTAGCGAGGATGTGCGATGATGAAGAAAGTGAAGATGACGATGGAGGAGCAATGGAACTTGCCAACAAGCTCAAGAGCATCTTGAACCCATCACAATGTAAGAAAGCATTAAAGTTATTTTTGAATACTAACAATGCTACCTTTGGTTGTTTTAAATATGGCAAAATAAGTCATTTTGCTAATTGATCACTCCATATTTTATACCTTTTTTGCATGTTTACATGTTATTTTGATCGCTCATATTGCGTTTTTCACGATTATTCGACGATATTGTGTTGCTCTTCACTATTTTCTTGTTTTTGTCGTATTTTAGGAAATATGAAGCGATCTGGAGCGAATTTGAGATAAAAGGATTTGCACTCGCTTAGGAGTGTCGCCCGTGGCTCATTCGAGGACTTATCAGCGATGGAGGATGAGCGGAAGAAGAAGGAAATTAATAGGAGCAACGAGGAGGCGAGAAGAAGAAGAAATGAGCTCAAGAGCACACCACTCGGCCGAGTAGACCACTCGCTCGGCCGAGTAAGAAGCCTTACTCGGCCGAATGGAATGGATACGCACACGATGTTTTTTAGTGTATACTCGGCCGAACAAAGGAAGCCCACTCGGCCGAGTGAGAAAGTTCACTCGCACGAGTGGTACAGGGAATTCGTCCAGAGAAAGGCTCAAGTTACTGGAATTTTCAGAGATCCTGAGGAGGCCCACTCAGCCGAGCATGAATGCTCACTCGGCCGAATGAAGATATCCACTCGACCGAGCCACCCCCGAAGACAGACCATGAAAACCCCCGAATTTACTGTTTTTCTGCAGGGTTTGTCACTCGGCCGAGTGACAAGGTCACTCGGCCGAGTGACCCTCTCCGTCTGCTGTTAGGGTTGCGATTTCTGGGCTGCGCAGGGGCAGTTTGGTCACGATTTTCTGGACGATTTTAGAGGGTATTTAAACCCTGTTTTTGCCCTAATTTAGGGGAGACTTGAACTATATTTTTTAGACTTTCTTTTAGGATTTGGACGGCTACTCTTTTGTGAATTCTCAGTTGGAGATCGATGGCATCAACATTGGTTTGTCTATTCCTATTAAAAACTCAATTTTTATGCATTATTTCTCTTTTGCATTAAATTGTGCCGCGATTATTGTTATTATTTCTGAGATTTGCATGATGCTTAGTGAGTAGTGCTGTCATCCTAGGGCATGTGGATGAACCCTATGGACCATCTCTCTGAATTGTGATGAATTTGTTGATTTGTTGCTAGAATTGATTAGGGTTAGGTTGTGATTGATTGATTACGGGTAGCTAGGAATTCATATCGATTGGGATTTGTAAGAGATTGGATCCCAATTGATAGGAAGGCCTAGATATTCGATTTAGATTGACAATTGGGTTTCTCCAGATTTGGTTTGCAAGCGATTGGACCAAAGCTAGGATTTTTAATTGTGAATCTAAACTAATATTCGTTTGCAAGAGATTGGACAAATAAGACCTATCATAACCTAGGTCGTAGCTCGATTTTGCACGAGAGTGGGCTCGAGATACGATTGAATGATGATGTCGTTCTTCACGCTAGCGGCTTAGGCTAGGGTTTACACGGGAGTGGGCCCTATCCTAGGTTTGCTATAGACCGGTAATAGCGCGAGAGCATGAGCTTGGTTCTACATTAAGTTGCGACTAGTTCACCTATATTCAAGCTTAGCAACAATGAAATTTATGAATCGTAAGGATGAGAGACGGTCTGTAGTGGGGATTTCCTATCCCTTGATGCTTTTTATTATATTGATATTTTCTTGATACTTGAACGATTGTGACTATTACACCAAACCATTCTTGTTCTCTTGATAGCTAGGTGATTTGAATAAGACACGGTCATTTGTCCTCCCTGAGTTCGATACCTGCTCGTCGCTACACCGTGCGCTTGCGGTAAAACTACAAGTCATTTTTCGGATATACATCCTGACGCGATCAAGTTTTTGGCACCGTTGCCGGGGAGGCGACGGTGTTTTATTTTCTTTACTTAGTTGTTTCTTTTTGTTTTATTATTTTTATCTTTTTACTCCTCTATCATGCTAACAATTCCATCGAAGCTCTATTTTTTCTGTGCATGTACACGAGATCTACGGCGAACCCAGAGGATATAATATTTGATCCGGAGATCGAACGTACCGTAAGGAGAATTAGAGCCGAGAGGAGACTTAACATAGAGGACGGTTGTATGAACCGACCAGAGACACCGGAGGAATTAGCAGCACGCATGGCAAGGATAATATTTATCAGAGATAGGCTTCGGCCTAAGACTACCTCAACTACTTCTTTCATCGCTATGCCGGAGTTGGCGGCGGATAAGAATTTTGAGGTCAAAACGGGACTAGTGGTCTTAATGCAACAAGACCCATTACATGGGGAACTCCCATGAGAATCCACATTATCATCTTCAGCTATTCTTGTCCAAGTGTGCCACCTTTCAAATGCCGGGTGTTTCTGTCGATGCAATCCAATTGCGCCTCTTCCCATTCACCCTCAGAGACAAAGCTCTATATTGGTTGAGGACGCAAGCTGAGGGGATCTTTACTACGTGGGATGAGTTGGCTAGTGCTTTTGTTGATAAATTCTACCCACCATCTAAGACGGTGAAGATAAGGAGCGCAATCATGTCCTTCAAGCAAGGACCGCATGAGACTATATACGAGGCATGTGAGCGCTTTAAGGACCTCCAGCACCAATGCCCCCATCACAGCATCGAAGCATGGGAGGTAGTACACAGCTTTTATAATGGACTCCAACCGGGCACTAAGCAAATCATAGATGCAACCGCCAATGGAGCCATTCTATCCAAGACGCCGGATGAAGCTACGACCCTATTAGAGGAGATGGCATCTAATAATCAAATATGGGGAGACGAGCGAGGGCAATCTTCTACCTCCTTGAAGCCAACAAGCATATATGAGGCCAGAGCCGTAGCAGAGCTTTCCACTAAGTTTGACTCTCTCCACAAGGTCGTGGAGAGATTGGAAAAGTTGATCATCGAGCCGCATGGAGCTCCCGCCACATCTACGCCGGGAGGTAATATGAGCGATTGGCAAGACCAATCTCAAGCTATGTTCGTAGGAGGAGAGCATGGAGAAGGAGCCTTAGAGCAGATCCAATATGTAGCGGGGAACACTGGTTATTGGGCCAACCCGACCACGAGGAATCATCCGGGCTTCTCGTATGCTAATAATGACGGAGCTCTAAACCCACCGCCGCCGCAACAACCTCAAGCTAGGCCTCCACCTCCACAACCTCAATACCAATCGAGGGGGCCACCACAACAAAGCTACCCGCCTAGGCAACAAGAGGGACCATATAGGCCGCCGGGTTATAACCAAGGTTGGAGAGCTCCAAACCCACCAATAGCACAACCGAGATCGGTTCATGAAGCTAGGGTGGAGGAATTCATGGCAGAGCAAAGAAAAATAAATGCTAGATTGACGACGCAACAAGACTCACTCAATACCGTCGTTGCTCAACTAGGAGAGCAACTTGTGTTGCTTAACAAAAACACTCAACAATTGCCGGCTCAACCGGAGCCCAATCCACGGAGCAATACTGGCCACATAAATGCGGTGGTGGCGGTTACTACTATGGGCGGGAAGGATACCACTCCCGCCATGGTCCAAACCAAGGAGCCTGTGGAAGAAATTTTGGACGATAAAGAGCCGGCAATTGATCACTCCGTATTTTACACCTTTTTTCTGCATGTTTACATGCCATTTAGATCGCTCAAATCGCGTTTTTCACGTTTATTTGACAATATTGCGATGCTTTTCACGATTTGTTGTTTTTGTCGTATTTCAGGAGATTTGGAGCGATTTGGAGTGATTCTGAGATGCACCCACTCTGGAGTGTCACCGACAACTCTCTTGAGGGGTATTTTGCTATTGGAGAGGAGTGGAAGAGGAGAGAACGTCGTAGGAGCGACGAGGAGGCAAAAACATGAAGAATGGGCATTTTCAGCATGCCACTCGGCCGAGTGAAGGAGTCACTCGGTCGACCATCGGAAGCCCGCTCGGCCGGCCAGATCGGACACGCAACAGGCGTGCACTCAGCTGAGCATCGCCAAGTCACTCGGCCGAACCACGGACACCCACTCGCCCGAGTGGCATCAAGACGGCGGCAGTAAAAATCACAGACTTACTGTTTCTGTACAGTCAATTTTCGAGTCGACGTCCGCCCGAGTGACAAAGGACGTCCGCCCGAGTGACAAAGGACGTCCGCCCGAGTGACTAAAGGCCGTCTGCCTGAGTGACCTCCGAGGAGACGACCCCCGAGACCCCAACTCTCTGTTTTTGTACAGGGTTCTTCACTCGGCCGAGTGACATTTGTCACTCGGCCGAGTGAGCCGCGCTGTCTGTAGCGTAAACTGTGATTTTGAGGCTGCGCAGGAGCATTTTCGTCAGGGTTTTTTGGGCGATTTTGGGGGGTATTTAACCCCAGTTTTTCACCTAGTTTAGAGAGCCTTTTTCAGAACTTTTACAGCTTTTTTTAGATTAACTTTTTAGGGATTAGATTGAGCTTTTAGAGAGGAGAGAAAAGTGAGATTTTGTTGGATGCTATCTTGTTCTTCATTGGTTTGTCTCTCTTTCTCTCAAAAACTCCATTTTTATTGATATTTTGAATATAGCAATGAATTCTATTGATTTTGATTGTGAATTTATATTGAATTTGATTATGAATTGTGAGTAGTTCATCGTCTTAGGGCGTAGGGATGAACCCTACGAGCCCAATTTCGAATTTGTGATGAATTGGTGAAACTATTATTAGGATTGATTAGGGTTAGCTTGGGATTGCTATAATACGAATAGCTAGGGATTCATATCGATTGGGATTTGCAAGAGATTGGATCCCAATTCGATAGGAAGCCCTAGATATTCGAATTGGGTTGCAATTGAACTCCTCCGGAATCGGTTTGCAAGAGATTGGACCGAAACTAGGGTTTTCGATTGTAAATCTATACCAATACCCGTTTGCAAGAGATTGGACGGGTAGGAACTATCCCAACCTAGGTCGTAGCTCGAGTTTGCACGAGAGCGGGCTCGAGATACGATTGAACGATGATGTTGTTCTCCACGCTAGCTTGCCTAGGTTAGGGTTTGCAAGAGATTGGACCCTACCCTAGGTTTGCTATAGACCGGCAATAGCGCGAGAGCGTGAGCTTGGTTCTACATTTAGTTGCAACTAGTTCACCCAAATTTCAAGTCTAGCAATTGTGAAACCTACGAATCACAATGATGAGATACGTCAAGTAGCGGGGATTCCATATCCCCTAAGCGTATTTATTAATTTGTTATTCCTTTATTACATTTGAACGACTGTGACCGCATATTTGCGAACATTTCTTGACTTTTCCTATAGCCAGGTGATTGAAGAAGACACTGTTATTAAGCCTCCCTGTGTTCAATACCCGCTCGTCGCTACACCGTGCGCTTGCGGTAAGACTACAGTGTCGCCGCTCCGGGACGTGTATCCGGGGCGCGATCAGCAATTGAGGAGGAGAGCACAAAAGAGCCGCGAGAAGGTGGAAATTCTGGAGTTAAGAAGCCAAATGAGGAGCGCACCTACATGCCACCGGTGCCCTATCCACAACGGTTGGTAAGAGCCAAGATTGAAAAGCGGCTCGCCAAGTTCCTTGAATATTTGAGGGAGTAAGCCTCAACATACCTTTCTTGGATTCTATCGTAGAGATCCCCTCATATGCCAAGTCCTTGAAGGACTTAATATCGGGAAAGAAAAGGAAGGATGAAATAATGCTTGCCGAGCAAGGAACTTGGTTCACCCGGAGGGAAAAGGAGCCTACTAAATTCAAGGATTCCGGAAGCTTTCGCATACCATGCATACTTGGAGGATTCCCACTACAAAAGGCTTTGGTAGACTTGGGAGCAAGTGTGAGCCTAATGCCCCTAAGCATGTTTAAGAGATTGAATACGGGGACCGATTTGAAGCCAACGGATATGAGAATACAACTTGCGGATGGTCAGGTTACTAGGCCGGTAGGGATTGCGGAGGACATACCGCTCCAAGTACCGGGAGAAATATGATTGCCGTGCGACTTCGTCATTATGGACATCAAGGAGGAGGCGACACTTTACTTATACTCGGACACCCCTTCTTAGCCACCGCCGACGTGATAGTCGACGTGAGAGAAGGTACTTTATCTTTGAATGTTGGAAACATCGAGGTTGAGTTACATATCCCTAAAGCTATGAAGCATATGCCCTACCAAGAGGAGTTGGACTATGTGGACCTCCTTGACGAGGTGATCGATGAAGCCATTCCACATTCTATTGGTGCTCTACATGATGACGGCCTTGAAGAAGGACAAACTTCTAGCATTAGAGAAAAGTTGGAGGACCCCCTGGATAGCTCTTTGGTCGATGACAAAGAAGATGACGCTGATGTCGCGAGAATTAGGGAGCTATGCAAGCTCTCCATGGCCAACAATTCAAAGAAAGCTCCGCCTGATAAAAGGTCGGCGTCACCGGTGAAGAAGAAGATTGGTGCTAGCTGACGTGAGTTTATATTTCATATATTCACGCACGTTTTCTTCTGTGTTTTTCCGTTATTTTCTGCCGTCTTGTATTCGTTTTCCCGTGTGTTCTTGTTTTCTTTCACTTTTTCGTGTTTTTCGTATTTTGCAGGAGTTTACCGGAGTAGGGGACATAAAACGACGATATCATGAGTCCCCGGAGCAACGGGAGGAGTCACGCGTGATCCAGGGGGGTCAAACGACGAAGATCGCATCTTTCAGCCCCTCACCCGACCGGTTGGTCACTTCCAACCGATCGGGTGATACACGCGTGCACCACCCGGACACAAGTTGGAGCGGCCAAGAAGTCACCCGATCGATTCAGAGAGCGGTTCAAATGCCCCCAACTCTCTGGAATTCTGATGACGAATGCCAACCGATCGGGTGACCTTCACCCGATCGGTTCACCTGTAGCCGATTCTCCGAAGCCAAGACACGGAGAGATCACCCGACCGGTTCACCCGACGGCACGAAGATCCAACCGATCAGCTTCAAGCCTCAACCGACCGTGCTGTGGGACTGGGTGAAGTCCTATTCTGAGCTCCCGAAGCCCGATGGCCAAAGGAACAAGCAGCTCACCCGATCGGTTGATGTTTCAACCGAACGGGTGGCCTTTTCTTCCGCTTTCGCGCGCTGCTGATGCACTCATTAAATATCTGCTATCCTTCCAGAGGGATTTTGGGTGATCTCTTATTTTTCTAGCGTCGGCATCGTCGTTATCTTTCCAACGATAGGTTGCATGCCCAAATCCGATTTTTTCTACATTTTTCTGGAATTTTCTGAGCGCGGCTATGTGCTGAAATTGGGTGCTGTCTGGAATTGAACTTCACCCGATCGGGTGAACTTCCACCCGACCGGGTGAGATCATTTTCTGCCATTTTGAGTCTCTGTTTCATTCCACCCGATCGGGTGAACTTCCACCCGATCGGGTGGGCTGGTTTTGGCAGATTTGCTGAGTTTCTGGACCCGAACCGTTGGGGGTTTTGAGGGGCTTTTAAATACAAGTTTGGGGCACGACTTAGGATGAATCTGCCCCCATTTTTTTCCGTAGTTTTCCTCCCCTTTCTTGGGAGTTTTAGATTAGGTTAGATTAGGTTTTATCTTCTAATAAATCTTGTATTGAATTGAAGATTCAAACTCAAGATAAGTATTTCTTTCTCTTGTTTTCCATTATTTTGTGTTGTATTTGTTTTACTTCATGATGAATGTTTGTATGTCTTTCGTGTTGTTTGTTTATATGTTTTTCATCATTGAGTAGTATTGATGACCCTAATACGGGTTAGGGTAGGATTGATGCTTGGTTGTTTCATTTGACTTGGTTGCATGGCATGTGTTCGATGAAATGCGTCAATGGGGATTTCTAGCAATCTGGGTCCAATTCGTACGGCAACACACTAGTTGTGTTGGGGGTTGGGGTCCGGTGTCTTGTCCAGTCAAGACCTGCTTCGATGTATTGCTAGAAATCACATTCGACCTATATGGCCATTAGGGTTACGCGAGGGTGTTTCATTGTCATTGGCGGGAAAAAGGCCGCCTTTGACCGTCGGGCCAAGGGGGAATAAACTTGGCGGTTGACTCCCTAGCCATAGCTCACACCCCTAGCGTAGACATCGAGTCCTCGCGCGTGGGAACGGCTTGGAAAAAATGTTGGGAATTATCATTGTGGCCTTAATGCTCCCGGTTGCGGAAGGTGTTAATGGACATAGGAATGCCCACCGTCCGGAACCGGGTAGGGCTAGCGTACTAGGCACCGACCGGAATATCGGGCCATGGACGCTAGGTACCACCTTTTGGGGCAATGTCTCCCCCTGGGTCAAGTCAAATGCCAAGTGTCATGAATGCTCTAGCCCGTGTTAGCGGGGATTCATTTCATGTCTTTTTATTTCTTTCTTTTATTTCTACACTTTCACCCACATTGTCCACGTAGCTAGTACACAACCTAGGCGAGGCTAGTAGCCATTCAAGCCATCCACCTCCCTGAGTTCGATAAACCCGCACCCTACACTAACCGTGCACTTGCGGTAAAACGACACTGCACCCAAACCGTAAACGGGGCGCCGGTCAAGTTTTTGGCGCCGTTGCCGGGGAGGCGTTCAGTTTGATATTAGCTTAGCTTTGGTTCTTTAGACTACGCATAAAAACAAAAAAAAATAATTTTTTTAAAAAAATAAATTTTTCCTCCACCATTATATTATCTTTTTGTTATTCTCTTGTGCTATTGATACTCCTCTCTAGTTTTCTTATTTTTGTTGTCCAGGTATCTTTGATATTACCATGTGGAGACCAAATTTCGATGCTCAGATGGGAGGATACGATCCTTATTCAGTTGTGGTTTGTGAGACTTGTGGGATGGTTGGGCACATGTATTTTGATTGCTCATTTACGCTTGAGAGCATCCCCCTACACCAAGGCCATACATTTTCCCACAACCATTGCCCAAACACCTCACATCCATTTCCTCAACCTTATATCCCTCCACCAACATAAGAAGAATCAAGCCTCGTGTCTCTTCTTTAAAGTGCCATGTTTAACCAAGGCCAATTATTACAAAACTTCATGGTACCAATCACCGAGCCTACACCGAGGAGAGGGGATGAAGGAGAGGATATACCCACTTTCATGGTTGAGACCACCATCTCATCGACCCCCATAGACAAATCTTATGCCGATACCCCATTTTTCCAACACTACCACTTGGATGACGAAGCATTTTTTGATGGTGATAGTGAGGATGGGGAGATGTCTCTAGGATTTATGGGAGTGACTTCTCATCTTGATTTGAATATCCCACATGAGTCCTACGAGGGCACCGAGGAGACCACAGAGCTTATGCATACCGGTGAGGAGGATGTGTGTGAGGACATAGACACCATGACAACATACGAGTGGTCCGCTCCACATCCACCTCCACTGTCATCTCTGTTGCTGCTTCTTCCTTGGTCTGTGGTCAACCACGAGGATGTCATTCAGGACATCAGACAGATGGTGGAGCATGAGCATATCGTCGAGGAGGATGTGCATGAGGGCTTGGATACGATGGTCCACTCCATGGAGCCCGAGTCACATCTACCTTTACCGTCTCTCTCCACTTCTTCTGCGGCTGAGCATCTACTTGAGCATATTACCCCTATTCAGGGAGATTTTCATACTCACTCTCACTCCACTTTTGAGTCTCGCTTTTCACTTCCTATTTCTTTATACTCGTATATATTTGACATACCATATCTCTCGCAGGACACGGTATCTACTTCCCTTGGGGTATGCTGCGGTGTGTCACCACCTGGAGAGCCACTTCTCATGGAGAGCGAGGATTTGATCGTCGCTAGCACAGAGGATAGCATACCATTTCCAGGGAGTGTTCGCCACATTTCATATATTTTACCATCATTTACCGACGACTATCTCTGGGATACATTTATTTTGGGAAATAATTTCTTGCCATGGACTAATGCACCTCGTCCTTTGCAGGTCACAGGTGGACACCTACGAGGGATGCTTGAAGGTGCATTGCTTGGGTCCATTGGCACTCATGGCACAGCGCTTTTGGCAGAGCCACAGTAGGAGCAGTTAGAGCAGCTACCTGTCCCACTTCAGATCTTGGATCCGCATATGCTCAGGTGTATCCTAATCCAGTAGTGTAAAAATTTACAGCTTTCTAGTTTAGATTTGAATAATCTCTTCTCCTCTCATTAGCGAGGGGAGCATATCTAGGATTTGCTTTTGCATCATAATAACCCATCATGTCGTGCCCTTCTATCACTTCTACCGCCCACACCGCACATCCTCTTCCGAGGAGAATGAGCTCACCGTCTCTCCTGCATTTTGATTTCTTTCTTTTCGTTTCCGATTTTTCCCTTGCATATTTCTGCATCACATTGATCATATCATTTCGCTAGCATTGTCATGTTCAGGTTGGGGGAATCGATTTGTGTGCATGTTTTCACGTGTCGTTGTTGTGTGTCTGTGTCTATGTGTTCTTTCGTCGTGTTTTATATCTTTTATTTGAGTGTTTCTTTTTCTTTATTTTTTTTAGTTTCGTTCATGTGTTTTTCATGTTTTTCACTTTTTGTGTCGGTGCACAACCCCCCCATTTTCTTTGCCCTCCCGTATAAACTATTATTACATTGAGGGCAATGCAAGTTTCAGCTTGGGGGAGTCGCACTTCGTGCGTCATTTGTGTCTTTTTTTCTTCGTTTTTGGGTCATTTTCCATCGTGTTTTTCTTTTTCTTTTTATTCTCATCTTTTGTTCTCTCTCCCTTAGAGATGACCCCGTATGATTAATTGCCACTGAAACACACACACACACACACATACACACACTTAAAATAGCTACGATGATCACATTCACTAACCCTAGGAAGCCGAGTCCTATTGCATTTCATGCTTCGTGGGTTCACTCTGCTTCTATGTGAGTCGTGTGTCGTGACTATCTTATTGTGTGCTTCTACTTTGTGATGTTGATTTATATACCTATCCTTGGGTGACCCCTAGATTATCATGCTTCGATTTGAATATGCGGTATTTGCTTCTACTGTCTGCTTCAATATGCATGTTACATGTTTATATCGTATGCTTCAATTCGCATGTGTCGGGATTCCACAAACAAGGACTAGGATAATCCATTTAGCCCATGCTCTAACTTGCGAGAAATATTTCCTTTGCCCAAGTGTTTAGATTCTGATTTCTTTTTTGTTTTACTTGGTGCAAATCCCCTCGTCGTGTACCGTTCTCCCACTTGGGAGAGTACACATGTATATATCTCAATATCCAAAAATCCAAAAAAAGAGAGAAAAGAAAAAAAAATAGAAAAGAAAAGAAAAACCCAAAAAGAAAATAAAATAAAAAAATTGTATAGCCAAAAATCCAAAAAAATACAAATAACCAAAACCCAAAAAAATTCCCGTGTGAATATTTTCCTACTTGCCGAGAATAAAGGGAAGGCGAGAATTTGCACCGAGTGTTCTACTCCACAACATCTCGACCCCCATTGTTTTCGAAAACACTTGGCTTAGGAACTTTTTAGCTATTATCTAGGCTATAGTGCGGTGATCTCCTTGACCCTAGTTGTGGAGTCCCTGAAGCATGATATGTTCCGATTCTCTCTTTATTCTCATGCATACTTGAACTATATATTCACCGCTTAATTCGAATCGAATCGATATTTGGGTCATTTCTTGGATTTGTGTATATCGAGCTTTATCGCACATCGTAGATATTGAC
Organism: Scilla litardierei; assembly: GCA_030789695.1. Taxonomy (NCBI): domain Eukaryota; kingdom Viridiplantae; phylum Streptophyta; class Magnoliopsida; order Asparagales; family Asparagaceae; genus Scilla; species Scilla litardierei. Next base: position 136,811,010 of record CM061138.1, on the reverse strand, counting down.
GCCGACTGCTAGAGCGCGACCACACTCACTCGCGCTTCACCGCGTGGGCCCAAGGCATTTGTCTGGACTCGTCTTCCTTGGTTTAGTGATGTGATTTGGCGTTTGCTTGCTTGGTGTGTCGTTTTTGGTTTTGTTGGCCCTGACGGGCGATCTAGGATATAGAGTTTTCTTTTTCTCTCTTTCTCTCTAATTTCTCCCTCCGAGCTCCTACTCTCACTCGTCTTCCTCGAGGACGAGGAAGAGTTCAGCTTGGGGGATTTTGACGTGCGTTTATATTTCATATATTCACGCACGTTTTCTTCTATGTTTGTCTGTTATTTTCTGTCGTCTTGTATTCGTTTTCCCGTGTTTTCTTGTTTTCTTTCACTTTTCCGTGTTTTTCGTATTTTGCAGGAGTTTACCGGTGTAGGGGACATAAAACGATGATATCATGAGTCCCCGGAGCAATGGAAGGAGTCACGCGTGATCCAGGGGGTCAAATGACGAAGATCGCATCTTTCAGCCCCTCACCCGACCGGTTGGTCACTTCCAACCGATCGGGTGATGCACGCGTGCACCACCCGGACACAAGTTGGAGCGGCCAAGAAGTCACCCAGTCGGTTTAGAGACCGGTTCAAACGCCCCCAACTCTCTGGAATTCTGATGCCGAATGCCAACCGATCGGGTGACCTTCACCCGATCGGTTCACCTGTAGCCGATTCTCCGAAGCCAAGACACGGAGAGATCACCCAACCGGTTCACCCGACGGCACGAAGATCCAACCGATCAGCTTCAAGCCTCAACCGACCGTGCCATGGGACCGGGTGAAGTCCTATTCTAAGCTCCCGAATCCCGATGGCCAAAGCAACAAGCAGCTCAACCGATCGGTTGATGTTTCAACCGATCGGGTGGCCTTTTCTTCCGCTTTCGCACGCTGCTGATGCACTCATTGAAGATCTGCTATCATTCCAGAGGGATTTTGGGTGATCTCTTATTTTTCTAGCGTCGGCATCGTCGCTAGCTTTCCAACGATAGGTCGCATGCCCAAATCCGATTTTTCTACATTTTTCTGGAATTTTCTGAGCGCGGCTATGTGCTGAAATTGGGTGCTGTCTGGAATTGAACTTCACCCGATCGGGTGAACTTCCACCCGACCGGGTGAGATCATTTTCTGCCATTTTGAGTCTCTGTTTCATTCCACCCGATCGGGTGAACTTCCACCCGATCGGGTGGGCCAGTTTTGGCAGATTTGCTGAGTTTCTGGACCCGAACCGTTGGGGGTTTTGAGGGGCTTTTAAATACAAGTTTGGGGCACGACTTAGGATGAATCTTCCCCCATTTTTTCAGTAGTTTTCCTCCCCTTTCTTGGGAGTTTTAGATTAGGTTAGATTAGGTTTTATCTTCTAATAAATCTTGTATTGGATTGAAGATTCAAACTCAAGATAAGTATTTCTTTCTCTTGTTTTCCATTCTTTTGTGCTGTATTTGTTTTGCTTCATGATGAATGCTTGTATGTCTTTCGTGTTGTTTGTTTATATGTTTTTCATCATTGAGTAGTGTTGATGAACCCTAATACGGGTTAGGGTAGAATTGATGCTTGGTTGTTTCATTTGACTTGGTTGAATGGCATGTGTTCGATGAAATGCGTCAATGGGGATTTCTAGCAATCTGGGTCCAATTCGTACGGTAACACACTAGTTGTGTTGGGGGTTGGGGTCCGGTGTCTTGTCCAGTCAAGACCCGCTTCGATGTATTGCTAGAAATCACATTCGACCTATATGGCCATTAGGGTTACGCGGGGGTGTTTCATTGTCATTGGCGGGAAAAAGACCGCCTTTGACCATCGGGCCAAGGGGGAATAAACTTGGCGGTTGACTCCCTAGCCATAGTTCACACCCCTAGCGTAGACATCGAGTCCTCGCGCGTGGGAACGGCTTGGACAAAATGTTGGGAATTATCATTGTAGCCTTAATGCTCTCGGTTGCGGAAGGTGTTAATGGACATAGGAATGCCCACCGTCCGGAACCGGGTAGGGCTAGCGTACTAGGCACCGACCGGAATATCGGGCCATGGACGCTAGGTGCCACCTTTTGGGGCAATGTCTCACCCTGGGTCAAGTCAAATGCCAAGTGTCATGAATGATCTAGCCCGTGTTAGCGGGGATTCATTTCGTGTCTTTTTATTTCTTTCTTTTATTTCTACACTTCCACCGACATTGTCCTTGTAGCTAGCACACAACCTAGGCGAGGCTAGTAGCCATTCAAGCCATCTACCTCCCTGAGTTCGATAAACCCGCACCCTACACTAACCGTGCACTTGCGGTAAAACGACACCGTGCCCAAACCGTAAACGGGGCACCGGTCACTAGCTCAGGCTTGGGGGACTTATCCCCCAACTCTATCCATGATGAGGGGACGCCGAGGAAAGCCCACGACCATCAACAACTAAATCCAAGTGGCCTTCCCGGTAAATTTGACGGGCGCATCTCGCACGCGCCCAATATCACACATTAAAAGAAAATCATAAGGGGTCGAGCTCATGACCTTAAATGAGCGCATGTCAGGAGGTAACCTGACGGTTTTATATCATTCTTAGTTGATTTTTATTTTTATTTTAGATATTTCTTAGTGTCTAGAGTCTTGCGTCTATAAAAATCGTGACAACGGGCTCTATTTTTAATGACAGGAGATGGAGAACGTGAAATCATTCATATGGAGGATAGCCATTGCAAGGGAGATCGCTCCAGGAATGCGCTCAGGCCTTAGGAAGAGGAAGAAACTGACGGGAGCGAGAAAAACAGAGATTGGAGCAAAAACAGAAAGCCGAGGCTGGAAATTGCAAGCCACTCGGCCGAGTGCACATGTCACTCAGTCGAATGAAGACTCTACTCGGCCGAGTAGAGTACCGATCAGGGAAGATCCTTCTGACCCACTCTCTGTTATTTTTTTAAGTCTACACTACTATTGCCACTCGGCCGAATGACTATGTTACTCGGCCGAGTGAATCAGATACCCTACATGCTTCAAAAATCACTGAGTGGCCTTGCCGCTCGGCCGAGTGGAACTTATCCACTCGGCCGAATGGACAAAATTACTCTATCGAGTCGCAAGTTTTGGGCAGATTTGAAAATTTTTATCACCGAGCCACTCGGCCGAGTACCCTCATAACTCGGCCGAGTTGCCACATCCCCATATAAGCCGCGGGCACTGCGCTAATTCCAAAAATCCCAAATTTTCCAAATTTTCACCCAGCGCCCGAGCCCGATCAGCTTTCTTCGCCCGAATCACCGCCTACCGTCGCCCGAGCCGCTGCTCCACCGCCGACTGACGACCGCCGTCGGTCGCCGATGCCGCCCCACCGTTGATCTTCGCCGGCGCCGCCTTCCCCGCCGCCAGTCATCCCCATTTCACCCCAAATTCATTTTTCTTCTCCATTCTCCCAATCCGTACGCCCATTGCGCCCCAAATTCAAATTAATTCACACACACATATATATATATATCTATTATCCCATATCTTCCCCATGTATATTGATTATCATTCGCTGATTTGATTGTTTGCTTTTCAGGTTAGCTTGGGGGAGCTTAGGGGAGATACAGGACGCTCCAGAGCTTCGCGGAGGAGGCGATTTCTTAGCACTCTACATATTTTGCACTCGCGTCATGCTCAGGTATACTTGTTTCATTATTTACCCCTTCGCATTTTCATTCGGGGTGGGCACGTCTCACGGCACACATGCCGCCTCGCCTTAGGCCACGCACTCGGGAGCCCGCTTCCAAGTGGAAGAAGTCAGGTGATCATGGCTCCTCTTCGCTAGGGCAGACTCCCCTCCACCTTGCCCACCACCACCCACACAGCCGCCTCATACTGCACCCATTCCACCACCTGCACAGCCTGCCCCCGCGTTCGATGCGATGGGGATTACGTTTCGAGATGACGCCCATCGCGCCAGATTTGAGCGTATCTCCCATCTCTCGATCGTACCCACTAGGTTCGCACACATAGCTGACCTTGAGCACCTAGGGGTCCTAAAGGGGCAACTCCAGTTGTATGACAACGTGGGGTGGCGTGATTTCTTGTCGGTGTCGACGGACACTTACATCCACCTGACACTAGAGGTCCTTAGCTCTATCGAGCGGACCCTTGGAGGATGCTCATTTTGCCTGATGGATCAGGAGTGCCAGGTCACTCTTGACATGCTCCGAGCATTCTTCAAGTGGCCCGGTGTCCCTGACCCAGACCGAGCTTACATCCCCACGCACATCCCACCGCCGTCATTCGACACCCATGCTTTCTGGACTCGGATCACAGGATCACCCCTTACCTTTGACCCTAGTCGGGCCAAGTCCTCTGCCGTCCTCTTCCTGTGCCTCCGCATTGCACAGCGCCTTATGGCGACCACTTTTCTTGCGAGGTACGAGCCCTGGACGTTGTCGACGCCAGAGCTCTACATGCTCTATGCGATGACATGCTCTAGGGTCTCTGATGGAGGAGACGTTCTGGTCCCCGCTATAGAGATCGATATCGCCAGTTGGTACATCGACCGCATCATTATTTCAGTCGGTGCTCGTACGCATATCTCCCGCGATGGTCTGATTAGCCTCTTGGCCCTATTGTGCGGAGTTGACCTTCCAGCCGGCTTGCTGAGACCATCTGGCCCAACATCTCTCTCCATAGATGTCATGGCCCGGATGAGGATGCTGCATCCTTATGGCCAGCGCCACTGGGTGTGGCTGCATGGTCCCCACGGTGTCGATTACATGATTCTCCCGAGCATTGCTCGGACACATATTGGACCTACGGCGGGGAGTGGATTCCACCGATAGATCTCCTCATCTCTGTCGCATACGTGCTTGAGCCCGGGGGTGCTCAGCAGGAGCCCCTCCTCCCACCACTTGACCCCGTGATCCCTCAGCCTGCACTTGCTTCGTCTGCCCCTCCCGACACCTCTGTCCACACTTCTGTTAGTGTCGGGAGCATTTTAGCTGAGTCCACCCACACCACCACCACCACTGTGCCCATGTCGATAGATCCCATTTCTACTGCTAGCCTCGAGCATCCCCCCACTGTAGTTGAGTGCGACGAGCCTTCTTTTGCTTCCGCGGTAGAGACCCTTTCTTCATTGTTCTTCTCGACTCCCGGGGAGTCATTTTCTGTACCCTTCACGACCTCCCCTGTCGTCGACCTCATCGTCTCCACCGCCGTTGTATTCTCCGAGAGTGTCGTAATGTCTGTCCCCACGTCTGTGTCACTGACCTCTCTGCCCGCCTCGTCGCTTGCCACCACTGACGTTTCTACTGCCGCTCCTTCCTCTTCGACCATTCCCGTGTCTCAGCCTCCCACAGAGGCTGAGCGACACTTAGCGAGCACATCACCTCCTCACCACCCCACTGTAGCACCCATCCTTTACAGTAGCCGAGCGAGACAGCCCCACTCTTCACATGTTCGTCCTGCTCGACCCGCTGCTCTACCTCCCCCGACACCTTAGTTCAGCACCTATGTGCTCTTGAGGGGACGGTGAGTGGACTTAGAGCAGATTTTCGGGCTCTCTCCGCTACTATTAGTGCTGTCTAGACCTGTATTGCATTGCTTCCAGGTATTCAGGCTTGCCTAAACCAGATTCTTCAGCGTCTGCCTTAGCCACCCACCCCCACCCAGCAGCCTCCACGACCACCGCCTCTGCCACAGGATGATGCTGGTGCACCCCCCACCCACATAGGCACATACTGGATGCCTTCGATATTTTTTGGTGATTATTACGCTGGATATTTTCTGAACCTGCTGATTTTGCACCACTCCTCCACACACTGTTTTGGACACATTTTGGTCATATCTGTCTGTATCTTTTTGGGAGTGAGGGAGTACTTTTGGGGACACCTATCTGACACCATTTTGATCTCTAGTCGCATCACTACATTCCCACTGCATACTTTTTACTTTTTACTTTTTATTTTTTATTTTCATGCATGCATCCTCACCCTCGCCACCCACTTTTTGCCTCTCGGTGTGCCACACTTCGCATATTGAGGACACTGTGCACTTTAGCTTGGGGGAGTGAGTTCTCACACTTTTCATTTTGTGTCGCATTTTATTTTATTTTCTCACATTTTTTCGTTTTACACCTTTTTCACCCACTTTTTCATTCTTTTATCATGCATCACGTTTTTTTATTTCACGAGTGTGCTGCATTGTACAATAGCTTTTTATTTTTTTATCCTTATTTCTTTCATCTTTTTGCTGGAGATGATTTTTCTGTGATGATGATGACGTGGTGTTAGCTTATCTTTATATGCATACTATCTTGTCATGCCATAGTTTTTATTTCAGATATCATATGCTATGTCTTGCTATGCATTTGAAATAGTAACACGCACTTTCATGTATGAATATGGATGAAATTCTTTTATTAGCTGAGTCTGATAATTTATATGTATACTCTTCGTAGAAAACACACCAAGCTTCACGCATTGATTGCTTATATCTGGAGTACTGCTTTCTTTTCTTATATCACTTCTTATTTGCATGAAAATTGTACGCTTCACTTTCAGGTTGAATGAATGAATGTTAGGTTGATATAACTGGATTAGTTTACTTTCTGAGATTAAACTGAGTAGATTACATTACTCTGCTGAAAGTTGTCGTGCACGTCTTATAGAGTGAACCGAGTATTACATATATTTCTTTCTCCACATATCTTGAGCATTATTTTTACACTTATATTCATTGGTGAATCTCCCTTTAGCGGATCCTATATTGGCATTTCCCCCGCTATTAAAGTCCATGCTCCAATACCCCCAAAATCAAAAAAGAAACAAAATACATGAATGTCTTGCTATCATTTGATTTGGATCTCAGATGTATGTATATTCTATGAAAAAAAAGAGAAAAAAAAGAGAGAAGAAAAGAAAAAAATAGAGAAAAGAGAAAAGAAGCTTATACATGATCCCATCTCATACTCTTTCTCTCTTTCTTCCCTCTTTTGTTTTTATTTTTATTGGAGCTCCAAAAATGGGGAATGTACTTATTGATTTATCTAATGCCACCACGCTTATAGATAAGCTTGGGGGAGAGGATCCAATGATGTGTGTGTGAGTGAATACTTGACTATGCATGACAACCTAAGCTAGGTAATTTTCTATACTCGGTAAGATTACTAGAAGTTTTACGAAATCCAGGAATTGAAACTTGGCATGCATTTCAGGAAAGCCATACCTTTCTATTCTTATCGATCCATATTGTGTGATACATCTTATACTCCAAATAGAAAGCATTCAATTGAAAAGTGTGTGGTCTATGACTATGTATACCGCTTTAGATTCTTCAGACGATGTTAATCCTAGAATGATTCCATATTTCATATTGTTTTGATATTCTTAGGTTTTCTGTTTTGAATGCATCCTTATATTATGATATCGAGATAAAAATCTTTGGCATGTGTTTTATCTTCGCCGTGAGTTATATGAGTAAGCAAAACCCACGTCCTGATAAAATAATCTAGCACATCTCTCTCTTTGTTTTCTTTCCTAATTCCTTTTTCTTTTTCCATTTTCTTTATTTTTTCCATCAAGTTTGCCTTTTACTCATCTTCCTCGAGGACGAGTAAGAGGTAAGCTTGGGGGATTTTGATCAGTCCATATTTTATACCTTTTTTCTGCATGTTTGCATGTCGTTTTGATCGCTCATATCGTGTTTTTCATGATTATTCGACGATATTGCGTTGCTCTTCACTATTTCTTGTTTTTGTCGTATTTCAGGAAATATGGAGCGATCTGGATCGAATTTGAGATCAAAGGATTTGCACGCACTTAGGAGTGTCGCCCGCGGCTCATTCGAGGACTTATCAGCGATGGAGGATGAACAGAAGAAGAAGGAAATCAATAGGAGCGACGAGGAGGAGAGAAGAAGAAGAAATGAGCTCAACAGCACACCACTCGGCCGAGTAGACCACTCACTCGGCCGAGTAAGAAGCCTTACTCGGCCGAACGGAACGGATACGCACACGATGTTTTTTAGCGTATACTCGGCCAAACAAAGGAAGCCCACTCGACCGAGTGAGAAAGTTCTCGCCTGAGTGGTACAGGGAATTCATCCAGAGAAAGGCCCAAGTTACTGGAATTTTCAGAGATCCTGAGGATGCCCACTCGGTCGAGCATGAATGCACACTCGGCTGAGCATGAATGCTCACTTGGTCGAATGACGAAGTCCACTCGGTCGAGCCACCCCCAAAGACAGACCCTGAAAACCCCCGATGTTACTGTTTTTCTGCATGTTTTGTCACTCGGCCGAGTTACAAGGGTCATTCGACCGAGTGACCCTCTCAGCTTGCTGTTAGGGTTGAGATTTCTGGGCTGTGCAGGGGCAGTTTGGTCACGATTTTCTGGACGATTTTAGAGGGTATTTAAACACTGTTTTTGCCCTAGTTTAGGGGAGACTTGAACTATATTTTTTAGACTTTCTTTTAGGATTTGGACGGCTAATCTTTTGTGAATTCTCAGCTGGAGATCGTTGGCATCAACATTGGTTTGTCTATTCCTATTAAAAACTCAATTTTTATGCATTATTTCTCTTTTGCAATGAATTGTGCCACGATTATTGTTATTATTTCTGAGATTTGCATGATACTTAGTGAGTAGTGCCGTCGTCCTAGGGCATGTGGATGAACCCTATGGACCCTCTCTCTGAATTGTGATGAATTTGTTGATTTGTTGCTAGAATTGATTAGGGTTAGTTGTGGTTGATTGATTACTGGTAGCTAAGAATTCATATCGATTGGGATTTGCAAGAGATTGGATCCCAATTGATAGGAAGGCCTAGATATTTGATTTAGATTGACAATTGGGTTTCTCCAGATTTGGTTTGCAAGCGAATGGACCAAAGCTAGGATTTTTAATTGTGAATCTATACTAATATTCGTTTGCAAGAGATTGGATGAATAAGACATATCATAACCTTGGTCGTAGCTCGAGTTTGCACGAGAGTGGGCTCGAGATAGGATTGCATAATGATGTCGTTCTTCACGCTAGCAGCTTAGGCTAGGGTTTGCACGAGAGTGGGCCCTATCCTAGGTTTGCTATAGACCGGAAATAGCGTGAAAGCGTGAGCTTGGTTCTACATTAAGTTGCGACTAGTTCACCTATATTCAAGCTTAGCAACAATGAAATTTATGAATCACAAGGATGAGAGACGGTCCGTAGTGGAGATTTCATATCCCTTGATGCTTTTTATTATATTGATATTTTCTTGATACTTGAACGATTGTGACTATTACACCAAACCATTCTTGTTCTCTTGATAGCTAGGTGATTTGAATAAGACACGGTCATTTGTCCTCCCTGAGTTCGATACCCGCTCGCCGCTACACCATGCGCTTGCGGTAAAACTACAAGTCATTTTTCGGGTATACATCCGGACACGATCACTAATGCTTTCCTAAATAAGAAGGATGAGAGGTACAAGGCAAAGGGGAAGAAGCATTGGAAATGAAAGAAAAAGAAGAATCCCACTTTCATTGGAACTTGGGACGAGTCCTCGTCCAATGACTCAAGTGATGATGAAGATGATGATAAGGAATGGACGTTCACTTCCCTCATTCATGATGATGACTTCTCGGACTTGCTTATTCTGTGTGGTGCTAAAAGCAAGAAGCCCAGTGGAAATTTGGCACTCATGGCGATTGAGGATGACTACTCAAGCTTGAGTTCAAGCAAGGAGGAAAGTGACGAGGAGAGTAATGAAGAAAAGGAGGAGGAAACCATGGAGGACCTCCGGAAAAACAATGAGGTAATGTTAGCATCTCTTCATAAACTAGCTAAACCCTTGACTTCACTAAAATCTAAGCATGATGCTTTTTTAGCTAGTCAAGGGAACACTCCTCTATTGCTTGTAATATTTCACATATGCATGCTACATACACAATAGGTGTTGATGAGAAAGAAACACTTCTTTCTTAAATCAAGGAACTTGGCATTGAAAATGACATATTGAAAGCCAAGAACCTTGATTTAGACTCTCGCGTTTCTACCCTTACATTGAAATGTGATGAGGAATCCCGTAAACTTCAAAAATTTGTGACATCAAGGGATAACCTCATTGATTTGCTCAAACAACAACAATCGGCAAATCATCATGGGGGTGTGGGTTTTTACTCAAATGTTGGTTCCAAACATACCATTTCTTCTCAAAGTGCTAAAAAAAATCATATCAAGCACCCAAGAAGAATCACCCTGCTTTCTTATATAACCACACTAACCCCAACAAGAAGCATGTTAGTCACGGATTTGTGAATGTGAATCAAAATGGTTCATTTTATGCCAAGAGGCAAGCCATTCACAACAAACATGCGAAGAAAACTTTTTCTACACCAAAGCATGCTTATCCCTCTAATACAAAGTTTCACCCCAAAATCACTTGTCTTAAATGTGAATCTTTAGGACATTATGCAGATCGTTGTCCTAAGATGAAGCCTGGCAAGATGACTAGGAATGCCATGAAACTTTGGATTCCAACCAATGTGGGGTTATTAGAGAGGGAGGCATATATTCAATCACTAGTCAACAATGTGATATGTTATAGTGATTACGTCAGAAAATCAAACTCATCTTGGGTTTGGTTGCCAAATGTATATATCCACACAACACATGATTGGTTGGTTGGATGTGTAATTATTGCATATTTATTTGCATCCAACTTGTGTGTTTGTGTGTGTCCCATTGTTTCGAAAATTATTTTCAAAATCTATATTAGGAATAGATCTATGGGATTTGCTATGTCATATATGCATTATTTGACCATGTATATGACATAGCGGGAGTTTATATGCTATGAATTTTAAAGAACCTATTTTTGAAGCGTATGTTTACCCCTTTGATGAGTTTGGGAGTTTTCCAACCAATATTGTTGGATATTACTCAACTTTCATCATTTGACATTGGATTTTTGTGGATGATTTATTTTAAAATCAATGTCAAGTTTATCAATGCGTAAGCTTAAATTTTTATGATTTTGCATTGATATGTCTCATGACTCCATAATTTGTTTTGAGATCATTGAGTCCACGTTTGACCTATTTAATGATCTAGGTGGAGCATGGTAGAGTGATTTAATACCTACTTATATATCTTTCATTTGGTATAAAACATTTTCTTTTCTCAGTGTCATTTAACATTTGTTTGGGCTTATTTTTTTTCCATGGGGAGAGTTACTTTTCTTTTCCATGGGGAAAATTATGTGTCCACCTTTTTGAAAATGACAAGGGGGAGTTATTTGTATGTGAAAATTGTATGCATGTATGCTTGATAAATGATATTCATTTCATTATGCATTATTTTACATACTACCCCTTATATGCATAATGGTGTATGTTTACATTATTATACGGGTATGCATATAAGTAGGGGGAGCCATTAGCATGTGTCATCATCAAAAGGAGGGAAAATGTTGGGTATTGGCTAATTAGCCGACTTCTATTTTGTTTGGTTTTGATGATGATCACCTAATTATATTTATTGCTAATGACTCTCATTGTTTAGTCTCAGTATTATCTTGATGTTAATCTTGGTGAGTAGAAAAAGCAATAGGTATGAGATGATGGAGCAAGGCTATGGAGCAAGGGGATTCATTAAGATATTGCACTTCATTGTATTTTATGTTTCATCTTCATGTAATCTTATCTTTCTTTCATAGATTACTTATAACCTTAATTAGATGCACAAACACACACACATATGCATCATATTCCATCATAGGATTCCTTTGAAGCATGTTGAACCCATCTTATTTGGTCCATTACTCTAAACACACATGGGTGTGCAATTTAGAGTTGGATAGACGCCTGGTGAAGGGTCAGCAAATGACTAGCGTGTCAGATTTATTAATTTGTTGACACTACCGTGGATCAAAAGCCTGATGGTCATTGACCAGGCACCTTGTACAGTGGTCCAGATGCCTGGTATATGTATTCCAGACGTCTGATCAATTAGAGCCAACATTTCAGTGCTCTCTGTTTTCATAATTTGTTTTCTACAGTCAGTCTGTATTCAAACTACTATTAATTTTTCTGTAGTTGGAATTTCTTGTCCATTCCAAATCCATCAATTAGTAAATCTTGTTAGTTTCCCAACGCATCTTGAATTACCTCAATCATTGTTCAATAAGGGTGTTATGACTATTTTGGTGATCGAGTATTTTTTTTGAACAGATTCTATCAACGTCTGAAGTCGTTTCGACAAACGTCTGAACAGTGTACCAGACGTCTAGTCACTCTACTCCAGACATATGGTCACTTAGAAATCTGCCCGTTTATAGCCGTTGGGAGATATTTTCATGGAGCCGTTTTCTTGTCTTTTGTACAAGATTGAGGGCTTATTTAAGCTCGGTTGAGAGGTGGTTTTTGGCACCAATGCTAATTGATTTAGAACTCTTTTAGAACCAAAAATTTAGAGAATTTTTCTATCTCTCATTTCTCTTTCACTTTGGTTAAAAGTTTTCATGCATTAACATTGCATCAAGAGAGAGTTTTCCAAGAGCATCATCTTATACATCAAGCACTTGGTGTTTCAATCTTAATGACTTTATACACATTGGTAATATCTATCTAGGCATAGGTAAGATTGTTTCTTTTTCTTTTATTTGGTTACGAAACCTAGTACTTGGGTTGTGAGTACATAAGGGGGGTTTATGTTACGCCCCGCTTCCCAAAAATATGGAGGCGAAGCGTGAGAAGGTCCGCTCAGACTTGAAGCTACAAAGCTGCAAGTCCGATAAGCGTCAATCAAATTTAAAACTGCAGGTCCTTGCAACGCGAGCGAAACAAGATAATATTAATGAAATGAGACAAAAGAATAATCTCAGAATATCCATAAATAAAAATTCCATCATCGCAGAAAAAGCCACCAGGCTGAAATAAAAGAGAGTCTACAGGCCCAAAACATGGCCAACAAAAGTACATCGTACAAAACAAGGTGACACGCACCGACAACTAACAACAAACCTAAAACAAAAGAAAGCTCAGCAAAGTCACCAAGGAAGATCACTGACATCCACAAAACTCCTCCTAGGCAGACATGGACTCAGGCTCAGCGTCAGCAACACATCACGTACACAGCAACGGTCTCTGGCTGAGGTCTAACATGTGACACCCAAAAGAGCAAGGGGCACATGTCAGCAAGTCTACAAGAGACTTGTGCAAGGAAACTGGAAGTAGGCAAAAGTAAAGCAACCTAGCAATTCTAGCATGAATGCGATGACATGGCAGTTAAAGTATGAGTGCAACAGGTACAGTAAAGTAAAGTACGAGCATGGCATTTAAACATGTCATGGATGACAAGTATTACATGAATCATTCACAAGACAAGAAAAGTAAGCACCTCGTGCACAGAGATTCCGTCTTTTGGCTAGAGGGCTGATCAGGCCACTCCTAAGCTCAAGTGAACGTTTATCCCTACCCCTCCACGTGTATCGAGCCAGGGCCTTACCCCCGAACGGTACTGCTCGCTTCTAGATCACGAGCCAGGAAGTGTTTTTAACAAGTATGGCATAGGGGTGCACCTAGCCGGTCCAGGAAACCGGGCATTGGCTTTTGACCAACACATGAGGCCCGTTTCCCTGGAAGTAGTATTCAAGGAGTACAAGTATTGTAGCGTGTGCTACGAATGCAACAATCAACTTGGATGACATGTAGAATGCAATGCATGGCGGTAAAAAGTGCGTACAGATAAGGAAAGTAAACGTGACAGTTTAGTATGCATGAACAACAAGTTTAAAGGGTTGGATCTAGCTTCGTTGTCAAGCTAGATCAATTAGGTGACGGATCTAGTTTCGTTGTCAAACTAGATCAAGTAGGCGTCTAGCCAGCTATCATTTCACTGACTAGTCTCTTTTATGCTAGAAACAAGGAAGAGGCCTAAAAACATGGCCCTAAACAAGAGTTGGCAAGTTTCACTTGCCTGCAAGTATCACGTCTGAGCACACCGTCCAATGAGTCCAAAAATCACAATTATCCTACGTGCACAAGTCCACCGGCCTAAAGTCCATATTATTAATCTTGATTAGTGAATTTAAAACATTTAAAAATACTTTAAAAATACTGATTTTAGTCTTGATTAGCATGCATTGGGTTGGGGGTCCTAGGGGTGCAAAGCGTTACCTCAACACGACGTGAAAGCTACACCGGCGTCGGGTAGCGACGCCGGGGGTTGAAATAAAAGAACGCGCTCCAAGTCCTGATTCCAAATTAGTTTCCTCGCTGGAAATTTCAGAGCAATCAACCGGAGAAACGATTCCAGATTCCAAAGCTAGCACGTGCGACGACGGGCTACGACGTGTCGCAACGTCGTACGCGGAAAATCGTCGAAGAGCACGCACCTAGGTGGGGCCCACAGTAGTCCTAGGGACCTTTGGGAGACCCACAATACCTCTGAAGAACTTGGGGGGCCCACGGAGGCAAGTGGTGCGACGGATGCGGGGTTGCGACGAGTGGCTCTCGGTCGTACCTAGCCAATGCGGGGGATTTGCTCGGTCAGACGCGGGGAACGGGGCTGTGCAACGTTTGGGTCGGTCGCAGCAGCGGTGCGGGGCTGTCTCCTTCGGTCAGAGCGGTAGGGTGGGTCGGTCGTGCGCTTGGGAGTGGGTCGTTGCAACGTTGCAACGTTGCAACGAGCGGCGAGCGGTCGATGCGAGCGGGCGCTTCGGTCAGGCGTGGGGCGATGCGGGCGATAGCTGCGGGCGACGGTGCGGAGTCGATGCGGAGCGGGGTGCGGGCCAAGCCCTCGGTCAGACCGAGGGAATGGAGCGGGGATGGCTGTGCTGCGATGCGAGCGGCGATGGATGCGGGGTGGCTAGCGGTCGGAGCGGGGAATTTTGCTTGGTTTTCTCGGTCGGTGCGGCAGCCGTTTGTCGCAACGTTGCGACGAATCGTCGCAACGTCAAATTTGGGTTTTGGAAGAGGCTAGGGTTAATTTCTTGCGAAAATGGGTCTTCCTAGGGGTTGTTTATATAGTGTAGATGGGTTGACTTGGTCTAGGGCTAAATCTAATAGGATTAGAAGTTTAAAATAATTTAAAATTTGAAATTCAACTTCTCCAACTCACCCAAGGATTTGACCTGGTCCAAATGAGCTGGAAATTGGCTCAAAAATTCTTTAAAATGTTTAAAACTCAAATAAATTTTATTTAGACGAAATTAATTTAAAAATAAATTATTAAAAATATTATAAACCTTGTTAAAAATATAAAAGTGGTCAAATAAACTCCAAAAATTATAAAATAAATATCAGGGTGATCGTGATGACGAATGTGAGCTAACTAAGAAGACGGATCTCAATTTCGACGTCAGACACGAAACTAAAAATAGAAACGTCTCCCGTCAAAAGTGAAAATCGTCACGTCTCATCGGGTAAGATTAAATTGTGGGAAAATGACTCGAGAAATGTCGTTCCAAGATAGTGCCACTATTTAATACTCTCAGAGACGTTCACAACGGCATATCACACGAAAGTGTTCACAAACAAATAAAGTCTAAAACAAACACGTGCATGGCCAAAAGCACGTGCACGAACAACGTACGATGAAAAGTGGTCGTTACAGTTTAATCCACTTGGAGAGTTTCTCTCAATACCCATGTTTAGGGATTAATCCCGGTTTAGGGACTGTAGCTCGTAAAGACTGTGCTTTTGTGTCCTGGTGTAGGTAGCATTAGTGGATAGGCCATCGATCTGGTGTAGGGCGATGGGACTGGAGTAGGATCTCCGGTGTAAGGATCCGAACCAAGATAAAATCCTTGCCTTTGTGTTTGCATTGTCTCTTTGATTTGTGATTGTGTGCAATTATATTCCGCATTACTTAATTAGTTTTAATTAGTATTTTAATTGGCAATACACTATTCACCCCCCCAGTGTTGCTTAGCATGCGGGTGACCCTACAATTAAACCCTAGAAGAAGTCTCAAAAAATCGTCCACAACAATCTTTTTTATATCCCCCAAAAACCTGGCAGTGAATCGGGTCATAAAACTGGAATTTACAGTGACACTGCCGTACTCGAAAGCAGCACGACAATGCTAGAATTCCAGCTTTGCAGCCCTGACTTTCAGAAAAATAAATCACCCCGAACTTAGAAAATTACAAATAAATATGCATTGGAATTGTTACAATGCGCTCTACGACTGAAAAATAGGTTGATGAATAAAAAGCTACATGATTAAGAGTATAAATCCATTCGTTGCAGTGCTATGGCACTTTTGCTCTTGAGGATGACACGGCCGTGACGCCAATTGACAATGCCGTTGTCACGCCCCGCTTCCCTAAAATGGAGGCGAGACGTGAGAAGGTCCGCACGAGAGTGGGGCTGTGAAGCCCCAGACCCGATAAGCGTTCAATTTAGTATAAGAAGGTCCCTGTAATCGCAAAAAGGAACAACAACAATAATAATAAAGAGACGGATAAAAATACCAATCCCAAAGTTCGTCCATAAAATATTCCACATCACAGAAAAGCCACCAGGCTAACAGAAAAAGAGTCTAAGGCCCAGAACAAGGCCAACAAAATAACACAAACATAACAGAGTATCAACTAGGTGCCACGCACCGACAACTAAGCAGTCTAACAAAAGTAGCTAAACAACGACACTAGGACTGATCCCCAGTGTCAACGTAGTCCTCAATCAACGCGGGCTCTGACTCAGCGTCAGCGAACACCACGTCCTCAGCAAGTAACTCGGGCTCAGGCTCTAACATGTGTCACCCAAAAGAGAGAAGGGGCACATGTCAGCAAGTCGAACGACTTGTGCAAGGAAACGGGAATAAAGATAAACTAGCAACCTAGCAGTTAAAATATGGTGCATGGCAAGTAAAGTAAGGTGGTAACAAGTAAAGTAAAGGAGAGTACAAGTGGCTAGTGGTTGTTGTGGCAAGTAGCGTCAGGTAACAAGTACAAGTACAAGGGATCACTCAACGAGTGCCCTATGCCCTCAGGCTGTGTTCAAGTGTCAAGTACAAGGGATCACTCAACAAGTGCCCTATGCCCTCAGGCTGTGATGAGCTCGTCTTCTGGAACACGAGCCAGAAAGTGTATTTAACAAGTATGGCGTAGGGGTGCACCTAGCCGGAACAAGTAGCACTAGTATGTAGCGAAGCTACACAATCACGATGAGTATTCAAGCATGCAAAATGCAATGACATGAACATATTCGCGTATCGTTAATTGTATTTAAACGTGACAGGAAAAATGCAATGGCATGAACAGATATCCGCGTACCGTTTATTTGAATTAAACATGGCAGTTAAAAATGCAATAGCAGTTAAGGATGCATGGATGACATGAACAGTTAATACGCGTACCGTTTAGGGAAATTAAACGTGACATACAAGCATGATGAGGGTGACGGACCAAGCTTCGTTGTCAAGCTAGGTCAAAGGCGTCTAAACGGCTATCCTTTCACCGTCTAGTCTCTTTTACGCTAAAGCAAGGTAAATGGCCTAAGACATGGCCCAAATCAAGAGATGCAAGTTTCACTTGCCTGATACCGGGATTGACGAGCAATGAAGATCGTCACACAAGCTAACTACGGAAAGATTCGCTGTTATGGCAAAACAATCATTAGCATAAAGATCCTAAATAAGTTTCTTATTAGAACCCTAATCATCTAATCAATCCATTTTATTAGGGTTTCACAATGTCAATGTGGGTTATGTTGAAATTAAAGGAATCGAGTATTACCGCGTAAGGAACGGAAGAATAACGCCGAGCAACCACGGCGACGGGAGAAACGCTCCGGGGAACCTAGGGTTCAGATCTGGAAATGACTGGGGAAGTTTGGAGAAATAGGGTTTTGGGGGATTTGGGGATTTTGATGGAGATTTGGGGAAGATGAGAGGTGGAATGAGTGGAGGGAGGGTTTGGATGATGGAGGATGAGCTTGGATGGAGGAAATAGGGTTTGAGGGAGATGGGGGCTCAAAGGGGGAAGAAATTAGGGTTTTAGGTCGTGAGGGAGGAGAAGAAAACGTTTGGAGGGGTATTTATAGAGTTTGGTGGCGGCTAGGGCAAAACTATGGTTTCCTGCACTGCTTAGTCGGTCAAAGACCAACTGCTGACCGACTAGTTTGAGATCTAGTCGGTTGGTTGAACAACGTAGACCGACTAAGTGTAAACAGTAACTCCAGTCGAAAACCTGAACTAAGAGTTAGTCGGTCTGAGTACATAACTTGACCGACTAGTTTGATAACTAGTCGGTCGAAGGATGAACTTAGACCGACTAAGAGTAAACAGTAACTAGTGTCAAAAATAGTTGATGTGTTAGTCGGTTAAAGAAGCATTGCCGACCGACTAGTTTGCAACCTAGTCGGTCAACCAACGTTCTTAGACCGACTAACGATAAACAATAACTCCTGAACAATTTTAGAAGGCCAACTAGTCGGTTCAAGAAGGATTTTCGACCGACTGGATCGTCATCTAGTCGGTCGGTGGCCCCTCTTACACCGGCTAATGTGCATAAAAAATTCCGATACGGAGCGCGGGGCCCCGGGATCGATTCCTAAGACTCCTAGGCTTGATCTAATAGTAAGATACGACCGTTATGAAGTCCGTCACGAATGACATACTTCGAAATTGACAATCCTAGGGAAGAAACGAGAAAATACGACGAATCGATCGAAAACGAAAGCTACGGAGACGTAAACCACACGTGAGGGGAAAATCCACCAAAACATATATTATATTATAATAAATCCATATACATGAAAAGAAGTCGTTACAGCCGTGCCGTCTTTAGCTCCCAGTGGCTTCCTTCGACTCGCCAATCCGTGCAACACGACTGTGTCTGTAGACATCATTCTATTTTAATTTAGACATGGCCTTGTAGCACGGCCGTGCCACTGAACTACATCTCCTCTCCTTGGACTGATACGATGAACGGCCGTGCGTTTGCATGGACGGCCGTATTGCCTGTGCTTTGGCCCTTCTCTTCTCTTTATCACTTCCGATCTCAGCCACTTCTTCTTCCTTGCTCCTCCCATCATCCATTTTCATTGTTTTACGCACTTTTCAACCTGAAACACACAAAACATCCCTAAAGCGTGAATGAACGGAAATAAACAAAAAGTAGATAACAGATGGGAGAAAAAGTATGAAAATGCATGGGTGAGAAGGTGAAAATATGTACAAAATATTCACTCAACACAATGATTTTTCAATGGAGTGGCTTCCCACCTGGGCTCTATGCCTCAACTCTGACCCTAAACACTTGAGTCTCTCACGCTCTTTTATTACCAAAAAGATGGAAACAAATTTGATCACCCTTCTGGGTAGCGATCATACCGTACAAGATATTGTTTCAGAGTCTGGGCACAAAGATAACTTTTGAGTGAAGCTATTAACAAAAAGATCTAACACCAAAATAAAAACTGAAAGAAGTCATTGTGGTGTAGATCATCCCTTAACAAACTTGTAGGCGCAAATTATACTTGATTCCGACATGTGTAGATCAAGTTGTCGTCGTTTAAGTTTCACGTCTGCAAATCCTCCTTTTTCTTCTTCTTCTTCTTCGTGCACTTGAGGCTTGGATGATGGTGATTGAAGGATGGCTAGCAAGGATGGTGAACTTTGGAAATTTTGGCTAGTTGCTTCAATTCTTTTCTCTCCAAGAGATGGCTCTCGCTTTTATAGGGGATAAGGAGTTTTCTTCAATTCAGAATTCTTGTTCTTCTAATCTTCTTTCAAATCTTCAAACAAATCATCAATGATTTGATAGGCATCAATGATTTGTAAACTCCTCTTTAAATAGGTCTTCAAATATATTAGAAACTCCACATAATTGATTGGAGTCAAAACTAGGTGTTTGACTGGTCAAAGTGGTCAAATTAGGATTTAAATTGAATTCTGATACTCGACACGGGCATGTGCCAATTCGGTACGTCCGTGTTGTTTGAACTCTAGCCTTCATGTGGATTTCACAAATTCGACACGACCGTGTTGCGATTTTGCATAATCGTGTGGCTGCCTGCAGGCAACTTCATAATTTACTGTTTATTTGACACTGTTGTGTCTGCTCTAGCACAGCCGTGTTACTGGCTGCAGAAAATCAATGAAGTTACTGTTTATCTTAAGACACGGCCATGTCAACTCTTGCACGACTTTATTAATTTTTCCATTCATGTATATTTCTGATTCTGACACGCATGTCCGTGAAGCTGACATGCACGGCCATGTAGCTGACACGAGCGATCGTGCAACCCTTTTTTGCCCATATCATCATCGTTTGACTTTTGATTGACCTAAAACTTACTCGATATACATATTAGATCCAAATGACTTGTTTGGCATCATCAAAATTAAGTTTTGGCTTAAGTTAGAGGACTAACTTTGGCCAAGAATAATTACAAGTTTGCCTCTTTGAACCATTACTCTCATAATTTACAATTTTGTTAATATTGTTTTGCGTACGCATTTGTACCTGAAAAAATACTTAACAAACACATCAAAAATATTCATGAAGGCTTGTTATCATTGAACAAGAAATCATAGATCATTGTATCCAACATCGTTTTATCCAACAGATCCACATGTTAGGTATTAGTGTTTAAACTAATATTGTTTTGATGATGATCACAACATTATGTTGTTGCTAATGACTATCAATGTTTTAGTCTCATGCTTATCAATTGAAGCATTTCAATTTGGCGACTAAATGCTTGATGCAAGGATGGACACCAAAAGGAGCATTGCCAAAGCTTAGAGCTTAATGAAGGAAAGCTCATCAAGAGGTGCCAATGCTTAGAAGATGATGGGGAGATCAAGGCTACTCAAGCTTGAATACTAAGACTATAGGAGAAGCAATTATAATCAATGTAACATTTCATTACTTACTTTTCTCTTTTTGAGTCTAGGAATTTGTAATGCCTTGATAGATGGTCATACTCATTCATGCATATGCTTCAACCATCTTAGTGAACCTTAAGATCTTGATAGAATCCAACCTAATAGATTCCACATGCCATGAAGGCAGGACAGGCGACTGGTGATTACCCGACGCCTATCCATCCTTCTACAGGCGGCTGTGATGCACAGGCTCAAGTCAAATTTCCTTTACTCTATCTTGAGCTTTTGGTGCAGGCGACTGAAGAACAAAAGACAGGTGCCTATCAACCATCAGGCGCATGACAATTGTTTAGAAGTCGCATGTATACCAAAGTGCGTAACTTGTCAATTTTTTGCTTCATTCCATCTTATGGGTCAGTTGACTGAAGTTCAATTGTCAGTCACCTATCATCCTTCAAGTGCCTGGAAAATGTTCTTCAGTCCTTTGAATGCAAAAGTGTGAAAGTTGACATTTCTCTGCTCCTTTCCATCCCTCGTGGCAGTCGCCTGCTGAAGCCTTTACAGGCTTCTGCACAGGGTACAGGTGCCTTTGTAGTCTGCTACAGTCGCATATCTTTGTTCATCAGGTGTCTGTCCGAGCCGTAAACTGCAAAAAAAGTCCTTGCCGATTTTGTTGTTTGGGCATTTTGCTTGGATTAAGCGGGTTTTCTTGGCTTCCTATATATAGGAGATGGCCTATTTCTATTAGAACTCTTGATTAACATTGCATATCATTGAGAAACACTAAGCCACTCTTAATCCTCTCATTTCCCTCTTAGAGCTCTAATCCTCTTCATGCATTGAAGCTAGCTCAAGGGAAATCCTCCAAGTGCATCAAAGCACATCTCAACACTTGGAGTCCTCTTCCATGCCTTGCATTCATATTGAGTAAGTTTCTCTCATCAAGGCATAGGTAAGAGTATATTTGTTTCATTTGTTTCTTGAAACCCTAACTTTCTTTGTGAGAGTTAGTTTCTCTCTTTGTGAGAGTTTAACCCTAACTTTCTTTGTGAGAGTTAGTTTCTCTCTTTGAGAGAGTTTAACCCTTGTGTAGGGTTGGTTGAGTACATCTAAACACTTGGAGATCCTCTTCCATGCCTTGCATTCATATTGAGTAAGTTCCTCTCATCAAGGCATATGTAAGAGTATATTTGTTTCATTTGTTTCTTGATATCCTAACTTTCTTTGTAAGAGCTAGCTCAAGAGAAATCCTCCAAGTGCATCAAAGCACATCTCAACACTTGGAGATCCTCTTCCATGCCTTGCATTCATATTGAGTAGGTTCCTCTCATCAAGGCATAGGTAAGAGTATATTTGTTTCATTTGTTTCTTGAAACCCTAACTTTCTTTGTAAGAGTTAGTATCTCTCTTTATTAGAGTTTAACCCTAACTTTCTTTGTGAGAGTTAGTTTCTCTCTTTGTGAGAGTTTAACCCTTGTGTAGGGTTGGTTGAGTACTTCCTTTGTGAGAGTTAGGTTCTCTCTTTGTGAGAGTTCAAATCCCTTGTGTAGGGTATCCCTTATGTGGGATTGTATTCACTACCTTGTGTAGGATCATAGTGAACATTTGGTGTGGCTGGATGTATCCAAGTTGGGGAACCAGTGTAAAATCATGTGCATTTGCATTTGCTTGATTGTGTTGTTTAAATTCCTCTTGCACTTATAATTCCGCATTTGCTAGTTTAATTTTTAATTACACGATTATTGCCTTTACTCTCTTCAACCCCCCATCCTCGCCTCTAGAGTGTTTATTATTAATATTGCAAGGTGTTTTGCAAGGATGCGCACCCCCAAAAAGGCAACCACACCCTCACTCCCAAGTGCAACGATGTCAGAGCAATATATTCCCATGAGTTTGGGGTCGAATCCACAGGGAGGCATTGCTTATACTACCTATCGATTCCTAGGTTGATTATGCTTCGAATTTATTGTGGTGAATTACAAAGGCGGTCATAATAGTGACGGAGGTGAAATGCGAGGGTGTCACGATCAGTAAGGCACAACTGACAACTCCACACAAAAATAAAACAAATAAAAAAGGAAAAAATTGAGAGAAAGATCGCTAGGGTTTCGGAATTCCCCGCTAGGAATTTCGGGCTTGGGTATCAGGTTAAGGGTCCTTTCGTCGAACTACAAATGAGGGTAGGAGTGTCACATCCGAAAATAGAAACAGGTACTTAACTTGCATTGTCCTTGTCTAACGTATCCCTATGCTCAGCCGCTTTCATAATGAGCTTCATACATGGATACATGCATTACGCTCGACACTCGTGATGTGTCATTATATTCCACATTTTATCTATATGATTACACATCAAAACGATTGCTCAATTACACATTTCATACGCTTTTATGCTCATAATTGGAACTATCATACTTTATGAGTGTTTGGTTGTATTTCAGGGAATATCGAGCGATTTGGAGTATATTGGAGGAGAGAGTGCATGCTTCGACACCGGAGCTCCTGAGGTGCCACGTTCGGTGACTCAAAGCTGCTGGGGAGCAAGGAAGGGGCAAGAGAGAAGGGACGAAGAAGAGGAGAATGAAGAAAGCATGGTTCTATAATACCATGACGCATGGATTCCAGGTCACTCGATCGAGCTATGATGCGACGAAGGAATCGAGCTACCCAAAGTGCTGGAAATAGGACATCCGTGCACTTTTTTCAAATCTTCTATCACCTGGGATTTTTCAGTATTTTTCTGATATTTTTCCCAGATAGTAGACTTCAAGACGGTTCCAAAGCCACTAAGAACGTGCCAATCGAAGGTCGGATGAGCTCTGGGGAATTTCTGCAAGATGATGCTGCAGTGCTGAAATATGTTTTCAGCAGCCAACTCGACCGAGCAGACCCTACTCGACCGAGCAGAGCGCTGCAGTGCTAAGATTTGACTGAACAGCAACCTACTCGACCGAGCAGCTGCCTACTCGACCGAACAGCTGCCTACTTGACCGAGCAGTGTGCCTACTCAATCGAGCAGACCCTACTCGGTCCGAGCAGGCAGTGCAACGTTTGGGCAATGATTCCAGATTTTCTGACGGCTCGACCGAGCAGCCACTTACTCGAACAAGCAGCTACCTACTCGGTCCGAGCAGACTCTACTCAGACCGAGCAGACAGACCGATGTTTTGGGCGATGGATCCAGACTTCTTACGACTCGACCGAGCAGCCACCTACTCGACCAAGTCACCGTGGGCCCAGATGTTATGTTGTGTCTGGATTTTGGGGACGATTTGGAGAGGGCTTCTGGGGGGTTGTTTTTGTGGGGGGTTTTAGGGAGGAATTGGCAGCCGTCAGCGGGGGGGACTTTTTGTATACTTTTTAAGAGTTTTTAGAGAGATCTATCAAGTTTTGGGAGACGATCTTTTTGGGAGTTTGGTTATGCCCTAGGCCCCTCCCTTGTATCAAGATAATTACTTTTACCCTTTTGAATTCCATTATTATTTCTTTGTGGCTTCTTATTGTTTTATATCTCTTTGATGCATCCTATGATGAATTCTCTTGCTATTATCGAATCTTCTATTGCTATCATACTTGAGTAATTCCATCTAGGGCTAATGGATTAGCCCTAGGATCTTAGGATTTAGAGGCAAAGATAGGATTTTTATTTTGGTTGATATAAAAGGGGCTGTATTTTGGTTGATCTAGCAAAATCCCTTGGGTAACTCGTACTGAGATCGTGCCTAAGGTCGGTGGAATCGATTAGTTTAAGGAATAACCTTGGGATTTAGTTAGGGGAATTAGTGGATCCAACCGAGGTACATGACCAAGCCCGGCTCGTGCCTTGATGGGATCCACCGACAAACTATATCACTAATTGACGGCTACCGCCATTGCGTCAATAAGAGCCACCAAAATACCTCGAAGCTCTAACCCACGGGAGTGGTACGAGTTGAGAGCGTTCGAACCACGAGAGTGGTGAGAACTTTGTGGATCCTTAATGCACGTATCGTATGCACCTATCGCGAGAGCAGGGTTAATGTGATACGTTAGATTCATGATGCCCAGACACATGAATTCACTTCCTAGATGCTACAATCCCCAATAAAACCAATGCAACTAAGATTCCTAGCCTAGTGTCGACATCCGATGGTCCTAGTGGCGAGTCCTAAGGGCTTAGTCTTTTTGTATTTTATTCTTTTATATCGTGTGGAATCCCATGTTTGCGATATCGAGTGACATGACCTTCGCATCCATCACCATTACAACATTCCATTTTCCACATCCACCAATAAATTTGCAAGTCTATCTCAACCTAAGAGTAGATAGGTAGTATAGCACTGCTTCCCCGTGTTCGATACCCGCTTGCCACTATGTCGTGCGCATGTGGTAAACGACATCGTTTCGGAGTTAGTTCCTGGAAGATCAACTGGTTCTTGTATCACAGATCCGTATCCACTCTCATGATCTACAAACTGAGATACTACACTATGGTTGGTTCTATCAGTCAGGCTACTCTCGTAGTCATCGACTATCGGATTAGGGATTAGAAATAATCCCTAGTGCATGAGTCACTCTCATGATCACAAGCCCTAGAAGATGATGCTAATCCCTAATCAGATTCGTGGGGGGTCTTGATCGGCCCCGGATATACACCCGGAGAACGATTGTAATTTTACCGCAAGCGCACGGTCAAGTGGCGAACGGGTATCGAACATGCAGAGGTGGTGTTGGTTCCAATATAGCCTAGGTTGGCTCGACTACGAATGTTTTATTGGTGGAGATGGGTATGGTATTATGTAATGACAATGGTGATGGATGTCGGTGTCGGTGATAGAGATGTTGGTCAAATATCGATTCAAATACAATATAATAAAAGTGTCTAGAGCTAGGGAATTCCCACTACGAATCGTCATGCATCATTGTAAATAGTGAATCTCAATATTACTAGACTTGTGTTGAGGTGAACTAGTCGCAACTTAATGTAGAACCAAGCTCATGCTCTCGCGCTATTGCTGGTCTATAGCAAACCTAGATTAGAGCCCACTCTCGTGCAAACCCTAACCTAAGCCACTAGCATGAAGATCGACATCATCGTCCAATCGCTCCTCAAGCACAATCTCGTGCAAACTCGAGTTACGATCTAGGTTGTGATAGTTCGTATTCGTCCAATCTCTTGCAAACAAATATGGGTATAGATTTATAATAAAAATCCTAGCTTTGGTCCAATCTCTTGCAAACCAAGTCTAGAGAATTTCGATTATAAACCTAATTTGAATATCTAGGCCTTCCCATCGATAGGAATCCAATCTCTTGCAAACCCCAAATCGATGGAAATTCCTAACAATCTGTGATAAATCAATCACAACCTAACCTCCTAGCAATTCTAGCAACTTAGAAATTCATTCATCACGAATTTAAAATTAGATCCATAGGGTTCATCCCCATGCCCTAGAACATCAACTCTACTCAAGCATAGCAATAACGATATAGAGATCAATAAAAGGCATTGCTTGCATATAAAAAGATATCAAATCAAATATTCAAACAACAAGAACAATGATACTTAGCTTTGATGAAGAACTTCAATCTAATTACAAGCTTTTAGATCCAAGAGGGGGCCTAGGGCATGGCCTAACCTCTAGAAAAACCCTAAGAAAACATCATGGGGACCCCCTCTAATGACGGCTACCAACCTCTTATATAGCCTCACAAAACCCTAGCAAATAACCCTTCAAACCCTCTCAATTTCATGCCCTAAATCAGCTTGGCCACAACTTAAAATCTGGGCCCGCAGTCACTCGGGCCGAGTGGGAATATGCTCGGCCGAGTGGAAATTACAGCACTGCAGCATCAACTTGCAGAAACTCTCCAGATATCAGCCGACCTCCGATTGGCACGTTCTTGGCGGCATTGGAACCGTCATGAAGTCTAATATCCATAAAAAATATGAGAAAAATACTTTGATTGCTGGAATGATAGCAGATTTCAAAATAGTGGGAGGCTGTCTGAAAATCTGGGCGCTCGTGTCTTTGGCATCACTCGGCCGAGTGGGATTCTTCACTCGGTCGAGTGGGCTTCTCTACTCAGCTGAGTAGGGTCTTCTGTGGTTCTCCAAAAATTCCAGAGAGTCTGCTTAGATCTCAGGAGAAAAACCCTGTAACACTCGGGCGAGTGGGCTTCTTCACGTGGTCGAGTGGGCTTTGCCACTCGGCCGAGTGAGGCTTCTCTAAATTCCAGTAAGTTGACCTCTTCTCTGGATGAAATCTCTGTAGCACTCGGACGAGTGGGCTTTCTCACTCGTTCGAGTGGTCTTCCTTGCTTGGCCAAGTGAACATGGCAAATCTTCGGTGCGTATCAGTTTCACTCGGGCGAGTGCGGTCCTTCACTCGACCGAGTGAGCAGTCTACTCGGCCGAGTGGGGTACTCTTGAGCTCTTTTCTTCTCCTTTTAGCCTCCTTGTCGATTCTATCAAATTCTTTCCTTATCCACTCATCCTCTAGCGCTGATAGCTCCTCAATAAGGCTATGAACGATGCTCCGTTACGCGTGCAAATCCTTTAAGCTCATTTTTGCTCCCAATTACTCCATATTTCTTGAAATCCAACAAAAACAAGAAATAGTGAATAGTAACGCAATATCATCGAATAATCGTGAAAATCACAATATGAGCAATCGAAATGGCATGCAAACATGCAGAAAAAGGTGTAAAATATGGACCGATCAAAATCCCTCTAGCTTACCTCTTACTCGTCCTCGAGGAAGATAAGTAGAGAGACGAACTCAGGAAATGAAAACAAACGAAATGAAAGGAAAGAAAAAGAATACGAAGTGAAAGGGGTCGCTAGATTATTCTCTCAGATTTCAAGCCATAAGCCACACATCACGATAAAATGAAAATACGAATCACATGCTATAAAGATTCCATATCTTACTTAAACATGATACTTGCAAGCTTTTAAGAACAATAAGAGGGACTCTCTAAATTCATACAATCAATTCATATCCACATCACGCATTTCATAGAATTTAATATACGAATGTTGGCGATGCACTTTTCAATCAAGAGTTATAACAGAAGCATATAAGAATCACACCAAGCATGCAATAGAGAATGGAATAAGAAATATGTCATTCACATTTTCATATCAATTCATAAGAAATCTCCATAGCCAAAGTAATTCGCTAAGTCTCAGTATTATCAAACTTCCCCATTCATGCACCTCTCCACTCTAATGTCGCACTCAATCATATGGTCAAGTGAATTCCCCCCCCAAGCCTAACTTGAGGCATCGCATCTAAAGGAATATGATAGTGAAAAATGAGATTTTTGCCTTGGGTTTTCCCAAGTATTTTGTGGCTCCAATAATGAGATAGAGAAATATTTTTCTTTTTCTTTTTGAACTTTTTGTTTCTCATTTTTTTCTTTTGGATTTTGTAGGAACTATAAGATTTGTATTTTTGGATTTTGGCTCCTTTTTGGCTTTTTGGACTTTTTGGAGCAACCTTTTTCTTTTGTAGGGATTTTTAGGAAATAGATGAGATGTAAGTAGCTTTAGGAGGTGAACTCAAGTGACATGTAGAGAATAAAAAGATATATGCGGAGAAAGAAATAATTTAACACTCGGTTCACTTTATAGGACGTGCATGAATGGTTCAATAAGATAATACACAACTAAACTCATATGTAAGCATGGATATTCTCAATCATTTCAGTAAATAGTGAATTCAAGCAGTAAATGGTACAATCATATCAGGCATGCAACAGAAGGTGAATAAGACAATAAGGCAGATGCTTCCGTTATACTATTGATGCGTGAATCTTGGTGCACTTCCAACAAAAGCATACTAAACACTAATCCATACATTCAGCTTCAATTAATATCAAAAGAAATAGATTTGCAAGCACATGTGAATAGCAAGTCTATGGAATACTCTAAGTAGCATGGCATGGAATAATAAGCATCGTGATGGCTACTAAAGCAATAAGATATATCATCATAAGGAACAAATCTAGCAAAAGGAGGAAAAGAAAATAAAGATATAAAAATAAAAGAGAGGAAAGAAAAGAAAAAAACAAGCACACAATATGATGCATGAACACACATGAAAGGAAAATAAGATGGAAAAATCAAAAAGATGATACAAAAATTTTGAAAAATTTTAAAAACCCTAAAATAAAGTAAAAATGCAACTTATGCATCTAAATGGCATGGAAATGCACTCTCCCAAGCTTAAACTTCACATTGTCCTCAATGTGATCATAGTGGAAGAATATGAAGAACAACGATAATAATGGGGGGTGAATGAAAAATGATGAAATGAATGACGTGAAATCCTAATGCAACTACATGCACATATAATGATGCATGAGAGTGCCTTCCCCCAAGCTTATACCAAACAATCCTATTGAAATGACTCTATCAATAAAATCATGACTTTGCAAAGCGTGATCAAGTCAAATGAATAGGAAAGTAAGTATTCACTTGAAAGAGATGCTCGATAGGTGGTGAGCAAAAGGGTGTGACACGTCAAAATATGAAGAGGGAAATTAATATATATAATGGGTTTGGGGTGTAAAAAATTTTTTTGTCGTCATATGAGGTGATATTTATTCAAGCAAATCTATACGGTCCTCTCGCTGTCGAGAGGATTCGGGTTTATTGAAAGCATAAAATACTACGCTACTGGATTGATATCACCTATAGCAAAAGGCGGATCCAGTATATTTACCGGTGCAGGCAACTGCTCCAACTGCTCCTTCCGTGGCTCCGCCAAGCGTGTATGTCCACGAACACCAATGAACTCCAGCAATGCATCCTCCAGAATTCCCACAAGGACTCCATCTGTACCCTGAAGGGAATAGGATGCATCAGTTCGCTGCAAAAAATTCACCCTCATAATGAAAGTATCCCAAAGAGGATCGTCCATAGAAATATATGAAATAAATAGTGGTGGACGATACTTCCCTGGAAATAATTCAATATCCTCTTGTGTTTTGATAACTATCTTCGTGGTGTGGTCTCTCAGCTGCTCAGGTAAATTTGGATTATAGGTGTGGACCTCCTCGATAGGCACGTCAAACTGTGACACGTCCAAGCATACCTTCGGTCCATAATCGTATGTGTGCTGCAAAAGGTATGACGTGTCAAAAATATCTGAATCAAAATAAATATCGAATGGAATGCATGATTCAGAAATGGAGTGGATAAAAATATCTCCTTGAGTGGGAGCAGTAAGCTCTGTGGGATAGTCCTCGACGTCAGTGGAAGGATGAGGTGGCTGCGAGAGCTCCAATGGAGGAGGGTAGTGCTTGGGATCCTTATGAATGGCTGTGTCCTCATCCCGATGTACGACCCCCTCGGTGATAAACTCTGGCTCTGTGTGTAAGGCCTCCTCAAAAGCATGCTCTGGCTTTGCATGTGAGGCCTCCTTGTCAGTATGCTCTGGTTCGATAGTGTACTCCTTTGCCTTCTCATCAACTATCAATGTAGGCTCTCTCTAGAATGGTGATGTTGGCTCCTCATGTGTGTCAACTTGTGGGGATGTATCATGTGGAGGGGAATGCCCGCAAGCAATCCGAAAATATGGTCTATCCCCATCAAGACTAACATGGATGTCCTCCTCAATTGTTCCTGCAACTGAAACACGGTTCATAACAAAATCTGCAAATCGTAGCTCGAATGCATCACCTGCTGTAATGCTCTCTGAACCAGCGAACCTCATTGACTCCAAGAGACCCTCCAATAATCTCTGAAATGCGTCCTCCTCTGGCTGTGCATATGACTCAATTTCTGCTTCCTGCACTGCCTCTTCGTCCATCCATTCTTCATATGCAATAGCTGTATCATAGGATGTGGGATCGACGACGGCACATTCTGGCACAGGTAATATGACAGGTGATGCTTCTTACCCATAAAATGAAGAAGCAGAACTGATATCTTTGGAAATCTCTGCAACCTTATGCATGAGTGCATTCATTTCAAGTTCCCTCTTCACCCATTCCAATTGAAGGTCACCCTTATCAAGCCTGGCTTGTATTTCAACTTGGTATGCAAGCATCTCATTAAAAAAAATCCTTTGTTTCTCATCAAGCTCGGGCGAATGCGTTTCCTTAAAAAAGTATTCTCCCATCTGAGCACTCTGATCAAAATAGTATTCTCCCATCTGAGCACCCTGATCAAAATCTGTGGTCCACATAGTATACTCAATAACACCTGATCAACAATGATAAATACCTGGAGAAAAATATCAATGGCACAAAAGAATATAGAAATGATAATAATGGTCGCGGGGTGAAAATTTCCTTTTGTTAAAATTTTTTTCGTAGTTTAATCAACCTAATTGTGACAAATTGGCACGCAACGGAAAACACCTCCCCGGCAACGGTGCCAAAAACTTGATCGGCCCCAGATATACACCCGGAGAACGATTGTAGTTTTACCACAAGCGCACGGTCAAGTGACGAGCGGGTATCGAACACGAGGAGGTGGTGTTGGTTCCAATCTATCCTAGGTTGGCTTGACTACGAATGTTTTATTGGTGGAGATGGGTATGGTATGATGTAATGACAATGGTGATGGATGTCGGTGTCGGTGATAGAGATGTTGGTCAAATATCGATTCAAATACAATATAATAAAAGTGTCTAGGGCTAGGAAATTCCCACTACGGATCGTCATGCATCATTGTAAATAGTGAATCTCAATATTACTAGACTTGTGTTGAGGTGAACTAGTCGCAACTTAATATAGAACCAAGCTCACGCTCTCTCGCTATTGCCGGTCTATAGCAAACCTAGATTAGAGCCCACTCTCGTGCGAACCCTAACCTAAGCCACTAGCATGAAGATCGACATCATCGTCCAATCGCTCCTCGAGCACAATCTCGTGCAAACTCGAGTTACGATCTAGGTTGTGATAGTTCGTATTCGTCCAATCTCTTGCAAACGAATATGGGTATAGATTTATAATAAAAATCCTAGCTTTGGTCCAATCTCTTGCAAACCAAGTCTAGAGAATTTCGATTATAAACCTAATTCGAATATCTAGGCCTTCCCATCGATAGGAATCCAATCTCTTGCAAACCCCAAATTGATGGAAATTCCTAACAATCCGTGATAAATCAATCACAACCTAACCTCCTAGCAATTCTAGCAACTTAGAAATTCATTCATCACAAATTTAAAATTAGATCCATAGGGTTCATCCCCATGCCCTAGAACATCAAATCTACTCAAGCATAGAAATAACGATATAGAGATCAATAAAAGACATTGCTTGCATATAAAAAGATGTCAAATCAAAGATTCAAACAACAAGAACAATGATACTTAGCTTTGATGAAGAACTTCAATCCAATTACAAGCTTTTAGATCTAAGAGGGGGCCTAGGGCATGGCCTAACCTCTAGAAAAACTCTAAGAAAACATCATGGGAACCCCCTCTAATGATGGCTACCAACCTCTTATATAGCCTCCCAAAACCCTAGTAAATAACCCTTCAAAACCCTCTCAATTTCATGCCCTAAATCAGCTTGGCCGTAACTTAAAATCTGGGTCCTCATTCACTCGGACCGAGTGGGAATATGACTCGGTCGAGTGGAAATTACAGAACTGCAGCATCAACTTGCAGAAATTCTCCAGATTTCATCCGACCACCGATTGGCGCGTTCTTAGCGGCATTGGAACCGTCATGAAGCCTACTATCCATAAAAAATATGCGAAAAATACTTTGATTGCTGGAATGATAGAAGATTTCAAAGTAGTGGGAGGCTGAATGAAAATCTGGGCGCTCGTGTCTTTGGCATCACTCGGCCGAGTGGGATTCTTCACTCGGTCGAGTGGGCTTCCCTACTCAGCCGAGTAGGGTCTTTTGCGGTTTTGAAAAAATTCCAGAGAGTCTGCTTAGATCTTAGGAGAAAAACCCTGTAACACTCGGGCGAGTGGGCTTCTTCACTCGGTCGAGTGGGATTTGCCACTCGGTTGAGTGAGGCTTCTCTAAATTCCAGTATGTTGACCTCTTCTCTAGACGAAATCTCTGTAGCACTCGGCCGAGTGGGCTTTATCACTCGGCCGAGTGGTCTTCCTTGCTCGGCCGAGTGAACATGGCAAATCTTCGGTGCGTATCCGTTTCACTCGGGCGAGTGCGGTCCTTCACTAGATCAAGTGAGCAGTCTGCTCGGCCGAGTGGGGTACTCTTGAGCTCTTTTCTTCTCCTTTTCACCTACTCGTCAATTCTATCAAATTTTTTCCTTATCCACTCATCCTCTAGTGCTGTTAACTCCTCAATAAGGCCATGAACAATGTTTCGTTACGCGTGCAAATCCTTTAAGCTCATTTTTGCTCCCAATTGCATCATATTTCCTGAAATCCGACAAAAACAAGAAATAGTGAAAAGTAACACAATATCATCGAATAATCATAAAAATCGCAATATGAGCAATCGAAATGGCATGCAAACATGCAAAAAAAGGTATAAAATATGGACCATTCAGGTCTTCCCTAGAACATGGAGCTACTTTTGCAATCCTCCCCCCAAAACCCATATTTGAACTACCATAGAGCAATCCTAGATTTGTTCAACTAAAGTTAACCTAAAATTCAATCAACCATATCAATAGATCTACCCAATCATGGCAAAAGATATATAAACAAGAGAGATCAACATCAAAAGCAGATAAGAACAAATAAAAGATTCAATAAGAAAACACTTATCTTGGCAATAGATCCGATACAAAATCACCAAGGAGTGGGCCGATGGCGTAGCCTAACCTCCGAAAATCGTCCCCAAGAACAGAAGATGGATAAAAAGACCCCTTTCATGATTGCTACTCAAAACATATATATAGCCCCTAGGAAATCCTAAAAACACCCAGAAAACCCATGCAAATCGCAACTTGCGGGTGCTGGGACCCACACTGCTCGACCGAGCGCACCCTACACCTTTGTGGTGCTCCGGTTTCTAAGTCTACAAAAGGGGGGCCGCTCAGTCGAGCGGGATAGCCGCTCGGCCGAGCACCCTCTTAGGCTTCAATTCTTCAACCTGGGCAGAGGATGCTACTCGATCGAGTGAGGTAAGTCGCTCGATCGAGCGAAATCAACAGAGATTTCCAAGGCAAATCTGGGGGTCGTCTGTAAAGGGCCACTCGATCGAGCGAGGTTGGTCGCTCGGTCAAGCGACCCACTTCTTGGAAGCTCTTGTTGGCCCTCACTTGCTCCTCTTTTACTGTATCAGCTCTGCCAAGCAGGGTAGCCGCTCGGCCGAGCGACCTTACTCCGCTCGGCCGAGCGACCTAGAATTCAAGCTAAAGGTCAGCACTTGCCTCTTTCTTCTTTCTTCTTCTTTCTTTACTTCCTTCTTCTTCTTACTCCTCTCCAGCAGCATGAACTCCTCAAATACGATGTCATTGACACTCCGGCATCATTGATTATGTCCTTCTCTCCAATATGCTCCAAATTGCTCGATATTCCCTGAAATGCAACCGAACGTTCTTAGAGTCAAATAGTTCGAATTATCAGCATAAAAGCATAATTGCTCAAAGTCCCGGGAGTACACACACCCGGGACAAACGAGGCTGTAGTTTTACTGCAAGTGCACGGTGTAGCGGCGAGCGGGTATCGAACTCAGGGAGGACTAATGATAGTGTCTCCTTCCAATCACTAGCTATCAAGAGGATTGAGAATCATTTGGGGTAAACAATCACAATCGTGCATATGTCAAAAGAAAATATCAAATTAATATAACTTCTAGGGATAGGGAATCCCCACTACGGACCGCCTCTCATCATTGTGATTCATAAGTTTCATTGTTGCTAAACTTGAATGTAAGTGAACTTTCGCAACTAAATGTAGAACCAAGCTCATGCTCTCGCGCTATTGCCGGTCTATACCAAACCTAGGATAGGGCCCAATCTCTTGCAAACCCTAGCCTAAGCCGCTAGCGTGAAGAACGACATCATCGTTCAAGCGTGTCTCGAGCCCACTCTCGTGCAAACTCGAGCTACGACCTAGGTTGCGATAGTTCATATCCATCCAATCTCTTGCAAACGGATATGGGTATAGATTCGCAATTGAAAATCCTAGATTTGGTTCAATCTCTTGCAAACCAAGTCTAGAGAGATCCAATTGTCAATCTAAATCGAATATCTAGGCCTCCCTATCAATTGGGATCCAATCTCTTGCAAATCCCAATCGATATGAATCCCTAGCTATCCGTAATTAATCAAACACAACCTAAACCTAATCAATTCAAGCAACAATTCCACAATTTCATCACAATTTAGAAATAGGGTCCATATGGTTCATCCCTATGCCCTAAGACGATGGCA
This sequence comes from Scilla litardierei, assembly GCA_030789695.1. Lineage (NCBI taxonomy): Eukaryota > Viridiplantae > Streptophyta > Magnoliopsida > Asparagales > Asparagaceae > Scilla > Scilla litardierei. The sequence goes on along the minus strand of CM061138.1, from coordinate 136,775,921 downwards.
CTACTCACTATTCATCATGTAATTCTCAGAAAAATCAATAATAATACCAAGAGAATTCATTGCAATAGAGAAATAGGTAATAAAAATTGAGTTTTGATAAGAAATTGACAAACCAATGAAGATCCAATGATATCCAATGAGATTCCAATAAGAGTAGCCTTCAAATCTCCAAAAAGAAAGCCTAAATCTAATTAATCTAAAAAGTTCTGAAAAGTTTTGAAAAAAGGCTGCCAAAAGCTCCTCTAACTCAGGCAAAACTGGGATTAAATACCCCCTAAAATCGCCCAGAAAATCGTGACCAAACTGCCCCTGCGCAGCCCAGAAATCGCAACTTACGCAGCAGGCGGAGCGGCTCACTCGGCCGAGTGACATTGTCACTCGATCGAGTGACAGACCCTGTAAGAAAACAGTAAGTCAGGGGGGTCTCAGGGTCTGCCTTCGGAGGTGACTCGGCCGAGTATACTTATCTGTTCGGTCGAGTGGCTTTATCATTCGGCCGAGTGACTTTCGACAAGATCTTCGAAAAATACAGTAACTTCGGCCTTTTTTGGAAAATTTCTCTGTACAACTCGGGCAAGTGAGATTTCTCATTCGGCCAAGTGGGATTTCTTTGTTCGGCCGAGTATACGCCGAAATTAGCTCTGTGTACGTATCTGTTCGGTCGGCCGAGTGGGGCTTCTTGTTCGGCCGAGTGAGTGCTCCACTCGGCCAAGTGGCATGTTGTAAATGCCCAATCTTCTCCATTTCTCCTCCTCGTCGCTCCTACGAAGTTCCTTCTTCTTCCACTCATCTTCCATCGATGAATGGCCCTCAAATGAGCCGCGGGTGACACTCCTTAGCGCTTACGAACCACTTGATCTCAAAATCGCTCCGAATCGCTCCATATTTCCTGAAATATGACAAAAACAAGAAATAGTGAAAATCATCGCAATATTGTCAAATAATCGTGAAAAATGCGATATAAGCGATCAAAACGGCATGCAAACATGCAGAAAAAAGGTGTAAAATATGGAGTGATCAAAATCCCCCAAGCTTACCTCTTACTCTTCCTTGAGGAAGATAAGTACAAGGCGAGCCCGATGGAAAAAAATAATAAGAAGAAAAGATGGAAGAGATAGAAAATAAAGAAAGCAAGCAAAGAGAGAGGTGCTAGATCATTTTCGCAGGACGTGGGTTTTGCTTACTCATGTAGCACATGGTGAATGTAAAACTCACGCCAAAGATTTTTATCTCGATAACATAGTATATGGATGCATTCAAAATAGAAAACCCGAGAATAGCAAAATAATATGAGATACGGAATCATTCTAGAATTAACATCATCTGAAGCATCTAAAGCGGTATACATAATCATAGACCACACACTTTTCAATTGAATGCTTTCTATCTGGAGTATAAGAGATATCACACAATATTGAGCAATAAGAATAGAAAAGTGTGGTTTTCATGAAATGTATGCTAAGTGTCAATTCCTGGATTTTGTAAAACTTTTAGTGATCTCACCAAGTGTAGAAAATTACCTAGTTTAGGTTGTCACGCACAGTCAGGTAGTCGCTCTCTCACACATCATTGGTTCCTCTCCCCCAAGCTTATCTATAAGCGTGGTGGCACAAGATAAATCAATAAGTATATTCCCCATTTTCGAAACTCCAATAAAAAATAAAAACAAAAGAGGGATGAAAGAGAGAAAGAGTATGATATGGGATCATGTATAAACATTTTTTTCTCTTTTCTTTTCTTTTTTATATATACAACTTTTGATCCCAAATCAAAAGATAGAAAGATATACATGTATTTTTTTCTTTTTCCTTTTTTTCCTTTTTCTTTCTTTTTGATTTTGGGGATAGTTGAGCATGAACTTTATAAAACGGGGGAATTGCCAATATATGATCCGCTAAAGGGAGATTCACCAATGAATATAAATAGAGAATTAATGCTCAAGATATGTGGAGAAAGAAATAAATGTAACGCTCGGTTCACTCTATAAGACGTGCACAACAACTTTAGCAGAGTAATGTAATCTACTCAGTTTAATCTCAGAAAGTAAACTAGTCCAGTTATATCAACCTAACATTCATTCATTCAACCTGAAAGTGAGGCGTACATTTTCATGCAATAAGAAGTGATATAAGAAAGGAAAGCAGTACTCCAGATATAAGCAATCAATACGTGAAGCTTGGTGTGTTTTCTACGAAGAGCATACATATGAATTATCAGACTTCAACTAATAACAGAATTTCATCCATATTCATATACGAAAAGGTGGGTTACTATCTCAAATGCATAGCATGACAAAGCATATGATATCTGAAATAAAAGCTACGACATGACAAAATAGCATGCATACAGAGATAAGCTAATCACCACTCATCATCATCACAGAAAAGTCATCTCTAGCCAAAGATGAAAGAAACAAGGATAAAAGAAAATAGAAACTACTACGAAATGCAACACACTCAAAAGGGTAAGAAAACGTGATGCATGATAAAAACACGAAAAAGTGAGTGAAAATGAGTGCAAAAAGCGAAAAATGTGAGAAAAGCAAAAATAAAAGGGTGACAAAAAGCAAAAGCGTGAGAACTCACTCTCCCAAGCTAAAGTGCACAGTGTCCTCAATGTGCGAAGTGTGGCACACCGAGAGACGTGAAATGGGTGGGGTGGGTGAGGATGCATGCATGATGAAAATAAAAGAAAAGGAAATGATATGGTAATGCAGGTGATGCATGAAGAGGTCAAAATGATGCAGAATATCAGTGTCCCCAAAAAGAAGCTCCCTCAATCCCAACGAGATATAAACAGATATGACCAAAAAGGTACCAAAACAGTGTGTGTAGGAGGGGTGCAAAAATCACCATGCTCAAAAACAACCAGCAAAACAACAGAAATATAGAAGGCATCCAGTGTGTGCCTAGGCTGGTGGTGGTGCACGAGCATCGTCCTGTGGGGGGAGGTGGTGGTGGAGGTGGTGGGCGTGGTAGCTGCTGGGTGGGTGTCGGTGGTGGGGGCAGACGCACCAGAATCTGGTTCAGGCAAGCCTGAATACTGGGAAGAATGGTGACGTGTGTCTACACAGAACTAACTGTGGCAGAGAGAGCCCTGAAATCCCCTCTAAGTCCACTAACAGCCCCCTCAAGAGCACGAATGCTCTGAACTAGAGTGTCGGGGGTGGTGGAGCAGAGGGACGCACAGGTCTAACTGGTGAAGTGCGGGGATGTCTCACGTGGGTAGTGTAGAGGATGGGTCCAGCATAGAAGTGGGGTAGTGGTGTTGTGCTCACTAAGTGATGCCCAGCCTCTGTGAGAGGCTGGGACACATGAAAGGTCGAAGTGGAAGCAGCAGCGGAATGTGAAGTGAAAACAAACGACGAGGCAGGCAGAGAGGTCAGTGACACAGAAGTGGGGACAGATGTCACGACGCTCTCAGAGAAAATAGCAGCAGTAGGGACAGACTGGCCAACGGCCGGGGTGGCCGTGGACAAAAGTGATGACAGGACTGCCACTGCAGCGGTAAAGGAGGTCTCACCGCTCTCAATAATGGTAGGGGGAAACTTGGGACTCAGGGTGGTAATGGGCTCAGTGGAAATATGCATAGTGGTGGTGGTGGTGGACGGCTCAGCTAAAGTGCTCTCGACACTAACAGACGATGGACAGAGGTCAGGAGCAGGCCGAGGGATCACGGGGTCGACTGGTGGAACGATGGGCTCCTGCTGAGCATCCTCGGGCTCAAGCACGTAGGCGGCGGGGATAAGGAGATCCATCGCTGGAATCCAGTCTCCGCTGTCTGGTCCAATATGTGTCTGAGCAGGGCTCGGGAGAACCATGTAGTCAGCGCCGAAGGGACCGTGCAGCCAAACCCAGTGCTGATGACCATATGGACGAAGCATCTTCATCTGGGCCATAACATTTATAGAAAGTGTAGTGGGGCCTGGAGCTCGACGCAGGTCATCAGGAAGGTTAACGTCGGTCATAAGGGCCAAGAGGATGATCAGACCGCCGCAACAGATAGGGGTACGAGCACTCACAAAATAATGATGCGGTCTAAAAACCAACTGGCAATGTCGATCTCGACGGCGGGGACTAAATCGTCACTACCCCTATCAAGAACCCTAGGGTGTGTCATCGCATAGAGCATGTAGAGCTCTAGCGTAGATAGCGTCCCGTGCTCATACCTCGCAAGGAAAGTAGTCGCCATAAGGCGCTGTGCAATGCGGAGGCAGGGGTGGATAATAGCTGATGCCTTGGCCCTACTAGGGCCAAAGGCGAGTGGAGATCCCGTGATCCGTGTCCAGAAGGCGTGAGTGTCGAACGACGGGGGTGGAATGTGCGTGGGAGCGTAAGCACTGTCTGGGACCGGGACGGTGGGCCACTGGAAAAATGCTCTACGCATGTCGAGAGTGATCTCGCACTCTCGATCCATCAAATGGAAGGAGCATCCTCCAGGGGTTCGGTCAATAGAACTAAGGACCTCTAATGTCGGACGGATGTAAGTATCTGCCGACACCGACAGAAAGTCGCGCCATCCCATGTTGTCGTACAACGTGAGAAGCCCCTCAAGTACCCCTAGGCGGTCTAGGTCGGCTAGGTGTGCAAACCTAGAGGGTACTATCGAGCGATGGTAGATACGTTCGAATCTGGTGCGGTGTGTGTCATTTCGAAACGTAATCCCCATCGGCCCGATGACGGGAGCAGGTGGTGGAATGGGATCAGCAGGAAGCAGCTGTGTAGGTGAGGGTGGCAGGCTAGGTAGAGGGGAGTCTGCCCTAGCAGAAGAGGAGCCAGGATCACCTGACTTCTTCCGCTTCGAAGCAGGCTCCCGCGTGCGTGAACTACGGCGTGGCGACATGTGTGCCGCGAAACGTGCCCACCCAAAATGAAATGTGACACGCTAAATAATGAAACGAGTATACCTGAGCACGTCGTGAGAGCAATCAGCAATGTGTGCGAAGATACGCCTCCTCTGCAAGGCTTCGTATGCATCAAAAATCTCCCCAAAGCTCCCCCAAGCTAACCTGAAAAGCAAACGGTAAAATCAACAAATAATACTCAATATACATGGGGGAGATAGGGGATAATAGATATAAATAAAATTTGATTTGAATTTGGGAGTAACGGGCGTACAAAATAGGAGAAATGGGGAGAAAATAGGCGTTTTTGTTGAAATGGGGTGAGCGGCGGCGGCGTAGGGCGGCGTCGGCAGCGTGCTGCGGTGGGGCGGGGCCGACGTCGGTAGGCGGTCGATGTCGCCGGTGGTCGGGGTCAGATCGAGCGAAGGAGTGGCACGATTCGGTCGAAGGAAGTGAAGGGGCGGCAACGGTTCGGGCGATTTGGGGGAATTTTTCGCGTTTCGAAATTCGCACAGCCGCGCGATTATATATAGGAATGATACGACTCGGCCAAGTGAAGAGTTCACTCGGTCGAGTGGGATAAGAAATAAAATTTCGAAAATATCTCCCCAAGTTACGACTCGGCCGAGTGGCTTTTCACACTTCGACCGAATGGACAAGTTCCACTCGGCCGAGTGGATCAGCCACTCAGCAATTTTTTAGAGCGTGCATGGTATCTGTTTCACTCGGCCGAGTGACAAGTCACTCGGCCGAGTGACAAGTCACTCGCACGAGTGGCAAATTATATTGTAAATCAAAAAAATAACAGAGAGTTGGTCAGCAGAAAATTCCCTGATTGGCACTCCACTCGGCCGAATGGAGTCTTTGCTCGGCCGAGTGACATATGTTACTCGGCCGAGTGGCTTCCTGTTTTTTGCAACGGCTCTCTGTTTTTGCTCCATTCTCTGTTTTTCTTCCTTCAGTCGGCTCCTTCTTCATCCTGGGGCCTAAGCATGTTCCTGAAGCGCTCTCCCTTGCCTTGGGCATCCTCCATATGCATGGTCTCTCTTTCTCCATCTCCTTTCATGAAAATTAGGACCCGTTGTCACGATTTTCATAGACACTAGACTCTAAACACTAAGAAAAATCTAAAATAAAAATGAAAATCAACTAAAAATGATATAAAACTGTCGGGTTGCCTCCTGACAAGCGCTCGTTTAAGGTCATAAGCTCGACCCATTAAGATTTTCGTTTAGCGCATGATGTTGGGCGCATATGAGATACGCTCGTCAAATTTACCGGGAAGGCCATTTGGATTTGGTTGTTAGTGCTTGTCGGCCTTCCTCGGCATCCCCACATCATGGGTAAAGTTTGAGGATAAGTCCCCCAAGCTTGAGCTAGCACCAATTTTCTTCCTCCTCACCGGTGACGCCGATCTTCTATTCGGCGGAGTTTTCTTTGGATTCTTTGCCGTTGAGAGCTTGCAAAGCTCCCTTATCCTCGCGACATCAGCATCGCCTTCATCATCGGCCATGGAGCTATCCGGAGGGTCCTCCAACTTTTATTCAATACTAGAAATTTGGCCTTCTTCAAGGCCATCATCATGGAGAGCGCCGATGGAGTGCGGAATGGCTTCTTCGATCACCTCGTCAAGGAGGTCCACATAATCCAATTCCTCTTGATAGGGCATATGCTTCAAGGCTTTTGGAATATGGAACTCAACCTCGACGTTCCCGACATTCAAGGATAATGTGCCTTCTCTCACGTCGACTATAACGTCAGCGGTGGCTAAGAACGGGCATCCAAGAATAAGTGAAGTGTCGCCCTCTTCCTTGATGTCCATGATGACGAAATCGCAAGGTAAACATATCACTCCTGAACTTCTAGCTGGATGTCCTCCGCAATCCCTACCGGCCTAGTGACCCGACCATCCGCTAGTTGTATCATCATGTCGGTTGGCTTCAAGTCGGTCCCCGTATTCAATTTTCAGAACATGCTAAGGGGCATTAGGCTCACGCTTGATCCCAAGTCAACTAAAGCCTTTTGCAATGGGGCTCCTCCAAGTGTGCACGGGATGCGGAAGCTTCCGGGATCCTTGAATTTCGCGGGCGCCTTTTCCTCCCGGTTGAACCAAGTCCCTTGTTCGGCAAGCATTATTTTCCCATTCCTCTTCTTTCCTGATATTAAGTCCTTCAAGAACTTTGCATACGACGTGATCTCCACTATAGCATCTAGGAAGGGTATGTTGAGGCTTACTCCTCTCAAATATTCAAGGAACTTAGCGAGCCTCTTCTCAATTTTAGCTCTTGCCAACTGTTGTGGAAATGGCACCGGCGGCATGTAGGTGCGCTCCTCGTTGGGCTTCTTCACTTCAGATTTTCTGCCTCCTTGTGGCTCCTTTGGGCTCTCCTCCTCAATCGCCGACTTCTTGTTATCCAAGATTTCTTCCACGGTCTCCTTAGTTTGGGCCATGACGGGAGTAGTATCCTTCCCGCCCCTAGTTGTGACCGCCACTACCGCATTTATGTGACCGGTATTATTCCGTGGATTGGGCTCCAGTTGAGCCGGCAATTGTTGGGTGTTTTTGTTAAGCAACGTGAGTTGCTCCGCTAGTTGAGCCACTACGGTATTCAGAGAGTTTTGTTGCGCAATCAACCAAGTGTTTATCTTCTTTTGCTCCACCATGAACTCCTCCACCCTAGCTTCATGATCCGATCTTTGGTGTGCTTGCGGTAGGTTAGGAGCTCTCCAACCTTGATTATAACTGGGGGGCCTATACGGTCCCGCTTGTTGCCTAGGCAGGTAATTTGGTTGCGGTGGCCCCCTTGGTTGATATTGATGTTGTGGAGGTGAAGGCCTAGCTTGAGGTTGTTGCGGCGGTGGTGGGTTTAGGGCTCCTTTATTATTTGCATACGAAAATCCCGGATGGTTCCTTGCGGCCGGGTTGGCCCAATAGCCGGAGTTCCCTGCAACATATTGCACTTGCTCCAAGGCTCCCTCTCCTTGCTCTCCTCCTACGAACATGACTTGAGATGGATCTTGCCAATCACTCATATTGCTTATCGGCGTAGATGTAGAGTGAGCTCCATGTGGCTCGGTGATATACTTCTCCAATCTCTCCACTACCTTGTGGAGAGAGTCAAATTTGTTTGAAAGCTCCGCTACGGACTTGGCTTCATATATGCTAGTGGGCTTCACAGAGTTTGAAGAATGTCCTCGCTCATTTCCCCATTGTTGATTATTAGTAGCCATTTCCTCTAATAGGGCTGTAACTTCATCCGCTGTTTTGGAAAGAATGACTCCATTGGCGGTTGCATCTATGATCTGCTTCATGCCCGGTTGGATTCCATTATAAAACTGTTAACTAGCTCCCATTCTTCTATGCTGTGATGGGGGCATTGGTGTTGTAAATCTTTGAAGCGCTCCCATGCCTCGTATAGGGTCTCATGCGGTCCTTGCTTAAAGGACATGAGCGTACTTCTAATCTTCACTGTCTTAGATGGCGGGTAGAATTTGTCAACAAAAGCACTAGCCAACTTATCCTAAGTAGTGAATACCCCTTCCGCCTGCGTCCTCAACCAATATAAAGCTTTGTCTCTGAGGGTGAAGGAGAAGAGTCTCAAGCGGATAGCATCAACGGAAACGCCCAGCATTTGAAAGGTGGTGCACTTGGACAAGAATAGCTGGATGTGATAATGTGGATTCTCATGGGAGTTCACATGGAATGGGTCTTGTTGCATTAAGACCACTAATCCCGTCTTGAGCTCAAAATTCTTATCCGCCGCCAACTCCGGCATAGCGATGGAAGAAGTGGTGGAAGAGGTCTTAGGCCGTAGCCTATCTCTGATGGATATAATCCTCGCCAGACGTGCCGCTAGTTCTTCCGGTGTCTCTGGGCGATTCATACAAGTATCCTCAGTGGTGTGCCTTCTCTCGGCTCTGATCCTCCTCTCGGTACGTTCAATATCCGGATCAAATATAATATCCTCTGGATCCGTCGTCGATCTCATGTTCATGCAAAGAGAAATAGAGTTTCAAAGGAATAGTTAGCACGATAGAGGAGTAAAAAGATAGGAATAATAGAACAAAAAGAAATAACTAAGTAAAGAGAATAAAACACTGTCGCCTCCCCGGCAACGGCGCCAAGAACTTGCTCGAAGCCCCGGGAGTACGCACACCCGGGACAAACGATGTTGTAGTTTTACCGCAAGCGCACGGTGTAGTGGTGAGCGGGTATCGAACTCAGGGAGGACTAATGACAGTGTCTCCTTCCAATCACCTAGCTATCAAGAGGATTGAGAATCGTTTGGGGTAAACAATCACAATCGTGCAAATGTCAAAAGAAAATATCAAATTAATAAAACGTCTAGAGATAGGGAATCCCCACTACGGACCGCCTCTCATCATTGTGATTCATAAGTTTCATTGTTGCTAAACTTGAATGTAAGTGAACTAGTCGCAACTAAATGTAGAACCAAGCTCACGCTCTCGCGCTATTGTCGGTCTATAGCAAACCTAGGATAGGGCCCAATCTCTTGCAACCCTAGCCTAAGCCGCTAGCGTGAAGAACGACATCATCGTTCAAGTGTGTCTCAAGCCCACTCTCGTGCAAACTCGAGCTACGACCTAGGTTGTGATAGTTCCTATCCGTCCAATCTCTTGCAAACGGATATGGGTATAGATTCGCAATTGAAAATCCTAGATTTGGTCCAATCTCTTGCAAACCAAGTCTAGAGAGATCCAATTGTCAATCTAAATCGAATATCTAGGCCTCCTTATCAATTGGGATCCAATCTCTTGCAAATCCAAATCGATATGAATCCCTAGCTATCCGTAATTAATCAATCACAACCTAACCCTAATCAATTCTAGCAACAATTTCACAATTTCATCACAATTTAGAAATAGGGTCCATATGGTTCATCCATACGCCCTAAGACGATGGCACTACTCACTATTCATCATGTAATTCTCAGAAAAATCAATAATAATACCAAGAGAATTCATTGCAATAGAGAAATAGCTAATAAAAATTGAGTTTTGATAAGAAATAGACAAACCAATGAAGATCCAATGATATCCAATGAGATTCCAATAAGAGTAGCCTTCAAATCTCCAAAAATAAAGCCTAAATCTAATTAATCTAAAAAGTTCTGAAAAGTTCTGAAAAAGGCTGCCAAAAGCTCCTCTAACTAGGGCAAAAACTGGGTATAAATACCCCCAAAAATCGCCCAGAAAATCGTGACCAAACTGCCCCTGCGCAGCCCAGAAATCGCAACTTACGCAGCAGGCGGAGCGGCTCACTCGGCCGAGTGACATTGTCACTCGGCCGAGTGACAGACCCTGTAAGAAAAGAGTAAGTCAGGGGGGTCTCAGGGTCTGCCTTCGGAGGTGACTCGGTCGAGTATACTTATCCATTCGGCCGAGTGGCTTTATCGTTCGGCCGAGTGACTTTCGACAAGATCTTCGAAAAATACAGTAACTTCAGCCTTTTTCTGGACAATTTCTCTGTACCACTCGGGCGAGTGAGATTTCTCATTCGGTCGAGTGGGATTTCTTCGTTCGGCCGAGTATACGCCGAAATTAGCTCTGTGTGCGTATCTGTTCTGGTCGGCCGAGTGGGGCTTCTTGTTCGGCCGAGTGAGTGCTCCACTCGGCCAAGTGGCATGCTGTAAATGCCCAATCTTCTCTGTTTCTCCTCCTCATCGCTCCTACGAAGTTCCTTCTTCTTCCACTCATCTTCCATCGCTGAATGGCCCTCAAATGAGCCACGGGTGACACTCCTTAGTGCTTGCAAACAACTTGATCTCAAAATCGCTCCGAATCGCTCCATATTTCCTGAAATATGACAAAAACAAGAAATAGAGAAAAGCATCGCAATATTGTCAAATAATCGTGAAAAACACGATATGAGCGATCAAAACGGCATGCAAACATGCAGAGAAAAGGTGTAAAATATGGAGTGATCAATAATAAATCGGGATTTAAGCAATCGGTTGGACATGTAAAACATATATATAGAATATGGAATATTATGACACATCAAAATCCCCCAAGCTTACCTCTTACTTGTCCTCGAGGAAGGCAAACAATTAGTGAACCCGGGAGAGGAATACAATGGAAAGGTGAGGTGATTAAGTATGATGGAGTCAAAGGGCTCAATCTTAAACTCAGCAAATATATGAACCCATGGATACAAGAATACATGAACACACACCATTATATAATCAAAACACACATACACACAAAAACTTAACTCTCGCTCAAATGAACATGTTGTGGATTTCAATAAATGTAAGGAAATCGATAAATAATAAAATGAAAGTAGAGCTACATCATATCATAGTTTATCATGAAATATACTAAGTTCAAAGAGATGAATCCGATGTCCATAACTCATTCTCTAAGCAGCATAAATATGTAATGATCAAACAGTTTCAAGCATGCATGGTGTTTTGTTAAGTTTCATGGAATGAGTTTGTAAATTCAATTAAGGTAAGGCAATCATCACATTACGCTCATTTCACGAGTCCTAGAACCCATCAACTCTGTCATATCCTTATTCTATATTGAAATGGAGATAAATATATGGAATTTTGGTGGTTTTTGGCTATATTTTTTGGCTTTTTGTGTAGCAAACTTGTGTAAACGCAATGGAGTGTAAAGAGCAGTATATGCATCCCAGATCAGACGATCTTAAGGCATCGGATTACAAGGAACCCCAAGGACCTTTTATGTAGGATATTTATTTGATTTTTAAGTTTTTGTGATTTTTGCAAACTCACGCAAATGGATGGAATGCAAAGCATGATCAAAGATCATTTATTTAGCTATATACAAAAGAAAAGGAAAAAAGCATAGAATCTAGAAATGGCTCGGTTTTAGGATTTATAGTTATCACTACTTTGGTTGTCGTGCGGTTGATGTCTCTTTTGAATTACTAAACATCCCTGAAGCTATAGAATTATCAATCAAATCACGCAAGAATCAAATAATTTTCAGATTTTGATTCATTCATTTTTAGCTCAACTGTTTCGAGAATATGGTAGTGAAACTATGAATTCTACTATAAAAAGCATATTAACAATGATACTCTAATCAAGGATTAAACTCTAGTTTAACAGATATCAGCGTTCATAAAAAAAATAAATCCACAATATTTCATAGAAAATGAAGCATATGAGACAAAAATAGAGAAGTGAATATTGTTAATCAGAAAATTTTAAGGTGTGTTTCATGACAAAGCAATGTGAGTGCACTGTGCACTCCCCCGAGCTTAAACGTCACATTGTTCTCAATGTGTGTATGATATGAATAAAGAATAACGACAAAATATGGAGCTACACAACAAATCCCTCAAGCTAAATCAGATGGTGCCCGGTGTGGACAGATGAGATGGGATGCAAAATATTATTGTGTAACCATCATATGAGGTGAATTTATTACACTAGGAAAGCATAAAAATCATATACGGTCCTCTCGCTGTCGAGAGGATTCGTGATTATTGAAAGCATAAAATTCTACAATACATCTACACTACTGGATTGGCACCACCTGTAGCAATATGCAGATCCAGTATCTTTATCAGTGCAGTCAACTGCTCCAACTGATCCTTCCGTGGCTCCGCTAGGTGCGTGTCTTCATGGACTTTATCAGATTCCAGTGATGCGGCTCCCAGCATCTCTCCAAGGACTCCACCGGTACCCTGAAAGAGATAAGACACATCAACCTGATAGGAAACTTTCAACCCCAAAATAAAAGTTTTCTAAAGAAGGTCAGTAAAATAAATATGTAAGATAAAGAACAGTTGACGACACTTCCATGAAAATATATCTCCGCTCTCATGCATCACGAAAGGAAACTCCTCGTCGTTCATTTTGGGGTTTTCAGGCAACTCTGGCATATAAGTGTGGGTCTCATCAGGCGACTCCTCATCGTCGTCAGACTCATCCCAGCGCACCTCCTAATCATATTCAATAGTGTCCATAGTAGGTCTCTCCTCAACCTCCTCGTCAGACACGTCCCATAATAAATCCTGCTCATCAGGGTATACGTCCCAAATTATTTCCTTATTATGCGTGAATGTACCCTACAAAAGATGTGACATGTTATCAGTATTCAAATCACAATAGTTATCATAAATAGGGTTGATTCAAATAATGGAAAATATGGGGTGAAAGATTCTTCCTGAATGGGAGCAATAAGATTTATGGGATGTTTATCAGTGTCAGTGGAAGGGTGAGGTGGCTGCAGAAGCTCTAATGGGGGAGGGTAGTGCTTGGGATCCTTATGAATGGCTTTATCCTCGTCCCAATGCACGACCTCCTCGGTGTCAAGCTCTGACTACGTGTGTAACGCCTCCTCAAAAGCATGCTCCGGCCTTGTAGGCTCATGTGTCAGGTAGGGGGACCAGCGGGATGCTAAAGTATCCTCGAGCTCTCCATGTACGGTAATAGATGTGTCGCCCTTGGATGCATCATATCTGTCATCCCATGCAAGGTAGATAACATCAATGTCCTCTCCCTCTGAACCCGCTCCTTCCGACCACTCATCGTAAGAAGTAACTGGCTAGATGTGTGGGAGAGCGACGACAGTGCAACCTGGCTCTGCAGTAATAGCAGAAGTGACTGCAATCGGGCCAGGCGTCACTGACTCTTCAGATGTGACGACGTCCATATCCTCACTACACACTGCCTCGGACACCTCCTTGGGCTCCTTAAGTATTGACGGCAAAGTAAACTTCATCTTCTCCTTTTTATGCCCACTTCTTCGTTTCTGTCCCAGAACTCGAGGCATCAGATGGCTTGGCTTGGCCTTTTCAATAACAGGTGCAGGTGGCTCAGTAGTCTCAAGTATCTCTTCCACTGTATAGAAATGGGTCTTGTTCCCCATAACTAGAGCGCTTCACTACTGATTCTGCCTGTAGGAGAGATGCGATGAGTAATAAAATTTTGAAATGCAAGCTCAGAAGGATCACATGCTGTTATTATCATTGGACTAGTGGACCATACTCCATCCACAATGCTTCTCAATAGGCCTAGAACGGGTCCTTATTTTTCTCAACCTGAGGGAATGTTTCAAGAACGGGAGACGGCTCGGGCATGACATCAGAAGCAATGACATTGTTGCCTTCGCATCTCTCATCCTCAATGTAATGGTGTGAATCTTCTCCCCCCATAGCCAATATGTGTTCTTCGCGTGCATGTGATGTCAGGTGCTCATGATCTTGATGAGCCATGCAGAGTTCATCGACCTCTTGCCACAACTTAAGGGTCTCATTCCGCTGAGATTTAATAAGTGCCATGCTCTCCTCAAACCGTGTGAGCTCCAAATTAACGGGATGGTCAGGACTCAATAGACAGATGCGGCTTTTGTAGGGCATGTGTCCATCCACATCACAATACTTGCAATAGGCATAACACTCTGAGTAGTGGTTATATCCTTCCATCTGGTAGTATGTGTCATATGGATTATATCTGTATTCTTCCATTGGAGCCTCATATTGTGCCAAATAATCTTCGCCTGAATAATCCTAAAATTGTTCCATTGTACCTGAATAGTCAAAAACAAACAACATGGAAAAGATATCAGTGGTACAAGAAAAAGAGATAAAAATTAAGTGGTGGCGGAGAAAAAATCTCTTTGTATTTCTTTTTATAAGTTTTCAAGTGTTTTATATTTTTTTCTTTTTATTTAGCAACCTAATTGTGATAAATAAGTAATATGGCGGAACGCCTCCCCGACAACGGTGCCATTTTATAGTTCTGCGAGGATGCGCACCGCTAAAAAGGTATGCACACCCTTACCCCCAAGTACAAGGGTGTCAGAGCAATATATTCCCGATGAGTTTGGGGTCGAATCCATAGGGAGGCGTTGCTATACTGCCTATCAATTCCTAGGTTGATTAGGCTTCAAATTTATTGTGGAGGTGAATTACGAAGGAGGTCGTAATGGTGACGGACGTGAAATGCGAGGGTGTCACGATCAACAAGGCACAACCAATAACTCCACACACAAAGAAAACAAATAAAACAAAGAAAACAATTGAGAGAAAGATCTCTAGGGTGTCGGGATTCCCCGCTAGGACTTTTGAGCTTGGGTATCAGTTTAGGGGTCCTTTCGTCGAACTACGAATGAGGGTGGGAGTGTCACATCTAGAAATGGGAACGAGTACTTAAATTTCATTGTCTTATTGGTCTAATGTATCCCTATGCTCAGCTTCTTTCACAATGAGCTTCACATATGGATACGTGCATTACACTTGACATTGGTTCCCGTATCACAGATCTGTATCCACTCTCATGATCTATGGACTAAGATACTACAATATGGTTGGTTCTATCAGTTAGGTTACTCTCGTAGTCACTGACTAGCAGATTGGGGATTAAAAATTATCCCTAGTGCATGAGTCACTCTCATGATCACGAGCCCTGGAAGATGACGCTAATCCCTAATCAGATTCGTGGGGGTCTTCTTAAGAACATGGAGCTACTTTCACAATCCTCCAATTTTGAGGCTAATCCCCCAGAACCCATGTTCAAACTACCATAAAGTAACCGTAGATTCGTTCAACTAAAGTTAACCTAACATCCAATCCTTAGAATCCTAGGGTTTGTCCCTAACCCTAGCAATAGATCTACTCAAGCATAGCAAAAGATATATAAACAAGAGAGATCAACATAAAAAGTAGATAAGAACAAAAAATAAAAAGATTCAATAAGAAAACACTTATCTTGGCAATATATCTGATACAAAAGAATCAAGGAGGGGGCTGATGGCATAGCCTAACCTCGGAAAATCGTCCCCAAGAACAGAAGATGAATAAAAACGACCCGTTTTCATGATGGCTGCTCAACACATATATACCCCTAGAAACCCCTAAAAACACCCAGAAAATCCAAGCAGAACGCAACTTGCAGGTGCTGGGACCCGCACCACTTGACCGAGCGTGCCCTAGCACTCAGTCAAGCGCCTGCTTGGTGCTCTGGTTTATAAGTCTACAAAAAGGGGCCGCTCGATCGAGCAGGGTAGCCGCTTGGTCGAGCGCCCTCTTGGACTTCAATTCTTCAAACTGGGTAGAGGATGTCGATCAGTCGAGCGAGGTAAGTCGCTCGGTCGAGCAAAATAAATAGAGATTTACAAGGCAAATCTGGGGGTCGACTGCAGAGGGCTGCTCCGCTCGGTTGAGGGAGGTAGGTCAATCGGTCGAGCTACCCTCTTCTTGGAAGCTCTTTTTGGCCCTCACTTGCTCTTCTCTTTTGCGCCATCAGCTCGACTGAGCAGGGTAACCGCTCGGTCGAGCGACTTGGAATTCCAGCTAAGGTCATCTCTTACCTCTTTCTTCTTTCTTCTTCTTTCTTTGCTTCCTTCTTCTTCTTACTCCTCTCCAGCAGCATGAACTTCTCAAATACGATGTCATTGATGCTCCGGCATCGACGTGTCCTTCTCTCCAATATACTACAAATTGCTCGATATTCCCTTAAATGCAACCAAATGCTCTTAAAGTCAAATCGTTCGAATTATCAGTATAAAGCGTAATAAATCGATATTTAAGCAATCTTTTTTATGTGTAAAACATATAGATAGAATGTGGAATATGACACATCACAAGGTACATACGGTCCTTACAATTGGTACCAGAGCGAGGTTGAAGCATACAACAACGATGGCATTCAACGCTTCTTCCATGTCTCAAGAAGAAGGTATATCGACTGTTCAACCCTCGCTCTTCAGCAGAACAAATTATCCAAGTTGGAAGATCAAGATGATGATCTACTTGGATGGTCAAAACCTATGGGACAACCCGGAGTCTCCTCTTGTGAAGTCTACTACACCCGCAGCTACAAGGATAAAGGCAGAGAAAGATTTGATCAAATCAAATGCGAGGGCAATGAATGAATTCTATTGTGCCATCACTCCAAATGAGTTCAACCGCATATCCATATGCAAAATGGCCATCAAAATTTGGCATGCATTGGAGATTACTCATGAAAGGATGTCCAAGGTAAAGAAATCTAAACAAAGCGTGTTTAGATCTAAATATGAATTGCTTAAGATGCATGAAGGAGAGAGCATCTCGAAAATGTCTACAAGGTTCACGGATATTGTGAACTCCTTGGAAGGACTTGGGAAGATGATTTCCCAAGAGGATCGAGTGGAGAAGATCCTTGACTCTGTTACATCTTAATGGGATTCAAAGGCCAACGGTATTTTGGAGTCTAACGACATGTCCAAATACACCGTTGAGAAGTGCATTGGGAATATCATGGCGTAAGAATTAAAGCTTCAACTTAAGAAGGAGATTTAACCATCCAAGCCCAAGAAGCCAGAGAAGCAAAAGGGGATTGCATTCCATCCCGCGAAGGAGCCAATTAAATGGAGAAAGAAATTCCATCAAGAAGCTTCTAGCGAAGAAGATGGAGAGGATGATGCTAGTGATGATAATTTCATAGAGCTTGCAAAGCAATTCAAAGTGTTCTTGAAGGACAAGCAAGGTAAGTCTTTGTCAAAGTTTGCCTCTAAATCTAACAAGATTTGTTACACTTTCAGTGGTAAAGGTCATCTCTCTACCGAATGCTCTTCCAACCCCTCCAATGATTCTCACAACTGGAAATGGAAGAAATATTGGAAAGGCAACTCCAAGTACAAGAACAAGAAGGGTCTTGTTGGTACTTTTCATGACTCAAGTGAGGACTCATCAAATGACGAAGAAGATGATGACAAGGAGGAAGCACTCAAGTGCTCCATGGTATTGGACGATATCTCTTCAAGATCAAGTAATGAAGAGGTGGAGGCTTGGCTCAACACCAATGAAGAAGTATGCTTTATGGCAAAAGGGGAAGAGTCTTCATCGAGCTCTAGCGAGGAGGAATCCGATGAGGAAGATGAGGAGGAACCAAAGCTATCGTATGAGGAGCTTAAATATCTCTACAATGTGGTCTCCAATGGGACAAGTAGGTGCATTAACTCATACTCTAAATTAAAATTGAAATTTAAAGATGCTATCAGTAGGTTACATGAATTAGAATCTATTAGTGTAAATATGAATGATGTGCATACATGTGACACTAGTGAGAGAGACACACTTCTCTCTCAGGTTAAGGATTTGAGCATTGCAGATGAAAAATCAGAAGCTCAACATCTTAGCTTAGAGTCTCGCATTCGACAACTTACGTTGAAATGTGAAGAGAAATCCCAAAAGCTCGTAAGCTTAGTTCATTCTAGGGATTCACTCCACGATTTGTTGAAAAAACAACATCCGGTAAATCATAGAGGATGATTGGGTTATATTCAAAATGTGGTACCCAAACCCACCTCTAGTTATTCTTTTGGTGCAAAATCAAGACATATTGCTAAATCACCTAAGAAGAATCACCACGCTTTTTTGTATAACAATAACCCTAACAAGAAGCATGTAAATCACAAGGTAATGAGGGAGAATGAAAATTCTTCATTTTTTGCTCAGAAGCAAACCCCTCATTCTATGCATGCCAAGAAATATTTTTCTACACCTACGCATGACACATCCACCCCTCTTGCAAAGGCAAAACCATTGCCTAGGAAATCATTTAGTCTTTGGAGTCCCACTAGGTGTAGTATGCAAGAGAGGAATAGATATATCAACTCTTTAGTTAGGGACGTGATCACCTCATGTGATTACATTAGGAAATCAAACTCCTCTTGGGTTTGGTTCCCTAATGTTTAGGTCTCACACATGTGCATGTTGCATGGATATTATGCTTATATTTCTATATCTTAGCATACACATTGATTATGTGTGATTTTTCATGTTTTTGAAAATATTTTCAAATTATTTTTCATGAAAATGGGACCTTGGGGATTTCATTTTCATATATGCATTTGTTGATCCATATGTATGACAATGGTGGAGTTAGTATGTTATGTTTGTTTAAAAGTATTTTAAAACATATTTTAACTCTTATTTTCGGTTATTTTTGAGATCATGCTTAGCTTATTTACATTTGGTAATTGTGGTCTCAAACTGAACCCATTAATGTTGCCAACTTTACTCATGCTATAGTATCTATTGGCAATATTATTTGTATCAATGATGCTTGATCCTTCTATATCCATGCATTGATACAATTTAGGCACATCGCTCCAATTATTACTTTCAATTGTTTAGTAATTTTATAATTGGTATTAGATTATAGAAGTCAACATTTTGACCTTTTCTATGATCTAGGTGGAGCATGGGATAGCGATTAATACCCACTTAAAATTTACAATTTGGTATCATACATCTCTTAATCATTTGTTTTATTTGTCACATTTTTAAAAGGGAATCAATGACAAGAATTATTTCTTGTATGTTGTGTGCACCTTTTTGATAATGACAAGGGGAGAGATATGTGATTATGTAAATCATATACGGGAGAGAAATATTCATATATGGGGAGAGATATATGAGAGATATGGTTTATGTAATCTTTGCCTATTATATGTCACAATTGATTTGAAGCTTTATCGATTTATTTATTTTTAATTGGTGCATATAAGTAGGGGATGTCAATTCTGTGCTTCATTCCATCTTGTGGGCCAGACGACTGAAGTTCAATTCTCAGTCGCCTGTCATCCTTCAGGTGCCTGGACAATATTCTTGATGTCCCCCGTCGGTGCGTGCTAGATGTGTGCAATAATACGATTGAGGGCGTGAGATTTAAATATTTGTAACCGCAAGCGCACGGTGTTGTAGCGTGGCTTGGGGGTCGAACTCAGGTAGGCGTGGATGTGCTTTGTCAAAGAGGATCAAAATCACCCCATGGGCGAGCTAGCCCGGATCAAATGATGGGTTGTCACGGTAAATGGAATGCAAGGTATAGACAATATAAAGGAAAAACCCGGGACTTTGGTTTCCACCCCATCATGCGATTCTTGCCGATACGGCCTACGGGTAGGATAGCGATCAGAATTAGGGTCCAATGGTGAGACGTTGCCTCTGAAAGTGGTACCGGCGTCCCATGGGCCCGATATTCCGGTCGGTGCCCAGGATGATACGCCGGACTTCCCGGGTTCGATCAGTAGGCACTCCCGTGTCCATTAACACTGATCGACTCCGGGAGCACTAAGCTCGCAACGATAACTCCCAACGTCTTATCCTGCCGCTCCCGCGCGCTAGGATTCGGTGTCTATGCTAAGGGCGTGAGCTATGGCTAGGGAGTCAACCGCCAAGTTTATTCCCCCTTGGCCCAATGGTCAAAGGCGGTCTTTTTCCCACCGATGACAATAAAACACCCCGTGTAACCGTTAGATTCCTAATCCCTAACGATTTCCAAGCCCTATGGACGCATCGGGAAGAGCCCACGAAGGGGTTTCCGCCAAAATCCCAGATTTGGGAACTACTCACGCATATTTAGTAAAAAACGATCTAAACAGAAATCGACCGTAAAAATCATGATCAGACAATAGAAATGCAATGGTAGTAAAGCAATTAAGATAATACTAAAGTTTGACAAAGATCTGAAAACTTGCAAAAACTGGGAAATTACAGCCGTCACAAAATGAAGAAAACAGCAAAAAATAATCAACTTTCGTTTCTGGAAAACCTAGGGTTCTATATATAGGAAAAGATATCACCTGATCGGTTGATAAGTCAACCGATCGGGTGACCTGCTCCAAACTTTCACAGCGCAATGGGGACTTCACCCGGTCATCTTCACCCGGTCGGTTGACATATGAATGTGACCGGTTGGATCTTGGTGCCGTCGGGTGAGGAGGCCGGTTGAGCTGACCGTGTCTTGGCTTTTGAGATTCAGCTACAGGTGAACCGATCGGGTGAAGGTCACCCGATCGGTTGGCAATCAGCTTCGATTTCCAGAGAGTTTGGGCTTTTGACCCGGTCACTGAACCGACCGGGTGACTTCTTGTGAGCTCCAAGCTGCGTCTGGGTGGTGCACGCGTGCATCACCCGATCGGTTGAAGATGACCAACCGACCGGGTGAGGGGCTGAAAGATGATATCATCGTCGTTTGACCCCCTGGATCACGTGTGACTCCTCCCGTTGCTCCGGGGACTTGCGATATCGTCGTTTTATGTCCCATATGCCAGTAAACTCCGGTAAAATACGGAAAACACGGAAAAGTGAAAGAAAACAAGAAAACACGAGAAAATGAATATAAGACGGCGGTAAAATATGGAAAAACACGGAAGAGAATGTACGCAAATATATGAAAAATAAACGCACGTCAAAATCCCCCAAGCTGAACTCTTCCTCGTCCTCGAGGAAGACGAGTGAGAGTAAGAGCTTGGAGAGAGAAAATAAAGAGAAAGGGAGAAAAAGAAAACTCTATATCCTAGATCGCCCGTCAGGGCCAACAAAATCAAAAACGACACACCAAGCAAGCAAACACCAAATCACATCACTAAACCAAGGAATACGAGTCCAGACAAGTGCCGTGGGCCCACGCGGTGAAGCGCAAGTGAGTGTGGTCGTGCGCTAGCAGACAGTGTCACTATCTACGATGTGCGATAAAGCTCGATATACACAAATCCAGGAAATGACCCAAATATCGATTCGAATTGAATAAAGTGGTGAATATATAGTTCAAGCATGCATGAGAATAGAGAGAGAATCGAAACATATCATGCGTCAGGGGCTCCATAACTAGGGTTAAGGAAATCTCCACACTAAAGCCTAGATAATAGCTAAAAAGTTCCTATGCCAAGTGTTTTCGAAACCGATGGGGGTTGAGATGATGTGGAGTAGAACACTCAGTACAAATTCTCGCCTTCCCTTTATTCTCGACAAGTAGGAAAAGATATTCACACGGGAATTTTTTTGGGTTTTGGGTATTTGTATATTTTTTTTGGATTTTTGGCTATACAATTTTTTTCTTTCTTTTCTTTTCTCTTCTTTTTGGGTTTTTTCTTTTCTTTTCTCCTTTTTTTGGATTTTTGGGTTTTTTTGGCTATACACATGTGTACTCTCCCAAGTGGGAGAACGGTACACGACGAGGGGATTTGCACCAAGTAAAACAAAAAGAAGTCGGAATCTAAACACTTGGGCAAAAGAAACTATTCTCGCTAATTAGAGCATGGGCTAAATGGATTATCCTAGTCCTTAATTGTGGAATCCCGACACATGCGAAATGAAGCATACGATATATTTAGTCATGCATACAGAAACAGACAAGAGACGCAAATACCACATTATTCATATCAAAGCGTGATAATCTAGGGGTCATTCCTGGACAGGTATATAAAGTAAAATCACAAAGCAGAAGCACACCAAACAGCTAGGCATGACACACGACTCACAAAAAGCTAAGTGGACCCACGATGCGTGAAATGCAGGGGGACTCGATATCCTAGGGCTAGTGAGTGTAATTATCGATACCATGCTAGGTGTGTGTGATTTTGTGGCGATTCATCATAGGGTTCATCTCTAGGAGAAAGAGATAAAAAGAAGAAAAGAAAAATTTAAAACACGATGAAAACGACACAAAAACAAAAAAGAAAGACTCAAATGACGCACAAAGTGCGACTCCCCCAAGCTGAAGCTTGCATTGCCCTCAATGCATTAGAGTGAATACGGGAGGGCAATGAAAATGGGGGGGGGGGAATACGCACTGACACAAAAAAGAAATGAAAAACATCGAGAACACAGATACGAAAATGAAAATAAAGAAAAATCAAAATCAAACCACACGACATAAAAATAGAAAAAGAAAGAAAGAAAATGATACGACACGTCATATGAAACAAGCACACACACAAAGAAAACAAAACACGACAACACAGCAAAATAGACTTCCCCCAAGCTAGACATGATAATGCTAGCAATGAGATATGATCGTTAAAGTGCAGAGATATGCATGGGGGAGGTCAAATAAAAGAAACGAAAGGAAATAGAAATAAAAAGGAAGCGATTCGACACGTGAATGGGTCCTCCCCCTAGTAGTGGTAAAGCAGGGCACTGCAAAGAGAGATGGGCACTAAAAATAGGGGGGACAAAAGCGGGATGGGAAAATATCAAGCAGAGGCACCACCCTCTGGGGGTGGTGATGGGGGCATGTGCTGGGGACCAGGAGTGGTGGGGGGTGGAATGTGAAGCTCGGAGACATCGGGTGGGTCAGTGCGAATGTGGCGAATGAAGCTTTGAAGAAAGGGCAGGTCTCGATCGACGGACTCCTGAGTTGCCCGTTCACCATTTCCAGCTACGAGGAGCATGGCCACGAACCGGTCGGATTGGTCGTCGTCCTGGAATGACACCCCGAATTCGACATCGCCAATGTAAGCGGGGGAAGTGGTGCGTGGGGTGGTAGATGAATTGGTGGTGGTGGATTGAGCGAGGGGTTGTGTGCGACGAGCGAGACGGGTGGGCCTAGGGTTGGAAGAGCTGGCGTCGGTGGGCTTAGCACGACAAGGAGGCATTATGCAGGAGTCGTGTGTGTGTGTGAGTGTATGCAAAAGACTATGAATACACACTAACACGGCCAACGAGCAAAATGGAATATTTAGGGCAAAATAAAAATTGAGCTAAGGAGCGAGTTTACCCAAATGAGATGAAGATCGTTGCTCGTAGACGCCCCAATGCTACTCGACAGGAGCACGTGTGAAGCCACGGCAATCCTTACAGCAAGTTTCGAAATGGGAGGAGAATGGGTGAAAGTTAGGGTTTTGTGTGTGTGAGAAATCGAGGAGGATGGGGAGAAATCGATGGAGAGATGGATAGGGAGAGGGGGGAGATCGATTGGGGGTTGATTTAGGTGAAGAACGAGGTCAGGCGCAAGAGGGGGAGTCGAAACGTCGATCTGGAATTCGAAATTGGGCGAGGACGGATCGAACGGGCGGGGGGCGGTCATTTATAGGGATTTAAGTCGAACTGATCGGGTGAGTTGTCACCCGATCGGTTGACTTAGTGGTCGAAAATTTTGGCTAAAGGGTTGCTACAGGTGAACCGGTCGGGTGAGTTGTCACCCGATCGGTTGACCGCTCCACACATTTTCCCGAGAATTCAGAGTGTCTCACCCGGTCCCTCAACTAGTCTCGCTTCTTGTCACCCGATCGGTTGACAAATCCCTGAAATTTTCCCGAGAGTTTCCCCAGGTCACCCGGTCTGCCAACCGGTCTCTTCTTTCCTCACCCGGTCGGTTCACTCAGCGGAAGACACGGCTGTTAGCTGATACATCCCAACCGATCGGTTGAGTTATCAACCGATCGGTTGGGACCTTGTTTTCTACAAAAACCCACAAATCGCCTAAGTTCCACAACAGAAGTTCTTGCGGCTGGATTTATTTATAAAAATAGATAAAATAAAGTTAAAAATAATCCTAAAAATTGAAACAAAAGTTTAGAGCATGGGTTACCTCCCATGAAGTGCTTTTGTTTAACGTCGTTTAGCTCGACGCCCGTTGATGATGTTCATGGTGGGCGATACGAGTGATGCCCAAAATCCGGCATCTCTTCAACTCCAGAGCTTGTGGCTATTGGTGTAGTCGACGGCTGTAAGAAGATTTTCTCGACTACACTCCCTTTGTCGACAGGATCCGGGGGCTTCTCCCTCAATTTGGCGTCTACCGCCATCTTTTTCAGGATCCGGACCTCATCACCGGTGAGGTCCATGGGTTCTTTCCCTTTTCTCCTCGTAGGAGGAGCCTTATGGAATCCGGGAGGGGTCACACGTCGCACGACCGCCTCATTAGCAACTTCATTCTTTGGGGAGCCAACTTGCTCTCCAAGGTCCCCCAAGCTATCGGGG
The DNA here is from genome assembly GCA_030789695.1 of Scilla litardierei. Lineage (NCBI taxonomy): Eukaryota > Viridiplantae > Streptophyta > Magnoliopsida > Asparagales > Asparagaceae > Scilla > Scilla litardierei. The sequence goes on along the minus strand of CM061138.1, from coordinate 136,751,379 downwards.
GGATTCCTCGAGAGTACTTCCCAGGCACTTGTTTCAACAGCTCTATCTTCTTCGTTCTCCAGCATACTGATACTAGGATCGTCCGAGGGGTTTGGGTGCTTCATCGACATGCCTAAGTCAAATTCGACTCTTTCTTGGCCGACATTGAGGGAAAGCTTCCCATTCTTCACGTCTATCAAAACTCTGGCGGTTGCCATAAAGGGCCGTCCCAGGATAATAGGAGTGTGCTTGTCTTTTGGCATGTCCATCACCACAAAATCAATCGGTACTTGTACTCCTCTCACATCGACGGGGAGGTCGTCCACTACTCCTATCGGGTACTTGACCGAACGGTCAGCAAGTTGTAATGTCATGCCTGTGGGCTCTAAGTCTTCCATCCATATTCTCTTGTACAGTGCTAGGGGCATTAAGCTGAGGCTCGCTCCTAGATCAACGAGCTCCCTCTGGATTTGCACTTCCCCAATAGAGCAAGGGATGGAGAAACTTCCTGGGTCCTTGAGCTTGGGCGGATTTGCGCGCTGAATGAGGGTGCTGCACTCCGCCGTTAACACGACCTTCTCTTTTCTAGATCCCCGTGTCACCAAGTCTTTCAGAAATTTGGCATATGAGGGAATTGTCTCGATGGCCTCGAGGAAGGGGATTTGTAAGCTCAGATCTTTCACCATGGCACAGAATTTGCCATACTTCTCATCGATTTTGGCTTTGGCAAGCCATTGTGGGAAAGGCACAATGGGCTTGAATACTCTTAGGTTCCCTTCCTCATCCTTTTTCTTCTCCTCTCTATGAACTCCCTCCGGAGTAGTTGGCTTGGGCGACGAAGCACCGTCGTCATTTAATTTCTCAATTGGTCGTTCCACGACCAACGGTGCTTCCAGTCCTTTGGGGGGCATTCTCGTGGGTATTTGCATTCTGCTCCTCAAGACGATGGCAGACACGTTCTCATGCTCATGCGTGAGCGCCAAGGTCCGATTTACCCCCCTCGGGTTCACCTCAGGCTGTGGCGGTAAAAGATTCTGCGGCCTCTGAAGGTTCGCCACTTGCAACCCCAGCTGGGTCACCTGATCAGTGAGGACTCTTTGTCCCATCTCCAGCTTCAGATTTATCTTCTCCTGTTTGGCGATGTATTGAGTCAAGAGGGACTCAACCGGAGAGATGGCCCTCTGCTGGCCGTATTTGCTGCTGGGTGGGCTGCTGATTCCTAGGAGCATACTATTAATACTTTTGTGGAGGTTGTTGCTGCTTAAATTGCTGCTGCTGAAACTTCTGCTGAGGCCTAGCCGGCTGTTGATAAGGCGCTCGGTAGCTAAGATTGGGATGATTTCGGTTGTTGGGCGAGTAGGCCGGGTTGGAGCTGGTTCATTGTGGAAAAGGCACATTCCCTGTAGGATTGTAAAATAATGCGCTCGCCTGATCCAACGGCGGTGAGATGTCACCACCGTCGAACTCTCCAAAAACTTCAAACTCCACCGCAGCAATCTGTTTTGAACCGGTGCCACCGGTGCCTACCATCAATGCGAAGATCTGGGTCGACAGCAAGTCAAACTTGCTTGACAATTTGTCGACTTCTTCGACTCTATGGATGCCCCCAGATCTAGGTGTGGCTCTCTCGTCACACCACCGTTCATTGTTGGATGCCAAATTTTCCAGAATCTGTCTGGCATCTTCTTCGCTTCTTGACATAAAGGACCCTCCAGCCGCGGCATCCATGGAAGATTTTAAATCGTCCCTCAACCCATTATAGAACAGATTTATGATCTGCCACTTGGGGAGCTCATGGTGGGAACATCTTCTCTGCATCTCCTTGTATCTCGTCCATGCCTCATGCAAGGACTCGTGGTTGTCCTGGGAGAAGGAGGAGATCTCACTCCTCAGCTTCATGGTCTTCCCCGGAGGAAAGAACTTCGTCAGGAAAGCATTTGAGAGCTTCTCCCAGGTGTTGAATGTATTCGGGTCCTTCCCCCTAAGCCACAGCTTGGCCTTATCTCGCAAGGAGAAGGGGAACAGCTTCAGTCGGATCACCTCAGTTGTGACACCGTTTATCCGGAAGGTGTCACATTTCTCCAGGAAGGAGTCTAAATGCTTAATCGGGCTCTCCATGGGTGCACCCGAAAATTGATCCTGCTGGATCCACGTCACCAAAGATGGCTTAAGCTCGAAGCTTTGGGCCGTAATAGCTGGAGGACGGATGGCGGAGGTGGTCTCGATGGAAGGCGTCGAGTACTCCAGCAGGGACTTGTGAGGCGGGGTGTTCTCCCCCATGGCTTCAGGATCCTCTCTTCTTCGCTTCTCAGCGGCCAAACGCCTTAGGGTGGCATTTATCTCTGGATCAACGGGGATCAAGTCGTCGAGACTTCTTAAACTCCTGCGCATGAAAACAACAAACACCCGTGAAGCGAAAAGTGGGAAAGAAACAGATAAGATAAGAAATAAAAATAAAAATAAAAATAAGAAAATAAAAAGGGAAAAAGAAGAATGCGAAAATTATCGCGAGGTAGGGATGAGAGCTAGACACAAGGGTTCATGAAATCCTAAAATAACAAGCACGTTGCCTCCCCGGCAACGGCGCCATAAAGCTTGACGTCCCCCTCCGATGCGTGCTAGATGTGTGCAATAATACGATTGGGGGCATGAGATTTAAATATTTGTAACCGCAAGCGCACGGTGTTGTGGTGTGGCTTGGGGGTTGAACTCAGGGAGGTGTGGATGTGCTTGTGTCAAAGAGGATCAAAATCACCCCACGGGCGAGCTAGCCTGGATCAAATGATGGGTTGTCATGGTAAATGGAATGCAAGGTATAAACAATATAAAGGAAAAACCCGGGACTTTGGTTTCCACCCTATCGTGCGATTCTCGCCGATACGGCCTACGGGTAGGATAGCGATCGGAATTAGGGTCTAATGGTGAGACGTTTCCCTCTGAAAGTGGTACCGGCGTCCCATGGGCCCGATAGTCCGGTCGGTGCCCAGGATGATACGCCGGACTTCCCGGGTTCGATCAGTGGGCACTCCCGTGTCCATTAACACTGATCGACTCCGGGAGCACTAAGCTCGCAACGATAACTCCCAACGTCTCATCCTGCCGCTCCCGTGCGCTAGGATTCGGTGTCTACGCTAAGGGCATGAGCTATGGCGAGGGAGTCAACCGCCAAGTTTATTCCCCCTTGGCCCAACGGTCAAAGGCGGTCTTTTTCCCGCCGATGACAATAAAACACCCCGCGTAACCGTTAGATTCCTAATCCCTAACGATTTCCTAACCCTATGGACGCATCGGGAAGAGCCCACGAAGGGGTTTCCGCCAAAATCCCAGATTTGGGAACTACTCACACATATTTAGTAAAAAGCGATCTAAACAGAAATCGACCGTAAAAATCATGATCAGACAATAGAAATGCAATGGTAGTAAAGCAATTAAGATAATACTAAAGTTTGACAAAGATCTAAAAACTTACAAAAATTGGGAAATTACAGCCGTCACAAAATGAAGAAAACAGCAAAAAATAATCAACTTTCGTTTCTGGAAAACCTAGGGTTCTATATATAGGAAAAGATATCACCCGATCGGTTGACAAGTCAACCGATCGGGTGGCCTGCTCCAAACTTTCACAGCGCAATGCGGGACTTCACCCGGTCATCTTCACCTGGTCGATTGACATATGAATGTGCCCGACCGGTTGGATCTTGGTGCCGTCAGGTGAGGAGGCCGGTTGAGCTGACCGTGTCTTAGATTTTAGTCGTTGGTAATAATCTGACCATTGATCAGTCACATATCCATTGTTCATCAGTGATCGCTTCGGGACGTGACCCAAAAGAACGGTTGTAGTTTTACCGCAAGTGCACGGTGTAGCAGCGAGCGGGATATCGAACACAGGGAGGACGAATGACTGTGCTTGCTCCGATCAACCTGGCTATTTTAAGAAGAGAAATTTGCCTTTGGCGATCCTGTCACAATCGTCAGACAAATGTGCGAAATATCAAATCAAATAAAGAACGTCTAGGGAATGGGGAATCCCCGCTACACACCGTACTTCATAAATGTGGTTCATCGGTATCAAAATTGCTAGAATGAGAATTCGAATGAACTAGTTGCAACTGAATGTAGAACCAAGCTCACGCTCTCGTGTTGTTGCCGGTCTATAGCTATCCTAGGGTCGGGTCCAATCTCTTGCAAACCCTACCCTAGGGAAGCTAGCATTAGGATCAACATCATCGTCCAATCGCGCACCGAGCCCAATCTCTTGCAAACTCGGTCCACGATCTAGATTAGGATAGTTCCTACCCGTCCAATCTCTTGCAAATGGGTATCGGTATAGAATTACAACCGGGAATCCTAGTATCGGTCCAATCTCTTGCAAACCGATACTTCGAAAAATCCGACTCCAACCCAATTCGGATTTCTAGGGCTTCCTATCAAATTGGGATCCAATCTCTTGCAAATCCCAATTGATACGAATACCTAGCAATCCGTAGTAAATCGATCCCAATCTAATCTCTAATAGCAATTCTAGCTCAATTTCTACCAATTCATCACAAATATGAAAGTGGGCTTGTAGGGTTCATCCCCACGCCCCAAGACGTGGAGACTACTCACAAATCATAGCAAGATCACAAAAATAATCGTTGAGATAAGCAATAGAATTCATCACAACAATGATATAAACAATAAAAATAGAATTTTTAGGGAAAAGAGATGCAAACCAATGTAGTTCTTCAATTAATCCAACAAAAATCCAAGTTTTGCTCCTTCTCCAATCACAAGAATAAAGCTAAAAAACTAATCTAAAAAGCTGCAAAAAATCCAAGAGAGAGCTCTCAAAACTAGGGTAAAAACAGGGCTTAAATAGCCCCAAAAATCGTCCAAAAATCGTGACCAAAATACCCCTGCACAGCCTGTTTTCCGCAGTTTTCGCTACAGGCAGCGCATCGCACTCGGCCGAGTGACAAAAGTCGCTCGGCCGAGTGAGAAACCCTGTAATTTTCCAGTAAGTCAGGGCCTTCAGGGGTCTCTACTTCGGGGACGGCTCGGCCGAGTGAGTTGTCGTCACTCGGCCGATGACTTCACTGCACTCGGGCGAACGGGATTTACCACTCGGCCGAGTGGGTCTTCTGAAGTTCAGGCAGCCGAAAAACAGTAACTTCGATGTTTTGGAAGGGCTTCGTCTGGGTGCCACTCGGGCGGACGTGGTATCGTCACTCGGCCGATGTGGTCTTCGGTGCTCGGCCGAGTGCACATAGAAATTGTGTCTGAACTGGTCGGCCGAGCAGTGTCTCGTTGGTCGGCCGAGTGGCTCCTACACTCGGCCGAGTGGGACACAAAAAATGCCCAATCTGCTTGTTTTGGCCTCCTCGTCGCTCCTGCGACGTCCATTCTTCTTCCGCTCCTCTCCAACAGCAAAATACCCCTCGGGGAGGTCATTGGTGACCGTCTAGAGTAAGCGCATCTCGGGATCACTCCAAATCGCGCCAAATCACCTGAAATGCGACAAAAACAACAAATCGTGAAAAGCATCGCAGTATCGTCGATATATCGTGAAAAACATGATTTGGGCGATCTAGATGGCATGCAAACATGCGGAAAAAAGGTGTAAAATAAGGAGTGATCAAAATCCCCCAAGCTTGCCTCTTACTCGTCCTCGAGGAAGATAAGTAGAAGGCGAACCCGGTGGATTTGGAAAACGAAAACGGCGAAAAATAGAAAAAATGAAAAACGAAGAAGAATGAAAACGAAATGAAAATAAAGAAGAGAGAAAGAAGCGAAGAGGTAGGATGCTAGATCATTTTCTCAGGACGTGGGTTTCACTTACTCTTATAGCATGCACCGAATGAGAAATACATGTCAAAGAATTTTATTTTGATATCATAGTATAATAGTGCAAATAGAAATAGAAAACCCACGAAAAACGATATAATCATGAAAAACGGAATAATCTTAAAATTAACGTCGTCTGAATCATTTAAAGCGGTATACAAATCACAGATCACACACTTTTCAATTGAACGCTTTCTATCTGGAGTATAAGAGTATCACACTATAGAATAGAGAGAATAGAAAAGTATGGATTTCATGAAATGAGTGCTAGGCTTAGACTTCTGGATTTCGTAAAACTAAAAATAATCTCACCGAGTATAGAATATTACTTAGCCTAGGTTGTCGTGCAATGTCAAGTAGTCACACTCTCACACATCAATGGATCCCCTCCCCTAAGCTTATCTATAAGCGTGGTGGCATAAAAAATATTTACATCCCCATTTTTTTTATACATATAGCTCCAAAAGCAACGAAAAGAAAGAAGAAAGAAAGAAAGTGAGATGGGATCTTTTATTCAGGATTTTTCCTCTCTTTTTTTTTCTTTTTTTTTTCTTTGCAATAAGCAATATATACACAACGATCCCAACTCAGAGAGAGATAATGATGTACAAGAATGTTTTTCTCTCTTTTTTTTAATAGAATAAGAGATTTGGAGCTAGGAATTAGTAGCGGGGGAAAATGCCATAAAATAGAATCACTAAGGGGAGATTCACCAATGATTTTAAAAGTAGAGAAATGATGTTCAAGATTTGTGGAGAAAGAAATAAATATAACTCTCGGTTCACTCTATAAGACATGCACGACAACTTCAGCAGGGTAATCTAATCTACTCAGTTTCAATCACAAAAAAGCTAACTAATCCAGATATATCATAGCTAACATCATTCAATCATCCATAAGTGAAGTGTACAATTCATGCATATAGAATTGATATAGGAAAAGAAAGTCAGTACTCCAGATATAAGCATTCAATGCGTGAATCTTGGTGTGTTTTCTGTGATAGCATACATATGAATATTCAGACTCAGCTAATAATAAAATTTCATCCATTTTCATGCGGAAAAAGGTGTGGGTTACTATTCTAAATGCAAAGCAAGTCATAGCATCTGATATCTGAAATAAAACCTAAGACATGACAAATATAGCGTGCATATAGAATAAGCTAAATCCAACGTCATCATCATCATAGAAAAGTCATCTCTAGCATGAGATGAAAAAGAAATAAAGATAAAGGGAAAATAGAAACTATGCAATGCGGCACACAGGAAAATAAGAAAAACGTGATGCATGGCAAGATAAAAGAAAAATGATGAAAAATAAGTGCAAAAGCGAAAAAATGGTGTGAAAAACTAAAAATAAAGGTGGCAAATCAAAGAACGTGAGAACTCACTCCCCCAAGCTAAATGGCACAGTGTCCTCAATGTGCAAAGTGTGGCACACCGAGAGACAAGCGATGGGAGGGGCAAGTGAGGATGCATGCATGGAAAAATGAAAAGAAAAAGGTAAAATAAAGAAATGAAAATATGATGCGGACATGAGGCATGCACAGATAGGAGCGATACATAGATATAAGTGTCACCAAAAACTCTCCCTCTCTCCCAAAATAGATATAAAAAGATATGATCAAAAAGAGAATACCATAATAAGTGAGGGGAGGGGGGGACAAAAAGTGCAACAGGACCCAGCAGAACCGGGCAGCACAACGGCAGGAATAAATCAAAGCATCAAGGGTGCCTAAGAAGGTGGTGCAGCGCCGTCTCCGTCCTGAGGCGGAGGAGGAGGAGGTGGTGGTGTAGGCTGCTGAGCTAGGGTGGGCGTGGAAGTGGACACAGGTCTAGTGTGTGTGGAAGTGTGTGTGGGAACCTGCTGGGTGGGTGGGGGTACGCGTGGGAGACGCTCCAAGACCTGTGTAAGGCAGTAGTGGATCTGGGGGATCAGCTCGAAGCGTCCAGCCATCGCAGAGACGGTGGAGGACAGGGTCCTAAGGTCACCTCTAAGACCACTCACCGCCAACACAAGAGCACGTATGCTCTGCAGTACAGTGTCGGGCGGGGGTGGTGCGGAGGCACGCACCGGTCTAGGTTGTGCAGGGCGAGGCTGGCGTACGCGAGTAGAGTATGTAACGGGCTCAGCAGGGAAGGGGACAAAAGGTGCCGTGCCTGCAAATGTGGGCATGGCCTCAGTGTGAGGCCGGGACACCGGCTGGTGAGAAGTGGAGGCAGCGGCGGCGAAAGAAGTGTGCAGAAGTGGCAGCGAGACGGCCAGAGAGGTCAGTGGCACAGAAGTGTGGACAGACGCCACGACACTCTCAAAAAATACAGCAGGGGTGGAGACAGAGGGCTCTCCGCACTCGACTACGGTCGGCAGGCGCTCGGGTGGGGCAGAGGAAATCGGCTCAGCAGACGGAGGGCCAGCGGTGGTAGTGGGTGTGGTGGTGACAGTGGTGACAGCCGCGGAAGTGGTGGAAGTGGTGGAAGTGGGCTCAGCGGAGGTACTCGTGACACTGACAGAAGTGGGGACAGAGGTGTCAGGAGAGGTAGAAACATCAGGAATAGGCTGAGGGGCCACTGGGTCAACAGGGTTGGCAGCAGGCTCGGCAGGGTGTGCAGCAGGGTCTGCGGGGGCAGCCTGGGCAGCATGGGCCTGCTCGGCCTCCTCGGCCTCGAGCACGTAGGCAGCGGGGATGAGAACATCCATCGCAGGGAGCCAGTCAATGTGGGCTGGTGCAATCTGAGTCCGAGCAGGGCTCGGGAGAATCATGTAGTCGGCACCGTAAGGGCCGTGCAACCAGACCCAGTGACGCTCACCATGCGGACGAAGCATCTTCATCCGGGCCATAACGTCTATCGACAGAGAAGTGGGGCCCGGGACGCGTCGCAAGTCGTCAGGTAGGTCCTCGCCGGTCATCATGGTAAGCAAGGTGATTAGACCGCCGCAGCATATCGGTGAGCGAGCGTCCACCGATACAATGATGCGGTCCAAAAACCAAGCCGCAATGTCGATCACGACGGCGGGGACAAGCTCGTCTCCATCCCTAGATAGAGCTCTGGGACGTGTCATCGCATAGAGCATGTAGAGCTCTGGCGTAGACATCGTGCCCGGCTCATATCTGGCCAAGAAGGTGGTCGCCATGAGGCACTGGGCTATGCGGAGGCAGGGGTGGACAATGGCCGAGGCCTTGGCCCTACTAGGGTCAAAGGCAGCGTGGTGACCCGTAATCCGGGCCCAGAAGGCACCGGCGTCGAAGGAAGGTGGGGGGATATGGGTGGGGCCGTAACCGCGATCGGCACCGGGGACAGCGGGCCACGAGAAGAATGCTCTCATCATATCGAGAGTGACCTGGCACTCTCGATCCATGAACCGGAATGAGCATCCCTCGTCGGTCCGGGCGATCGAACTCAAAACCTCAAGTGTCGGGCGGGTAAAAGTATCCGCCGACACCTGCAGAAAATCTCGCCAGCCCACGTTGTCGTACAACGTGAGCATCCCCTCTAGTACCCCCAGGCGTCCTAGGTCAGCGAGGTGTGCAAACCTGGAGGGTACGATCGAACGCTGGGAGATACGCTCGAAGACGGCGCGGTGTGCGTCGTCTCGGAACGTAATCCCGAGCGGCCCGACCAGTGGAGCCGGTGGTGGTGGCTGTGGGTCGGCGGGGAGAGGCTGTGCGGGCTGTGGGTGCACTGCAGGCTGTGCGGGGTGTGCGGGGCCTGCAGGCTGTGCTGGGTGTGCGGGGTGTGTGGGGGACGGTGGAGGAGAGTCCTCCAACTCGTGGGAGGGGCCGGCATCATCCGACCGCTTCCGCTTGGCGGAAGCTCTCTTCGACCGCAGCCGTGTCTGGGGCGGCATATCGGCCCCGAGCGCGCCGAAAAGTGAAAAAAGTGCGGTGCGTGTAAAAGAGTGGAAAGAGTGTACCCCGACACGCCGCGAGTGCTAAGCAGTGGAAGCGTGCGAAGTCAGCGCCTCCGCGAAGTCCGGATCAGCCCGTAGAAGCTCCCCTGGGCTCCCCTAAGCTCCAAAAAGCAACCTGCGCATGAAACGGCGATTTCAGCGGGTAATATTCAAAATGTATGGAGTATTAGGGGTATAATAGATAGATATAAGAATTGATTTGGGCTAGGGGTTCGATTAATACACGGATCCTCGAAAAATACACAAAAAGAGGCAAAAATAGGCGAAATAGGGGTACCGGAGGTGACCGGAGGCACGGCCGCCGGCGGCGACTCGGGCGAGGCGACGGGGGTGTTCGGCCGGCGGTGGCGGGCCGATCGGCGGCGTGGCAGCGGCGGTCGGGCGAGTGGGGGCGCGATCGAGCGAGGATCGGGCGAGGGAGCTGAAGGGGCGCGGGTGTTTTGGGGGTTTTGCGTTTCGAAAAATGCGCCCCCCCTCGCCCTTTATATAAAAAAGTTACGACTCGGCCGAGTGACGTGGTCACTCGGCCGAGCGAGGCCAATGAAAATTTCCTCCCCGCTATCGCTTCGGCCGAGTGGCTTTGCCAGCCTCGGCCGAGTGGAGTAAGTCCATTCGGCCGAGTGACTCAAGCTACTCGGCATGACTCGCCCTAGGAGGGTATCCGTTTCACTCGGCCGAGTGAATATATATACTCGGCCGAGTAGCAGTTATATCGAAATCAAGAAAATAAACAGAGAGTTGGGTACAACAGACTTCCCTCGTTCGTGAGCGGCTCGGCCGGACGAACTTGTGTACTCGGCCGAGTGACTAGTATGCTCGGCCGAGTGAGCCTTGTGTTCTGCTGTTTGTCTTCGTTTTGGCTCTAAACTCCGTCTTTCTTCCTCCAATCGATTTCATCTTCCTCCTAAGCGTCGAGCGCCTTCTCGGGGCGCTCCTCGTCGACTCGTTCATCCTCCTCATGATGGATCTACCTATCTCCTCTCCTGTCAAGAAAAATAGGACCCGTTATCACAAAATTTTTGGGCGAACGACTCAAAACACTAAAAATTTCTAAAATGAAAATAAAGAAAAAGTAAAAGTAAAGAAAAAACCGTCGGGTTGCCTCCTGACAAGCGCTCGTTTAAGGTCGTGAGCTCGACCCCCTATAATTTTCAATCAATGCGGGATGTTTGGTGCATATGAGATGCACCCATCAAACTTTCCGGGGAGAACGCTTGGATTGGGAAGTTGCGGCGTAGTGTTCTCCCGCGGTGGTCTCTCGTCTCGAATAGTGTTGGGGGGAGGCTCCCCCAAGCTAGCATTTGCTCCGGTCAACGGTTTTGCCGGTGATGCCGATTTCCGTGCCGGCGGAGCTTTCTTCGGAGACTTTAGTTTCGCGAGCTTGCAGAGCTCTCGAATCCTTGCGACATCAGCGTCGCCTTCATCATCTTCAGCGGAGAGGTCAGGGGAATCATTTTTCTTCTCATCTTGGCCTAAATCCGGGCCTTCCTCAAAATCTTCATCGAAAAGAGTGCCAATTGCGTGAGGGATCGCCTCTTCAATCACCTCATCAAGGAGGTCCATGTAGTCAAGTTCCTCATGATAAGGCATGTGCTTCATGGCCTTAGGAATGTGGAGTTCCACCTCGATGTTTCCGACGTTTAAAGTTAGGGTACCTTCACGCACGTCGACGATGACTCCGGCGGTGGCTAGGAACGGGCGTCCAAGTATCAATGAAGTGTCTCCCTCCTCCTTAACGTCCATGATCACGAAGTCACATGGCAAGCATATTCCACCCGGGACTTGAAGTGGGATGTCTTTGGCAATCCCTACCGGCCTTGTTATTCGTCCATCGGCTAATTGAATGCGCATGTCGGTGGGTTTCAACTTTGTCCCGGTGTTTAGCCTTAAGAACATGGAGAGAGGCATGAGGCTCACACTAGCCCCAAGATCAACCAACGCCTTTTGAAGAGGAACGCCGCCCAAAGTGCAAGGAATCCGAAAACTCCATGGATCTTTAAATTTTGCCGGCTCCTTCTCTCTCTTGGTGAACCAAGAGCCCTCCTCGGCTAGCATGATCTTCTCCTTCCTTTTCCTCCTCGAAATCAAGTCCTTCAAAAATTTAGCATACGTGGGGATCTCGACGATGGCGTCAAGGAAGGGAATGTTAAGGCTAACTCCTCTTAGGTACTCGAGAAATTTTGCTAGCCTTTTCTCCATTTTCGCTCTAGCGAGCCTTTGGGGGAATGGGACCGGTGGCATGAAGCGCCTTTCCTCAATCAATTGCTCCGCTCTAGATTTCTCTTTGTCTTGTGGCTCCTTCTCTTTTTCAACTTCAACTATCAGCTCAATTGGCTCCAAGCTTTCCTCCACGGGCTCCTCAATAGGAATCATGGCGGGGGTGTTGGATATGGAAGACGTTTGTACACCCTTGTGGGGGATGTACGAGGGAATACGGACCTCGAACGTCGCGTACACGAAGTCGTGTACAAAGGGAATCTGTTCCCTTGCGAAGAGGATCTCTGGATGAGTGGGAAAGTCGCATTATATATGCATAAGTGCATGCGACATATGGCTAATAAAGGGGGAATATCTTAAGCTTATGTTGTACCATGCATATGGTACAACTTAAGCTTATAATGTGCCATGTATCATGGTACACCTTAATTAAGTTGTTCCAAAGGAACAACTTACCCTAAAATAACTACCTTGGGGGCTATAAATAAGACCCAAGGGTAAGCCATTTCTTACACCTTTTGCATGAAATTCATGCATGCATCTTCATCCTAGCGAAGCTCTGCAGAAATCCTTTCTCTTCCTCTTTCCAAGTTCTTAATCTAAAATAGAGATTTAGATTGTGGATTAGTAGCCTTACTCCGTTCGTGAGAAGACTCGATCCGTCGTGGCGAATCTGAAGGCAAAGTTCCGAGACTACCGTTCCGCATACGCAAGCGTAAGTCTCGACTTTAATTATCGATCCTAACTCTGTTTTGGCAGGATCCTACATTGGTATCAGAGCCATATGGGTTCGCCCCGGTCAAACCGCCACCCCGTCGAAACTATGAACGAGTCGTTGTCTTTTTCACGAATGGGTCTCCTACTATTACGGATATAGTAGGAACGCTTCGTGACGGAGAGAACGCAGCGGTTGTTCTTTTCACGTTAGGGTCTCCTATCATTACGGATATGGTAGGAACTCTCCGTGACGGGAAGAACCGACCATTCACGTAGTATGTTATTTTTCATTTTTGGCACACGGCCATTAGGAAATAACTAATTTCTCGACGAACGGGTGCTTCATCGACGAACGGGTGCTTCATCAAGGAAGATGATGGTAGTTATTTCCATCGGGTAAGAGGAAATTTTGGTGCATGTGCACCATGGCCAAATGGGCTATGAAGGCCATGCACCCCCTCTCCCCATGCGGAGGGGGTTGGCTACGGCCAATAACCACCGGTGACCACCCCATCAAGGGGGAGGAATAAGTGCGGCAACCCCATTCAAAGGGGGTGTCCGGCCATGGCCAAAGGGGCCATGGCTGGCCAACGCCGAATGGCCTTGGCCATGGCCGGCCATGGCCAAGCCATGACCGGCCAAGGCCAGGCCGGCGGTGGCCGGCCTTGGCCAAGGCCTGCCGGCCAGGCCGGCCCTGGCAGTGGCCAGGGCCGGCGCCCTGGCCACTGCCAGGGCCAGGCCGGCCCTGGCAGAGGCCAGGGCCGGCGCCCTGGCCTCAGGCCAGGGCCTGGCCGAGGCTAGGGCAGGAGCCCTGGCCCCGGCCAGCGGCCAGGCCGCCCTGGCAGAGGCCAGGGCAGCGCCCTGGCCTCAGGCCAGAGGCCTGGCCGCCCTGGCAGAGGCCAGGGCAGCGCCCTGGCCTCAGGCCAGGGCCTGGCCGAGGCCAGGGCAGGAGCCCTGGCCCCGGCCAGTGGCCTGGCCGGCCGGCCCTGGCAGAGGCCAGGGCCTGACCGGCCCTGGCCGAGGGGGCCAGGGCCCCTGGCCGGCCAGGGCAGAGGCCCTGGCCGGCCCTTGGCCCAGCCCCGGCCAGGGCAGAGGCCCTGGCCGGGAGAAGTTGCATTTCGAAAAAATTGGTCGACCAATTTTGTGTTTTTGGTCGACCAATCTGGCAGAAGGCCTGAGTCGATTGCAAACTTGCCTACTGACCCATACGGGGTGACAAAAGGCCTTGGTCAAACTCGAATGTGCAGATTAGCCCATACGGGGCTAACCACAGTGCCGACTAGTTCATACGGAACTAACGTTTTAATGAAGTTTTTCATTGGGCTCTACTCCTTGAAGATTAGCCATAGTGCTCTACTTCATGCGAGATTAGCCATGTCATTGTGCTCTACTCTACGGAGATTAGCCAATGTACTTGTGACGTTGTGCTCTACTCTGCGGAGATTAGCCAACGTGCTTTCAAAATTTTTTGGAAAAAGATGTTTTTCAAATAGGTTATGTCCCGTCCTTAAATCGGGATAGCGCAATTTAGAATTCCAAGTCCTACCACGATCCGGCCATGGTTATCTAACACATGGGTGTGTAGAACAGGTCTCGTGGCTTGGCAATTGTTGCGTTAAAATTCTTTGCGCAAACTCTCACCTATTCTATTTTGAAAGAAATGTTTTTCAAAATAATTTTCTGCTGCTAATACCATACGGGTATTATTTCTGATTTCTTTTTACTTAAGATAAGTAAGAGGGATACTTTGAAAGTTACTTCTAGATGGTAGTTGGGAACGTAGTGAACTTCTCGATTCTAGAGTAACATTTCAACGCATCCAAGGAACTTATCAAGTGTTTAAAGAATCGAAACTTTATGCATAGAATTTTGATCGTGTTTTTCATTCTCTTTGTAGTTTTTTGAATCGAATATGTCTACCGCTTCTAAGAACATTGTCGCAGAGCTTAACAAAGGTGAAAAGCTCAACGGCGACAATTATAAACTTTGGTCAATAAAGATCCAATATGTTTTGGAGGAGCAAGATGTGCTCGAAACACTCCAAAACATAATGGTAGAACCTGAGTTGGGCAATACGGCCCAACACAAGAGGGACCGGGAAGCTTATGACACTTGGACTCGAAAGAACAAAATAGCACGTATTACGTTACTGTCCGCCATGGACAATGACATAATGCGTCTATTTCGGGAATTCGATCTAGCCAAAGACATATGGTCTGAGCTAGAAGTAAAGTTTGGTGGAACTTCGGTTACCAAACTCCGCTCCTTGAATATTCAATTTGATCCGTACAAGATGCGGCGAGATCATTCTATGAAAAAGCATCTCCGCCACATGGCGAATCTCATATCTGAATTAAAGGATGCGGGTGTTACGCTGTCTGACGAACAGCAAATCCAAGCAGTCATTCGTTCACTCCCAGATAGCTGGGATAACATGAAAATGCATCTCACTCATAATGAGTGCATTAAAACCTTAAGCGATGTATCGAAACACCTCGAACTCGAGGAAGAGCGGATTCAAGCCGCAAAACCAAGTGCAGAAGTGCACGTGGCCGCTAATTCCTCACATGGAGGAAATAAGCGGAAGAATAAACGCTTAAGGTTTGTGAACGAAAGGAAGCAAGAACCGGAAACCTCAAAGAAGACTAAGAACAAAAAGTGGCAAAAGAATGTGCACTTAAAGAAGAAAAACTTGAAGAAGATCAAGTGTTTTAAGTGCAACAAGTACGGTCACTTCGCCCGTACATGTACGGATGGAAGTGATAAGGTAACTTGTAGGACTAGTTACATATGTGTTTCTAGTTCCATGTTTCTTGCTGAATCTAACTATTTTTGGTTAATTGATTCAGGGGCCACAGACCACGTTGCGAAGGACAGAAGGTTCTTCGTAGAGTATCGAAGGATAACTCAAGGAACAAAGTGGATATACGTCGGCAACAACACTCGTGTTGAAGTCAAAGGCGTCGGAACATGTAAGCTAGTTCTCGACAACGGCCGGACATTATTATTGCACGACGTCCTCTTTGCTCCAGATATTAGAAGAAATATCGTTTCCGTGGTCATGTTAATGTCTTTAGATTATGAGTGGAGGTTCTATAAACAATATGTTGACCTTGTTTGTAATAATTCTTTGATTGGTTCTGGTAATGTTTGTAATGGATTAATTGTTTTAAATACAATGTATGATGATTCTTCTCCCATTAATGAAAGTTTCCATTTGACAAATGCTTCTAACTCTGATTCTGAGATCATTTGTTGGCATGCA
The DNA here is from genome assembly GCA_030789695.1 of Scilla litardierei. Taxonomy (NCBI): domain Eukaryota; kingdom Viridiplantae; phylum Streptophyta; class Magnoliopsida; order Asparagales; family Asparagaceae; genus Scilla; species Scilla litardierei. The sequence goes on along the minus strand of CM061138.1, from coordinate 136,735,466 downwards.
AGACTTGGTCATATTGGACCAACTAGAATGGATAGACTTGCCAAAAGTGGCTTGCTATCTAATGTTTCAAAAGTTGAAATGTCAACTTGCGAACATTGTCTTGTAGGGAAAACTTGTCGCAAGCCGTTTGGAACTGGCACAAGGGCCGAAGTTCCATTACAGCTTATCCATTCGGACATTTGCGGTCCAATGAATGTTAAGACAAGACGCGGGAAGTCCTATTTCATCACATTCATTGATGACTTCACCCGTTTCGGACATATCTATTTGATATCCCACAAAAGTGAAGCTTTGGCTTGCTTTAAAAACTATATGAGTTTAGTGGAGAATCAATTAGATCGCAAGATTAAGGTTTTGCGAACCGATAGGGGCGGTGAATATCAATCAACGAGTTTTAAGGAACTCTGTGATGAAAAAGGCATAGTTCATCAAATAACTATGCCTTATACTCCGCAACAAAACGGTGTTGCGGAAAGAAGAAATAGGACATTGATGGAAATGGTCCGATCAATGATGTCTCAGGCAAATTTGCCTATCACCTTTTGGGGTGACGCATTATTGACGGCAGCATTCATCTTAAACCGTGTACCCTCGAAGTCGGTAAGTTCTACTCCTTATGAGTTGTGGAACAATAGAACTCCAGACTTAAACATTCTAAAACCTTGGGGTTGTGCCTCTTACGCACATTTATCCTCTCACAAATATGGCAAACTTGGGCCACGTGGGAGGAAGTGTATCTTCATCCGATACGCTGAAAACTCCAAAGGATATGTTTTCGTCGGTCAAGAGGACAATGGAGGTCTAATAGAATTAGAATCGAGGGATGTTGTCTTCTTGGAAAACGAGTTTCCAAGACATGGTGAGATAAGTCAAGACTTATCCTTGTTTGAGACTTGGGATCAAGAAGGATCGGAACGTTCGAGTGGGAGAATTCTTGGTGAAGAAGAAAATACGTTTCAAACTTCACCAATGGATGATACGAACGATACCAATCCTATTCCGAGTGGGAGTGATATTATTCCAAGTTGGAGTGATGTCAATCCAAGTGGGAGTGATCAAACTCAAACAAGACGTAGTAATCGAACGAGGCTAACACCTCTAAGATTTGAGGATGAATTTCCTCAAACATTCATGACATTACTACAAGATGATGACGAACCTGCAAATTTCAAACAGGCCGTCACATGCCCTGCTAAAGATAAATGGATAGCGGCAATGGAAGAAGAACTTCAATCCATGAAAACAAACCAAGTCTGGGACTTGGTTGATTTACCTAAGGGACGTAGAGCCATTGGGAACAAGTGGGTTCTCAAGATCAAGCATAAGGCTGATAGCTCCATCGAGAAATATAAAGCTCGCCTTGTTGCGAAAGGTTTCACGCAACAGGAAGGAATAGACTACGAAGAGACTTTCTCTCCTGTCGTGCGTTTTACCTCCATTCGCTTAATTCTGGCAATGGTGGCTTGTTTGGACCTCGAATTACATCAGATGGATGTAAAGACTGCTTTTCTTAACGGAGAACTAGATGAGGAGATCTACATGGAACAACCAAACGGGTTCGTACAAGAAGAAAACAAACATAAGGTTTGTAAACTTCGTAAATCCATATATGGTCTTAAACAATCCTCAAGGCAGTGGTACATGCGCTTTCAAGAAGTCGTTTTGTCGTATGGTTTCTCCATGCTCGACGAAGACAACTACGTATATATTAAGAGGATTAAAAACAAGTATGTAATTATGTCTCTTTATGTAGATGACATACTTATAGCCGGAAATGATAAGCGTCTTGTCTTGGATATCAAAGCTTGGCTTTCATCCGTCTTTGAGATGAAAGACATGTGTGAAGCTGCATATATCCTTGGGGTTAAGATCTCAAGGAATCGTTCTAAGAAACTTCTTTCTCTCTCTCAAGAGACATATATAAAGAAAGTTTTAGAACGGTTTAATATGCAGGACTGCAAGCCAATTGATACTCCAATAAGCAAAGGCGAGGGTCTATGTTTGGAGATGTGTCCCAAAGATCCAAAAGAAAAGAAAGCTATGGAAAAAGTTCCATACTCCAGTGCTGTCGGGAGTCTGATGTACGCCATGATGTGTACCAGACCGGACATTTGCTATGCTGTTGGTATGGTAAGCCGTTACCAATCCAACCCAGGACAAGCACACTGGAAAGCGGTAAAGAGGATATTAAGGTACCTCAAAGGGACTGCGGACTATGCGTTATGCTATCAAGGCAATACCTTGAGACTCGAAGGCTATACCGATGTTGATTGGGCAGGTGATCTCGACGAGCGAAGATCTACCTCAGGATTTGTTTTCTTACTCGGGAATGGTGCAATATCCTGGAGCAGCAAGAAACAAACCTGCATCGCTCTATCAACCATGGAAGCCGAGTTCGTAGCATTCAGCATGGCGGTCCAAGAAGCTGTTTGGCTTAGGAAATTCTTAGACAGGCTGACGAATGCCACTGACTCAAGCACTGTTCCTATATACAGTGATAGTCAAGCTTCGATTGCCTACGTCAAAGATCCTAAATTTCATTGTAAGACCAAACACATTGACATTCGATTCAAGTTTGCGAAGGACTATGACAAACGGAAGGAAGTAGACATAGGATACATATCCACGCATGAGATGATAGCGGATCCCCTTACTAAGGCGATCCCCAGAGATGTGTTTTACAAACACTTATCATCTATGGGAATGCGTAGGTGCTGAGCTGTATCTTGTAATATTTCCCATGTCTATAGAAGATCAAAGTTTAATAAAAGAAAGAAGTTCTTTTATATATTGCATACAAGTTTCTTACAAATGATTTTATACATTTGTGTTTAAGTCTCAGCTATTTTATTGTGTGTATGTCGGACAGATTAAGGTTGGCTCTCTCACATGAGCAACCGCCTTATCTTATCAGAAGGATAAGATAGAGATGAGACTAGTTTAAAGTCAAAATCATTAGACAAATGATTTAGAGTCATGACTTAAACAAGATAGTCGAATTAAAGATCTGCATCATATGGATGCTTACAAAAGATCTGAGATCTGTATCACAAGGATATTTGAAAGAGATCTCATAGGATTTTTTAATCCTATCTGTCTTATGCAGGATGAGAGTCCGTGAATATTTCACGAGTAGTAAGGGGACTCAAAAGATAGGCACTGTGGTGTCTGATCTTTCATCCGTACAACATCATTAAGACATACTCTCCCTGGGAAAGGAGTGATGTTGTAATACGTGTTCATACCACGTATGCATTTCGACCACTGAGTTAGTAGCAATAGTGTTTGCTATTATGTGAGACTCAAAGGCCATACGGGTCTTAACTCTTACCCTCAAGGACTCCAATTGGTTCCTTTAGATTTGACGAGATGATCGCTATCTTAGCGTGTTACTAATGGGCTATGGTAATTCGGCTCGGCGGGGCACGTTAGAAAAGCGAATCAAGTCAAGATCAGAAGGTTCGCAAGAAGCGGAAGATTGATTTCATATTCGCATTTGGACTTTAGTGATTCAAAGCTGGCCAGCCAATTGTAATCCAGATGGGATTCAATTGTTGAATATAAAGTATAAGAAATGCGAAGAAATAATCTAGGGTAAAGCATGCGTTGAACTACTCAACTTTGCACCTTCGAGGTCGTTGTGTATCTCTAACAAGTGCACAACAACAGACTCTACGCGCATGACGGTCGCACGGTCTATTTCTCGGTATGATAGATGAAAGAACTAAGGGAAAGACGTTCTCTTACAATCCCCTCAAGTGTGAGTGGGAGATGTTGGATATGGAAGACGTTTGTACACCCTTGTGGGGGATGTACGAGGGAATACGGACCTCGAACGTCGCGTACACGAAGTCGTGTACAAAGGGAATCTGTTCCCTTGCGAAGAGGATCTCTGGATGAGTGGGAAAGTCGCATTATATATGCATAAGTGCATGTGACATATGGCTAATAAAGGGGGAATATCTTAAGCTTATGTTGTACCATGCATATGGTACAACTTAAGCTTATAATGTGCCATGTATCATGGTACACCTTAATTAAGTTGTTCCAAAGGAACAACTTACCCTAAAATAACTACCTTGGGGGCTATAAATAAGACCCAAGGGTAAGCCATTTCTTACACCTTTTACATGAAATTCATGCATGCATCTTCATCCTAGCGAAGCTCTGCAGAAATCCTTTCTCTTCCTCTTTCCAAGTTCTTAATCTAAAATAGAGATTTAGATTGTGGATTAGTAGCCTTACTCCGTTCGTGAGAAGACTCGATCCGTCGTGGCAAATCCGAAGGCAAAGTTCCGAGACTACCGTTCCGCATACGCAAGCGTAAGTCTCGACTTTAATTATCGATCCTAACTCTGTTTTGGCAGGATCCTACAGGGGGTGGTGTCCTTCCCGCCTCTAGTAGTAACGGCAACTACGGCATTGATGTGGCCCGTGTTGCCCCGTGGGTTTTGCTCCGGTTGCGCCGGCAATCTTTGAGTGTTCCGATTGAGCAACGCCAATTGCTCCGATATTTGAGCCACAACGGTATTAAGGGAGTCTTGCCCCGCCTTCAAGCTAGCATTTACCTTATTTTGCTCGACCATGAACGCCTCCACTCTAGTTTCGAAGTCGGATCGTTGTGGAGCTTGTGGAGGGTTTTGATTTTGATTCCTCCACCCTTGGTTGTATCCGGGAGGCCTATATAGTGGAACTTGTTGCTTTGGTTGAAAGTTTTGTTGTGGAGGCCCCCTCGGTGGATAGTATTGTTGTTGGGGTGGTGGTGGTCGAGCTTGTTGAGGTGGTTGTTGTGGCGGGTTCAAAGCTCCTTCATTGTTGGCGTAAGAGAATCCGGGATGATTTCTTGTGGCCGGATTGGCCCAATATCCTTGGTTCCCCGCAACATATTGTACTTGCTCCAAGGATCCTTCTACTTGCTCTCCTCCTGAGTACATGGCTTGAGATTGGTCTTGCCAATCACACATTTGGTTCGTCGGCGCGGAGGTGGAAGGGGTCCCTTGGGGCTCCGTGATGAACTTCTCCAATCTCTCCACTACCTTGTGGAGAGAATCAAACTTGCTCGTAAGCTCCTCTACGGCCTTTGCCTCGTAGATGCTAGTTGGCTTTAAGGAGGACGTAGAGTGTCCTCGCTCATCGCCCCATTGTTGGTTATTTGAGGCCATCTCCTCAATTAGGGCCGTAGCTTCCTCGGGAGTCTTTGACAAGATAGCACCATTCGCCGCGGCATCAATAATTTGTTTGGTCCCCGGTTGGAGACCGTTGTAGAAGCTGTGAACTAGCTCCCAATCTTCTATACTGTGGTGCGGGCATTGATGCTGCAAATCCTTAAAACGCTCCCAAGCTTCATAGAGCGTCTCCTGTGGTCCTTGCTTGAAGGACATGAGAGCGCTCCGGATCTTCACCGTCTTGGATGGCGGATAGAATTTGTCAATAAATGCACCCGCCAACTCGTCCCAAGTGGTGAAGACTCCGTCAGCCTGTGTCCTCACCCAATAGAGTGCCTTGTCCTTAAGCGTGAATGGGAAGAGACGCAGTCTGATAGCATCGATGGAGACCCCCGGCATCTGGAATGTGGCGCACTTTGACAAGAATAATTGGATGTGGTAGTGGGGGTTCTCATGGGCGTTCCCATGAAATGGGTCTTGTTGCATCAAAACCACCAATCCAGTCTTTAGCTCGAAGTTCTTGTCAGCCGCCAACTGCGACACGGCAATGGACGAGGTAGTAGAAGAGGTCTTAGGCCGATGCCTATCGCGAATAGAAATTATCCTCGCCATCCTTGCCGCCAATTCTTCAGGAGTTTCCGGGTTGGTCATATACCTCCCTTTCGGATCTTGTCTTCTTTCCGCTCTAAGTCTCCGCGCGGTACGTTCGATCTCGGGATCAAATAATAAAGCTTCAGGGTCCGCCGTAGATCTCGTGTACATGCACAGGGGAAATAGAGTTTCAAAGAAATGATTAGCACCGTGGAAGGGTTGGATAAGAAATAAGAAATAAAAATAATGATAATAATAATAATAATAAAGAATAGCTAGGGTGAGAAAGAATCAAACGCAATCGCCTCCCCGGCAACGGCGCCAAAAACTTGATCGCTCCGGGACGTGACCCAAAAGAACGGTTGTAGTTTTACCGCAAGTGCACGGTGTAGCAGCGAGCGGGATATCAAACACAGGGAGGACGAATGACTGTGCTTGCTCCGATCAACCTGGCTATTTTAAGAAGAGAAATTTGCCTTTGGCGATCCTGTCACAATCGTCAGACAAATGTGCGAAATATCAAATCAAATAAAGAACGTCTAGGGAATGGGGAATCCCCGCTACACACCGTACTTCATAAATGTGGTTCATCGGTATCAAAATTGCTATAATGAGAATTCGGATGAACTAGTTGCAACTGAATGTAGAACCAAGCTCACGCTCTCGCGCTGTTGCCGGTCTATAGCTATCCTAGGGTCGGGTCCAATCTCTTGCAAACCCTACCCTAGGGAAGCTAGCATTAGGATCAACATCATCGTCCAATCGCGCACCGAGCCCAATCTCTTGCAAACTCGGTCCACGATCTAGATTAGGATAGTTCCTACCCGTCCAATCTCTTGCAAACGGGTATCGGTATAGAATTGCAACCGGGAATCCTAGTATCGGTCCAATCTCTTGCAAACCGATACTTCGAAAAATCCGACTCCAACCCAATTCGGATTTCTAGGGCTTCCTATCAAATTGGGATCCAATCTCTTGCAAATCCCAATTGATACGAATACCTAGCAATCTGTAGTAAATCGATCCCAATCTAATCTCTAATAGCAATTCTAGCTCAATTTCTACCAATTCATCACAAATATGAAAGTGGGCTTGTAGGGTTCATCCCCACGCCCCAAGACGTGGAGACTACTCACAAATCATAGCAAGATCACAAAAATAATCGTTGAGATAAGCAATAGAATTCATCACAACAATGATATAAACAATAAAAATAGAATTTTTAGGGAAAAGAGATGCAAACCAATGTAGTTCTTCAATTAATCCAACAAAAATCCAAGTTTTGCTCCTTCTCCAATCACAAGAATAAAGCTAAAAAACTAATCTAAAAAGCTGCAAAAAATCCAAGAGAGAGCTCTCAAAACTAGGGTAAAAACAGGGCTTAAATAGCCCCAAAAATCGTCCAAAAATCGTGACCAAAATACCCCTGCACAGCCTGTTTTCCGCAGTTTTCGCTACAGGCAGCGCATCGCACTCGGCCGAGTGACAAAAGTCGCTCGGCCGAGTGAGAAACCCTGTAATTTTCCAGTAAGTCAGGGCCTTCAGGGGTCTCTACTTCGGGGGCGGCTCGGCCGAGTGAGTTGTCGTCACTCGGCCGATGACTTCACTGCACTCGGGCGGACGGGATTTACCACTCGGCCGAGTGGGTCTTCTGAAGTTCAGGCAGCCGAAAAACAGTAACTTCGATGTTTTGGAAGGGCTTCGTCTGGGCGCCACTCGGGTGGACGTGGTATCGTCACTCGGCCGATGTGGTATTCGGTGCTCGGCCGAGTGCACATAGAAATCGTGTCTGAACTGGTCGGCCGAGCAGTGTCTCGTTGGTCGGCCGAGTGGCTCCTACACTCGGCCGAGTGGGACACAAAAAATGCCCAATCTGCTTGTTTTGGCCTCCTCGTCGCTCCTGCGACGTCCATTCTTCTTCCGCTCCTCTCCAACAGCAAAATACCCCTCGGGGAGGTCGTTGGTGACCGTCTAGAGTAAGCGCATCTCGGGATCACTCCAAATCGTGCCAAATCACCTGAAATGCGACAAAAACAACAAATCGTGAAAAGCATCGCAATATCGTCGATATATTGTGAAAAACATGATTTGGGCGATCTAGATGGCATGCAAACATGCGGAAAAAAGGTATAAAATAAGGAGTGATCAATCAGGCACCTGTCCGAGCCGTAAACTGCCAAAATAGAGCCATTGCAAATTTGGTTGTTTGGGCTTTTTGCTTGGATTGAGTGTGTTTTCTTGGCTTCCTATGTATAGGAGATGGCGTAGTTCTATTAGAACTCTTGATTATCATTGCATAGCATTGAGAAATATTAAGCTACTCTTAATCCTCTCATTTTCCTCTTAGAGCTGTAACCCTCTTCATGCATTGAAGCTCAAGGAAAATCCTCCAAGTGCATCAAAGCACATCTCAACACTTGGAGATCCTCTTCCATGCCTTGCATTCATATTGAGTAAGTTCATCTCATCAAGGCATAGGTAAGAGTCTATTTGTTCCATTTGTTTCTTGAAACCCTAACTTTCTTTGTGAGAGTTAGTTTCTCTCTTTGTTAGAGTTTAACCCTAACTTTCGTTGTGAGAGTTAGTTTCTCTCTTTGTGAGAGTTTAACCCTTGTGTAGGGTTGGTTGAGTACTTTCTTTATGAGAGTTAGGTTCTCTCTTTTTGAGAGTTCAAATCCCTTATGTAGAGAATCCCTTGTGTAGGATTGTATTCACTACCTTGTGTAGGATCATAGTGAATATTTGGTGTGGCTGGATGTACCCAAGTTGGGGAACCATGATAAAATCTTGTATGCTTGCGTTTGCTTGATTGTGTTGTTGAAATTCATCTTGCACTTATAACTTCGCATTTGAAAGTTTAATTTTTAATTATACGATTATTGCCATTACTCTATTCACCTCCCCCAAGAATGTTTGTTGTTAGTGTTGCAAGGTACATACAGTCCTTACACCACCAACAATTCATGAATATAGATGTTTGGACCATCACCACGAATGAATATGTGCCTCCAGATACACCCATGGAGTTGTGGGTGGCAAACATTAAGAAGAAGGCAATTTAAATGTGAAGGCGATGAACGCGTTGTTCTATGTGTTGGTGGGAAAAGAGTTCAACAGTGGTCACAATTCCAGATGGCTCATGAAATTTGGAACACACTTAAGGTAACACACGATGGTACTGACAAGGTAAAAGAATCTTGCATTAATTTGTTAAATGCATAATTTGAAAGTTTTAGGATAAAGGAAGGTAAGACTATCTCCGATGTAAATACATGTTTTTTGGAAATTTTTAACGAACTTGCAGTGATTGGAAAGAAGATCTCTATGTATGACCAAATCTTGAAGATGGTCCGATCACTTATGCTAGAGTCGAAGCCGAAGACTACGACAATCCAGGAGGAAAATAAGATGACCAAGCTTATATTAGAGGATCTAATGGGAAATCTCATGGAATATGAGATAGAGCTTGAAGAGGACAAGGAGGAAGCACAAACCAAAAAGAAGAATTTAGATTTCAAAGCTATAGCCAAATACTACAAATCCAAAGAATCTGATGGTGACGAAGATGAGATTGCACTCAGGTCGAGAAATTTCAAGCAATTTCTCCAAAGTAAGTATTTCAAATGCAAACCTCGTTTGACTAATGATATTATTTGTTTTACATGTAACAAGCCAGGACACGTAAGAATGGATTGTCCCTTGGAGAATAAAGATAATGGCAAAGGCAAGGAGAAAGGCAAGGAGAAAGGCAAGGAGAAGAAATAGAGGAGAAGCCACAAGGATGAGAAAATTAGGAAGCCAAAGAAAATGGCATTCGCGGCTTGGGGATCGGAGTGATAGGGAAGAAAGCTCTGATAATTCATCGTCCTCTTCATTAGACGAAGAAGAATAAAGGGAAGAAAAGTCACATATTTATTTTATGGCCTCTACTTCCGCCAGGGTAAGCACATCAACGCATGATAGTGACTACCATAGTTGTAAAGATGATGGTAATGTTAGTGATAGTGATGTTGATTTTAATGTTAGTAGTGCCTTTGATGATTTTTGTGTGGCTCATGAAAAATTGATTAGGGAGTACCACAAACTAGAAAAGTTGCATAAAAATTGTCTAATATAAAAGTTGTAAAAGAAGAAAACACTAGGTTAAAATCGAAACTCATGAAACTAAAGAAGACACCTGAAGAATTAACTCTTCTTAACCAAGAATTAAACAAAGAAAACAAAATGCTTAGGGATGACAACCAATGATTAAAAGTGGATAATAAAATACTTGATGATTCTAAAATAATGAATGATATGATAGAAAAACTAGGTAATAAAATAGAAGAATATAAAGCTAAGTATAATGAATTGCATATTAATGTTTAAAAATTTAATTAAAGGCCAAGAGCAACTAAATTCTTTAATATGGCCATAAATAATTTAAAACAATAAAAATGGGTTATGATATCCCTCAAATGCTAACTCTAGTAATTCTAGGACTCCTAAAAGACATTATAACCAAACTTTTATTAGAAAGACATCCACCAACAAAGTTAACTCTAATAAAGGAAAACAGATTAAAATATGGATTCCATAAGGATTAAGCCAAAAATCATTTGATGACTATGTAATTAAGTTTAAACAAGATGTACATTATTCACCTAAGTACAAATACATAAAAGATGGGATCAACAAACCAAAATGGATTTGGTTTCCAAGATGATTAGCTTAGGTTTTGAACCTAAGTGAGATATCCTAACATAACTCTTGCTATCTCATACTTTTAGTGTTAATTAATTACATGTGTATGTGTCACGCCCCGCTTCCCATTGTACTTGGGAGCGAGAACGTGAAATGGGTCCGCATGTGCTTAAAGCAAAGAAGAAGTACTTTTTTTCTTTCTTCTTTGACTTGAGCACAATAAGCATTTTGTATTTAGCAATCAGGTCCTTGCATGCGAAGTTCTCAGAAGCAGCATAAATATTTATTACAACTTATTCCATCGTTCAACAGTGTACACAACTCAGTTAAGGCCTAGCATGGCCTACAATTTATTGCTGAATGCAACACACCTGAAAACAATAATACGACTAAATAAATAAAACTGCAGTGACTATCTAGTCTTCAGCAGGGAGGATCTCAGCGTCCTCGTAACTCTGATCTGCGGGGTCTACCTCCAGGTTGGGATCCTCAAAAGAGAAGTCCTCAACGTACTCTGTCTTTGAACCTAACATATATTTCATAAATTCATTTAAAATATATTTCAGCGATAGGTCGGCAAGATTTTTAAATTAATAAAATTACTAACTTGGAAAAAGAAACAGAAGAGCGTCAGAACACATTTAAGGGAAAACATGTGCATAACTTAAAAATATAGGCACGCTGAAAAATTAACGTTTGATATGCATTTCAATGAGATCATAATAGTTTGCAAGTTGAATATATTCAGTTGGTGTTAGTGACTAAGTTCATGTCCGAGTAGGTGTAATGTTCTCGATACACCCTATCATCGGGGGTTTACCATGATGCTTCTTACCATCCCTAACCTGGAAAAGGGCCAAGATGCTTGCCTCCATTAGTGTGGTATGGAGGTAGTCGTAAGATGTTCAAGCAACACTTACAAACTCTACTACATGAACCAATCCCACCCCCAAAGTGTCTTGACTAGTCATCGACTAGTTTTCATTCCATCTATATTCGGTGGGTTTATATTTGCCCTTGTATTCGATGGGTTCATATTTTCCCCGAGGGCCCAACATCACATATTATTAGAGGTGGCACAATTTAATAGCATGAACATGTGTTAAGATCTCTCACAATTGTTTTTAACAGAAATAAGGACAATTTTACACGAGCGATCACATAGCAACAATAATGAAATTAACACCAGGAGCTACCAAAAGTTGACATGATGATTTAAATGTAAGAGAATTACTTTCATAGTTTAAAATGGCATTTTTTCCGGATTTTTTAATCAGTCCTGGCAATTTTCTGGGATTTTAAAAGGCAAACATCACATTTTCAGTATTTCAAAAATAATTGCCTAAACTTGAAAATTCGATATCTTCCAATCTATACGTTGGATTTTTATGTTCTTGCTGTCCAAATTCTCCTCTCGACGAGTACTTTCAGATTACGTCGGGTTCAGTATGTCGTTTATGTGAAAATCATTAGAAACGATTTATTTTGGCGTTTAACAATAATTACAGATAACTTTAAAATTTTGTAGAAAATAGGATACTTACCTGATTGAAGCGATTTTAGTGTCCACGCCATCGTATGAAAGGCACGAATATTTCTGTGTATTTAGATTTTCCAATATTAAGATACAAATTTTAACTAATTAAAGTAATATTATAATTAATATTATGACTATATTAAGCTTGCACTGTTCCAATGAGATGAAATACTCACCGCGACACTTCCTCGTTGTCGTTCGTGTTTTGTAGGAGGCAGCGGTGGAGGGTGGCTGTAGTTGGACGGCGGTGGCACCCAGGGTCGTCCAGCGGTGGCAGGTAGGGTGCAGCTTGTCGGAGTTCATTGCTGGTGGCATCGTCGTCGAGCTGCCAGGGTTGCAAAAGCAGATAGTGGCTTGGGTTGGTGTTGGCGGGGTTTCTACGATGACTGAGGAGAAGTGGTGGTCGGAAGGTCATTGACGGTGATGGCATGAGCTGCTGACAGCGCCAGGGGGTGGTTGCCATGAAGTTGAGGGTGAGTAAGATGCCATAATGATGAGGGAGGAGGGGAGCAGGTCGGGGTCTTTGGCCTTTGCATTAGGGTTTTTATGTGATAGGGAGAAGACGGCTTGGGTTCTTGCAGAGACGTCAAAAGAGGGTGTAGAGAGCTTGGGGTTGAGTAGAAGGTGATCGGGGTGTGGGTTTGAGAGTAAATGAGATCGGATGCTGGGATTGCAGCAGAGCTGTGGTGGGCTGTTGGAGTTGAGGTGGTGGTCATATGGTGTTGGTGATTGAGAGTGGATGGCAGTGTCCGATGGGAGGCTGACGGAATAGTCGGAGGCTGGTCAGACTGTGATCGCTCCGTATTTTACACCTTTTTTCTGCATGTTTGCATGCCACTTTGATCGCTCATATCGCGTTTTTCACGATTATTCGACAATATTACGATGCTTTTCACGATTTCTTGCTTTTGTCGTATTTCAGGAGATATGTAACGATTCGGAGTGATTTTGAGATCAAGAGAATTTGCACCCACTCCGGAGTATCACCCAAGGCTCTTTTGAGGGTTATTCGGCGATGGAAGACAAGTGGGAGAAGAAAGAACGTCGTAGGAGCGACGAGGAAGCGAAAAGACGAAGATTGGGCCTTTGCAGCTCTCACTCGGCCGAGTGAATCACCCACTCGGCCGAGCAAGAAGACTACTCGGCCGACCAGACCGGACACGCATCAACAGAAGAAAATAGGCGTGCACTCGGCTGAGTGACGATAGTCCACTCGGCCGATCATGGAAACCCCCTCGCCCGAGTGGCATGAGAAAATCCACATCGAAAAGGGCCGACTTACTGGAAATGTACAGGCGATTCAGAGCTTCCACTTGGCCGAGCAAGAAATGCCCCTCGGCCGAGTGAGTAAATCCACTCGGCCGAGTCACCTTCCGAAGACAAACCCCCAAAATCCCGAACTTAATGTAATTGTACAGGGTTTGTCACTCGGCCGAGTGACATTTGTCACTCGGCCGAGTGAGCCGCCCCGCCTGTAGCATAAACTGTGATTTCTGGGCTGCGCAGGGGCATTTTTGTCACGTTTTTTAGGCGATTTTGAGGGGTATTTAAACCCAGTTTTTGCCCTAGTTAGAGAGAACTTTTTGATACTTTTTGCAGCCTTTTTAGAGAGATTTTTAGTTAATTAGATTTAGGCTTTTTGAGAGATTAGAAAGGAGATTTTTGTTGGATGCTATTGGATTCTCATTGGTTTGTCCCCTTTCTTGTCAAAAACTTTATTTTTATTGATAATTTATCTATTGCAATGATTTGTGCTGAATTTTCTATTGAATTTCTTATGAATTACACCATGATTAGTGAGTAGTTTTATTGTCCTAGGGCATAGGGATGAACCCTATGAACCCTATTTTTGAATTGTGATGAAATTGGTGAAATTCTTGCTAGGATTGATTAGGGTTAGGTTGGGATTGATAAACTACAGATGGCTAGGGATTCATATCGATTGGGATTTGCAAGAGATTGGATCCCAATTGATAGGAAGCCCTAGAGATTCGATTTAGGTTTACGATTGGAATTTTCTAGAATTGGTTTGCAATAGATTGGGCCAAGGCTAGGGTTCTCAATCGCATTTCTATACAAATACCCGTTTACAAGAGATTGGACGGGTAGGAACTATCTCAACCTAGGTCGTAGCTCGAGTTTGCACGAGAGTGGGCACGAGATACGATTGGACGATGATGTCGTTCTTCACGCTAGCGTCTTAGGTTAGGGTTTGCAAGAGATTGGGCCCTAACCTAGGTTTGCTATAGACCGACAATAGCGTAAGAGCGTGAGCTTGATTCTACATTTAGTTGCGACTAGTTCACCTAGAATTCAAGTCTAGCAATGATGTAACCTATGAATCACAATGACGAGATACGGTTCGTAGCGGGGATTCCCTTTCCCTAGGAATTTTATTTCATTAATATTTCTATCGATATAAGAACGATTGTGACAGTTTCATCCCAAATTACATTTGACCATTTGGTTAGCTAGGTGATTAGAAGAAGACACTGTCATTGTCCCTCCCTGAGTTCGATACCTGCTCGCCACTACGTCGTGCGATTGCGGTAAGACTACGAGTCGCTCGTCCCGGTTGCGCGTGCATACCGGGCGACAATCAGACTGCAGTCGAAGGGCGATGGATCGAGGTCATATCTACAGTTGGTGGCACCGGGGTGTTGGCGAAAGTTTGCTATGGCGACGGAGGAGGTGGGGTGGTTGTCGTGAGTTGGAGGTCAGTGTTGCTTGTTAGGGGGGTTGCGCGGAGGCTGCGGTGGTGTTGCTGGTGAAAGGGATGTGCTGCCTGGCTCTTTGAGGGGCTGGAGGAAGGGTTATGGACAGTGTGAGGGATGTGGTTTTGTGGGGTGGTGGCCGGTGGGTTTGAGAAGAGACAGGGGGAGAGGAAAGGCTGAGGGTGCGGCTTAGGGTTTGAGGTTGTGCAATTTATGAGGGAGAGATGGAGAGAGAGCGTGTGTGTGTGTGTGCGGGGGTAAGTCGCATGATTTGGGAGGGAAAGATTTAAGACGATAACGTGGGGTTTGTTAAGGTATTATTTGGGGAAATCATGGGGAGATGATGAGGGATCTGCTGTTGAGATCTTTGAGATTGTGTGTGTGCGTGTGTTGTGGACGTGGGAGAGATTATGGGACGGGATTGCCTAAATCATGGGGGAAGCGAATCCTAACCTCTACAAGATTAGAATAAGTTAGGATCTCTTAAGATAAGGTTGGGTTATAAAATCAATTAGTTAGGGTAATTAGATCTATTAGGATTTATTAAGATTAGTGTTAAGGCCAAAAATGACCGAAACAATTGAGATGTTGACGTGCATCCTTTCTTGCTGAGTTGGAGCCTCGTCAGTCGGTTAAGTGGGACCCTAGGTTAGAAGAACCATGGTCGTTTGTAGATGGTGGTTGACTTGCGGTGCTTGTTCGACCCTCGAACGGACTGAGCCTCGGTCGATTGATGTTGAGAAGCTTAGGCACAGCCTTCTCGTTGGATCGGGATTCGATGATCTACACCACAAGGAAGCATCAGGGAGGTATGAGATCTGATACTCTGAGATTACATACTTTATCTTATATTTCGTCCAAAGAAGAGCTTGCGATGCTAGACCTGAGACGAGCCTCCGTCAGTCGATCTCAGTTTCCATAAGCTTCATCTCCTCTCTTAAGTCTCATTCTAACTTGAGCATCGCCTTAACAATTAGAGAAAAATATATTGAGTTATAATAATTAGTTTTAGAAAGATTTAGGCTTATTAATTTTAAGTTAGATGAAGAAAATAATGTAGCTAACATGATCAGATTATTATGACATCGCCCCCAGGCTCAACGTTAGCCAAAAAAGATAAAATTAATATCAACGCGGTCATGAAGTCATGTGAATCATGAATACGGGGTCCGATCACGCGTTCAAGCTATGGAAATTAATTAATAAACCTGTAACGCATATAATCACATAATTCAATACATTCATAGAAATATGTATTGATAAATACTGGCCGTTACAGTATGCTTGGAATGATGTATGCATGTAGGATAGTTTAGAGACACTAGGATTTAGCTTAGAACCATTGGGATAAGTCATTGTTTGAACTTCAACTGATCTGGCCTGCCTTTAGGCAGGAGTCAACTCAAGTTTATTGAGGAGCTGACTACAAGCTGCTAACTAGACATGATTCACCTCCTTTTATATGAGTAGTCGACTCATGGCTGTCATTTTGCTTATTTTGACCCGATCTATTTTTAGTTTGAAACGGGGTTATGTGTTTAAATTTGTGTCATTTGGATTCAAATCCACTTCTTATTGGATTCACTTGACATAAACCCAATAGTGAGATAGAATCTTGGCCCTCCATTCATATCCTATGACCTAGA
Source organism: Scilla litardierei (assembly GCA_030789695.1). NCBI lineage: Eukaryota > Viridiplantae > Streptophyta > Magnoliopsida > Asparagales > Asparagaceae > Scilla > Scilla litardierei. The sequence continues at coordinate 136,719,130 of CM061138.1, read as the reverse complement.
TCATTTCACTCATCTCACAAAACCCTAACTCTCTCTAAAGTCCCTCATGTGCCAACATTCAAACCCTAACCCAAAAATTCCCTTGATCCATCTTGATTCCATCTGCCAAAGCTTCAGTTTTTGGAGGATCTTAAAAGGGTTTTGATGAAAGAATTCATCTTGTGTAGTATACATTATTATCATCACTCTCTTGCACAATCAAGCATGCATCTTTTGCATCACTTTAGCTTGCATCATTTTTTAGTTTTGTTGCATTGTATCTCACGCACTCACCCTAGATCACAATGCCACCCATTCCAAACAGAAGCGATCCCAAACATCATCATCTTCTCAACTTATTTCAGAGAAGGAATCTATTATGCAATATCTCAATAATTCAAACCTTCTTGAATCATATGAGACGACATCTCGTCCCAACATATTTAAAGAAAGATTCATTAAATATGACGACCTAGGAGGATGTGATATAAAGAAAATTTTTGTGTCTCAATAACTTGAGAATTTATTCTCAATCAATAGCTCTAATAGATGCTATCCTAGATTCGTCCATCTCTTTTACACAAATATGATTGTTAATCCTCATTCCACCAGATTCACCACTAATGTTAAGAACACCCGTAATAGGCTTACACCCAACATCATAAGAGACACACTAGGCTTCCCTTACGAGGGGATATCTCTTATAAAGATTGTGATGCATGACCCAAAAATCATCAATCTTATGTTCTTTAGGAGAAGATCCTTTAAACCTCACATAGAAATAAAGGCACTTAGGCATATGGCAAGGATCCTAGCATTGATCATGTCCTACAATATCATTCAAAAGTCTGGTAGCTTTTGTTTAATGTTTGAAGCTTGAGTAAAGTTGTCTATGATCTAATAGCAGAGATTAAAATTAACTGGTATTCTGATTTATGACAACTTGACCAATACTAGCACCCCTGCATTACATCATGGATTCTTCCTTATACACATATTCATGCATCATGGCATTGACTTAGAATCAAAGACACTAGTTGTGACACCCCATGTACAGGTGTCATTACGATTTGTTTTTATATGTAGGTATTGCAAGTCTTAGGGAAAACATGATAGAGACAACAACAGGAAATGTTATAAATGGAAATACTCATTGTTCAGCCTTCAAGAGGGTACAGAAACAAATACTTAAACAGAAAAAACTACCATCTTACTTACTTAACAGAAATAGAGGAACAAGCCAAATAAAATAAATAAGAATCTCATTACTAATCCTGGTCTCACAATTCTGTGTTCTCCACTGAGAAATATGTCTACTCGTACTCCGGTGCCTCTTTGTAAGCTTGCTCGTCACCTGGTGAAAATAACAAAATCGAAACAATAAAGTAGATGTTTACAATAGCATTTAGTTATATCATTGACATGCAAACCTACCACTAACAGAGTAGTCACATACAAGGTGTAAATAGGTGGAGAAGGCTACCAAATTAATGACTAATTATCATTTCACAGTTTCCTTAGCTAAAACGTTTTATTATTAACGTCTATATTACGACTCATAATGAAAAGAGCAAAGGGTGATCTGAAATCCACCACGTACCATGGGTGAGCTCACCTGGGCCTTTGATCCAGGTCCAAACAAGGTAAGGGGACCCAGTTGAGTATAGTAGAGGGGTCTATCAAGTCAGTCAAGGGCGTGGTCTCAGTCACTCATTCCATCTTTTAATTATAAGTTCCCCAAACCCCGTGTGTCAAGTCAATACAGTTCAATTTCTATTTCATTTGTTTTAAGTGTTTGTTTTCTAATCTTCCGAAATTATGTAGATAGAGTCATGTGCAAAATCTCAGCATCCATAGCAATCATTCCAACATGTCAATGGTTAAATAGTAATGTCATTTTTCTGCACAACCTTACCTACATAATTTAGTAATTAACTTTAACAGTTCAAACAGTCAATTTCTACTTTACAATAGTTTTCTGTCAGTTACAAGTTTTACTACACAACTCACTTTAAAACAAATCTTTAATAACAACCTTTAAGTTTCAAAACTAAAAATACATTATTTTTAAAAAGAAGAAAAATACTTTCGGGATCAGATTCATGGTCGACACATATCTTAATAAATCTTACTGTTTTACCAAACCTAGAGATGGATAGCCCAATAACATGAGAAGCCCGAGAACAGAGAGATAACCCATAGACAGGTCGGTAACAACAGATCAGTCGACAGCAATAGATCAAGCCATGGTTGTGACTAAGAAGAGCAGCAACCGTAAGGAAAAGAACCAAAAGGGCATGCCCACAATCCAATAAGGCTACGGTCTAAACCCTAAAACCTGCAAGCAAAAATTCCCAAACAATAGTCATGGCCAAGCTAAAAATTGGTCGAAACCCCTCATCTAGGCAACATAAGTACATAGGATCAAAGAAGAAAATATACAAAACAATGGCGAGGGTTGTCGAAACTAAAGGTCGCTGATAACTAAATCCTCAAAGGGACGGTCCCTCAAAGTAATTTCTATGAATCATCATTTCCAATATTTCCTGGAAAATCCTAGCAATAAATTCATGAATTATATTTCTTCATCAATATCAAACGCAAGAAAACAAACTAACGGAAAGCTTAGAGTAAATAGGGTTTATCGTTCACCAACGAGGGCTGAGAAAATCCCAAAACAATCTAGAAAATAATCAGAAGCCCAGAAGAAAGCAATCGATTAAAAGAAATTTGAAGAGAGAAAACTTTTTTGCATAGAACCCTCACACCGACTATAAATACAGAAAGAAACGCATAAAAGGGTATAAGCAGAATTCGTCGTCGGCAAGGATTCCAATTTTGAATCGGAAATCTCAGAGAAGGATGAGCATCGATCGAATTAGGCTAGGGTTTTCATTTGGATGAGAGGGAAAGCCATTTGATCTGTTTGGCGGAGAGGTCGGTTGTTAGATGATGTGGGAAAAGAAAATTAGGGTTTAGTGTTTAAAATGTTTATTGGGTCAACTTAAGAGAGTGTGTCTATTTTATGGGCTGGGCTTTTGGGTTTGTGTGCCGAGAGTCGATGGTGCTGGGCTAAGGAGAAAGTAAAAGAAAGAGAAAAGAGAAGAGAAGAAAAAGAAAAGAAAATATTGGAAAAGAAAATATAGGAAAAATCATGAAAAAATCTTAATAAAATATGGTCATCACATTGTTTCCCCTTTACAAACATTTCTGTCTTCAGAAATTGAAAGAACTAAGACTCCTCAAATAAATAAGGACGTTTGATGCCAAAAACACGTCGATTAGCACGTTTGATGCCAAAACACCTTTACCAAATTAACAATCTTGTTCCTCAAAGCCTTCTGATGTCAATTGAGAATCCCCATAGGCTGCTTCTCGTACGTCATGTCTGGATGTACTGAAATCTCTGAATGGTCGACCACATGTGCTAGATCTCTCACATACTTACACAGCTGAGATATATGGAATACATTATGCACTCCTTTTAAGAATGGAGGCATTGCAATCTTGTACGCCACTTCTCCCACTCGCTCAAGTACCTCGAATGGTCTAATGTTGCGTGGACTAAGCTTTCCTCACCAACAAAACGAATCAAACCACGATTAGGTGAAATCTTCAAAAATACCTAGTCTCTTGTTTGAAACTCCAGATATCAGTGTCTCGACTCTACCTAATGTTTGTGTCTGTCCTATGCCAACTACAGCTTCTCATTAATTGTTCACACCACATCAACTACCTCTATTATCATCTATGGTCCCATCAGCTCCTGATCACCAACATCATCCCAGTTTAAAGGCGACTAACACTTTTCCCGTATAACGTCGCAAATGGTACCATTCCAATGTTTGCTTGGTGGCTATTGTTGTACACAAACTCCAAGATGTGTAGATGATCTTCCTACGACCCCTTGAAGTCTAACATACATGCTCGTAGCATGTCCTCCAAAATCTTAATTGTGCACATTGACTGTACATCTGTCTAAGGGTGATAGGTAGTACTAAAATTCAAGTGAGTCCCAAATTCTTCTATAAGCTTTTCTAGAAATGAGATGTAAACTGAGTGTCCCTGTCTGAAACTATACTCACAGGAACCTCGTGCAATCTCACAATTTCTTCCTTATATCTCCTGACAAGAATCTATGTAGACTGGCCAACATTAAAAGGAATGAAGTGTGATGACTTTATCAATTAATCCATAATCACCCAAATGATGTCATTCTGCTTCTTACTCTTGGGTAGACTAGTCACGAAGTCCATCGTAATGTGTTTTCATTCCACTCAGGAATATGCAAAGGCTGCGACAATCCCACAACTCTTTGGTGTTCAGCCTTCACCTGTTGACACACTATATACTTAGCCACGCTCCACATAATGATCTCGTTATCCCGTGCTAGCAGTGGTGTTGCCTCAAATCCTTATACATCTTATTTCCACCCAGATGAATTGAACAAGGCAAATTATAAGCTTCCTTCAACAGCTCCCCTCTAATAACACCAGATGATATATAAAGTCTGTTGCCAAACCTCAAGTATCTGTCCACATGTTAACTCTGGTCACTATCCAACCATCGCCAACTTTCTAGTCCTCTGCAGTTTCATATCACCTGCCTGTGCAGCCTTGATCCTATCTACCAAGGTGGACTGTATCTGAAGGCTCGTCAATGAAGAAGTCAACCCTGGTAGAATCACATATATCCCCCTCTCTTGAATCTCTTGCTGGAGTCTCCATTGGGTTGTAAGGGTCTGCATCACTGGAAGTCGACTCAGTGCATTAGGTACGACATTGACCTTCCCATGGTGGTACTAAAGGTCAATGTCATAGTCTACTATCAGCTCAATCCATCGCCGATATCACATGTTTAGGTCCTTCTAAGTGAAGATGTACTTAAAACTTTTATACCTTCACATGCTCTACGAGTAGGAAATGCCTCCAAATATTCATGGCAAAAATAACGGCCGCCAACTCTAGATCAAAAATAACGGCAAAAATAACGGCTTCAGTCGGATCGCCTCAGTTGTGACACCTTTTATCCGGAAGGTGTCACATTTCTCCAAGAAGGAGTCTAAATGTTCAATGGGGCTCTCCATGGGTACACCCGAAAATTGATCCTGCTGGATCCACGTCACCAAAGACGGCTTAAGCTCAAAGCTTTGGGACGTAATAGCCAGAGGACGGATGGCGAAGGTGGACTTGATGGATGGCATCGAGTACTCCAGCAGGGACTTGTGAGGTGGGGTGTTCTCCCCTATAGTTTCAGGATCCTCTCTTCTTCGCTTCTCTGCGGCCAAATGCCTTAGGGTGGCGTTTATCTCTGGATCAACGGGGATCAAGTCGTCGAGACTTCTTGAACTATTGCGCATGAAAAACAACAAACACCCGTGAAGCGAAAAGTGGGAAAGAAACAGATAAGATAAAAAATAAAAATAAAATAAGAAGATAAAAAGGAAAAAGAAGAATGCGAAAATTATCGCGAGGTAGGGATGAGAGCTAGACACTAGGGTTCATGAAATCCTAAAATAACAAGCACGTTGCCTCCCCGGCAACGGCGCCATAAAGCTTGACGTCCCCCCGGTTTGCGCGTTTTTGATGTGTGCAATGCTATGATTGGGGCGTGAGATTTAAATATCTGTAACCGCAAGCGCACGGTGTTGTAGTGTGGCTTGGGGGTCGAACTCAGGGAGGCGTGGATGTGCTTGTGTCAAAGAGGGTCAAATTCACCCCATGGGCGAGCTAGCTCGAATCGAATGATGGGTTGTCACGGTAAATGGAATGCAATGTATAGACAATATAAAGGAAAAACCCTGGACTTTGGTTTCCACCCCATCATGCGATTCTCACCGATACGGCCAACGGATAGGATAACGATCGGAATTAGGGTCTAATGGTGAGACGTTGCCTCTAAGAGTGGTACCAGTGTCCCATGGGCCCGATATTCCGGTCGGTGCCCAGGATGATACGCCGGACTTCCTGGGTTCGGTCAATGGGCACTCCCATGTCCATTAACACTGACCGACTCTGGGAGCACTAAGTTTGCAACGATAACTCCTAACGTCTCATCCTGCCGCTCCCGCACGCTAGGATTCGACGTCTACGCTAAGGGCGTGAGCTATGGCTAGGGAGTCAACCGCCAAGTTTATTCCCCCTTGGCCCAACGGTCAAAGGCGGTCTTTTTCCCGCCGATGACAATAAAACACCCCGTGTAACCGTTAGATTCCTAATCCCCATCGATTTCCTTGTCCTATGGACGCATCAGGAAGAACCCACGAAGGGGTTTCCACCAAAATCCCAGATTTGGGAACTAATCACACATATTTAGTAAAAAGCAATCTAAATAGAAATCGACCGTTAGAAACATGATCGGGTGATTGAAAAGCAGTAAGAGCAATGCTAATAACACTATATTAAAGTTTGACAATGATCGAAAAACTTACAAATATCTGAAAAATTACAGCCGTTAAGAAAGAGAAAAAACAGCAAAAAATAACAACTCCCGTTTCTGGAAAACCTAGGGGTCCTATATATAGAATACGAAATCATCCGATCGGGTGAAAAGTCACCCGATCGGGTGACCTGCTTCGTTACTTCAGCAGCACAGAATATGATTCCACCTGGTCACCATGGCACGGTCGGTTGAAGGTTGAGGTTGATCGGTTGGATCTTCGTACCGTTGGGTGAACCAGTCGGTTGATCTCTCCGTATCGTGGCTTCGGAGAATCGGCTACAGGTGAACCGATCGAGTGAAAGTCACCCGATTGGTTGGCATTCAGCGTCAGAATTCCAGAGAGTTGGGGCGTTTGAACCGGTCACTGAACCGACCGGGTGACTTCTTGGCTGCTCCAACTTGTGTCCGGGTGGTGCACGCGTGCATCAGCCGATCGGTTGGAAATGACCAACCGGTTGGGTGAGGGGCTGAAAGATGTTATCTTCGTCGTTTGACCCCCTGGATCACGCGTGACTCCCCCCGTTGCTCCGGGGACTCATGATATCGTCGTTTTATGTCCCCTATACCAGTAAACTCCTGCAAAATACGAAAAACACGAAAAAGTGAAAGAAAACAAGAAGACACGAGAAAACGAATATAAGACGGCGGTAAAATACGGAAAAACAAGGAAGAAAACGTGCGCAAATATATGAAATATAAACGCACGTCAAAATCCCCCAAGTTGAACTCTTCCTCGTCCTCGAGGAAGACGAGTGAGAGTAGAAGCTCGGAGAGAGAAAATAGAGAGAAAGAGAGAAAAAGAAAACTCTTTATCCTAGATCGCCCATCAGGGCCAACAAAATCAAAAACGACACACCAAGCAGGCAAACGCCAAATCACATCACTAAACCAAGGAATACGAGTCCAGACAAATGTCGTGGGCCCACGCGATGAAGCGCGAGTGAGTGTGGTCGTGTGCTAGCAGACGGTGTCACTATCTACGATGTGCGATAAGGCTCGATATACACAAATCCAAGAAATGACCCAAATATCGATTCGATTCGAATTAAGCGGTGAATATATAGTTCAAGCATGCATGAGAACAGAGAGAGAATCGAAACTTATCATGCGTCAGGGACTCCACAACTAGGGTTAAGGAAATCACCACACTATAGCCTAGATAATAGCTAAAAAGTTCCTAAACCAAGTGTTTTCGAAAACGATGGGGGTTGAGATGATGTGGAGTAGAACACTCGGTGCAAATTCTCGCCTTCCCTTTATTCTCGGCAAGTAGGAAAAAATATTCACACGGGAATTTTTTTGGCTTTTGGGTATTTGTATTTTTTTTGGGTTTTTGGCTATACAAATTTTTTTTTTCTTTTCTTTTCTCTTCTTTCTGGGTTTTTCTTTTCTTTTCTCTTTTTTTTTTGAAATTTGGGCTTTTGGCTATACACATGTGCACTCTCCCAAGTGGGAGAACGGTACACAACGAGGGGATTTGCACCAAGTAAAACAAAAACGAAATCAGATTCTAAACACTTGGGCAAAGGAAACTATTCTCGCTAAATAGAGCATGGGCTAAATGGGTTATCCTAGTCCTTAATTGTGGAATCCCGTCACATGCGAAATGATGTACACGATATATATAAAGCATACAGAAGCAGACAAGAGAAATAAATACCGCATATTCAAATCGAAGCATGATAATCTAGGGGGTCATTCCTGGACAGGTATATAAAGTAAAATCACAAAGTAGAAGCACACCAAACAGCTAGGCACGACGTACGACTCACAAAAAGTTAAGTGGACCCACGATGCATGAAATGCAGGAGGCCTCGATATCCTAGGGTTAGTGAATGTGATTATCGATGCCATGCTAGGTGTGTGTGATTTTGTGGCAATTCATCATAGGGTTCATCTCTAGGAGAAAGAGATAAAAAGAAGAAAAGAAAAATAAAAAGAAAAAGATGGAGAAAAACGACTCAAATAACGAAGAAAAAGAAACAAATGACGCACGAGGTGCGACTCCCCCAAGCTGAAACTTACATTGCCCTCAATGCAATAGAATTAAGTACGGGAGGGCAATGAATAAGGGAGGGAATACGCACAGACACAAAAACACACGAAAGATAAGAAAGTCATACAAACTAAACTGAAAGTAAGAAATAAAAATAAAAAGCACACCACACTACATATAAACAGGAAATAAAATAAAATAAAAAGGGAAATAAAAAGGGAAATCACACGACACGACAAATAAGCAAACGCACAAAGAAAAAGAAAACACGACAGTACACCCAAAAATTTGACTTCCCCCAAGCTAGACATGACAATGCTAGCAAGACGATGTGATCGTGAAAATGCAGAGATATGCAAGGGGGAGGTCAGAAAACAAAATGAAATCAAAAAGCAAGAGATGGGGAGTCCTCGCCCTCCTCGGAAGAGGGTGTGGATGGGTGGTCGGGGGAGGCAGGGAGTGTGCGGAGAAGTGGGGAATGAGGTGGAGGAATAGGTGCAGTGGGGGTGTGAATGATGGGTGAAGTGTCGGTGGAGGTGGGTGGTGGTGGAAGTACGGCGATCAAGGCGGTGGTAAAAGGGATAGAAATGGGGGGAGAAGGTGTGATGGTGACGGTAGTGGGTGGCGGTGGTAGAGATTTGGAGCGCACCTGCAATTTCTTGCGGCGCACATAGGCAGTGACGGCGGAGGAGGGAGGAGGTGGTGTGGGGGCGACAGAAGTGGTCGTGAGAGGAGTCGTGGATACCGGGATGGGAATAGATGTGGGAGAGGGGAGGATCGCCTAGGTGGGGGTGAAGGATGTGGGGATGGGTGGGATGGCGGAGGAGAAGAGTGTGATGGGGGAGGTGACGATCATCGAGGTGGTGAAGGTGGTGGTGAGGGATGTGGTGTGGGTGGTGGTGGTCCGTGGAGGCGAGTGAGAAGGCGGAGGATGGCGGCCACGTTCCTCTCAAGCGCGAGGAAACGTGGGTGAGTGAGAAAGGAGGATGGTGATGGGTCTGAGTGGACAGAGGACCTGGCAAGATCACGGAGAGCAGCGACCTCGGCCTCGAGAGCAAGGCGAGCTGAGGCCTGGCGGCAACCAAAAGAAGTGGACTGACGTGAAGCGGAAGTGGTGCCGGGAAGTGATGTGGAAGTAGTGCCGGCGGCAGTGGTCATGCCGGGACTGGACACAAGGCCGGAGATGGCCGCAGAAAGATCCTCAGCAGTGATAGGGCCAGGAGCACGGGTGGTATGACTCGGGCCAGCCCTGATATCTCCCCGGGACGCAGGAATATCCTGCTCGCCTAAGTGGGCAGTAGGGGAAGGTGGTCTGCGTGCGTCCGGGGGAAGGAAAGGAAGGTGCAACCCCGCTAGAAACTCAGGATCGGGCGGAAAAGTCCAATCCGCCACTACAGCAACAGTCATGCGAGCGGGGTTGGGGAGAATGGTGTAGGGGTGACGGGGGTGGCCGTAGTTGAATTCGAAACGACGATTAGGAAGTGGCTTAATCATATGAATATGCCGCAGAACATCAAGATCTAGACGTGAGGGTCCTACGGCGATGGGAAGATCACGGGGGATGTGGATATTAAATTGGGGGTAAGAAGCAATGACAGTGATTATTCCCCCACAACAAATCTTGCCCTTGCCGGCCCGACTAATATCTAGGAGCTTATAAATAAGCCAGTCGCCGGCATGGACGGTGACAGTAGGGGCCCTAAAGCTAATCCCATCATCATCACGAACGAAGGGGAAAGTCATGGCCCATAGAATGAAAAGATCAGGGATGGTTACGGTGCCAGACTCATCCCTGGGAAAAAATGCGGAGGATATGATTCGATGGGCCAGACGGAATATAGGATGGATGATTGAGGAGGCCTTGGCCTTACCTCGGGGATAGCGAGGGAGTATGGTGAGGCGGAACCAAAAGTTATCGACGTCAAATTCAGGCGGGTATCCGTAGTGTCGGATAGCGTTGTCCCCAAGGATGGGGAAACCAAATATATCATTAATCGTGTTCAGGTGAGTGCGGATGGTTTTGTTACGCACCCAAAAAATGACGGTCGACCTTGACTCACAAACGAGTGAGGAAAGAAATTCAAGTGTGAGGGACGGGTAGGACACCGCGGTGGTGTTCAGGAAGGCTAACCAACCTAAGTTGGTGAAAAGAGTCTCGACCTCGGTGAATACACCGAGATCGACAAGTGATTGAGTGTGGGCAAACTTGGTCGACAGATGCCCCCGAGCATCCAGCCTATTGTAGAAGTCTTTGTGCTCTTGGTTCCTAAATCGATACCCATGCGGGCCCAACATTGGGTCCTTAGGGGGGATAACAGGTGGGGGAGGGGCCAGTGATAGTGCACATGGTGTATTGGGAGGAGGACATGTTTGTTTGTGTTTCTTTCGAGACGGTTCCTCCTCCTGCATGATACCCGTCCTCTTATCCCGATCCCGGGCCATAGTGAGTGTGTGTGAGTGATGCAAATGAGTGTAGAACATGGAAAATTCATGCACACACAAACAATCAAGCGATTAGAAATTTTAGGGTAAAAAGTAAACCTGAGCAATGGAGCGAAGTTACCCAGCAGAGGTAGTAGTTCATTGCTTGAAATTGACCCCAATACCGTGCAATCGGAAAGTGTGTGGAGCCGCGGCACTTCTCTTCAGCGAAAAGTCCGAAAATGGGGGGATTAGGGTTTGAGAAATCGAAATGGGGGAAAGAGAGGGAGAGAAAACGATGGAGAGATGGAAGGGGTAGGTGGAGAGAGAGACTGGAGGGGAAGTGGAAGTCGTGGGAGAAGATTTCTGGCCGTTGGGAAGTTGGGGGAGATGAAATGACGGCGAAAACGGCGAGATCGGGCGAGAAAAACGAACGGGTGGGGGGGTTATTTATAGGGCTTAAGTCGAACCGATCGGGTGAGTTGTCACCCGATCGGTTGACTTTTAGGTCGAAATTTTCAGCTGAAGAAACGCTACAGGCGAACCGGTCGGTTGATAACTCACCCGATCGGTTGGCCGCTCCACAAATTTTTCGAAAGTTTAGTACAGCTCACCCGGTCTGTCACCCAGTCCCTCTTCGTATCAACCGATCGGTTGATCGTTTCCCAAAAATTCCCGAGAATTCAGCCCAGTTCACCCGGTCTGTCACCCGGTCTCGGCTGGCTTCACCCGATCGGTTCGTTGAGTGACTGATACGGCCGACAGCTGATACATCCCAACCGATCGGGTGAGTTATCAACCGATCGGTTGGGGCCTTGTTTTCTGCAAAAGTGCACAAACGGTCTTAGTCCCTCAACGGAAGTTCTTACGGCTGGATTTATTTATGAAAAATAGAAAAAAAGTTAATAAAAGTCCTAAAAAATGGAAACAAAGGTTTAGAGTATGGGTTGCCTCCCATGAAGCGCTTTTGTTTAACGTCGTTAGCTCGACGCCCGTTGATAATGTTCAAGGTGGGCAATACGGGTGATGCCTAAAGTCTGGCATCGCTTCAGCTTCTCCCTTTGTTGCAGTCGGTGGCGACAAGAGATCTTGCTCGACCACTCTCCATTTGTCGACGGGGTCCGGGGGCTTCTCCTTCATATTGGCGTCCACCGCCACTCGTTTGAGGATACAGACCTCATCTCCGGTGAGCCCCATGGGCTCTTTACCTTTTCTCCTCGTAGGAGGAGCTTTTGGGAATCCATGAGGGATCACATGTCTGGTGACCGCCTCATTAGCAACTTCTTTCTTTGGTGAGCCAACTTGCTCTCCATGGTCTCCCAAGTGGTCGGGGGGATTTCTCGAGAGAATTTCCCAGGAGCTTGCCTCTACAGCTCTCTATTCTTCCAGCTCCAGTGCATTGATACTAGGATCATCCGGAGGATCGGGGTACTTCATCGACAACCCCAAGTCAAATTCGACTTTTTCTTGGCCGACGTTGAGGGAAAGCTTCCCATTCTTCACGTCTATCAAAACTCCGGCGGTTGCCATAAAGGGCCGTCCAAGGATAATAGGGGTGTGCTTATCTTCCGGCATGTCCATCACCACAAAATCAACCGGTACTTGTACTCCACTCACGTCAACGGGGAGGTCGTCTACTACTCCCACCGGGTATTTGACCGAACGGTCAGCAAGCTGTAATGTCAAGCCGGTGGGCTCCAAGTCTCTCATCCATATTATTTTGTATAGCGACAGGGTCATTAGACTGACGCTCGCTCCTAGATCAACGAGCGCCCTCTGGATTCGCACTTCCCCAGTAGAGCAAGGGATGGAGAAACTTCCTGGGTCCTTGAGCTTGGGCGGATTTGCACGCTGAATGAGGGCGCTGCACTCCGTCGTTAATACGACCTTCTCCTTTCTGGATCCTCGTGTCACCAAGTCCTTTAGAAATTTGGTGTATGAGGGAATTGTCTCGATGGCCTCGAGGAAGGGGATTTGTAAGCTCAGATCTTTCACCATCGCAAAGAATTTGCCATACTTCTCATCAATCTTGGCATGGGCAAGCCGTTGTGGAAAAGGCACAACGGGCTTGAATACTCTGAGGTTCCCTTCCTCATCCTTTTTCTTCTCCTCTCTATGAACTCCCTCCGGAGTAGTTGGCTTTGGCGACGAAGCACCGTCGTCATTTAATTTCTCAATTGGTCTTTCCACGACCAACGGTGCTTCCGGTCCTTTGGGGGGCACTCTCGTGGGTATTTACGTTCTGCTCCTCAAGACGATGGCGGACACGTTCTCATGCTCATGCATGAGCGCCAAGGTCCGATTTACCCCCTTCGGGTTCACCTCAGGCTGTGGCGGTAATAGATTCTGTGGTCTCTGAAGGTTCGTCATTTGTAACCCCAGCTGGGTCACCTGATCAGTGAGGACTCTCTGTCCTATCTCCAGCTTCAGATTTATCTTCTCCTGGTTGGCGATGTATTGAGTCAAAAGGGACTCAACCGGAGAGATGGCCCTCTGCTGGCCATATTGCTGCTGGATGGGCTGTTGATTCCTTGGAGCATATTGCTGATATTGTTGTGGAGGTTGTGCTGCTGAAATTTCTACTGCTGAAACTGCTGCTGGGGCCTAGCCGGCTGATATATTTGTTGTTGTTGCTGCTGAGTCGGCTGTTGATATGGTGCCCAGTAACTAAGGTTGGGATGATTCCGGTTGTTTGGAGAGTAGGCCAAGTTGGAGTTGGTTCGTGGTGGAAAAGGCGCATTCCCCGTAGGATTGTAAAATAATGTGCTCGCCTGATCCAACGGTAGTGAGATGTCACCACCGTCAAATTCTCCAAAAACTTCAGATTCCATCGCAGCAATCTGTTGTGTACCGGTGCCACCGGTGCCTACCATCAATGCGGAGATCTGGGTCGACAGCAAGTCAAACTTGCTTGACAATTTGTCGACGTCCTCGACTCTATGGATGCCCCAGATCTAGGTGTGGCTCTCTTGTCACACCACCGCTCATTGTTGGATGCCATATTTTCTAGAATCTGTCCGGCATCTTCTTCGCTTCTTGACATAAAGGACCCTCCAGCCGCGGTGTCCATGGAAGATTTTAGATCGTCCCTCAACCCATTATAGAACAGATTTATGATCTGCCACTTGGGGAGCTCATGGTGGGGACATCTCAGCTGCATCTCCTTGTATCTGGTCCAGGCTTCGTGCAGAGACTCGTGGCTGGCCTGGGAGAAGAAGGAGATCTCACTCCTCAGCTTCATGGTCTTCCCCGGAGGAAAAAACTTCGTCAGGAAAGCATTTGAGAGCTTCTTCCAGGTGTTGAATGTATTCGGGTCTTTCCCCCTAAGCCACAGCTTGGCCTTATCTCGTAGAGAGAAGGGGAACAGCCTCAGTCGGATCGCCTCAGGTGTGACACCGTTTATCTAGAAGGTGTCACATTTCTCCAAGAAGGAGTCCAAATGTTCAATGGGGCTCTCCATGGGTGCACCCGAAAATTGATCCTACTGGATCCATGTCACCAAAGACGGCTTAAGCTCAAAGCTTTGGGCCGTAATAACCGGAGGACAGATGGCGGAGGTGGACTCGATGGATGGCATCGAGTACTCCAGCAGGGACTTGTGAGGTGGGGTGTTCTCCCCCATGGTTTCAGGATCCTCTCTTCTTCGCTTCTCGGAGGCCAAACGCCTTAGGGTGGCGTTTATCTCTGGATCAACGGGGATCAAGTCATCGAGACTTCTTGAACTCCTGCGCATGAAAAACAACAAACACCCGTGAAGCGAAAAGTGGGAAAGAAACAGATAAGATAAGAAATAAAAATAAAAATAAGAAGATGAAAAGGAAAAAGAAGAATGCGAAAATTATCGCGAGGTAAGGATGAGAGCTAGACACTAGGGTTCATGAAATCCTAAAATAACAAGCACGTTGCCTCCCCGGTAACGGCGCCATAAAGCTTGACGTCCCCCCGGTTTACGCGTTTTTGATGTATGCAATGATATGATTGGGGCGGGAGATTTAAATATTTGTAACCACAAGCGCACGGTGTTGTAGTGTGGCTTGGGGGTCGAACTCAGGGAGGCGTGGATGTGCTTGTGTCAAAGAGGGTCAAATTCACCCCATGGGCGAGCTAGCTCGAATCGAATGATGGGTTGTCATGGTAAATGGAATGCAAGGTATAGACAATATAAAGGAAAAACCCAGGACTTTGGTTTCCACCCCATCGTGTGATTCTCGCCGATACGGCCGACGGATAGGATAACGATCGGAATTAGGGTCTAATGGTGAGACGTTGCCTCTAAGAGTGGTACCAGCGTTCCATGGGCCCGATATTCCGGTCGGTGCCCAGGATGATACGCCGGACTTCCCAGGTTCGGTCAGTGGGCACTCCCGTGTCCATTAACACTGACCGACTCCGGGAGCACTAAGTTTGCAACGATAACTCCCAACGTCTCATCCTGCCGCTCCCGCGCGTTAGGATTCGACGTCTACGCTAAGGGCGTGAGCTATGGCTAGGGAGTCAACAACCAAGTTTATTCCCCCTTGGCCCAACTATCAAAGGCGGTCTTTTTCCCGTCGATGACAATAAAACACCCAGCATAACCGTTAGATTCATATTCCCTGTCGATTTCCTAGTCCTATGGACGCATCGGGAAGAACCCACGAAGGGGTTTCCACGAAAATCCCAGATTTGGGAACTACTCACACATATTTAGTAAAAAGCAATCTAAAAAGAGATCGACCGTTAGAAACATGATCGGGCGATTGAAAAGCAGTAAGAGCAATGCTAATAACACTATATTAAATTTTGACAAATATCGGAAAACTTACAAATATCTGAAAAATTACAGCCGTCAAGAAAGAGAAAAAACAGCAAAAAATAACAACTCCCGTTTCTGGAAAACCTAGGGGTCCTATATATAGAATACGAAATCACCCGATCGGGTGAAAAGTCACCCAATCGGGTGACCTACTTCGTTTCTTCGGCAGTGCAGAATAGGATTCCACCTGGTCACCACGGCACGGTCGGTTGAAGGTTGAAGTTGATCGGTTGGATCTTCGTGCCGGGTGAACCGGTCGGTTGATCTCTCCGTGTCGTGGCTTTTGAGAATCGGCTACAGGTGAACCGATCGGGTGAAAGTCACCCGATCGGTTGGCATTCAGCGTCAGAATTCCAGAGAGTTGGGGCGTTTGAACCGGTCACTGAACCGACCGGGTGACTTCTTGGCCGCTCCAACTTGTGTCCGGGTGGTGCACGCGTGCATCACCCGATCGGTTGGAAATGACCAACCGGTCGGGTGAGGGGCTGAAAGATGTGATCTTCGTCGTTTGACCCCCTGGATCATGCGTGACTCCCCCCGTTGCTCCGGAGACTCATGATATCGTCGTTTTATGTCCTCTATGCAAGTAAACTCCTGCAAAATACAAAAACACGGAAAAGTGAAAGAAAACAAGAAAACACGAGAAAACGAATATAAGACGGCGGTAAAATACAGAAAAACACGGAAGAAAACGTGCGCAAATATATGAAATATAAACGCAAATCAGCGTGTGTTGTGGACGTGGCAGAGATTATGGGACGGGATTGCGTAAATCATGGGGGAAGCGAATCCTAACCTCTACAAGATTAGAATAAGTTAGGATCTCTTAAGATAAGGTTGGGTTATAAAATCAATTAGTTAGGGTAATTAGATCTATTAGGATTTATTAAGATTAGTGTTAAGGCCAAAAATGACCGAAACAATTGAGATATTTACGTGCATCCTTTCTTGCTGAGTTGGAGCCTCGTCAGTCGGTTAAGTGGGACCCTAGGTTAGAAGAACCATGGTCGTTTGTAGATGGTGGTTGATTTGCGATGCTTGTTCGACCCTCGAACGGACCGAGCCTCGGTCGATTGATGTTGAGAAGCTTAGGCACAGCCTTCTCGTTGGATCGGGATTCGATGATCTGCACCACAAGGAAGCATCAGGGAGGTATGAGATCTGATACTCTGAGATTACATACTTTATCTTATATTTCGTCCAAAGAAGAGCTTGCGATGCTAGACCTGAGACGAGCCTCCGTCAGTCGATCTCAGTTTCCCTAAGCTTCATCTCCGCTCTTAAGTCCTATTATAACTTAAGCATCGCCTTAACAATTAGAGAAAAATATATTGAGTTATAATAATTAGTTTTAGAAAGATTTAGATTTATTAATTTTAAGTTAGATGAAGAAAATAATGTAGCTAACATGATCAGAGTATTACGACATCGCCCCCAGGCTCAACGTTAGCCAAAAAAGATAAAATTAATATCAACGCAGTCATGAAGTCATGTGAATCACGAATACGGGGTCCGATCACGCGTTCAAGCTATGGAAATTAATTAATAAACCTGTAACGCATATAATCACATAATTCAATACATTCATAGAAATATGTATTGATAAATACTGGCCGTTACAGTATGATTGGAATGATGTATGCATGTAGGATAGTTTAGAGACACTAGGATTTAGCTTAGAACCATTGGGATAAGTCATTGTTTGAACTTCAACTGATCTGGCCTGCCTTTAGGCAGGAGTCAACTCAAGTTTATTGAGGAGTTGACTACAAGCTGATAACTGGACAGGATTCACCTCCTTTTATATGAGTAGTCGACTCATGGCTGTCATTTTGCTTATCTTGACCCGATCTATTTTTAGTTTGAAACGGGGTTATGTGTTTAAATTTGTGTCATTTGGATTCAAATCCACTTCTTATTGGATCACTTGACATAAACCCAATAGTGAGATAGAATCTTGGCCCTCCATTCTTATCCTATGACCTAGATCATTTCACTCATCTCACAAAACCCTAACTCTCTCTAAAGTCCCTCATGTGCCAACATTCAAACCCTAACCCAAAAATTCCCTTGATCCATCTTGATTCCATCTGCCAAAGCTTCAGTTTTTGGAGGATCTTAAAAGGGTTTTGATGAAAGAATTCATCTTGTGTAGTATACATTATTATCATCACTCTCTTGCACAATCAAGCATGCATCTTTTGCATCACTTTAGCTTGCATCATTTTTTAGTTTTGTTGCATTGTATCTCACGCACTCACCCTAGATCATAATGCCACCCATTCCAAACAGAAGCGATCCCAAACATCATCTTCTTCTCAACTTATTTCAGAGAAGGAATCTATTATGCAATATCTCAATAATTCAAACCTTCTTGAATCATATGAGACGACATCTCGTCCCAACATATTTAAAGAAAGATTCATTAAATATGACGACCTAGGAGGCTGTGATATAAAGAAAATTTGTTTCTCTCAGTAACTTGAGAATTTATTCTCAATCAATAGCTCTAATAGATGCTATCCTAGATTCGTCCATCTCTTTTACACAAATATGATTGTTAATCCTCATTCCACCAGATTCACCACTAATGTTAAGAACACCCGTAATAGGCTTACACCCAACATCATAAGAGACACACTAGGCTTCCCTTACGAGGGGATATCTCTTATAAAGATTGTGATGCATGACCCAAAAATCATCAATCTTATGTTCTTTAGGGGAAGATCCTTTAAACCACACATAGAAATAAAGGCACTTAGGCATATGGCAAGAATCCTAGCATTGATCATGTCCTACAATATCATTCAAAAGTCTGGTAGCTTTTGTTTAATGTTTGAAGCTTGAGTAAAGTTGTCTATGATCTAATAGCAGAGATTAAAATTAACTGGTATTCTGATTTATGACAACTTGACCAATACTAGCACCCCTGCATTACATCATGGATTCTTCCTTATACACATATTCATGCATCATGGCATTGACTTAGAATCAAAGACACTAGTTGTGACACCCCATGTACATGTGTCATTACAATTTGTTTTTATATGTAGGTATTGCAAGTCTTAGGGAAAACATGATAGAGACAACAACAGGAAATGTTATAAATGGAAATACTCATTGTTCAGCCTTCAAGAGGGTACAGAAACATATACTTAAACAGAAAAAACTACCATCTTACTTACTTAACAGAAATAGAGGAACAAGCCAAATAAAATAAATAAGAATCTCCTTACTAATCCTGGTCTCACAATTCTGCGTTCTCCATTGAGAAATATGTCTACTCGTACTCCGGTGCCTCTTTGTAAGCTTGCTCGTCACCTGATGAAAATAACAAAATCGAAACAATAAAGTAGATGTTTATAATAGCATTTCGTTATATCATTGACATGCAAACCTACCACTAACAGAGCAGTCACAGACAAGGTGTAAATAGGTGGAGAAGGCTACCAAATTAATGACTAATTATCATTTCACAGTTTCCTTAGCTAAAACGTTTTATTATTAACGTCTATATTACGACTCATAATGAAAAGAGCAAAGGGTGATCTGAAATCCACCATGTACCATGGGCGAGCTCACCTGGGCCTTAGATCCAGGTCCAAACAAGGTAAAGGGACCCAGTTGAGTATAGTAGAGGGGTCTATCAAGTCAATCAAGGGCATGGTCTCAGTCACTCATTCCATCTTTTAATTATAAGTTCCCCAAACCCCGTGTGTTAAGTCAATACAGTTCAATTTCTATTTGATTTGTTTTAAGTGTTTGTTTTCTAATCTTCCGAAATTATGTAGATAGAGTCATGTGCAAAATCTCAGCATCCATAGCAATCATTCCAACATGTCAATGGTTAAATAGTAATGTCATTTTTCTGCACAACCTTACCTACATAATTTAGTTATTAACTTTAACAGTTCAAACAGTCAATTTGTACTTTACAATAGTTTTCTATCAGTTACAAGTTTTACTACACAACTCACTTTAAAACAAATCTTTAACAACAACCTTTAAGTTTCAAAACTAAAAATACATTATTTTTAAAAAGAAGAAAAATACTTTCGGGATCAGATTCATAGTCGACACATATCTTACTAAATCTTACTGTTTTACCAAACCTAGAGATAGATAGCCCAATAACATGAGAAGCCCGAGAACAGAGAGGCAACCCATAGACAGGTCGGTAACAACAGATCAGTCGACAGCAATAAATCAAGTCATGGTTGTGACTTATAAGAGCGGCAACCGTAAGGAAAAGAACCAAAAGGGCATGCCAACAACCCAATAAGGCTACGGTCTAAACCCTAAAACCTGCAAGCAAAAATTCCCAAACAATAGTCATGGCCAAGCTAAAAATTGGTCGAAACCCATCATCTAGGCAGCATAAGTACATATGATCAAAGAAGAAAATATACAAAACAATGGCGAGGGCTGTCGAAACTAAAGGTCGCTGATAACTAAATCCTCAAAGGGACGGTCCCTCAAAGTAATTTCTATGAATCATCATTTCCAATATTTCCTGGAAAATTCTAGCAATAAATTCATGAATTATATTTCTTCAACAATATCAAACGCAAGAAAACAAACTAACTGAAAGCATAGAGTAAATAGGGTTTATCGTTCACCAACGAGGGCTGAGAAAATCCCAAAACAATCTAGAAAATAATCAGAAGCCCCCAAGAAAGCAATCGATTAAAAGAAATTTGAAGATAGAAAACTTTTTTGCATAGAACCCTCACACCGACGATAAATACAGAAAGAAACACATAAAAGGGTATAAGCAGAATTCGTCTTGGGCAAGGATTCCAATTTTGAATCGAAAATCTCAGAGAAGGATGCAGCATCGATCGGATTAGGCTAGGGTTTTCGTTTGGATGAGAGGGGAAGCCATTTGATCTGTTTGGAGGAGAGGTCGGTTGTTAGATGATGTGGGAAAAGAAAATTAGGGTTTAGTGTTTAAAATGTTTATTGGGTCAACTTAAGAGAGAGTGTCTGTTTTATGGGCTGGGCTTTTGGGTTTGTGTGCCGAGAGTCGATGGTGCTGGGCTAAGGAGAAAGTAAAAGAAAGAGAAAAGAGAAGAGAAGAAAAAGAAAAGAGAATATTGGAAAAAATATATAGGAAAAATCATGAAAAAATCTTAAGAAAATATGGTCATCACATTGTTTCCCCTTTACAAACATTTCTGTCTTCAGAAATTGAAAGAACTAAGACTCCTCAAATAAATAAAGACGTTTGATGCCAAAAACACGTCGATTAGCACGTTTGATGCCAAAACACCTTTACCAAATTAACAATCTTGTTCCTCAAAGCCTTCTGATGTCAATTGAGAATCCCCATAGGCTGCTTCTCGTACGTCATGTCTGGATGTACTGAAATCTCTGAATGGTCGACCACATGTGCTAGATCTCTCACATACTTACACAGCTGAGATATATGGAATACATTATGCACTCCTTTTAAGAATGGATGCATTGCAATCTTGTACGCCACTTCTCCCACTCGCTCAAGTACCTCGAATGGTCTAATGTTGCGTGGACTAAGCTTTCCTCACCAATAAAACGAATCAAACCACGATTAGGTGAAATCTTCAAAAATACCTAGTCTCTTGTTTGAAACTCCAGATATCAGTGTCTCGACTCTACCTAATGTTTGTGTCTGTCCTATGCCAACTACAGCTTCTCATTGATTGTTCGCACCACATCAACTACCTCTATTATCATCTATGGTCCCATCAGCTCCCGATCACCAACATCATCCCAGTTTAAAGGCGACTAACACTTTTCCCGTATAACGTCGCAAATGGTACCATTCCAATGTTTGCTTGGTGGCTATTGTTGTACACAAACTCCAAGATGTGTAGATGATCTTCCTACGACCCCTTGAAGTCTAACATACATGCTCGTAGCATGTCCTCCAAAATCTTAATTGTGCACATTGACTGTACATCTGTCTAAGGGTGATAGGTAGTACTAAAATTCAAGTGAGTCCCAAATTCTTCTATAAGCTTTTCTAGAAATGAGATGTAAACTGAGTGTCCCTGTCTGAAACTATACTCACAGGAACCTCGTGCAATCTCACAATTTCTTCCTTATATCTCCTGACAAGAATCTATGTAGACTGGCCAACATTAAAAGGAATGAAGTGTGATGACTTTATCAATTAATCCATAATCACCCAAATGATGTCATTCTGCTTCTTACTCTTGGGTAGACTAGTCACGAAGTCCATCGTAATGTGTTTTCATTCCACTCAGGAATATGCAAAGGCTACGACAATCCCACAACTCTTTGTTGTTCAGCCTTCACCTGTTGACACACTATATACTTAGCCACGCTCCACATAATGATCTCGTCATCCCGTGCTAGCAGTGGTGTTGCCTCAAATCCTTATACATCTTATTTCCACCCAGATGAATTGAACAAGGCAAATTATAAGCTTCCTTCAACAGCTCCCCTCTAATAACACCAGATGATATATAAAGTCTGTTGCCAAACCTCAAGTATCTGTCCACATGTTAACTCTGGTCACTATCCAACCATCGCCAACTTTCTAGTCCTCTGCAGTTTCATATCACCTGCCTGTGCAGCCTTGATCCTATCTACCAAGGTGGACTGTATCTGAAGGCTCGTCAATGAAGAAGTCAACCCTGGTAGAATCACATATATCCCCCTCTCTTGAATCTCTTGCTGGAGTCTCCATTGGGTTGTAAGGGTCAGCATCACTGGAAGTCGACTCAGTGCATTAGGTACGACATTGACCTTCCCATGGTGGTATTAAAGGTCAATGTCATAGTCTACTATCAGCTCAATCCATCGTCGATATCGCATGTTCAGGTCCTTCTAAGTGAAGATGTACTTCAAACTTTTATACCTTCACATGCTCTACGAGTAGGAAATGCCTCCAAATATTCATGGCAAAAATAAGGGCCGCCAACTCTAGATCAGAAGTGGGATAGTTTTTCGCAGGATTCTTCAACTACCCTGATTTATAAGCAACAACCCGTCCATATTGATGAAGTACAGATCCTGGACCTTTACCGAACATGTCGCAAAATACCCGAATTCCTCATGTCTGATCTGGAATAATAAGCACTGGTTTGGTAGTTAATCTCCTCTTTAGCTCCTTAAACACCTCGTCACAAACCCACGTCCAAACATACATCACGTCCTTCTGCGTCAATCGGGTCATGGGCTTTGCAATCTTCAAAACGTCTTAAATGAACCTCCTGTAATAACCAGCTTGTTGGATCTGGATCTAAGCCTATAGTGGGTGAATAGGCTAATAAAAATTCTCGAGATAACACAGGCAATATTCAACGCAATCAATCAGACAGAGAGTAGATAAAAACCAATCACAGAGTGCACGAGCGATTTACCTTGGTTCGATCGCCCCAATGACCTACTCCAGCCCCAAAGAAATTACTAGCATTAATATGTTACAAGGGTACACCCGTAAAGAGCTACAAGCACCTACTCTATGCTCACCAGGATCAGTACCGCACTCACCAAAGAGCTAAAACACTATTAATCTAGTAAGCATTTTCTCTAGACTAGCACCGACTAGTCAAGACCCTTTTGTCTTGCACCGACTAGACAAGACCACAAAAACAAATGTATAAGTAACCTACAAAGATCAACACACCAATACACAAATGTAAAACAATAAAGAGTTTAGAAAAGCTCAATTCGCGTTGGTGTTGTTATCTCTGTCGTTTAGCGCTGGTCAGATTCGATCTGACAAGAAGTAGTCTCTGATCACAGTCACATCCACCTTAGGATGATGTCGTGATGTTTCCCCCACCTCAATGTTGCGGCATCCCAAACTTGTGGCACCAAAACTTGCAACACCTCTCAACTTGCGACCTTCACCAATGTTGGAGATGGGGGGGTGCTTGCAGCAATGTAGTTGTTGAAGCCTTCTATGCTTGCGGAAAGGGGATGTAGCTTTGTATACTTGCAGCAATGGAGTTTGAAGAAGGAGGACCTCTTGATATTGCAGCAATGGAGAAGATGGAGGACCTCTTGGCAACTTGCGGCAATGGAGGAGAGCTAGGATCTCTTGATGCTTGTTGCAGCAATAGAGAAGAGAACCCCTTGGCAACTTGCGGCAATGGAGGAGAGGAAGGATCTTCCTTTGGTGTTGCGGCAATGAGAGATTGAAGATGCAAACTTGTGGCAGTGAGAGGGGATGAAGGAGCTCTTGATCCTTATTGATAACTTGCGGCAAGGATGTTGAAGCTTTGGTAACTTGCGGCCTTGTAGGAGGAGATAGGCTATTCTTTGTGTTGGCCGACTCCTTCTCTTTGATAATTGCTTTGGCCTTGGAGATGTGTAGATGTTAGGGTTTTGGCTTGAGGATCTTGCGGCTAGGGGGAGGAGCAATGGATGCTTACGGCAATGAATGTGTTCTTGGCTTGGGGATGCTTGCCGCAAGGTTAGGGTCTTAAGCTTGGGGTCTTCCTTTTTTTTGGCAGCACCATGCTCTCTTTTGGATGGGGGGTTTATATAGGAGAGGTGGAGATCAATTAGGCTTTAGGAGAATCCCTTAATAATAGGAGATTGGATGGAATCCAAATTACAATAGGATTTGAAATAATCATATAGAAGATCTCTTTCCATCACAATAGGATTTGGAGTTTAAATTGGATTTGAATAGGATCTCATTTAATCGCAAATTGATTTGCATGAGATTTGGAGTGCATGGCAATTGGTAATGGGATTTGCAATGGATTTGGTTCAATCACTTTTGATATAAATGGGATCCCTCCTTATCTCTCCTTTTTTGACCAAGTCTTCATATGTGTAGCAATTTTCTCCGTCTCTTTGACCAAGTATCCCTTTGCAAATGAATTGCAATTTTGACTAATTCTTCTTTGACCAAGTTTTCTCCATTACTTTGACTAAGTCTCCCTTTGAGTATTTACGAGCTTGCCACTCCTGAAAACACTTAGCACACACATCAGAATGTTCACACATGTTTGTTATCATCAAACACGAAGTCATTGATCGTTGTATCCAACTACACGTTGTATCTAACAATCTCCCCCTTTTGATGATAACAAACCATATATAAGATTTGAGCAATAACGATCCAAATAATATCATCGTGGCATGTATGTGTGAAGTGTGATGTTGGAGGAAATAATACAAATATAATGATGTGCAATGATGCATGTTGCCCATATATTCATGTTCCCCCTTGAACATATATTCTTTAGAATTAAGCACATTATTCATGTTATTCATGTATGCAAATCTTCCTACAATTATTGTTCTCCCCTTTTGTTATCATCAAAAGTGTACTTATAAAGTCAATGTCATATCACATGAAAAGAGAGCGTATTATAAACAATAACAAACAATTGCATGTAGTCATTCTTAGAATAAACAAGACAAATCCAATGAGAATTATAACAACTACTTCTACACCATCGTGCAAGTGTGATGATTAAAAATTGAAGTACATAAGGAGAACTTTCAAGAAATTCAACCAAAACCAATCCACTTTTCCAAGTAACATGATATCATCTAGGATTGATTTTCCACATCTCGTAGAAAATGAGTTCAAGTTACCACACCTAAAACATAGCCAATGAGGACTCTTAGATCTGGGGTGGAATTGCTTGATGAGTATAATACCAACGCTAAAGTGTACTCTTAAAGCTTATGTTGGATACTCATGAGTAGTGTCATTGCCAGGGATCGTATCCATTTTTCATATGGAGCTCTTTTCATTTCCCTTTTTATACATACATATATATGTATATATATCTATTCTATATTTGAGAGCATTTTTTGAATGTTTGTCCTACGTGGACACCTTTGTCCTACGTGGACAAGCTAAAGATGAATAGGACAAACAAAAAGTGATGACTAGGACAAGTGTAGTATTTGTATGTTGGGGGGAAATTTGAATACACAAACCTTTGAAAGCTTGGGGGGAAAACCAAAACTTTCTTTCCCAAATTTTTTGAAAACAATAGTCATTTGTATGTTGGTGGATGTTTTTGAATTGGTTGAGATGAGAGTTGGGAAATTTTGAGAGTGAAACTTTTGTATTTGTTTGAAATTTGAAGTTTGAAACGAAAATTGGGGAAAAACTCAGCCGCTCAAGAAAACACCCGCTCCCATCTGTCATTTTCTCCCCTCACTTCATATGAAGAACTTCGTAGGTAAAAACTGAGGAGCTCAAGATCTCTCGCACAATTCAGCTGAAGTAATAGCAGTCTCTCTCTTGAAAATGTTTACTTCTCATCTCTTTTCTTCTTGAGCTTTCGATATATGTTCTGTTTCTCTCAGTAATGGAGGTTTGATCATGAGAATCATCTCATCAGCAACGCAGATGACTCGAGCTCCTTTCCCAACAACCTCAAACAACCTTCCTCTCATCAGTAATAGCAGTCTCTCTCAGTAATGGAGGTTTTAATGATTTTTTAGCACATTTTTTAGGTTCAGTTCCATTCCAGTCTTGAATTGCAATAATTAAAAATTTTGCCTTTTCCTCTCCAAGCTAAAGGTGGAGACGATGGTGGAGAATGGGTGTCACGCCCCGCTTCCCAAAAAATATGGAGGCGAAGCGTGAGAAGGTCCGCTCAGACTTGAAGCTACAAAGCTGCAAGTCCGATAAGCATCAATCAAATTTAAAACTGCAGGTCCTTGCAACGCGAGCGAAACAAAGATAATAATAATGAAATGAGACAAAAGAATAATCTCAGAATATCCATAAACATAAATTTCAACAACGCAGAAAAGCCACCAGGCTAAAAGAAAAAGAGACTAAAGGCCCAAACATGGCCAACAAAAGTACAAAGTACAAATGACGGTGCTACGCACCTATGGCTAACAAAAGGTCTAAAACAAAAATAAAGCCCAATAAAGACTCAAAGAATGGTCACCGGTGTCCACCAAAATCCTCCTGGGCAATCATGGACTCAGACTCAGCGTTAGCAAAACACCACGTACTCAGCAACGGTCTCTGGCTCAGGTCTAACATGTGACACCCAAAAGAGCAAGGGGCACATGTCAGCAAGGCTACAAGAGACTTGTGCAAGGAAACTAAAAGTAGGTAAAAGCAACCTAGCAGTTCTAGTATGAATGCGATGACATGGCAGTTAAAGTATGAGTGCAACAGGTAAAGTAAAGTAAAGTACGAGCATGGCATTTAAACATGGCATGGATGACAAGTATTGCATGAATCATTCACAAGACAAGTACAAGACAAGAAAAGTAAGCACCTCGTGCACAGAGATTCCGTCTTTTGGCTAGAGGGCGGATCAGGCCACTCCTAAGCTCAAGTAACCGTTTATCCCTACCCCTCCACGTGTATCGGGCATTGGTTTTTAGCCAACACATGAGGCCCGCTTCTGGACCACGAGCCAGGAAGTGTTTTTAACAAGTATGGCATAGGGGTGCACCTAGCCGGTCCAGGGAACCCGGGCATTGGCTTTTGACCAACACATGAGGCCCGTTTCCCCCGGAAGTAGTTTTCAAGGAGTACAAGTATTGTAGCGTGTGCTACGAATGCAACAATCAACTGGGATGACATGTAAGATGCAATGCATGGCAGTTAAAAGTGCGTACAAGTAAGGAAAGTAAACGTGACAGTTTAGTATGCATGAACAACAAGTTTAAAGGGGTGGATCTAGCTTCGTTGTCAAGCTAGATCAATTAGGTGACGGATCTAGTTTCGTTGTCAAACTAGATCAAGTAGGCGTCTAGCCAGCTATCATTTCACTGACTAGTCTCTTTTACGCTGAAAACAAGGAAGTGGCCTAAAAACATGGCCCTACACAAGAGTTGGCAAGTTTCACTTGCCTGCAAGTACGACGTCTGAGCACACCGTCCAATGAGTCCAAAAATCACAATTATCCTACGTGCATAAGTCCACCGGCCTAAAGTCCATATTATTAATCTTGATTAGTGAATTTAAAACATTTAAAATACTTTAAAAATACTGATTTTAGTCTTGATTAGCATGCAATTGGGTTGGGGGTTCCAGGGGTGCAAAGCGTTACCTCAACACGACGCGAAAGCTACACCGGCGTCGGGTAGCGACGCCGGGGGTTGGAATAGAAGAACGCGCTCCAAGTACTGATTCCAATATAGTTTCCTCGCTGGAAAGTTCAGAGCATCAACCGGAGCGACGGTTCCAGATTCCAAAGCTAGCACGTGCGACGACGTGCTTCAACTTGTCGCAACGTCGTGCACGGTGAATCGTCGGAGAGAAAGCACCTAGGTGGGGCCCACAGTAGTCCTAGGGACCTTTGGGGGACCCACAATACCTCTGGATAACTTGGGGGGGCCCACGGTGGCAAGCGGTGCGACGGGTGCGGGGTTGCGACGTATGGCCATCGGTCGTACAGCCTCGGTGCGGGGAGCTCCATCGGTCGCTGCGGGGGAACGGGCTTGTGCGACGCTTGGGGTGTGCAGCAGTGCGGGGGAGTGCTTGGTTCTCTCGGTCGGAGCGGGGGAGGACATCGGTCGGGCAGGTTGGATGCGGGGAGCGCAGCGCTGCAACGTTGCAACGGTTGCAACGTTGCGGAGATGCAGCGATGCGGGCGAGAGCATCGGTCAGACATAGCGGGCGGGTCGGTCGGCGCTTGGGCTGCAGCGGAGCGGGGGAACGGGCGTGAGCGGGGGCGACCATCGGTCTGACCGAGAGGATTCCTCGGTCGGACACAGCTGAAGCGGGGCGATGGCCGTGCAAGCGAGCGATGCGGATGAGCGGGCGGGGGCTTCGGTCGGTGCGGTAGTTTTGGGCCCGTTCTCTCGGTCTGAGCGGGGGAAGTTCGTCGCAACGTTGCGACGAATCGTCGCAACGTCAATTTTTGGTTTTGGAAGAGGCTAGGGTTAATTTCTTGCGAAAATGGGTCTTCCTAGGGGTTGTTTATATAGTGTAGATGGGTTGACTTGGTCTAGGGCTAAATCTAATAGGATTAGAAGTTTAAAATAATTTAAAATTTGAAATTCAACTTCTCCAACTCACCCAAGGATTTGACTTGGTCCAAATGAGCTGGAAATTGGCTCAAAAATTATTTAAAACGTTTAAAACTCAAATAAATTTTATTTGGCCGAAAATAATTTATAAATTAATTATTAAAAATAATATAAAACTTGTTAAAAATATTAAAGTGGTCAAATGAACTCCAAAAATTATAAATTAAATATCGGGGTGATCGTGATGACGAAAGTGAGCTAACTAAGAAGACGGATCTCAATTTCGACGTCGAACGACGAAACTAAAAATAGAAATGTCTCCCGTCAAAAGTGAAAATCGTCACGTCTCATCGAGTAAGTTTAAATTGTGGAAAAACGACTCGAGAAGTGTCGTTCCAAGATAGTGCCACTATTTAATACTCTCAGAGACGTTCACAACGGCATATCACACAAAAGTGTTCACAATCAAACAAAGCCTAAAACAAACACGTGCACGGTCAAAAGCACGTGCACGAACAACGTACGACGAAAAGTGGTCGTTACATCCTCCCCACCTTAGAATAAAGTCCGTCCTCGGACTTTCTAATATAGCTAGTCGCTCTAGTAACTACCCCAATCAAGTCATATAATAGTTCAACCAGGTATAGTCATTACAAGTGCTTATATATGCACTAGGTAGTCAAACATTAACACTACCAACACGTATATATATACATTCACATACGTTATACATTAATACCTATTATAGTCCGTCAACTTCATACATGTATTTCAATCATATTTATATAAACATACATCCCTTATATAACTACTACCCACAAAACAATAGTTCAGATACTTATATAAGTATGATCTCATACTAGCAAATACAATCATTGCTCTACGTATAGATAGCTAACTATGCACAAACATCAAGGGTATACTACCCTCTAATATTCATCCAATACCAAACATCTCAACACATATAGTCACACCATACCATTATTAAATCAAGTTCACTATATCTAATATACATTCACCACTACTATAATTTCACGATATGTAGTCATTCAAATACATGCAAATAGTTCACCATATATTCTCATCACATACGGTCCTATAACTGTATTTACGACACGCCACATATATCATAGTCATCAATACCTATAACTAAGCACATACTTACCCGTGCATGGTGCACACCCATACACGCTAACATTTCATTTACGCATACCATTCATACCATTATATTACTAGCACATCTATGCACCTAGTTTAGCTAGCACACAAGCAAGTCCTTAGTAAATAACTATACCACAAGACCAACACCTATAACTATATACTGGTGCAACGACCCACAGTATGTGCGTAACTCAACCAAGCGCAAACACTTCTATCACTATACACACATCAAACATTGCTATATTCAAACTACAAACATTCATTCAATATACTTAGAGTATACTCACTCAAGCTTGAGTGAGACTCAATACACATATCAGAATATTCTATATACGTAACACGGCATTCATACCTATTCCAATACCACTCCAATATATATACATCTACCAATACAACCATATACATTCCATAAATCAATCGCACTTATTATTTATTCAGATAACACCCATATAGTTCAATCTAATTATATACCATAATAGTAACATTACAGACATCAGCACCCACATAATTAGTAGTACCCTCCCTAGTACAAACATTCACCGTATAGTCACACATAAGTAATGTATATATTCACACCATAGCCTACCACCTATATTTAGTATACTAACACATCCACACATACATAATTAAGATGTGCAATAGTCGTGTATACCTCACGGTATACACGCATACAACATCCCACAAAGCAAGCAATACCAATCAAAGTTATAATCCTACTACCATATGTATAACACATATATACTCAGGCAACCAAACATAACTACTTACATCTAAGCATAATACATACCTACATACAAGCACATACACATAAGTACTAATATATAGGTCATAAAATAGGCCTACTCACTTAACTATACATCCACCTATTATTATTACAACCTAACATACACATGGCTTTACCAATCATTTTATTTCAGCCATTACTAGTATCTTTAACTATATACACAACTTAGATATTTCAACGCTAACTCTTATACACACCGGCATCCCTAGTATAGTATAGCTATCCACACAAAATCTATAACTGCTAACACACAACAACTTCATACTATCACGAATAACTCCGAGTATATATATATATCACTCAATAGGCAAACATCAATATACTATGGGAATTCTCATTCAAGCCCACGTACACAACTTAGGTACGTGCACCACGACTACCTCACAAGGTCCAAGGGCCTACTAACAATTAAGGGTTGACACAGTCATTGAAGGACCCTAAGGCCTAAGCAATAAAGAGAGGTCGAGAGCGTGACGAGGGAAGGATCGTTAAGCACGAGTTCAGATAGGACGAATACAGGGAGACAGCTTGGTTGGACGAAACATTGACTCAATGGTGATGTTTAGGTTGAGGGAAAAAGGGAGATGTAGTGATGCTTATATAGGAGGGGAAAAGAAAATAGGGTAAATAGCATGAGCTTTTAATACACAAAATTGAAAACTGTTGTACTTCAAAAAAAAATTGGAATTCTCATCTGTATAAAATATTTGAAGATCGATAAAGCGAGTTGAAATAAGTTTGAGTCGAATATTCATAATAAGAGAAAATGTTTTATTGGTTTATAAAAATCATCATAAAGGAAGTAAAATCATTTACACGAATATTAAGGACGTGGTTTAGAAAATTTAAACGTCAGTAATTTAATACAATGTTGTCAGAAGTTTTGAAAGTCAAAGAATGAAGTCAAGTAACGAGAGAATTTAAACTCATGTTAAATGCTTCAAAACTTTAGGCTATGGACAATTTTAAAATGATCAATTTGAAACTGCCTTTAGAGAACCAGGGTTTGCCAAAAATGAAAAACTGATTTACACAGGGTTCTTAATATACTAGCACGACAAGTCTGGCACGGATATAAAAATAATTGAAATTCAATTTGGTTTAGAAATTTTTCTAAAAGCGTGTATGGTGAGCGGAAAGAAAATAATAGTAACTTAGCATAAGAATTATTAAGATCGAATAGCAAATCTTTAAAATCAAATCAGGGAGGGCCTAAAGCAGGAAGAGGCTATGAAAATAGTAATTTTGCAAAAATCTGAAGTAGCGAAAACGACGAGCAAAGTCCAACTTGCTGAAAACTGAAATTCCATATGTCTTGAAAGTATATTAAAGTAAACACAACGTATCATTCGTATAACACAAATGAGAAGGAAAATTATAAATCGTATTTGGAAAAATAAAAGTACGGTTCAGAATAAAATTAGTATACGAAGAGGCAACGCAATTACATAAGTACGAAAACATAGGCTGGGAAAATACTATAAGCTAGTATTTAAAAAATTCCGACAAACGTTTTAAAAATTTAAATCAATGAAGGAGGATGAAATATAGGTATATTAAAATTTTGGACAAAATTAAACTTAGTGGAAGAGAAGATTGAAAAATACTTTCAGAAGGTTCAAGTTTTGCAATGGCGATGTTTGAAAATTGACGACGATCGTCATGAGGCGATCTCGTGAATCGAGGCAAGGAAATTGGTCCGATGATCCAAACATACATACGCCTAGGATATGAATCTGAAGGATCTACGGGGAAAACTCCTACGGTCGACCA
The DNA here is from genome assembly GCA_030789695.1 of Scilla litardierei. Taxonomy (NCBI): domain Eukaryota; kingdom Viridiplantae; phylum Streptophyta; class Magnoliopsida; order Asparagales; family Asparagaceae; genus Scilla; species Scilla litardierei. Next base: position 136,686,850 of record CM061138.1, on the reverse strand, counting down.
ACTAAAGATTTGGAGCTAGGCACTAAGACCTTCTAAGGGGCTGGACGGTAATGAAATGCGTTCAGCTTGGTCCGAAATCGATGAACCCAAGTGAACGACCAAAGGAAATTCTAGAAGTCTAATATGGTCAGGGGTAGACATGAACCACTAAGGTAACTCCTACGACGATGAAGTCAATTGCTAGAAGGGGGTCTAACTATCAATTAGGGACCTCTAACTAACAAGCAAAGGCGTCTAACTAAGTCTTCTTATCACCTAGTGTCATAAGAAAACGACTAAACTCAGGGCTTATGACTCGGATGTTGCAATTTATTTGATGGGCATTCTGTTATTATCGTTGTTTCGTTAATTCGCAATTGCAAGACTGGACCTGCATGGGCCACCAACAAAACCTGTCACGCCCCGCTCCCCAAAAATATGGAGGCGAAGCGTGAGAAGGTCCGCTCAGACTTGAAGCTACAAAGCTGCAAGTCCGATAAGCGTCAATCAAATTTAAAACTGCAGGTCCTTGCAACGCGAGCGAAACAAAGATAATAATAATGAAATGAGACAAAAGAATAATCTCAGAATATCCATAAACATAAATTTCAACAACGCAGAAAAGCCACCAGGCTAAAAGAAAAAGAGACTAAAGGCCCAAACATGGCCAACAAAAGTACAAAGTACAAATGACGGTGCTACGCACCTATGGCTAACAAAAGGCCTAAAACAAAAATAAAGCCCAACAAAGACTCAAAGAATGGTCACCGGTGTCCACCAAAATCCTCCTGGGCAATCATGGACTCAGACTCAGCGTCAGCAAAACACCACGTACTCAGCAACGGTCTCTGGCTCAGGTCTAACATGTGACACCCAAAAGAGCAAGGGGCACATGTCAGCAAGTCTACAAGAGACTTGTGCAAGGAAACTAAAAGTAGGTAAAAGCAACCTAGCAGTTCTAGTATGAATGCGATGACATGGCAGTTAAAGTATGAGTGCAACAGGTAAAGTAAAGTAAAGTACGAGCATGGCATTTAAACATGGCATGGATGACAAGTATTGCATGAATCATTCACAAGACAAGTACAAGACAAAAAAGTAAGCACCTCGTGCACAGAGATTCCGTCTTTTGGCTAGAGGGCGGATCAGGCCACTCCTAAGCTCAAGTAACCGTTTATCCCTACCCCTCCACGTGTATCGGGCATTGGTTTTTAGCCAACACATGAGGCCCGCTTCTGGACCACGAGCCAGGAAGTGTTTTTAACAAGTATGGCATAGGGGTGCACCTAGCCGGTCCAGGGAACCCGGGCATTGGCTTTTGACCAACACATGAGGCCCGTTTCCCCCGGAAGTAGTTTTCAAGGAGTACAAGTATTGTAGCGTGTGCTACGAATGCAACAATCAACTGGGATGACATGTAAGATGCAATGCATGGCAGTTAAAAGTGCGTACAAGTAAGGAAAGTAAACGTGACAGTTTAGTATGCATGAACAACAAGTTTAAAGGGGTGGATCTAGCTTCGTTGTCAAGCTAGATCAATTAGGTGACGGATCTAGTTTCGTTGTCAAACTAGATCAAGTAGGCGTCTAGCCAGCTATCATTTCACTGACTAGTCTCTTTTACGCTGAAAACAAGGAAGTGGCCTAAAAACATGGCCCTACACAAGAGTTGGCAAGTTTCACTTGCCTGCAAGTACGACGTCTGAGCACACCGTCCAATGAGTCCAAAAATCACAATTATCCTACGTGCACAAGTCCACCGGCCTAAAGTCCATATTATTAATCTTGATTAGTGAATTTAAAACATTTAAAATACTTTAAAAATACTGATTTTAGTCTTGATTAGCATGCAATTGGGTTGGGGGTTCTAGGGGTGCAAAGCGTTACCTCAACACGACGCGAAAGCTACACCGGCGTCGGGTAGCGACGCCGGGGTTTGGAATAGAAGAACGCGCTCCAAGTCCTGATTCCAATATAGTTTCCTCGCTGGAAAGTTCAGAGCATCAACCGGAGCGACGGTTCCAGATTCCAAAGCTAGCACGTGCGACGACGGGCTTCAACTTGTCGTAACGTCGTGCACGGTGAATCGTCGGAGAGAAAGCACCTAGGTGGGGCCCACAGTAGTCCTAGGGACCTTTGGGGGACCCACAATACCTCTGGAGAACTTGGGGGGCCCACGGTGGCAAGCGGTGCGACGGGTGCGGGGTTGCGACGTATGGCCATCGGTCGTACAGCCTCGGTGCGGGGAGCTCCATCAGTCGCTGCGGGGGAACGGGCTTGTGCGACGCTTGGGGTGTGTAGCAGTGCGGGGGAGCGCTTGGTTCTCTCGGTCGGAGCGGGGGAGGCCATCGGTCGGGCGGGTTGGATGCGGGGAGCGCAGCGCTGCAACGTTGCAACTGTTGCAACGTTGTGGAGATGCAGCGATGCGGGCGAGAGCATCGGTCAGACATAGCGGGCGGGTCGGTCGGCGCTTGGGCTGCAGCGGAGCGGGGGAACGGGCGTGAGCGGGGGCGGCCATCGGTCTGACCGAGAGGATTCCTCGGTCGGACACAGCTAAAGCGGGGCGATGGCCGTGCAAGCGAGCGATGCGGATGAGCGGGCGGGGGCTTCGGTCGGTGCGGTAGTTTTGGGCCCGTTCTCTTGGTCTGAGCGGGGGAAGTTCGTCGCAACGTTGCGACGAATCGTCGCAACGTCAATTTTGGGTTTTGGAAGAGGCTAGGGTTAATTTCTTGCGAAAATGGGTCTTCCTAGGGGTTGTTTATATAGTGTAGATGGGTTGACTTGGTCTAGGGCTAAATCTAATAGGATTAGAAGTTTAAAATAATTTAAAATTTGAAATTCAACTTCTCCAACTCACCCAAGGATTTGACTTGGTCCAAATGAGCTGGAAATTGGCTCAAAAATTATTTAAAACGTTTAAAACTCAAATAAATTTTATTTGGCCGAAAATAATTTATAAATTAATTATTAAAAATAATATAAAACTTGTTAAAAATATTAAAGTGGTCAAATGAACTCCAAAAATTATAAATTAAATATCGGGGTGATCGTGATGACGAAAGTGAGCTAACTAAGAAGACGGATCTCAATTTCGACGTCGGACGACGAAACTAAAAATAGAAACGTCTCCCGTCAAAAGTGAAAATCGTCACGTCTCATCGAGTAAGTTTAAATTGTGGAAAAACGACTCGAGAAGTGTCGTTCCAAGATAGTGCCACTATTTAATACTCTCAGAGACGTTCACAACGGCATATCACACAAAAGTGTTCACAATCAAACAAAGCCTAAAACAAACACGTGCACGGTCAAAAGCACGTGCACGAACAACGTACGACGAAAAGTGGTCGTTACAATGGGGTTTCAATGGTACCAGCGCCAGAAATGGGACGTCGTCGCTAGAGACCCACAGCTGACCTCACCCAACTTCTTCGTCCTCGACATCCGCTACCTCGACTGGCCTAGCTCTGGTGCCCCCTCTGCTCCTTACTCTTACACCATCGATTTGTTTATTTTGGGTATAACCCTAGATTTCTCTTGATCCGCTCCACATGAAGCTTCTTTGTTAACATATTCTCTTTGATGTGGTGCTCCAACTTCCTGATGGAAGATACAGTGCTCACTGTAAAGGTGCTTCTGAAATAATCCTGGCTGCCTGTGACAAGTTTTCAGATTCTGAAGGTAATGTTGTTCCTCTTGACGAAGCAGCAATGAGATATTTCCAGGATACTGTCGAAAATTTTGCTCAAGAAGCTCTTTGAACGCTTTGCCTTGCTTACATGGAACTAGATAATGGTTTCTCTACCAAGGAACAAATTCCAGTTGAGGGCTATACTTGTGTTGCGATCATGGGTATCAAAGATCCAGTTCGTCCTGGTGTCAAGGAATCGGTTGCAATTTGCAGGTCTGCTGGGATTACAGTGAGAATGGTTACAGGAGACAACATAAATACGGCAAAGGCTATTGCTGGAGAGTGTAGGATACTTACTGATGGTGGTCTAGCCATCGAAGGACCAGAGTTCAGAGAGAAGAGTTTAGCAGAGTTGCATGAATTAATCCCAAAAATACAGGTGCCCCTCTGCTCCTTACTCTTATACTATTGATCAAATCCATAAGGAACGATGGGTCGATCTGTTTATTTTGGGTATAACCCTAGATTTCTCTTGATCCGATCCACATGAAGCTTCTTTGTTAACATATTCTCTTTGATGAAATGTGTTTGATGTAATCATGAATAGATCTATACTGTGATAGATCATCCAGTTGATCACATACAGAAAGAGCACTCACAATGCAATCTGGACCCTCATTAGATAGAGTCATCTCTTGGAACATAGTCAATGCATATTTTAAAAGCTCACTATTAACAAGCCCACCACTAGATGCATTCCATGTCGAATTATTTTTCTCAGGCATTTTATTAAACACTTCAACAGCACTCTCTAAATCACTGCAATTTGCATACATTTTGACAAGGGAATTAGCAACATCAATGTCAATTTGCATACAAATAAATCTTTGGATAAAGGCTTTCTTATTGTTGTTATTGATATGAAAACTTGAGTTTTGAACCACATTGTACACATGTACACAAAATATCATACACATAGTGTTCCCTTTCAGATTATTCTTTATTAAATGTGGGTGCTTCTGGTTTAGGTAATGATCGAACTTTGGGCTGACTCATTACAGTCAGTTTGTATATGATTTCCTTACCTCTGACATTTGTATCGAAGGCTAAAGCTTTAGGTGACATTTAATCTCTTGATTGATCCATCTCATGATTGCTTTCTGAATTCACTTCGGCCTATGACTCTTGATTGAACTGTCTTTAGATCAGTTTTCTTAACCAAGATATCTGCGATTAATAGGTGTGACCGTGGCATCCGATGTCTCTGGAGGCATAATGTCTCATCTTTTTCCATCACTTGGACCTGCCCTTATGATCTCTATGGGATATATTGATCTTGGGAAGTAGGTTGCAGTTGTTGAGCGCCAATGACATCAATGCAAATGGAGCCAGTGACATCTGTTGAGAGCATGCAACAGGGCACAAAATATCATACACATGGTGCACTAAGAAGTGGATTGTGTTAAATTACGGTGTAGAACAAAATAACTTGAATTAGAGTTGACAAAGGGATATAACCGAGCTGAAGGCAACCAGACCAAGGCAGCATGATGTATATCAGCATTCCTGGAAGACTAGCTGCCTATATGCATTTCCAGATCAGATAAGAAAATTAAGCATGCTCTCTTTCTTTTGTCCTCCTTATGGCTTCAATAGTGACGCTTGGATTCTCTATTAGCATGGTATTCTAGATATGCACTTTGCATTGTATTTGAAGCTATGCCATCCTCTTGATTTTTCGGCGTTGATGGATCTTAACAGCCGAAGTAAATGTATTTATAGATTTCGGATGGCAACAAGACCTTTTAAGATGTACTGATTTCTGTTAGAATTTATCCATACCTTAATATATATGTATTTAATTTACCGTTGGTATATGTTACTTGCCTTTCTGAGATCCTAAAAGCATTATTAGTATTGCACTATATTTGATATCCGCAATGATCAATGAATGTTATGATCATGCATGGCTGCATATTTGATATATTCTATCATCTGAATCAAACAATACACCTTTTAGTTTGGATTGGGTATGATAACTTATCAATTTGACATAATGTTATGTTGTTTCTAAAGTTCCAATAGTTGATTTGGCTTTGTTACATAATGTTTTTATTCTTTAAAAAAAACAAAGCTCTGATTCCAGTTTGAGATCCTAGCACTTTCTCTTGCTTCGAATTACTCTTCTCAGTTAACACAAAAAAGAACATGTTAGATCTATTGGAAACGGTAATCATCATTTCATACTTAAGATGATAGTAACTTCGTTGATAATTACTAGATTTCTAATTTAATTGTCATAGCAGGTGGAACGATCAGTAAGAAATATGCCTTTCTTTTCTAACAAAGTATTCTTGAACACATACTCATGTAAGCAGGAGACAATATATTGAAAAAATTCTTGCTTTCTGTGAATGGATAGCGTTGACATTTATCATTCTTTAGGTCATGTGTTAAACTTACCATTCATAAACCACACATTAAGACCCACCATATACTTGAATCAAACTGATTGCTTAAAGAAGTATATGATTCCTATTGAGTTAATATTTCCTAAAACTTCTCATTAAGGTTTCATTAGGGTAACTAACAAAAGTAAAATGCATGTTTCCACTATTAAAATGTCTATAATGTATCTACTATTAACTGCATAATCGTTTAATGCGGAAGACTATCTACTATAACATGCATAATCATTTACTGTAGAAGGCTTGATTCAAGTTTGTTTTACTGCTATACAAATTTTGTTTAATACTTAATTGTTTAATATTGTTTGAGATTAGATATAAACCTCAAATGGTCGAACTGAAATTGGTTGCTATTATTTTAAACTAAGGTGCATGCCCACAACACCCGGTGATTTTAGGCATGGTGAAGAAGCCAAGAGACGCGTTATTGATCAAATAATCAATCTATATGCGGTTTATGGCTATTTTTTGATACTTGATATTACTGCATTCATTTTTTCTGCTAGGAAAGCAAACTATATGCATTGAAACCTATTATACATGACTGGATTCTGATATCTGAATGTTTAGGAGTTACGGTCTCCCTATATGGGTTGAGTTACATACGTTTTCAAGGCACATCAAACATGTATTGAAGCTATTGTGCAAGAAACTCATTGATAACTTAAACATGACTACTTTATTTATAGATTCTCTGACAAAGGATCGGTTGCGATGCCAAATTGGTAAGGCCACGATATCAGATACATTTTCTCATAGCTTTTTATTGTTCTATGATAATTGATTAATGGTTTGTGTTTGATATATTTTTTTGAGTATCTTTCAGGGTGGAATTATTGAGGAAAAGATTATGGCAAACTTTTGGTGGTGTTGAGATCACCCATGCACATAGTGCAACGGGACCCAAAATCTCGAGCTTGCAACCCATGTCATCGAACTCCAATCCCAACTAAAAGCCAGAAAAACCAAAGCCACCATCCATGACCTTTAATTAAAACTCCAAGCTCTCGAGAAAGAGAAATCAACTCTTAAGGCTGAGCTTTTTGTCGCATTTAAGGATCTCAAGATGACGACCTTAGAGAGCAAATTAAGTAACCAAGAAGCAGAAACAGCCAGCAAGCAGTACTTGGAGAGTATAAAGAAGGGTGCTAAGCTTGATGCTGAGTGTTGAAGAATAAGGAGATCCCAGCATTTTCTATCCACGGCGAGCATTTTCCACCTAGAATAAGGAGAATGTCATCATCGATTTCATCAATAACAGAGAGATTAGCAGTGGCATGAAGCCATTTTTCGTTCTGGTATTGCTATCATCTAGCATAAGAAAATTTGACGGAAAAAAATTAAGACTGACATAATTTCTATTTGTTAAGTTTTGTCTCGTTGTAACATAGACAGCTATTATGATTTCCATTAAGGATTATTTTTGTCATTAAGGACCAGATGCAGTTTTAATACAGTGAAGATTGCAATTAAATGTCAGATGCTCTTAGAAGAATGACAGTATTCACATTTGGAACAATGTTCCTTTCACTTTCAGTCTAGCACACGCATTGTTGTTTTGTGCAAATTAATTTTTCTTGCTCGGACGAGAAATACGTTAGATGGGTGGTGCCTAACATAAGTGGTTCTCTAAGATTGTTGTAGAGCTTGCTATTTCTCAGACCAAGCACATTATTGCAGATTTAGTTGGGATTATTAGCTCAGTTGGGATTATTAGATATTTTGTATTTCCATTATTTTGAACTCTTACCTTTAGCCGTGTCCAACTTGAAGCTTTGGCTTATATGCACTACGTTATGTTATGAAATTAAAAATGCCCCTTTAGATGCTTAATTGGAAGGATGCTGCAAATGCTCCATATATGCCTCAATGCAGAATGTTCTGTACTGACATGCATTTTAATCTGTTAATGCGGTCGTGTGAAGGCATTCAAAGTGTCTTCTTCACATTTGGCTTCCTATATATGTGGGTTTATGATTCTTTCATAGTCTCCGTAGGAAACTGTTGTCGTCGCCCTCGAATATGAACTAGATGTTGGTACGGATTCAATCAGTGCCCCTAGAATCATGGCCACTGCCAATGCAACCGAGGCCATTGGCAGCGGTCTCATCTGGAAAATGTAGAGCAGAGAGGAGATGATGTCTTTTTGAGTGTTTGTTTGAACTATGATCGTGATATCATGTGATATTTACTGTTGAGGTTTACATATGAGACATTGTGCGCTTATGATGCAGTTCACCTTCAATGAATTGTGCTAAATAACTAAATAACAATTAATGTGCTTTAATTTTGGGGGAACTAAAATTTTGAGAGGATAATATCTTAAATGAACCGTGCCCTACGGGCACGGCTTATGACTAGTACATATATATATATAGAATAATGGGAATCATACGCCATATGAGAGGGTCTCTCATATTCCCTCTCACATAAAGGGGGCAAGTACAAGCCCACATGGGCATGTACTTGTTGTACTTGCCCCCCCTTTATGTGAGAAGGAATATGAGAGATCCTCTCATATGGCGTATGATACCCATTATTTTCTCATACACACACACATACATATATATACACACACACATATATATATATCAATGCAATTCTTTTGAGCTCTATTTTTTATCCAAGTCAAGACACATCATATCCCGTAGATTTTCAGTTAATTTATCCTCCTACATTCACTTTCTGATATTTCATAAAAAATGTCTCCAAATTTACAACAATATTTAATACTTGTGGAAGTGACAATGTATGTGTAGAAATCAAATTATTCAGATCATTAAACATGTCATGTTTATTTAGAAAATCAAACATGCACATGTAGCTATAACAATAATACATCAATTTCTACATGGATATGAATATCATTCATTAATACCAATTTAATTATTCAAAAGAAAGATACACATTAAGCACCATTGTTAAAGCTTTTTGTATTTTTCATTTTTTTTGATTTTATAAAGAACTAAAGTAGCAATCAAACAAAGTAACACACAAACAAAAACAAATCAAGCATACAGAAAAATATTATGAAGGTATACATTAAGCTCAAGGAAGAAACCATACCTTCGTATTGTAGTTTGGCTAAGGAACTTTTTAATGAAATGCGACGTCCAATCCATAGTTCCTCGCCCCTTCATCTTACCTACATGGAAGATGTTATGTGTGACCTTAGAATCCAACAAGGTATACTCATGTTAGTCATCAAACTCTAAGGAACCCAAATTTGTTTAACCTTTTTGTTTTTTTCCTATATACAATAATGAGAAGTATGACCAACATAACCACTTGTAAAGCACGTTGCATGAATATTTCTAACTTTTGTTGCCTCATTGTTAACTTTCTTATATTTTGACTTTTCAACATGTTTCAAATCATATCCAAGTCCTCGCCTATTATTGCCATATATTTGGTTTCAAAGAATTATATCCAAAGATTGTTTTCCCACACTAAATTTCTTTATGGTCAATTCTAGGTTCGTGACTTTAGATTTCAAATAAATATTTTCATTCACAAGCAAAGTGCATTTACTAATGAAAGCCTTCTTATTATCCTCTTCATTCTTTTTCATATTTTCAGCTTCTTTATAGAATCAATCGTTTTTCCTGTAAGTTCATTTTTTGCATGCACATCTTTTTAATAAGCTCTTTATTTTCAGTTTCTAGTTTAATCAATTTTTCTTTACACATGGTATTTTCTTTTAATAAAGTAGGACAATTAAGGCATTCAACTTTTTCATACATGCTAGATTTTTCCTTTTACAGCAAATCAATGGTAGATTTATATGCAACAATTTTATCTTTCATTTTATCAAATTCTAGAGATATGTCATAATTTTCTTGTTGCAGTTCAAAGTTAGAATTTATTAAGCAGTCTACAGTAGATCCTAAATCAACAATTTCATCTTTCATTTATTTGCAAATATTTAGAAGTTCTACTTTGGTGCAATGTTTTACCTCGTCATGCTTTCCCATCAAGCAGAGGGAGGAGTGTACAGTCTCCTCCTGAGTTCCATCTTAGCTGTCCTCATCTCACGTTATCGCTAGATATTTTCCTTTCTTTTCTGCAAAGTTATTCTTTTCTTATGGGCAATTCCTCATAAAATGCCCCTACTTCCTGCATTTAAAACGTTGAATTTTATCAGTAGTATTCTGTTCAGAAGTATTTCTAGCAGGATTAAATTTATTAGAGCGATTAAATCTTTGTGTCATTTCGGCTCTTCCTTGGTTGGTCTTGATGTATCTTCTGAATCCTCTGACCATCAGTGCTTGCTCCTTATCAAGATCATCGTCGCCATCTTCCTTAGCTTGAAGAGCTAGTGGTTTGGAAGCCTTGGTCTCTAGTTTCTCTCTTTATTCTATGATCAGCAGCTCAAGCTCATATGACATCAAGTTACCTGTCAATTCTTCCACTCTCAGCTTTGAGAGATCCTTAGCTTCCTGGATAGCTGTGACTTTAGGACAGAATGAGCTTGGCAGCGCCCTCAAGATCTTCCTTATCTGCTCCAAACTTGAGTATGGCTTTCCTAGAGAGCTGGACTTGTAGATGATGTATATAAACCTCGTAAACATCTCTTTGATGGACTCTGTAGGAAGCATGCGGAAGCTTTCATATTCTGTGCTGAGCAAGGAAAGTCTGGATTCCTTCACCTATGATGTTCCCTCATGAGTTACCTCCAGCATGTGCCAAATTTCATGCGTAGATTGACATTGAGAGATACGATTAAACTCAGCTTTATCCAAAAGATCAAATAAGTGCATGCATAGCTCTACCATTCAGAGAAAAACATTTTCTATCAGCATCATCACATTTATCTTCAGGTTTTAGAACTTTAATGTCTTCAATTTTAATAGTGGGTGGTTTATAGCCTTTTCAACAATTTTCCACACATCATAGTCACTAAATAGATTCTGATTCTACATTTCCAATAAGCAAAATCAGTGCCATTAAATTTAGGGGCTAACTGTAGACTGGCCTTCATCAAAAGCTAAATAAGATATATTCATGGTTTCTAGACTCGATCCTCTAACATGCTTTGATACCACTTGTTGGATCTAGATCTAAGCCTAGAGGGGGTGAATATGCTAATAAAAATTCTCGAGATGACACATGCAATATTCAGCGCAATCAATCAGACACAGAGTAGATAACAAGTAATCACGGAGTGCATGAGCGATTTACCCTGGTTCATTCGCCCCAACAACCTACTCCAACCCCAAAGTAATTACTAGCATTAATATGTTACAAGGTACACTCGTAAAGAGCTACGAGCACCTATTCTAAGCTCACCAGGTTCCGTACGGCACTCACCAAAGTGCTAAACATTATTAATCTAGTAAACGCTTTCTTTTAACTAGTACCGACTAGTCAAGACCCTCTTGTCTAGCACCGATTAGACAAGACCCCAAAAAAATGTATAAGTAACCTACAAGATCAATACACCAATACACGAATGTAAAATAATAAAGACTTTAGAAAAGCTCAATTCATGTCGGTGTTATCGTCTCTGTCGTTTAGTGCTGGTCAGATTCGATCTGACAAGAAGTAGTCTCTGATCACAGTCATATCCACCTTAGGATGATGTCTTGATGTTGCCCCCACCTCAATATTGCGGCATCCCAAACTTGCGGCACCTCTCAACTTGCGGCCTTCACCAATGTAGGAGATGGGGGTGCTTGCGGCTATGTAGTTGTTGAAGTCGTCTATGCTTGCAGCAAGGGGATGTAGCTTTGTATGCTTTCGGCAATGGAGTTTGAAGAAGGAGGAACTCTTGATGTTGCGGCAATGGAGAAGATGGATTACCTCTTAGCAACTTGCGGCAATGGAGGAGAGCTAGGATCTCTTGATGCTTGTTACAGCAATGGAGAAGAGAACCCCTTAGCAACTTGCGGCAATGGAGGAGGAGCTCTCTAGGCAACTTGCAGCAATGGATGAGAGGAATGATCTTCATTTGGTGTTGCGGCAATGAGAGATTGAAGATGCAAACTTGCGGCAATGAGAGGGGATGAAGGAGCTCTTAATCCTTGTTGATAACTTGTGATAAGTATGTTGAAGCCTTGGTAACTTGCGGCCTTGTAGGAGGAGATAGGCTATTCTTTGTTTTGGCCGACTCATTCTCTTTGATATGTGCTTGACCTTGGAGATGTGTAGAGGTTAGGATTTTGGCTTGAGGGGCTTGCAGCTAGGGGAAGGAGCAATGGATGCTTGCGGCAATGAATGTGTTCTTGGCTTGGGGATGCTTGCCGCAAGGTTAGGGTGTTAAGCTTGGGCTCTTCCTTTTTTTGGCCGCACCATGCTCTCTTTTGGATGGGGGGTTTATATAAGAGAGGTGGAGATCAATTAGGCTTTAGGAGAATCCCTTAATAATAGAAGATTGGATGGAATCCAAACTAGAAAAGGATTTAAAATAATCATATAGAAGATCTCTTTCCATCACAATAGGATTTGGAGTTTGAATTGGATTTGAATAGGATCTCATTTAATCACAAATTGATTTGCATGAGATTTGGAGTGCATGGCAATTGGTAATGGGATTTGGTTTAATCACTTTTGATATGAATGGGATCCCTCCTTACCTCTCTGTCATTGACCAAGTCTTCATATGTGTAGCAATTTTCTCCATCTCTTTGACTAAGTCTCCATTTGCAAATGAATTGCAATTTTGACTAAGTCTTCTTTTAACCAAGTTTTCTACATTACTTTGACTAAGTCTCCCTTTGAGTATTTACAAGCTTGCCACTCCTGAAAACACTTAGCACACACATCATAATGTTTACACACGTTTGTTTTTATCAAACACGAAGTCATCGATCGTTGTATCCAACTACACGTTGTATCCAACACAACTAATCCTAAAAACTCTAAGTCTTCGACTCTGTCTTAGGGGATGGCCACTTTTGGATGGCAGCTACCGATTTGGATCTACTGTAATTCCTTCTCCAGACACCACATGGCCTAGAAACCAACCATGTTTAGCCAGAACTCACATTTGTTGTACTTTGCATATAATTAGTGTCATCTTGAGGTTTCTAAATCTGTCCTTAAATGTGATGTGTGCTCATGGCCTCTCTTTGAATATACCAATATGTCATCAAGATAAACCACTACGAATTTATCTAGATACTCGTACATCACCCTGGATCATATGGTTCATGAATACCACTCATGCTTTAGTCACTCCAAACGGAATTACCAGGAATTCGTATTGTCAATATCTGGCGCTGGATGTCGTCTTATGAATGTCCTCCTACCTAACCTTCAGCGTGTGGTTACCGCTCATCAGGTCCAACTTCGAAAAGATGCTCGATCTCCGAAGTTTGTCAAATAAATCGTCGATGTATTGAAGGGGGTACATATTCTTCATTGTCACTTTGTTCAATTCTCTGTAGTTGATGCATATTTGTCTGGATCTATCCTTCTTCTTTACCAACAAAATTAGAGCACTCCATGATGACGTGTTGGATTATATCCAACTGATTCGTAGTAAAAAGTGTATATTTATACCCCCTAACTACCCCTATTTTGTGATAAGGCTTAGGCTTAATCTTGCTCTTTATGGTATAAACTCACTTTATGTTGCATATAAGAGTTTATTTGCATTCTTTGCACAAAATACCATTATATGGACTAATTTCTCCTTCTTTTATTTTTCAGGTACTCCTGGAAGCCTTGGGGATTTTCCAGAATTTTCTGGGATTTTTTTTGGGATTTCTGGGTATTTTTAGTGAATTAAAAGGAGGAATAGGGTGAGAAAATATGGGAAAAGGGAATTAAATGGGGCGCCGCATGGCGCAATCACGCGGTGCCACGCGGTGCCATCGCAGCCGCCCATGGGGCGGGCGGTAATTATCAGGGGCTTTGCCCCATTGGAAATATCAGTGGGCCGCTGGCCCGCTCGAAATATTCGAGCAGGCTTCGCCCCGCTCCTGTTTTTATTTGCGGGGAACAAGCCCGCAACCAAAGCGGGCTATGGGGTGGCCCCGCTCCACTGCGAAAAGAAGCAGGCGCGTGCTTGTAAGCGGGTCCGGGCGCCCATCTTTCGACCCGATTAGCCCAAAAACTCAACCCGAATGCGAATTAGCCCTATTTTTTGCCCCTGTAGCATTTCCAGCGGGTAATTCACTTCGGCCAGGAGATTTACTTTTCCATTGGGGCTTGGAGAGCCCCATCTTCTTCCCCAAGAGCTAGGGCAAGGGCTTGGAGGCCATTGGAGGCTAGGAGAGCTTGGAGGAGGAGCAAGGAAGGGGAAAGCTTGGGGTTTTAAGGCTTCACTTGGTTATCTCTTTCCCCTCTCTTGTAAACATTTGGCTTTATTGCTTTGTATTTCTTAATTTGTAAATGATTGTTGAATGATAGTGAGAATCATTGGATAATTGTTTGCTTAATTGCTTGTAATGAAGATTTTTGTCTCCATTTTGAATGGTTATCATCTTGTTTTCATTATGAAGGCCTAGAGCCATTTGTGTGTGGAATTGGGATTAGCTCGGGCTTGTGAAGTTGATTAGTGATGATTCATTGCTTGCATTTAATTGGATTAGCATACCTTGAAATGGGTGCTAATAGTGTTTATTGATGGGTTGTGCCCTAGGGTTAATTGAGTCATGCACCACTCTTGGTGGGGCCGTAGAACGGTGGTGTACCTTAAGGGTCACACCTACGTGTTGAATATCGGACTCCTCGGATTTGGTTTTGATGATGAGCAAACATAAATAATTCATGAACTAACAATTTGTGAGCGTAGTATTGGAGATCATCGCCAAATTCACGAGAACAATCAAAGCGACATCTCAACACTTCTCAAAGCTCGTATTCATGCCTAAAGCTTCGTTAAAGCTCTTGCGCCGTTTTGGAGGTCATGAAGAATTAATCGAAGCTTTTGAAGACCGTTCATTAAGGTTTTATTTATAGTCTTTTTAGCTTCGATCTATAGAATGTTAAGCCTTGAGTATATCTTACGATTATATCTTCATAACGCTCATATCGTAGCACTAGGATCTTAGTACAATTTCATTCTAACTTCCTCGAAGCGTCGCGCTTCGATTCGGACTTGTTTGTGCATATTAGTTGGTAAAAGAAGAAGTACTGACCGACTAGATGGTGATCTAGTCGGTCAGCAGAGCTTCTTGGACCGACTAGTTTGCTTCCTTAATTTCTTGCACCTTACTGTTTACAGTTAGTCGGTCTACGTTGACTCACCGACCGACTAGTTTGTGAACTAGTCGGTCAGTGATGCTTCTTTGACCGACTAGTTGTGATTTACTGTATATGCTAAATTTCTCCTAAGCTACTGTTTATCGTTAGTCGGTCTAAGAACGTTTGGTGACCGACTAGTTGACAATCTAGTCGGTCAACTTTTGTTCTTGGACCGACTAAGTCAATTTGTATTCAGACTATTTCACTTTGCCTCTTAGTCGGTCTACGTTCACTGACTGACCGACTAGTTGTGAAACTAGTCGGTCAGAATGTCTTCTTGGATCGACTAGATTTCTAGGTCTGAATTTCTATCTCTTCTCAGTTCCTCACTTAGTCGGTCCATGTTGTTTGACTGACCGACTAGTTGATGAACTAGTCGGTCAGTGGTTGTTCTTTGACCGACTAGTTTCCTCAGATTTCTATCCGTTGGGAATTGACCTAACTTGTTTTTATGGGACCCTATAAATACGAACCTAGGTCATTTCTCTCTAGGTTAGAGCTACCATTAAGAGATTCATTGAGATAGAAAGAGATAGCCATTCTCACTCATTTCTAAAGCTCTCTTCCTCACAAGAAACCCATTCTCTCACATTCTAGATCTAGAATCCATCTTGAGAGAAGTTTGTTCTTGGTGAGCCCTTCAAGCTCTAGCTTGATTCAAGTCCCCAAATCACTCCTAGGCACCTATTGCTGGTCATTTCCTTGGTGCTAGGTCTTGGTGACTTCATCTCCCTCAAATCCTTCCTTTCACCTATTTGGTAAGAAAAACTCAAGGTATAGGATTTTGTGGTAAGATTGCTTATTTCAATATAAACTCATTTATATTGCTTGTTGATTCTCTCGGTTGTGAGAGAAGGTTGTGATCCCGGGTTGTGGGATTCACTATTGCCATTGCATGTATGATTTGATCTTGTGAAGGTTTTTCACAAGATATTCATAGTGGAAATCTTGAGTTAGGGTTTCTAACTCAAGTATCCGGAGGGGATCCGGGTGGTTGGGACGTAGGATCACCGAGAACAAGTCGGGGAGACTTGGGTGGATCCGAACCCATTAACATCTTTTGTTAGCATTGTTAAATTTGTTGTTGTCATTCAATTTAAGCTTCCGCAAATTGTTTTGGTGGTTGTTTGCACTATAATTTGGAATTATACTCCTTATTATTTTTAAAGTACTATTCACCCCCCCTCCTAGTACTTGTGCAGTAGCTTGTAGGGCATTACATTTGGTATCAGAGCCAGATACTTAGCTATGTCTGCCAACGACAACAAGACCGTGCGTCCACCTTCCAACTATGACACCTTCAGGAACCGTGAAGGAGCATCTTCAGTGATGGAAGGACATTCCTCTACGAGGCCTCCATTCTTCAACGGTACCAACTACGGGTACTGGAAATGCCGGATGAAAACTTTCCTCCGGAGTGCATCTCTATGGAGGACCACAATGAAGGAATACATCGAGCCCGAAGAAGAAGACTTTGAGAAATGGACTACCGCGGAGATCGCCGCGGAGGTAAGCAATGCCAAGGCAATGAACGCCTTGCAATGCGCATTGGAGACCGAGGACTTCAATAAGATATGCACATGTACGAGTGCATATCAAATTTGGAACTCCCTCCTCATACTTCATGAAGGGACGAGTAGGGTAAGAGACTCTAAACTCGTAGTCGTAAACAGAGATTACGAAATGTTTCATATGCAACAGGGCGAGAAGATGAAGGAATATTACGCTCGCTTTGTTGACATAATAAACGAGTTAGAGGCCCTCGGCAAGTCCTACACTCAAACGGAGAAGTGCTCAAAGCTTATCGAAGGACTTCCTTCTTCCTGGGAGAAACGTACCTTCGCCATCGAGGAAGGTAATGACATGAATAAGTATACCGTAGTTCAATTGATGGGTACTTTGATATCATACGAGGTATGCAAAGATAGCAAGGTGAAGTTACAAGAAAAGATGAAGTCCTATTTGAACCAAGACGTGCCTAAGAAAAAGGCGCTTGCATTCAAGGCGGCTTCATCCACCTCTACCGATGATGAGGACTCGGAAGAAGAAATGGACATGGAATCCATTGCACTCATGGCAAAGAAGTTCAATCGCTTCTTCCGAAAGGGTAACTTCAAACAAAAATCTAAATTTACTTCTACTAATGCCTCTCCACCTTTGTGTTTTAAATGCAACAAGCCAGGACACATCAAAGCGGATTGTCCTCAAAACAAGCAAAAGGAGAAGTGGATGGCGCCGAAGTTCGACAAGTCGAAGAAGTACAAAAAGGGGTACAAAAAGGGACTTGTCGGAGTAACATTCACCGACTCCGAGGATTCCTCAAGCGGAGAGTCGGACGATGAGAAAGTGGAGCAAGCGCACATGTGCTTCATGGCAAGAGAGGAGCATGATCAAGGATCTTCCTCCTCCGATGATAGCGACGACGAAGGCGATGAGGTAACTATGGATGATCTTAGGGATGCTAAATCTCATTTATGGTCTAAATACACTAAATTAGTAAATAGATATACTAAAGTAAAAGATGACCTAGCTAGCATTCAAACCTCGCCTAAGACTATCATCACCAACAACGACACCGTTGTTGAAGAGTTAAGAAATGAGATTGTTAATCTCAAATCTAAACTTGAACATGTTAGCATTGATGATCCGGAAGAACATAGGATAGCGGATTTAACTTCTCAAAACTCGACTTTGAGTATTGAGAACGAGAATCTCAAATCGCGTGTTTATGTGCTCACATCGCAAGTATCCAACTTGGATACTTCTATGCGTTCTCTCAAAGAGAAATATGAGAACACATTAGGCCGAATTAATAAATTCAATAAGGGTAAGGACCATTTGGATAAAATCCTAAGTGACTTACTTCCGGCCAATCACCACATTGGTTTGGGGTATACGATGGGATGTCCATCCAAAGCGGCCACTACTTTTGTTAGGCCAACTTCCGGTGACTCTACGAGTGGTAGCAAACACTCTATTGGTAGTTCATCTACCAATGGTGCTTCCACCTCGTCCACACCCTCTTTCGGAAAGAAACCCACTTTGGGTGGACCTCCAAAGAAGGGACATGCTTATATGTACACAAATACCATGCCACGTAGGAACACACGTCCTACTCCACCGTCTCACACATATGATGATTTTTATGCAACACATTCTCGGGCACGTGCACACAATGTGAGACACCCTCACGCACGTGTTCCCACACATGCATATGTTCACCCACCTCATCATATGAATAATTCTCGTCGTGCACCATTCCATCATGTTCTGTATGCCTATCCACAACATGCATCACGTAGAAATCAACGTCGCATGCATGCACCCAATAGGATGATGGCTCCCAAAATTTTCACTATTTAGAGCCCAAAGGACACAAGCATGGATGAAAACCAAGTGTATATGAATGCTTATTTTTCGGATGTTGTGCATAGTAGAAATTATGTGGGGAAGTCTAAGTCCAATTGGACTTGGCTTCCAAAGGTCTAACCTGTGAGGACCCAATGACCTTGGGTACCATGATATGAATGTTTCTTTCTTTAGGTACTCAAGGAAAAGAAAAAGAAAAGGAGCAACAAATTTAAATTTGGCTCCAAAGGGAATTGGATACTCGATAGCGGGTGTTCAAAACACATGACGGGTGACGCTCAATTGCTCTCCGGAGTGGTTCCCATTGCAAATGGAAATCGCGTCGTATTTGGAGGCAACGAGAGCGGAACAATCGTTGGTGTTGGTAAAGTGGGTAACCCATCTAAACCCTTAATTAGTGATGTTTATCTAGTTGATGGTTTAAATCATAATCTTATTTCAATAAGCCAACTTTGTGACAAAGGTTACAAAGTTAGCTTTGCGAAAGGATTGTGTCATATTTCAAATGATAATAATAAATTATTATTTTCCGGCACACGCCATAAAGATATCTATATTTTGGATCTTCCTAAGTCATATGAACAATGTCTCGTTGCCAACACAAGTGAACAACACTTATGGCATCGACGCTTTGGACATGTGAACTTTGGAACACTTTATAAGCTTTCGAAATTAAATTCCATTAAAGGTTTTCCGAAACTCGTTTTTGAAAAGAAAAGTTTTTGTGATTCTTGTCAACGTGGCAAGCTTCCTAAATCTTCATTTAAACCTAAGAAAAGCATTTCTACTAAACGGCCACTAGAGCTATTACATCTAGATTTATTTGGGCCAACTAGAGTTGCTTCCTTAGGAAATGCAAGATATGGACTAGTCATCGTTGATGATTATTCAAGATTTACATGAGTATTTTTCTTATGTAATAAAAATGAAGCTTTTGAAAACTTCACAATATTTGTGTAGAAAGTACAAAATCTCATCGGAACCACCATTGTCACTATTCGTAGTGATCATGGGGGTGAATTTGAGAATGAGTCTTTCTCAAATTTTTGTGATGATCTTGGAATTACTCACACGTTTTCTTTCCCTCGCACACCTCCTCAAAATGGTGTTGTTGAGAGGAAGAATAGAACGCTTGTGGAGTGTGCTCGCACTATGCTCAAAGATAGTCAACTTGGTTATCAATTTTGGGCGGAAGCGGTACACACCGCTTGTTATGTGTTTAATAGAATACTTTTGAGGCCCGGCACCAAACAAACTTGCTATGAATTGTCGTTTGGTAGATTGCCTCAAGTTAAACATTTTCGTGTTTTCGGCGCAAAATGTTTTATTAAAAACACATATGATAATTTGGACAAGTTTGATCCGAGATCGGATGAGGGGATATTTGTTGGGTATTCCTCACGTAGCAAAGCCTACCGGATATACAACAAAAGATCCTCTACGATCGAGGAATCACTTCATGTCTCTTTTAATGAGAATTTTACTAATTCTAGAATTTCAAATAATGATGATTCTATGGATGTTTTATGTGATTCGTTTGAAAATTCTAAGTCAATTGATTCTATTGATACTAACCCGACTAATGAAGTTATTGAGAATGTGCCTAGTGATTAAGGTATTCCCAAGCGGCTTCATACCGTTCGCGACCATCCCCATGAGCAAGTCATTGGCAATATTCATGATAGTGTCAAGACGAGATCGCAAGTCCACCACTTCGCCAATTGTGCCTTTGCCTCATCGATAGAGCCAAAGAATATAGTTGAAGCATGCGAAGATAGTTCTTGGATCCTTGCCATGGAGGAGGAACTCATTCAATTCGAGAGGAATGAGGTATGTGAGCTTGTTCCTTTGCCATCGAAGAACCACACCGTTATAGGGACAAAGTGGATCTTCAAGAACAAAACCGACGAAAACCAAGTCGTCATCCGGAACAAAGCTCGGTTAGTTGCTCAAGGCTATCGCCAAGAGGAAGGTATCGATTTCAAAGAATCCTTCGCTCCGGTAGCTAGATTAGAATCAATTAGATTATTATTGTCTTATGCATGCCATAAAAATTTTAAGTTATTTCAAATGGATGTTAAAAGTGCATTTTTAAACGGAGATGTTGTTGAGGAAGTTTACGTTTCTCAACCTCCGGGCTTCATAAATAAAAAATTTCCAAATCATGTTTTTAAACTAAAGAAAGCTCTTTATGGGTTGAGACAAGCTCCTCGAGCTTGGTATGATCGCCTAAAGAATTTTCTTTTGGATTTGAATTTTAAAATGGGCGAAGCCGATTCTACACTTTTTGTTAAGCATGTGAATAATGATATTTTATTAGTTCAAATTTATGTTGATGATATCATTTTCGGTGCTACTAACTTCACTCTTTGCGAAGAGTTTTTTAATGTTATGAAGGAACAATTTGAGATAAGCCACATGGGCGAACTCAAATATTTCTTAGGTCTCCAAATTCGCCAATTGAACGATGCAATCTTCATCCACCAAACGAAGTATACGGTGGAGTTGCTTAAGCGATTTGGAATGGAGAGTGCTTCTGGGAAAAAGACTCCAATGAGCACGACTACGCATCTTGACAAGGATACGGGCGGTAAGGATGTAGACATTCGTCTATATCGAGGTATGATAGGTAGTTTACTTTATCTTACCGCAAGTAGGCCCGATATTATGTTTGCCGTATGCATATGTGCTCGTTATCAGTCTCAACCTAAGGAGTCTCACTTAGTAGCGGTAAAACGTATTTTCCGTTATCTAAGTTATACACTTGATTTTGGATTACTTTATCCAAAATCTAGCACGTATGAGTTAGTCTCATATAGTGATGCCGATTATGCGGGATGCAAATCCGACAGGAAAAGTACTAGTGGCACTTGCCATTTTCTAGGAAATTCTCTTGTCTCTTGGTTTTCCAAAAAGCAAAATTCCGTATCACTTTCAACCACCGAGGCGGAATATATTGCCGCCGGTGCCGCTTGTGCCCATGTTCTTTGGATGAGACACACACTGAAGGATTTTGGTATTCATTGTGATACTAGCCCTATCATGGTGGATAACCAAAGTGCTATCTGTCTTTCAAAGAATCCGGTGCACCATTCCCGATCAAAACACATAGATGTCTGACACCACTTTTTAGATGATCATGTTGCTAAAAAGGACATCATTTTAGTGTACGTTGAAACCCAAAAGAAAATCGCCGATATTTTCACGAAACCCCTAAAGGAGGACTCCTTTGTGCGGTTGCGTCGAGAATTGGGGATTATGGGTGAATCCGAGATATAGGATTCATATTTAATTCAATTATCTTGCATGCTATTATATTTCGCGATATTTCGTTCATGCTAGATTTATTGAATTTTTGGGGATTTTATGTGATATGTTTGAATTTGTGCTCGAATTCGCATTTGAATGTCGTATTTAAGATTTCGACGTTTTATGGGGTAATTTAGATGACTAATGAGAGTGTTAAGATGTTTCATCCAAGTGGTTTTTGAAGAGAACTCATTTATCAACTTTTGGACTCTTCTAGTTGGTTTCAGTTCATTAGTCAACCGACTAGATGCTCATCTAGTCGGCCAGCTAGTGAACTCAGACCGACTAGATCAAGCTTTAATCTATCTATTGTCATTTTCTTTCTTTAGTCGGTCACAGTACACTTACCGACCGACTAGATTGAAAACTAGTCGGTCAGTGAATATACTGTGACCGACTAACTCTTGCCCTAAAAATTTCTGTTGGCCTCTGTTTCGACTTAGTCGGTTCAAGCTCATTGACCGACCGACTAGATCGTAATCTAGTCGGTCAGTGGTTGAACTGTGACCGACTAAGTGTGTTAGGGCAAACGTGTCTTTTCGCATTCTCGACCGACTTAAACACTATCCGACCGGCTGTTTGTTGTTCTAGTCGGTTGGTTTTCTCCTCTCCTGCTCGAAAAATCCCTAAACCCTCTTGAGACCCTTCGACTTCCGACGTCTTTCCGGCCAGTTTTCCGGCCATCCCCGCCGTCCGTCGCCGTCGACCCTCTCTCCTAGGTATAACCCCCTTCCTAGATCTCAGTTTTCATCTTTAGGGTGTGATTTAGATCTCGTTTTCAACTTCTAGTTTTTTTTAGGGTTTCGAATTTTCTATCTTAGGGCTGTGTGCTTAGGGTTGTGTGATTTTAGGGTTTCGCTTAGGGTGTATTTGAACCTATCCCGACATTTGATTGTACTCGTTGTGCCGAGATCATGGCACGAACGAGGATCCCGATTACATCTTCCGGGGCATCCCCTATGACCGTAGAGGGTGCTACCGCTTCGACCCCTCCCAAACGTAGGGCCAAGACCTCTCGACCCCCCTCTTCGTCTTCAACTCCGTTGAAGAGGAAGAGGACGTCCAAGCCTAAACCTACCGGCCAATCATCCAAGCCCAAGCCTAAGCCTAAAAAGTTCCGTGCCCCCACACCTCCCGGTGAGCGTTCGGGTAGTGATTCCGAGGATGATACCGATGAGGAATACACTCCTGAACATACCGAGAAGGCACCCACTCCACCCCCTCCTCCACCTCCTCCGAAGTCCCGTAAGGCTAAGGGTAAAGCTCCTATGCCAGTCGGCGGTGTAGACATATCGTTGTGCCGTGATGACCCTCAGTGTCTCGCAGCGTACAACCGTATAGAGCACTGCCCACTGCTGTTAGAGCATTACGTTCAGTTTTCTGATTTCCTTGGCCTTGCTGATCTTCTCTCCTATAGTGGCCTATTGGACTACCTTCGATTTGACGCTAAGGCGAACCCCAGACCATATCCTCGCCTGGTCAAATTATTCTATGCCAACCGTGTCCGGGGTCAGTACGGCGAGACCCACTCCATTGAGACTTCTGTTTTGGGGACTCCTATAGTCCTCACGGAAGAAATCTTGGGGGAGTTGATTGGTTGCTCGTCGTGTGGCCTCCTCCCTTCTGACATCTATGTCGATGATATCTCCTCCTTAGATCAGCGGACCCTAGGCAAAATCTTCCAGGTTATCCCCCCTGCATTCATTGGCGTTCCTTCGAAATCATTCAAGCCGAATGCTTGGGTGATTAACCTGATCCTGAAATCATGCCTTCTTCCCAAGTATGGATCTTCATCTCTTCCATCTCATCCATTTTTGAAACTGATATACGCTCTGTTCATGGGTAGCGAGATTAATTGGGCTCGCATTATACTCGATAAGATGGACTCTTTCGAGTGTATTCGCAAGACCACTAAATCTGCGCATATCCCATATCCATGTCTGTTGACCTTGGTTTTCCGTCGTTTCGGTGTTCCTCTCCCTCCTGATGATGAGCGTCCCTTGGGTCCTCCTCTGAACGCGACGGCCGTTAAGAAATCTCTTGCGGCGCTTCGTCACGTGCAGAGGTCGACCACATCTGGTTCCCAGGCCACTCCCTCAGCTGCTACAGCCCCCACTCCTTCTGCCACAGTAGATGATGTCGTACGCCTACTTCATCGGCACGAGTCGCGTTTGGCTCGTACCGAGGAGGTAGTTTACCGTATGGCTCGTATGATGGGCATTGAGCTTCCTCCTTCCGTGTCTGAGGACGAGGAGATGGACGATGAGGATATTGACGATCTTGTCACTTCCTTGGCTCGTGGCGATGAGGCCACTGCAGCTGCTGCTGCTACCACATCTACTCCTGGAGTTGGCACCACTTCCGGTGCTCCAGAGACTTCTGCATCAGTAGTTCAGACTTCTGAGGCTGCTGCTGCTCCTGTCTTACCTGCTGATAATCCTGTTGAGACCCCAGCTGTTGAGCCCGTCGTCATCTCCACACCTGCCCCGACGATCCCGTCTGTTGACACGCCTCTCCTCCCTGCAGAGCCTGAGTCCACTCCGTCGACTGGACCCACGGAGACTGCAGATCCAGCCACTTCCTCGTGATCGTCTGTTTCGAGGACTCTCCACTGCTCATTGGATGATATACCTTTTTGAAAGTGTTTTTGGGTTAGGATGGGATGGAGTTTGGGTGTTGATTTGTTGTATTTTGATATGTTGGATGTCGGTGTATGTATTGTATTTTTTTTGTTGGATGTTGATGATGGTGTTCTGATGATGATGTTGTATCTTTTGATATTTATATCCATGGTATGTTGTATTCGATGTCCTCGATGTGATATCTTTTTGGATGTACTCATGATGTTTCTATCTATATATACATCGATGTTCATGTTGTGATATTTTCTTCGTCGTGCACATTAATTCTCATTCAATGTCCATGCTATGTGAAATCGTCGCTCGACGATTGAAAAACTTGGTTAAATAGATTGAAATTCTATAATTGTATAGAATTGTTTTCCATGCACCAATTTAACCAAGAATATTGAATATTGAAGAGTATGTTTCTTTATTCAAGAACTGAATAATAATTTGGTATTTTTGATGATTTTAATTATCGCTTTTTGATAATGGACAATTTGGCACTCCTTGATTTGATTTCACCACTTTTCCCTTGGTGTCAATTAGTTCCATCGTCATTGTCTACGACTCCCGATTTTGGATTTTCCATTTCCTAGTTGTTGCGTTGTATGCCCCCCATTTTTGGGATAATGCCAAAGGGGGAGAGATAATGATAATAAATAGGTCAAATTAAAATTTAACTCAATTTCCAAGAATCTAATTTGATGTGTTAGATTCCGGGGGAGTTAAGATATATATACGGATTTTCAAAATCCGATATTTCAAAAATCGATTCTCATTATATATCTTACTCGTCTGATTGATGCAATTTATAAATATTCATTTTGGAATTAACGTGTCATCAATGCAGGGGGAGTAAGTATTTTATATTTGAATCATTATTTTTGATTATTATTTATGTTGGTTTGTCATCACCAAAAAGGGGGAGAATGTTGAATATCGGACTCCCCGGATTTGGTTTTGATGATGAGCAAACATAAATAATTCATGAACTAACAATTTGTGAGCGCAGTATTGGAGATCGTCGCCAAATTCACGAGAACAATCAAAGCGACATCTCAACACTTCTCAAAGCTCGTATTCATGCCTAAAGCTTCGTTGAAGCTCTTGCGCCGTTTTGGAAGTCATGAAGAATTAATCGAAGCTTTCGAAGACCGTTCATTAAGGTTTTATTTATAGTCTTTTTAGCTTCGATCTATAGAATGTTAAGCCTTGAGTATATCTTACGATTATATCTTCATAACGCTCATATCGTAGCTCTAGGATCTTAGTACAAGTTCATTCTAACTTCCTCGAAGCGTCGCGCTTCGATTCGGACTTGTTTGTGCATATTAGTTGGTACAAGAAGAAGTACTGACCGACTAGATGGTGATCTAGTCGGTCAGCAGAGCTTCTTGGACCGACTAGTTTGCTTCCTTAATTTCTTGCACCTTACTGTTTACAGTTAGTCGGTCTACGTTGACTCACCGACCGACTAGTTTGTGAACTAGTCGGTCAGTGATGCTTCTTTGACCGATTAGTTGTGATTTACTGTACATGCTAAATTTCTCCTAAGCAACTGTTTATCGTTAGTCGGTCTAAGAACGTTTGGTGACCGACTAGTTGACAATCTAGTCAGTCAACTTTTGTTCTTGGACCGACTAAGTCAATTTGTATTCAGACTATTTCACTTTGCCTCTTAGTCGGTCTACGTTCACTGACTGACCGACTAGTTGTGAAACTAGTCGGTCAGAATGTCTTCTTGGACCGACTAGATTTCTAGGTCTGAATTTCTATCTCTTCTCAGTTCCTCACTTAGTCGGTCCATGTTGTTTGACTGACCGACTAGTTGATGAACTAGTCGGTCAGTGGTTGTTCTTTGACCGACTAGTTTCCTCAGATTTCTATCCGTTGGGAATTGACCTAACTTGTTTTTATGGGACCCTATAAATACGAACCTAGGTCATTTCTCTCTAGGTTAGAGCTACCATTAAGAGATTCATTGAGATAGAAAGAGATAGCCATTCTCACTCATTTCTAAAGCTCTCTTCCTCACAAGAAACCCATTCTCTCACATTCTAGATCTAGAATCCATCTTGAGAGAAGTTTGTTCTTGGTGAGCCCTTCAAGCTCTACCTTGATTCAAGTCCCCAAATCACTCCTAGGCACCTATTGCTGGTCATTTCCTTGGTGCTAGGTCTTGGTGACTTCATCTCCCTCAAATCCTTCCTTTCACCTATTTGGTAAGAAAAACTCAAGGTATAGGATTTTGTGGTAAGATTGCTTATTTCAATATAAACTCATTTATATTGCTTGTTGATTCTCTCGGTTGTGAGAGAAGGTTGTGATCCCGGGTTGTGGGATTCACTATTGCCATTGCATGTATGATTTGATCTTGTGAAGGTTTTTCACAAGATATTCATAGTGGAAATCTTGAGTTAGGGTTTCTAACTCAAGTATCCGGAGGGGATCCGGGTGGTTGGGACGTAGGATCACCGGGAACAAGTCGGGGAGACTTGGGTGGATCCGAACCCATTAACATCTTTTGTTAGCATTGTTAAATTTGTTGTTGTCATTCAATTTAAGCTTCCGCAAATTGTTTTGGTAGTTGTTTGCACTATAATTTGGAATTATACTCCTTGTTATTTTTAAAGTACTATTCACCCCCCCTCCTAGTACTTGTGCAGTAGCTTGTAGGGCATTACACTACGTGCACCATCCTTGCATTCTATTGACACAGATGCAAGGATTGACTCACGAGCTTATGTTAGGGAATTCCAACCCACTAATCAACACGCGAACGAATCGTGCATTACTCTTGGTGGGGCCATAGACGGCGGTGTACCTTAAGGGCATTATCTATGTGCACAACCCCGCATACCTTGAAATGGATGCATGGGTTGATTCATTTGGAGTGAACCTATTGCTAATCAACCCACAACCCTAATGACATCCCATTCCGCACACTCCTCCTTGCTTGCCTAGCTCCCTACTTTGGTCTTCACCCTACCGACTTTGGGCTTGGCTCGATTGTCTCACCCCATACTTCCACTCATCGCACGTGTTAGTTTAGTTTGTTGTACCAACACCTTTAGCATTCCATAACCAATTGAGATTGCGAAAGTGAAACGAATTGTCTCTGTGGATTCGACCACGTACTTACCGAGATTATATTGTATTGACACTCCTACCCTTGGGAGGTGAGCGTGTGCATCCTAATTGGATAATGCACGTCTCGCGGTCAATCATTTTGGCGTCGTTGCCGGGGACAACTATTTTCACACTCACATTATTGGTTGGTTTTGGACACTTTAGGTGTAGTACTTCCAGCTTAGTGTTGAGTCTTTTTGGTTGTTTATTTTATACTTTTTGAGTCGTTTTTCTTTCTTTCTTTCTTTTATTTCAAAAATCTTTTGTGGATAATTTTTTTATGGATTCATTTTCAAACTTTAGCGATGCTTATGTGGAGGATTCCCAACTCCCACCGTTCTTTCACGGTATGGAGTTGGAAAATCCTAGTTCATTTATGCAAAAGTTTGAAAACTGGTGTAGAAAAGAGTTTTGGGATTTGTTTGATGAGACCACTTGTGCAGATTTTATTTATTTTAAAGTGTTCCCATATACTTTGAGAGATGATGCTAAAATATGGTTTGATGCTTATCCTTGAGATTCTTTTTCTACATGGCTTTCTTTTAAGACTGATTTTCTTTGAGCTTTCTTTCCTACTTATTACAGGAATCAGGTACACCTGCGCCAGGCATTTGAGGAACACATGGCGAGTTTTGCCCAGTTTGACGGTGAGACTTACCGTCAGGTTTTGGAGAGGTTCGATGATTTAGTGCTTGGGTGTCCATGCCATTCTTTCAGCGTAGAAGATCTACTTCGGATTTTCTACACAGGTTTGCAGCCGTCTACACGTGACTTTGTGCAGATGAGCAGCAGTGGATAGTTCTTTGCATACACTACAGAGGATGCATGGTTGTGCCTGAGGGACCTTGCAGAGTGGGAGCAGACTGCACCATCAGGAGAGCCATCACTGGGATATGAGGATGATGGCCAGTCCCAGCTTCTACTTCAGGATGCAGAGCAGCAGGTCCAGTGCCAGTCTGAGGAGCCACCTTTGGGCTCTTTTTCTTGCGACCCCATGGGATATCTAGCAGATCATGAGGATGGGTTGCATGAGAGCCAGGTAGAGGATATTGAGAGATTTCATATTGAGGATCAGGAGGAGATGGATGATGGAGTGTGTGTCACCCAGGTTGGAGACACGATGCAGTTTCGTTGGGTTGGTGGTGGTGATGAGATGGAGATGTGTCCAGGCGAGAGTGAGATAAATGACATCGGAGTGCCTGAGTCTACCATTCTGATCCATTACCACAACTGGAGGTGTGCGAGCATCTTGGATGGACTCTGAGACGGTTTACTACGGTGATATTGACGAGGATGAGTGCATGGGATACTGCCTACAAACTACTTTGGAGCCCGAGCACACCCTCCCTTCAGATTCTGTTTAGCAGCCATCACTTCAGACACCTCAGGACACACATCAATTCGTCATCCAGAATAAGGATATTCAGGGTGGACCACAGAGTCCAGAGATGACTGCAGAGGCCATTCCCTTCGATGGCGAGGATTCGGCAAGTGATAGTGACTGCGAGATGATCTACATTGAGCCTGCATTGCCTTCTCCTCCACAATTGCCCCTGCAGCCATTTCATCCTCCTCCTGAGGAGTCGCATCAGCCGGGCGATAACATTGCCATTCAGGGAAGTTCTCATCACACTTTTCCCTTCATTTCTGAATCTCAAACTTTATTTCCATATACCTTAGATTCAGATTGTTGTCATACATATTCATCTCCTTATTTTTATTATGACGACCCTATTTGGACTTCTTTTGTTAGAAGTCTAACTTATTTTCCTTGGTTCGACATAGCTTGTCTCCCACAGGACACATGAGTATATTCTAGGGAGATGCTGGGAGCTGTGTTGCTTGGATCCAAGGAAAGTGGAGGAGCTTCGTTTCCAAAGCATCTGGCTGAGGAATGCAAGGATATGATTGAGCAGCTGCCTCCACCATTACACATTCGGGATCCGCCTTTTGCTAAGGTGTATTCCTTCCTTTCTTTAGTGTATAAAAAAATAAAATTTTTTAGTTCGGTTTGCTTTAGTATGTGTGTTTTCCCTCTAGCATCATTGAATAATATCTAGTTTCATTTCAACCATTGAGGACAATGCTCATTTCTAGTTGAGGGGAGTGAACTATGAAGTTGGATGCTAGTTTTGGGTAATTTTGAAAAATTTTGATGTTAATAAATTTTTTTCTCATTCATCATCATCATTCATTCATTTTGAAAATATCACTTTGTTGCCTCCATCCTTACCTCCAACACATTTCTTTTGCTTAGTCCCTACATGCTTAATGCAATGCAATTTTTTCGGATTATTACTTTGGTATCAAATTTATAGATGTTTGATTGGCGTGTTTTAATTTCTTTTACATTTTTGAGTCAAATGCTAAAATGCCATGTAAGAAACGATTTTATATGTTTTGATACTCTCTTTGAAATGATACGGGAATAGTTTGGTGAAAGTAATTGCATGAATTAGGATGAATGGCTTAGTTTTTGGTTGGATTGGATGTGGCCAATGGTGTATGTTTTGTTTTCCTCTTAATAAGTGGGTGGATAAGTTGATAATTCATGTTTAGAATGAGAAATAGAATTAACATAAGTGAATGGTTTTTCTAATCAAATTGAGTAGCCGGTGCCCCCACGAAACATTGGGGAGGACGCCAAAGATGAGATTTAGGGGATCATTCCATCCATTTGCCTATATAGCGTCATCGCGTGTATGCAAATGTGGCCATGTTTACATTTCATAGCATTATTGCGTGAATGCAAAACATAAACATGCTAAAACAAAAAGAATACAAAAAAGATAGAAAATAAAAAGAAACAGAAAAATTGAAAGAATAAATGAAAGAATAAGCTTAATGAATGATGCAATCTCATCTCCCACAACTTAGAAGGAATTTCTTTTGGTTTTGGCCATTTCAATGAAAATTGAAATTTTTGCCATGTGCGCAGCTTCCCAAAGAATGTGATACATGCTTAGTTCCTTACTTTTCTTGGAATTGGACTGAGGAGAATATCATTTATTGTTTACTTTCATACATTGTGTATATTAGCTTTGGAATCAATTGGAAATAACATATGAAGGATACCATGATGATATTTTGAATTTGGTGCATGTTTTTCCATTTAATCCGAATTAATCGCTTCTTTTGCTAGGGACTAGCAAAATGCTAGTTGGGGGGTGTGATTCTTGGTAAAAAGTGTATATTTATACCCCCTAACTACCCCTATTTTGTGCTAAGGCTTAGGCTTAATCTTGCTCTTTATGGTATAAACTCACTTTATGTTGCATATAAGAGTTTATTTGCATTCTTTGCACAAAATGCCATTATATGGACTAATTTCTCCTTCTCCAATTTTTTAGGTACTCCTGGAAGGCTTGTGGATTTTCCAGAATTTTCTGGGATTTTTTGGGATTTCTGGGTATTTTTGGTGAATTAAAAGGAGGGAAAAGGGGGAGAAAATAGGGGAAAAGGGAATTAAATGGGGCGCCGTGTGGCAATCACGCGGCGCCACGTGGCACCATGCAGCTGCCCATGGGGCAGGTGGTAATTATCAGGGGCTTTGCCCTGTTGGGATTATCAGCGAGCTTTGGCCCGCTCCTGTTTTTATTTGCAAAGAACAAGCCCACAACCAAAGCGGGCTATGGGGCGGCCCCGCTCCACTACGAAAAGCAGCAGGCGCGCACTTGTAAGCGGGTCTAAGCGCCCATCTTTCAACCCGATTAGCCCAAAAACTCAACCCGAATGCGAATTAGCCCTATTTTCGCCCCTGTAGCCTTTCCAGCGGGCAATTCACATCGGCCATGGGATTTACTGTTCCATTGGGGCTTGGAGAGCCCCATCTTCTTCCCCAAGAGCTAGGGCAAGGGCTTGGAGGCCATTGGAGGCTAGGAGAGCTTGGAGGAGGAGCAAGGAAGGGGAAACCTGGGGGTTTTAGGGCTTCACTTGGTTATCTCTTTCCCCTCTCTTGTAAACATTTGGCTTTATTGCTTTGTATTTCTTAATTTGTAAATGATTATTGAATGATGGTGAGAATCATTGGATAATTGTTTGCTTAATTGCTTGTAATGAAGATTTGTGTCTCCATTTTGAATGGTTATCATCTTGTTTTCATTATGAAGGCCTAGAGCCTTTTGTGTGTGGAATTGGGATTAGCTCAGGCTTGTGAAGTTGATTAGTGATGATTCAGTGCTTGCATTTAATTGGATTAGCATACCTTGAAATGGGTGCTAATAATGTTGATTGATGGGTTGTGCCCTAGGGTTAATTGAGTCGTGCACCACTCTTGGCGGGGCCGTAGAACGGTGGTGTACCTTAAGGGTCACACCTACGTGCACCATCCTTGCATTCTATTGACACGGATGCCAGGATTGACTCACGAGCTTATGTTAGGGAATTCCAACCCACTAATCAACACACGAACGAATCGTGCATTATTCTTGGTGGGGCCGTAGACTGGCGGTGTGCCTTAAGGGCATTACCTATGTGCACAACCCTGCATACCTTGAAATGGATGCATGGGTTGATTCATTTGGAGTGAACCTATTGCTAATCAACCCACAACCCTAATGACATCCCATTCCACACACTCCTCCTTGCTTGCCTAGCTCCCTACTTTGGTCTTCACCCTACCGACTTTGGGCTTGGCTCGATTGTCTCACCCCATACTTCCACTCATCGCATGTGTTAGTTTAGTTGGTTGTACCAACACCTTTAGCATTCCATAACCAATTGAGATTGTGAACGTGAAACAAATTGTCTCTGTGGATTCGACCCCGTACTTACCGGGATTATATTGCATTGACACTCCTACCCTTGGGAGGTAAGCGTGTGCATCCTACTTGGATTGTGCACATCTCACGGTCAATCACCAACCTTTTTGCAAAGGATCATTCAACCGGGTCCAAACTTCTTCCAACTCGGATGGCGCTATATGATAAGGGGTTCTAGAGTAAGGTTGGGCTCCTGGCATTAATTCAATTGCAAACTCCATGGCACGATCCGAAGTAAATCTAGCAAATCATCTGGAAATATGTTCAGTAACACCCGCACTATCTCTGGTTTTTTGGTACATCATCCATAACAGTTAATACAGTTTCTATGAATCTGGCCATATACTCGACCGGTCCTTCTGATCTGCTTATGCCGATGAACTTGAACCTTGGATGGTTCGAAGTTGCAAACCCTACTCTCTTGTGTCGGTAATCAATCATGGTGTGAAAGGTTCCTAGTGATAGGCTCATATTTTAAACTTTATTTCTGCATTTTTCCATCCCATAACGATTGCTCATATCGTGATTTTAACAATTATAGGATGCTTTTACGATATATTTCACTATTTCTTTGTTTCGTCCGATTTTAGGAAATATGGAGCAATCGGGAGCAATTTGGAGCCATGAGCACTTACACGCATACTGGAGCATCATTGACGATGATATCGGAGAGTTAATAGTCTGGAGGATGAGTATAAGAAGAATGAAGGCAAAAGAAATGCCGAGGAAGCGAGAAGAAGGAGAGAAGAGTACTGAAACAGGCTACTCGACCGAGTGAAGTAGCCCACTCGACTGAGTGAAGATGATACGCTCAATCCAGCCTGAAGAAGCGCTAGACTGTACTCAGCTGAGTGGGAGTTTCCACTCAACCGAGTGAGAAGCCCACTTGACTGAG
Source organism: Scilla litardierei (assembly GCA_030789695.1). Taxonomy (NCBI): domain Eukaryota; kingdom Viridiplantae; phylum Streptophyta; class Magnoliopsida; order Asparagales; family Asparagaceae; genus Scilla; species Scilla litardierei. The sequence continues at coordinate 136,653,498 of CM061138.1, read as the reverse complement.
TGGAGATAAAAAATGTGAAGAAATCCTTCGACGCTTCTCTATTTTTAGAGATGATCTGAAGTAGGTCCTGCTCGACCGAGTATGAATCACACTCGACTGAGTGAGAAGACTACTCGGCCGAGTGGTCTGAACTTCCAGAACATTGAAAACCCGTAATTCCTGCAGATTTCTCACTCGACCGAGTGAGCAGTTCACTCGGCCGAGTGTGCCGTTGGCCAGTTTTCGAAAACTAGGGTTTGCAGCTCTTTAGGGGCAAATCTATCTGGATATTCTGTATTTTTGGGTGGCTATAAATACCCAGTTTTGTGGGAAGCCCAAGGAGAGACTCTTTATAATAATTTTCTTAGTTTTAATTTTAGTTCTAGTTTTCTTTTGGCGAAAGGATTGGAGAGAATGATCTAAATTTCTTAGTCTTGAAGCTTTTATTCCAAAATTGTTTTGTCTAAACACTTGCAAGTGGATATTTTTATGCTATATTTCTCTCTAAATCTCAGTTTTGTGATGAATTCTATTGTACATCTAGTTTCTATTGTGATTTCTATGATGAATTGTGAGTAGTCTCTTTGCTCTAGAGCAAAGGGATGACCCCTATGGATTTAAAGTGTGATTTGTGATATCTATTGAATTGCTATGTCGCTAAGCTTGTTAAGCGTTAGGTTGTGATTGATTTACTACGGATGGATAGGGATTTCTATTGGATATTGAAAGCTCGAGATAGAGGATCTTGATCGAAGGAAAGCCCTAGATATTCGATTTAGATCTATTATTGAGATTCCCTAGAATTGGTGCATGAGAGCGACCAAAGCTAGGATCTTTACTATACTTCTATAATTATATTCGTTTGTACGACGGTAAAACGGATATGAACTATTACGATCTAGATTCGAACTTAAGTTGCGCGAAAGCGAGCTTGAGTCGGAATTGAATATTATTGCTGGTAGTTTGAACTAGGCTTACGCGAGAGCGAATCTCTAGTTTAGATTACTATAGACTTGCATAGCGCGAGAGCGTGCGTTGGTTCCCAATTTAGTTGCGACAAGTTCACCCTAAATCAAGAGTAGTAATATAGGAATTCGTGTTTCACATTGCTTGCTTAAAATCTATAGTGGAAATTCCCAAGCCCTACGCATTCTTATAAATTGAATTTACAACCAACACTTTGAACGACTGTGACACCAATATTTCTTCGCCACCATTTCACAATAGCTTAGTAATCCATATAGATACCAATAGTTCCTCCCCGTGATTCGATACCCGCTCACCACTTAACCTTGCGCTTGCAGTAAAACTACATTGTTTTTGGAGTTACTAACTTACTATCCGGGGCGACCAAGTTTTTGGCACCGTTGCCGGGGATGAACGGTATTCTGTATTCTTTACTAAATACTCATGCATTTATTGACGTCACTTTCCAGATTTTCTTTAGGTTTTGATCAGGTTTATCTGTGAGACGCAATGACGAGTACAGACGCTGACCCGCAACATGATGATACTTTTGCATCCTTACTGGGGGAACTCGTGGATGAAGTCTGGACCGCATGACCTATTGCCATCAACATGGAGGACCATCTTGAGCAACAATTTGCCAACTTCATTATTAACCAAATCTCCCCAGAATGAACAATCGAGGGCGGCATTAGAGTCTGTGTTGAGAATAATGAGCTTCGTCTTCAAGCTGAGGAAGCTCCTCAACCCACAATGAATGAAGGCATTGAAGCATGAGCCATAGAATTCGGTGCTCGTGAAGAACAACCTTGGGACACAGACATTCTGGGAAGTGCACTTGAGATATGCATTTTTGGGTGATAAATTGACTTATCAAGTAATTGTTAATGCTAGTCTTAACCACAACCAACTTGAGAGCCTTTTAAATGTTCTGAGAAGCCATATGGATGTCCTAGGCTATAACATTTTCGACCTAAAGGGAATTAGCCGTCAGCTATGTACCCACAGGATCCACTTAGAAAACACTAATGCCACCTCCATCGAGCCTCAAAAGTGGTTAAACCCCAATATGAAGGAGGTGGTTAAAAGGAGATTCTTAGATTACTTGAAGCCCATATCATCTATCCTATTTCTGACTGCAGATGGGTCAGCCCGGTTCATGTTGTCCCTAAGAAGGGAGAAATGACCGTAATAAAAAATGATAAGGGAGAATCGATATCCACCAGAACCGTCATAGGTTGGCGCATGTGCATTGATTACAGAAAATTAAATAAAGCCACTCGGAAGGACCATTACCATTTACCCTTTATTGACCAAATGCTAGAACATCTTGCTAAACACAAATATTTTTGCGATTTGGATAGGAATTCAGGATTCTTTCAGATTCCCCTCCATGAAGGCGATCAAGAAAAGAATACTTTCACGTACCCTTACAGCACATATGCATACCGTAGGATGCCCTTTGGTCTTTGCAATGCCCCCGCCACCTTTCAAAGGTGCATGACATCCATTTTTTTATTATATTGAAAACATCATGGAAGTCTTCATGGATGATTTTTCTGTGTATGGCAGTGAATTTAACTATTGTTTGGCTAATTTAAACAATGTTTTAAAAGGATGCCAACATAATAATCTGACGCTTAATTGGGAAAAATGACATTTTATGGTCACTGAGGGGATAGTTCTTGGGCACCTAGTCTCTTCGAGAGGGATTGAGGTGGATAAAGCTAAAATTGAAGTTATAGAAAAGCTACCTCCTCTTATTAATGTTAAGGGCATTAGACGATTCCTTGGTCATGCGGGGTTTTATCGCCGCTTTATCAAGGATTTTGCTCAAATTGCTCGTCCTCTTATGGCCTTGCTTGCTAAAGATGCACCTTTTGTTTTTTCTGACAATTGCTTGCAGGCGTTCAACACAATAGAGGAGGCGCTTATTTCCACTCCAATTATACAACCTTCGGATTGGAATCTTCCTTTTGAGTTGATGTGTGATGCTATTGACCAAGCAGTTGGAGAAATGTTGGGGCAAAGAAAGGACAAAAAACTTCATGCGATATATTATGCAAGCAAAACTTTAGATGAAGTACAAAACAACTATACCACCACCGAAAAGAAGCTTTTGGCCGTAGTTTAATCTATTGAGAAGTTCCGCTCATACCTTCTTGGATCAAAGGTGATTATGCATACGGACCACGCGGCATTGAAGTACCTCTTGAATAAAAAGGAAGCCAAGCCTAAATTAATTAGATGGATTCTCCTTTTACAAGAATTCGACTTGGAAATCAGAGATAAAAGGGTATGAACAATCTTGTAGCAGACCATTTATCAAGACTAATTCGTGATGGGAAAGATGAAAGCTTGCCTATCGATGACACATTTGTCGACGAGAAGCTCTTTGTGTTTAGATCATTGGAATTGCCTTTGTTTGCAGATTTCATGAATTATTTGGCTTGTGGCATAAAACTATGGGTTAGCTACGCAACAAAGAAGGAGATTCATGCATGAGGCCCAGAGCTATTTTTGGGAAGACCCGTATCTCTTTAAGATATGCAAGGATGGAATTATACGGAGATGCATTTTGACAGACGAAACCACTTCCATCATCTTACATTGTCACGATATGCCACGCAGAGGACATGCAGCCGCTTCCAAAACCACCGCTAAGATATTACAATGCAGATTCTATTGGATAGATGCCAAAGGACAGGAAACATATCCAAACAAAATGAGATGTCAACGAAGCTCGTCTTGGAGATCAAGCTCTTTGATTATTGGGGACCTTTTCCATCCAGCAATGGGAATAAATATATATTGGTGGCCGTCGACTATATTTCAAAGTGGGTGGAAGCTGTTGCCACCCCCAACCAATGACGCAAGGGTGGTCGCCAAGTTCTTCAAACAAAACATTTTTCCTTGCTTTGGAGTACCTAGAACGTTGATAAGCGATGGAGGGAGCCATTTTATAGAAAGCAAGTTCGAAGCCATGCTGAAGAAGTATGGGGTGCACCACAGAGTTAGATTGACATATCACCCCCAGACCAAGGGACAAGTGGAAGTATCAAATAGAGAAATTAAGCAAATTCTGGAAAAGACTATTGAAAAATCAAGGAAAGATTGGTCTATGAAGCTGAACGACGCACTATGGGCATACCGCACGGCCTTCAGGACCCCCATCGGTACGACCCCATACCGTCTAGCATATGGGAAGGCATGTCACCTGTCGTCGTGCTTAATGGGCAATCAAAATTCTAAATTATGACTACAAGAGCACAACATTACGGTAATTCCTCGATATCAACGAACTTGACGAAATTTGAAGAGATGCCTACGAGAGTTCCAGAATATATAAAGAAAGGACCAAAGTCTTCCATGACGCCCACATTGCAGTGAAGAGCTTCAATGTTGGAGACAATGTCTTACTATTCAACTCAAGGCTTCGACTCTTCCCCGAAAATTTGAGATCCTGTTGGTCTGGACCTTTCACCATATGCCACATACACCCGAGAGGAGCTATAGAGATCGAAGGAAACGACGGTTCATCGTTCAAAGTTTTCGATCGTACTTTCTTCGTGCGCGTACTTTTGTTCATACACATATTTATTTTAGACCTTTCTTGTATCCGAACCCTATGATGTGATATGCTGTTGTGAGCCTCTCGAAGAGTATTAATTTGTGAAAATATTTTGGAACGTCATTTCACCGGTCGTTCTCCCACAATATAACTTTGTTTGCAGAGGCGTCGTGATTCTTACTTTTGTCGTGAGACCTTTCCATTTTTAGTTTCATTTCTCGTCGCCCTAGCCGTGATCGGTCTTCTTAGTTTCGTTTCTCTCGTCGGCACAGTCGCCCCAGTATTTATCTCATAATTTTCGGGCTCCGTTTGACCCACTTTCACTTTTCCCTATTAACTATAGCTTAACCCATTAATTACTACTCCCATTATTAATATTCCAAACTCCCTTAATATAATCTTATTTCCTAGTTTAACCCAGCCTTTACCCTACCCAGGCCGAATCAGCTATCACGCACACACAGGAGAGAGAGGGAGATAGGCTATTGCTATATTATAACTATAATAATAATAATTTATAATAAAACTAAACGTATAAAAATCTAACCCTAGTTTTTCCCCACTCACGTGAGGCAGCCCCCTCCCCTATTTAGTAGCAATCCGAACTTTTTTATCGCAGCAGCAGCCCTAGGGTTTTTTTAGCACACAACTTTTACAGGCGCTGCCATCTCCTTTTCAATTCTCCGACTTCCCTCCGACCCTCTTCCTCCCTTCGACGTAACCCCCCAGGCCATCGCCGGACCTTCCCTACCGACATACGACGGCTGCTTCGTCGGAAAACCCAGTCTCCGACACTTCAGCCCTGCTGACAACTGCTCTCCACGGCTGTTGAGCCACCCAGACGAGCAGCAATGTCGCGCGGCAGCAGTGCCCCGCGTCAGCCGTCCCCCTCCGACGTCCCCAGCACTACCATCTTCCCAGGTGCCACAGCCCATGCTGTAACTCATGCAGCAGGCCGCAGCAGTGCCCAGGCAACCGACAGCACCGCCTGCTGCTGCCACGGCACCACCATCCACTACCTCGCGTAGCAGTACCCTCTAGTCCCTCTCTGACGCTGTCACGACACGGGGAGCGACTTCCTCCGCCCTCGGCGATGCTCGACCATCCCTAGCCGCTGTTCTCGCGCGGTGAACACCCGGAAGCATCGTGGGAACTTCTCTCCATAACGGTTAGTTAACGAACATTATTATACTTTAACACCAGTTGCTGATGATGATCAGTGACTTATATAGCTAGTTGTTAGACCTCTAAATGTCATGATAATGAACAATATAGTAACTTATAAATGATGTTTTCATGCTAATTTATAGGGTTGATTTCTGGTTGTGCCCCCTAACAATTGTTGATCTAGGTTGCTATGATAAAATGTTGTAAACTCATTTGAACCAGTAAGTTAACTTGGTTGGCTACAGCAATATTTTGAACCCCGTTACGATTGGAGAATCTAATTAAAATTGGGATATTAGACGTTTTAGGTTGCCGAATAACTTTTGGCTCCGTCAATGAACTTATTGAACCCGTGTTTTATCAGCAGAGAATCGTTTGTTCCAAAACGTTCGTGATACCGGATCCAACCCCTGACGTCGCTACCCGACGTCAGAGTAGCTTTTGCGTCGTGTTGAGGTAAGATCTGCCCCGTAGGAATCACCACTTACCTGTTAATCAATTAAAATTGGTAATTTCTATTGGTTGTGTTTCACTAATGAAGAGTAATAAATGGGGTTGTAGGCTGGACTGCGATCTGAGCATGTAGGTAGTTTGGACTCTGGTTGATCGTGACACCAGCTTGGTTGTGCAGGCAAGTGATACTTGCTAGTAAATGTTTTAGGCCACGTTTTTAGGCCAATTTGTTGTTAGCGTAAAAGAGACTAGACAGTGAAATGATAGCTGCCTAGATGCCTTTTTGATCTAGTTTGACAACGAAACTATATCTGACACCCTACTTGATCTAGCTTGTCAACGAAGCTAGATCTGGCACCTTTCCTTGTTTTCATTCATGATGTCATGTCATGTTTAATTTTCAAATTAACGGTACGCACTTTAACTGTTCATCCCATGTTATGTCATGCATCATGTTTCTTCATGATTGAGTAGCACACGCTACAAATGTTATTGCTATTGAGGCTAGGCACCTGCTTTTGCAGGCACAACCCTATGCCATATTGAAAAACACTTCCTGGCTCGTGATCCAGAAGCGAGCACAATGTTGTTGGGAAACCAATGCTCGATACACGTGGAGGGGTAGGGTTAAGCGACCACTCAGCGTAGAAGTGTGCCCGTACAGCCACTTCAGCTGTAAGGCGTAAACTCTGTGCACAATGTGAAATGATAATGTTCGTGAATCGTGAAATTTTGTTTTCGTAGTTCTGCTACGACGTGCACGCTTGTCATCAAGTCACTTTAAATTGTGACAATCCTTTAATGTAATTTCATTTCATATTGTTTAGAACTGCCAGACGTTTTTCTATATTTGTATCCTTGCACAAAAGTTCTCCGCTTTCTTTTGGGAGGCTTTTGCTGACATATGACCTTTTCTCTTTGGGTGTCACATGTCAAGTTTTGAGACAGAGCAGGTGATCACTCCGTATTTTACACTTTTTCCCCGCATGTTTGCATGCCATTTAGATCGCTCAAATCATATTTTTCACGATATATCGACGGTATTGCGATACTTTTCACGATTTGTTGTTTTTGTCATATTTCAGGAGATTTGGAGCGATTTGGAGTGATCCCAAGATACACCTACTCCAGAGTGTCACCGATGACTTCCCCGAGGGGTATTTTGTTATTGGAGAGGAGCGGAAGAAGAAAGAACGTCGTAGGAGCGACGATGAGGCAAAAAAAAGCTGTTTGGGCATTTTCAGTGTCTCACTCGGCCGAGTGAAGGAGTCACTCGGCCGACCAGTGAGACCCCGCTCGGCCGACCAGATCGGACACGCTTCATGTGTGCACTCGGCCGAGCATCAGAAGCCACATCGGCCGAGTGACGAAACCCCGTCTGCCCGAGTGGCACTCAGACGACGCCCATCAAAAAGAGCCAACTTACTGTTTTTCGTCTGCCTGAGCTTCAGAAGACCCACTCGGCCGAGTGGAAATTACCGACCGCCCGAGTGAATAAAAGCCATCGGCCAAGTGAGGACAACTCACTCGGCCAAGCGACACCCGAAGTGAAGACCCCCAAGACCCCAGACTTACTGGAAATTCTCAGGGTTTCTCACTCGGCCGAGCGACTTTTGTCACTCGGCCGAGTGAGCCGCGCTGCCTGTAGCGTAAATTGCGATTTTCAGGCTGCGCAGGGGCATTTTGGTCACAGTTTTTTGGACGATTTTGGGGGGTATTTAACCCCTGATTCTAACCTAGGTTAGAGAGCTTTTTCCTTTACTTTTTGCAGCTTTTTAGATTAGACTTTTTAGCTTTTGATTCTTGTGATTGGAGAGGAGAGAAAAGTTTATTTTTGTTGGATTCTTGGAGAACTCTATTGGTTTGTTTCCCTCTTCATTAAAAATCTCATTTTTATTGCTTATTTGAATATTGTGATGAATTCTATTGTTATTTCAATTGTTTATTCTTGCATTTGTGATATGAATTGTGAGTAGTCTTTACCTCTTGGGGCGTGGGGATGAACCCTACGAGCCCAATTTCTGATTTGTGATGATTTGGTAGAAATATTGCTAGAATTGCTATTAGGGTTAGTTTGGGATAGATATACTACGGATAGCTAGGTATTCATATCGATTGGGATTTGCAAGAGATTGGATCCCAATTCGATAGGAAACCCTAGAAATCCGAATTGGGTTGAAATTGAGTTTCTGTAGTATCTGTTTGCAAGATATTGGACCGATACTAGGGTTCTCAGTTGTAATTCCATACCGATACTCGTTTGCAAGAGATTGGACGGGTAGGAACTATCCCAACCTAGGTCGTGGCCCGAGTTTGCACGAGAGTGGGCTCGGGACGTGATTGAACGATGATGTTGATCCTAACGCTAGCTTGCCTAGGCTAGGGTTTGCAAGAGATTGGACCCAAACCTAGGATAGCTATAGACCGATAACAGCGCGAGAGCGTGAGCTAGGTTTTACATTCAGTTGCAACTAGTTCATCCGAAATTCTACCCTAGCAATTGTGATACCAATGAATCACATTGACGAGATACGGTGAGTAGCGGGGATTCCCCATTCCCTAGGCGTCTTTATTTGATTTTATATCTCCATACTTTGTCTGACGATTGTGACAGGATCGCCAAAAGGCAAATTCCCTCTTTTCTGTTCCTATAGCCAGGTTGTTCGGAGCAGGCACTGTCATTCATCCTCCCTGTGTTCGATAACCCGCTCGCTGCTACACCGTGCGCTTGCGGTAAAACTACACGGTCGCCCTTTTGGGTTACATTCAGGAGCGATCAAGTTTTTGGCGCCGTTGCCGGGGAGGCGATTGTGTTTGATCCTACCACCCTAGCTATTTCTTTCTTTTTGTTTTATTTCTTTATTTTTATCTAACCTTTCCATTGTGCTAATCACTTCTTTGAAACTTTGTTCTCCCGTGCATGTACACGAGATCCACTGCAGACCCCACTGATATATTGTTTGATCCTGAGATCGAGCATACTTTGCGGAGAACCAGAGCGGAGAGGAGACCCGATACGGAAGGGAGGTTTATGAACGTCCGGGAGACGCCTGAAGAGTTAGCGGCAAGAATGGCGAGGATTATTTCCATTCGCGATAGGCTTCGGCCTAAGACCTCTTCTACGACCTCGTCCATTGCCATGCCGGAGTTGGCGGCTGACAAGAACTTTAAGCTGAAGACTGGACTAGTGGTTCTGATGCAGCAGGATCCATTTCATGGGAACGCCCATGAAAATCCTCACTACCACATCCAGCTATTTTTGTCGAAGTGCGCCACATTTCAGATGCCGGGCGTTACCCTGGATGCCATCAGACTGCGCCTCTTCCCCTTCACATTGAAGGATAAAGCTCTTTATTGGTTGAGGACGCAAGCTGAGGGAGTCTTTACCACATGGGATGGGTTGGCAAGCGCGTTCATCGACAAGTTCTATCCACCTTTCAAGACGGTAAAGATTAGGAGTGCTCTCATGTCCTTCAAGCAAGGACCCCAAGAGACACTCTACGAGGCTTGGGAGCGCTTCAAAGATCTGCAGCATCAATGCCCCCACCATAGCATCGAAGATTGGGAGCTCGTCCATAGCTTCTATAATGGTCTCCAACCGGGGACCAAGCAGATTATTGATGCCGCGGCAAATGGGGCCATCTTATCGAAGACTCCCGACGAAGCTATGGCCCTAATTGAGGAGATGGCCTCAAACAATCAACAATGGGGCGACGAGCGAGGACACTCTTCGTCCTCCTTGAAGCCATCTAGCATCTATGAGGCAAAGGACGTAGCGGAGCTTACCAACAAGTTCGATTCTCTCCACAAGGTGGTGGAGAGACTGGAGAAGTATATTACGGAGCCCCAAGGACCCCCTTCCACATCTGCACCAACAAATCAAATGAGTGATTGGCAAGACCAATCCCAAGCTATGTATTCGGGAGGAGAACAATGAGAGGGATCTTTGGAGCAAGTTCAATACGTCGCGGGGAACCAAGGATATTGGGCCAATCCGACCACTAGAAACCATCCCGGTTTCTCCTATGCCAACAATGAAGGAGCATTGAACCCGTCGCAACAACTACCTCAACAAGCTCGACCACCACCACAACAACAACAACACTATCCACCGAGGGGGCCTCCGCAACAAAATTTCCCACCAAAGCAACAAGTTGGACCCTATAGGCCGCCCGGATACAATCAAGGGTGGAGAAATCCAAACCCCCCACAAGCTCAACAACGTTCCGACTTTGAAGCTAGAGTGGAGGAGTTTATGGTCGAGCAGAAAAAGACCAACGCTACCTTGAAGGCGGGCCAAGATTCCCTTGTAACCGTTGTAGCCCAAATCTCGGAGCAATTGGCGTTGCTCAATCGAAATACTCAACAATTGCCGGCTCAACCCGAGCAAAACCCACGGGGCGCCACCGGCCACATCAATGCCGTGGTTGCAGTTACAACTAGAGGCGGGAAGGATACCACTCCCGTCATGATTCCAACCGAGGAGCCCGTGGAGGAGAATGTAGAGCCAATTGAGCCGGTCGTTGAAGTTGAGAGAGAGAAAGAGCCGCAAAGGGAAGAAAAGTCTAGAGCGGAGCAATTGATTGAAGAGAGGCGTTTTATGCCACCGATCCCATTCCCTCAGAGGCTTGCTAGAGCAAAAATGGAGAAACGGCTAGCCAAGTTTCTCGAGTATTTGAGAGGGGTAAGCCTCAACATTCCTTTCCTCGACGCTATCGTGGAAATCCTGACATACGCCAAGTTCCTAAAAGATTTGATCACGGGAAGAAAGAGGAAGGAGAAAATCATGCTCGCTGAGGAGGGCTCTTGGTTCACCAAGAGAGAGAAGGAGCCCGCCAAATTCAAAGACCCGGGGAGTTTCCGAATTCCTTGCACCTTAGGCGGCGTCCCTCTACAAAAGGCATTAGTGGACTTAGGGGCTAGCGTTAGCCTCATGCCTCTCTCTATGTTCCTAAGACTAAACACCGGCACAAAATTGAAGCCTACCGACATGCGGATACAACTAGGCGATGGTCAGATCACAAGACCGGTAGGGATCACAGAGGATATCCTGTTACAAGTCCCGGGGGGCATATGTTTGCCATGTGACTTCGTGATCATGGATGTTAAGGAGGAGGGAGACACGTCGCTAATACTTGGACGCCCGTTCCTCGCCACCGCCGGTGTCATTGTCGACGTACGTGAAGGAACTCTAACATTGAATGTCGGCAACATCGAGGTGGAGCTTCATATTCCCAAGGCAATGAAACACATGCCTTATCATGAGGAGCTGGACTATATGGACCTCCTTGACGAGGTTATTGAGGAGGCGATCCCCCATTCGATCGGCGCTCTATTCAAGGAAGATTTTGAGGAAGGGCCGGATTTGGACCAAGAAGAGAAGATGGAGCATTCCCCTGACCTCTACATGGAAATTGATGAAGGCGACGCTGATGTCGCGAGGATACGAGAGCTCTGCAAGCTCTCAAAATTGACGTCTCCGAAGAAAGCTCCGTCGATACGGAAATCGGTGTCACCGGTGAAGCCGAGGACCGGAGCGAGCACTAGCTTGGGGGAGCCACCCCCCAACACTACCCGAGACGAGAGATCACCGAGGGAGAACACGCCGCCGCAACATCCGAATCCAAGCGTTCTCCCCGGAAAATTTGACGGGTGCATCTCATATGCACCCAATATCCCGCATTGAATTGAAAATCAAAGGGGGTCGAGCTCACGACCTTAAACGAGCGCTTGTCAGGAGGCAACCCGACGGTTATCGCTTTATTTTTACATTTTCTTTATTTTTGTTTTAGAAATTATTAGTGTTTCGAGTCGTTTGCCCAAACATTTCGTAATAACGGGTCCTATTTTTCTTTGACAGGAGAGGAGAACGAGGTACCTATCATTATGAGGATGAACAAGGCGACGAGGAGCGCTCCAGGAAGGCGCTCGAACCCTAGGAGGAAGATGAAATCGACTGGAGGAAGAAAAACAGAGTTTAGAGCCCAAACGAAGCCAAACAGCAGAAAACAGGGTTCACTCGGCCGAGTATACTAGTCACTCGGCCGAGCACATAAGTTCGTCCGCCTGAGTGGCTCACGAACGAGGGAAGTCTGCTGTACCCAACTCTCTGTTTCTTTTCTTGATTTCAGTATAATTGCTACTCGGCCGAGTATATATATTCACTCGGCCGAGTAAAACTGATATGCTCCTAGGGCGAGTCTTGCCGAGTAGCTTGAGCCACTCGGCCGAATGGACTTACTCCACTCGGCCGAGGGTGGCAAGGCCACTCGACCGAATCGAAAGCGGGGAGGAATTTTCAAAATATGTCCGTTGAGTTCACTCGGCCGAGCGACTTAGTCACTCGGCCGAGTCGTAACTTTTTCTATAAAAGGGGGAGCGGGGCGGCGCGTTTTTTGAAACGAGTTAAAACCCAAACGCCCGACCCTTCGTCTCCCCAGCGCCCAATCCTCCCTCACTCGCCCGACCAACTCGCCCCGCCGCCGCGTTCGGCCGACCACCGCCGGCCGACCACTCCTCCACCTCGCCCGAGTCCCCGCCGACGACCACCTCGCCGGCCGAGCTCTGGTACCCCGATTTCTTGCCTATTTCTCCTCTTTTGCGTATTTTTCGACGATCCATGTGTCTAACGAACCCCAAACCCTAATTAGATTCAATTTATATCTATTATACCCCTAACCCCCCATACGTTTTGAATATTACACGCTAATCTCTTCGTTTGATGCGCAGGTTATATTGGGGAACTTAGGGGAGCCCAGGGGAGCTTCCATGGATCGTTTTGGGCTACGTGGAGGCGTCGTCTTCGCACGCTTCCATTACTTTTTTCTCGCGGCGTGTCGTGGTATACTCCTTCCTTTATTTTATGCATGCCGCATTTTTATCACTTTTGGTGAGCACCCGGGGGCCATATGCCGCCCCGGACACGGCCACGGTCGAGGAGAGTTTCCGCCAAGTGGAAGCGGTCAGATGAGCCCGGCCCCTCCCACGAGGTGGAGGACTCTCCTCCGCCTACACCACCACACCCCGTTCACCCCGCACAGCCTGCAGACCCCGCACACCCCACACATCCTGTAGAGCCCACTCACCCCGCACAACCACTCCCTGCCGTCCCACAGCCACAGCCACCGGCTCCACTTATCGGGCCGCTGGGGATTACGTTCTGAGACCACGCACACCGCGTCGTCTTCGAGCGCATTTCCCAGCGCTCGATTGTACCCTCCAGGTTCGCACACCTTGCAGACCTAGGACGCCTGGGGGTACTCGAGGGGATGCTCACGTTGTATGACAACGTGGGTTGCCGAGATTTCTTCCAGGTGTCGGCAGACACGTTCGTCCGTCTGACACTTGAGGTGCTTAGTTCTATCGCCAGGACCGACGAGGGATGCTCGTTTAGGTTCATGGACCGAGAGTGCCAGGTCACTCTCAGTATGATGAGAGCTTTCTTTTCGTGGCCCGATGTCCCCGGGGCCGACCGTGGTTACGCCCCCACTCACATTCCCCCACCTTCCTTCGATTCCGGCCCTTTCTGGGCCCGGATCACGGGTCTACCTGCTGCCTTCTACCCTAGTAGGGCCAAGGCCTCGGCCATCGTCCACCCTTGCCTCCGCATAGCTCATCACCTTATGGCGACTACCTTTTTGGTGAGATATGAGCCGGGGACGATGTCCACGCCGGAGCTCTATATGCTCTACGCGATGACACGCCCCAGAGCTCTATCTAGGGAGGGTGACGAGTTGTTCCCCACCTTCGTGATTGATATCACGAGCTGGTTTTTGGATCGCATCATCGTATCGGTGGGCGCTCGCTCACCGATATGTTGCGGCGGTCTGATCACCTTGCTCGCCCTGATGACCGACGAGGACTTTCCAGATGACCTGCGACGAGCCCCGTGCCCCACTTCACTGTCCATAGATGTCATGGCCCGGATGAAGATGCTTCGTCCGCATGGTCAGCGGCACTGGGTTTGGTTACACGGTCCCTACGGTGCTGATTACATGATCCTTCCGAGCCCAGCTCGGACACAGATAGCACCAGCACAGGTGCACTGGCTTCCGGTGATGGATCTCCTGATCCCCGCCGCCTACGTGCTCGAGGCCGAGGAGGCTGAGCAGGCTGAGCAGGCCCACACTGCACACGCTGCACCCGCTGACCCCGCTGCTCCTGCCGACCCCGTGGCCCCTCAGCAGCCCGATATTTCTGCTGCTCCCGACACCACTGTCCACACTTCTGCCGGTGTCGGGAGTACACTCGCTGAGCCCACCTCCACTACCTCCACGCCCACCTCCACTACCACCACAGCTGGCCCTCTGTCCGTTGAGCCCGTTTCCTCCGCCCTACCCGAGCGCCCACCGACTATAGTTGAGAGCGGAGAGCCCTCTTTTGCTTCCGTCGTGGAGACCGTGGTTTCCACCTCTGTCTCCACCGCAGCCGTTTTTTCTGAGAGTGTCGTGGCGTCTGTCCACACGTCTGTGTCACCGACCTCTCTGGCCACCTCGTCGCCACTTTTATACTCCACTTCCATTGCTGCTGCCTCCATGTCTTACCAGCCTGCGCCCCAGCCTCGCACTGAGGCTAGGCCCACATTTGTGAGCACAGCACCTTTCCTCCACATGCCTGCTGAGCCCATCACCTACGCCACCCGCGTCCGCCAGCCCCGTCCTGCACAGCACAGACAGGTGCGTCCCGCTGCACCACCTCCCCCCGACACTGTACTTCAGAGCATTCGTGCTCTCGAGGGGGCGGTGAGTGGCCTCAGAGGTGACCTTAGGACCCTGTCCGCCACCGTCACCGATATGGCTCGTCGCTTCGACCTACTTCCGGGCATTCACTATTGCCTCACCCAGGTTCTCGAGCGGCTTCCTCGCGTACCCACACCCGCCCAGCAGGTACCCACCCCCACTCCTACACACACCCAGCCTGCTTCCACACCCACACCCGCACCCACTCAGCAGACTATTCCCCAGCCACCACCACCTCCTCCTCCGCCTCAGGACGGAGACGGCGCAGCACCACCCTCTTAGGCACCCTTGATGCCCTTGATCTTTTTTGCTGTTGTGCTGCCCGTCTCTGCTGGGTCCTGATGATTTTTGCCCACCCCACCTCCCCTCACTGTTTTTGCGTCCACATTTTGTTCACATCTTTATATATCATTCTTGGGAGAGAGGGAGAGTTTTTGGTGTCACGCTTTTATATCTGTATCACTCCTATATCTGCATGCATCATGTCTGCATCATATTTTTTGTTTCATTATTTTATTTTCTTTTTCCTCATGCATGCATCCTCACCTTCCCCTCACATTACACGTCTCTCGGTGTGCCACACTTCGCACATTGAGGACACTGTGCACTTTAGCTTGGGGGAGTGAGTTCTCACGTTCTTTTCGATTTACCACCTTTATTTTTAGTTTTTTCACGCCATTTTCCGCATTTGCACTCACTTTCATCACTTTTTCTTTTATTTTACCATGCATCACGTTTTTCATATTTTCTTTGTGTGCTGCATTGTATTTAGCTTTATTTTCCCTCTTTATCTTTATTTCTTTTTCATCTCATGCTAGAGATGACTTTTCTGTGATGATGATGACGTGGAGTTAGCTTTCTCTATATGCATGCTATATTTGTCATGTCTTAGATTTTATTTCTGATATCATATGCTGTGATTTGCCTTGCATTTAGAGATAGTAACCCACACTTTTTCAGCATGAAAATGGATGAAATTTTATTATTAGCTGAGTCTGAATATTCATATGTATGCTATCGCAGAAAACACACCAAGATTCACGCATTGAATGCTTATATCTGGAGTACCGATTTCTTTTCCTATATCACTTCTATATGCATGATTTGTACATTTCACTTCAGGATGATTGAATGATGTTAGCTATGATAAATCTGGATTAGTTTAGCTTTTTTGTGATCAAAACTGAGTAGATTAGATTACCCTGCTGAAGTTGTCGTGCACGTCTTATAGAGTGAACTTAAAGACATATTTATTTCTTTCTCCACATATCTTGAACATCAATTCTCTATTTTAAAATCATTGGTGAATCTCCCCCTAGCGATTCTAATATATGGCATTTCCCCCGCTATAAAATCCTAGCTCCAAATTTCCCAAAAGAAAAAAAAGAAAAAGAAAAATTCTTGTATACCCTTGTTTCTCTTTGATTTGGGATCATTGTGTATATATGCTATTGAAAAAAAAGAGAGAGAAAAAGAAAATAAAAGAGAAAAGAATCTCAATAAACGATCCCATCTCATGTTCTCTCTTTCTTCCCTCTTTTTGTTTTTATTCTTATTACTTTTGGAGCTTCATAAAAATGGGGATGTAAATATTGTTTTTTGTGCCACCACACTTATAGATAAGCTTGGGGGAGGGAATCCAATGATGTGTGAGAGAGTGACTACTTGACGGTGCATGACAACCTAGGCTAAGTAATATTCTATACTCGGTGAGATTGTTTTAGCTTTACAAAATCTAGAAATCTACGTCTAGCACTCATTTCATGAAATCCACGTCTAGCACTCATTTCATGAAATCCACGTCTAGCACTCATTTCATGAAATCCACTCTTTTCTATTCTATTCTATTCTATTGCGTGATATTCTTATACTCCTCATAGAAAGCATCCAATTGAAAAGTGTGTTGTCTACGGTATTGTATACTGCTTTAGATGATTCAGACAATGTTAATTTTAGAATTATTCCATTTTTCATGATATATCAATATTTTTGGGTTTTCTATCTCTATTTGCATTATTGAACTATGATATCGAAATAATAATCTCTGACATGTGTTTTTCATTCGGTACATGCTATGTGAGTAAGCAAAACCCACGTCCTGAGAAAAATGATCTAGCAGCTTCCCTCTTCGCTTTCTTCTTTCTCTTTCATTTTTCGTTTTTCGTTTTCCGTCGTTTTCGTTTTCTGAATCCACCGGGTTCGCCTTTTACTTATCTTCCTCGAGGACGAGTAAGAGGTAAGCTTGGGGGATTTTGATCACTCCGTATTTTACACTTTTTTCCTGCATGTTTGCTTGCCATTTAGATCGCTCAAATCATGTTTTTCACGATATATCGACGATATTGCGATACTTTTCACGATTTGTTGTTTTTGTCGTATTTCAGGAGATTTGGAGCGATTTGGAGTGATCCCGAGATACACCTACTCCAGAGTGTCACCGATGACTTCCCCGAGGGGTATTTTGTTATTGGAGAGGAGCGGAAGAAGAAAGAATGTCGTAGGAGCGACGAGGAGGCAAAAACAAGCTGTTTGGGCATTTTCAGTGTCTCACTCGGCCGAGTGAAGGAGTCACTCGGCCGACCAGCGAGACCCCGCTCGGCCGACCAGATCGGACACGCTTCATGTGTGCACTCGGCCGAGCATCAGAAGCCACATCGGCCGAGTGATGAAACCCCGTCCGCCCGAGTGGCACTCAGACGACGCCAATCAAAAAGAGCCAACTTACTATTTTTCGTCTGCCTGAGCTTCAGAAGACCCACTCGGCCGAGTGGAAATTGCCGACCGCCCGAGTGAATAGAAGCCATCGGCCGAGTGACGACAACTCACTCGGCCGAGCGACGCCCGAAGTGAAGACCCCCAAGACCCCAGACTTACTGGAAATTCTCAGGGTTTCTCACTCGGCCGAGCGACTTTTGTCACTCGGCCGAGTGAGCCGCGCTGCCTGTAGCGTAAATTGCGATTTTCAGGCTGCGCAGGGGCATTTTGGTCACAGTTTTTTGGACAATTTTGGGGGGTATTTAACCCCTGATTCTAACCTAGGTTAGAGAGCTTTTTCCTTTACTTTTTGCAGCTTTTTAGATTAGACTTTTTAGCTTTTGATTCTTGTGATTGGAGAGGAGAGAAAAGTTTATTTTTGTTGGATTCTTGGAGAACTCTATTGGTTTGTCTCCCTCTTCATTAAAAATCTCATTTTTATTGCTTATTTGAATATTGTGATGAATTCTATTGTTATTTCAATTGTTTATTCTTGCATTTGTGATATGAATTGTGAGTAGTCTTTACGTCTTGGGGCGTGGGGATGAACCCTACGAGCCCAATTTCCGATTTGTGATGATTTGGTAGAAATATTGCTAGAATTGCTATTAGGGTTAGTTTGGGATAGATATACTACGGATAGCTAGGTGTTCATATCTATTGGGATTTGCAAGAGATTGGATCCCAATTCGATAGGAAACCCTAGAAATCCGAATTGGGTTGAAATTGAGTTTCTGTAGTATCGGTTTGCAAGAGATTGGACCGAACTAGGGTTCTCGGTTGCAATTCCATACCGATACTCGTTTGCAAGAGATTGGACGGGTAGGAACTATCCCAACCTAGGTCGTGGCCCGAGTTTGCACGAGAGTGGGCTCGGGACGGGATTGAACGATGATGTTGATCCTAACGCTAGCTTGCCTAGGCTAGGGTTTGCAAGAGATTGGACCCAAACCTATGATAGCTATAGACCGGCAACAGCGCGAGAGCGTGAGCTAGGTTTTACATTCAGTTGCAACTAGTTCATCCGAAATTCTACCCTAAAAATTGTGATACCAATGAATCACATTGACGAGATACGGTGAGTAGCGGGGATTCCCCATTCCCTATGCGTCTTTATTTGATTTTATATCTCCGTACTTTGTCTGACGATTGTGACAGGATCGCCAAAAGGTAAATTCCCTCTTTTCTGTTCCTATAACCAGGTTGTTCGGAGCAGGCACTGTCATTCGTCCTCCCTGTGTTCGATAACCCGCTCGCCGCTACACCGTGCGCTTGCGGTAAAACTACATGGTCGCCCTTTTGGGTTACATTCAGGAGCGATCAGCAGGTAGCAGAGGACGAGCAGTTCATTGACGCTGAGTTTGAGGTCCCTCCAGAGGTTGAGTTCGAGGACACTGGTGACCAGTCCTAGACTCACTTGGAGTCTCTTTTAGTAGTTGTTTCAGTAGTTGCTGATTAGGTTTCGGTGCATAGCACCCATCTCTTTGTTTTGTTGGCCATGCTTTAGGCCCTTGTTCAGACTCGTACTTTATGGTGACTTTTCTGTGGTGTTGAGAAAAATCGTTGGATGTATTTGATGGTGGATGTTCTTTTTATCTACTTCTTTAATATTATTGTTGTTGTATCGGTGCAATGCAAATCACTTACTACTTTTCGTAATTTTTTTCAAACGCTTATCAGACGTACATCTTCATAGCTCCACGCCTGAGCGGACCTTCTCACATCTCGCCTTCCATATTAGGGAAGCGGGGCATGACAACTACTCTGCAGGAGATCCTACCAGTGAAATAAAGAGCATCTACCTTGGAGAGACTTGGACTGAAAGATTGTCAACACTACTTGATGAGGCCATCGATGAAGCCATGTCATATGCCGTTAAAGCTTTGCATGCGGATAGTCTTGACAGAGCGCCAATTTCTGAAAACGATGCTCCAAATGGAGATACCCCAGATCCTCTCACCGAGGAAAAGGAGAATGACACTGATGTCGTTAAGATTAGAGAGCTCTACAAGCTCTCTTTGATGAAGCAAGGAAAGAACATGCCACCGGCAAATACTTCACCACCGCCGAAAAAGAAAAAAGGATTCAAGGACTGAAGCTTAGGGGAGTCATCCCTCGCCATCATTAGAAAGAAAGCATGTTTAAAGGATGCCAAGCAAGAAGAAGTGCAACATCTAAATCCTACCGGCCTCCTCGTAAAGTTTGACATGCGCATTTCCTATGCACTGAACATCATGCACTCAATATAAAATCATAAGGGGTCGAGCTCAAGACCTTAAACGAGCGCTTATCGGGAGGCAACCCGACGTTCCTATCTTAGTTTTTTTAGCTGAAGTTTAGTTTTTATCTACGTTTTAGATTTTTATTAGTTTAGTGAGTCAAGAGTCTAGAAAAATCTGACAATGGGCAACATTTTTATCGCAGGAAGATGATAGGAGGAATCCATTCGAATGGAGGGTAGCCATGGCAATAGAGAGCAGCCCTGATGAAGTGCTTAAATGATAAAGGAAGGAAGAAACTAATGGGAGAAGGAGAAATAGGAGATGGAGAAAAACATAGAGCTGAGAGCTGAAATAGACAGCCTACTCGACCGAGTGGGATTCTCACTCGTTCGAGTGAATAAGTCACTCGACCGAGTGATGCACTAAACAGGGAAGTCCCAAAAATCATACTCTGTAAATTTTATGCCACTCGGCCGAGTGACTTGTCACTCGACCGAGTACACCCTCTAGCAGACAGCTCTAATATCATGCTTTGTAAAGCCTATCTACTCGGCCGAGTCATTAGTCTACTCGACTGAGTGACTAATTCTACTCGACCTAGTAGGAGACTGTAGCAGAATCACCAAAACGTTCATACTCTATCTTTACCTCTCACTCAACCGAGTGGAACTTGTCACTCGCCCGAGTGACTTGAACCACTAGGCCGAGTCGCTCGACTCAGCCGAAATTTCAAAAAGTGTTAATATCGGGCCACTTGATCGAGTGACGATCATCACTTGGTCTAGTGACTTAAGTCGGTCAAACCCTATAAAATCCCCAATCGCACTCGCCCGCAGCCAAAATCCCCCAAAATCCCCCAAAATCCCAAAACCCCGACTCGACCGCAGCTCCTCCACGACTCGCCCGAGCCTGCACCCGACTCACCTGAGCACACCGCCCCAGCTAACGTCGGTGCCACCTCCGGTCGCACCTCTGGTGCCACTCAATCGGTGATCACCCCCCCAATCAAGCCCTATTTTTCCCTGTATCTTCCCCTATCCATTTCGTAAGCCCACATCCAACCTCCAACCCTATTCAACCTTATTTTTCACCGAATTCTCTTAATCTACCCATGTATTAAGAATTCTTAACGCTAATTAATTATTTTTGTGCAAAAGGAAAGCTTGGGGGACATCTACCGCTGATTTGGAGCTTATAGGAGCTCTCTCGCGCTCATTTACTTGCTCGGAGTCGCATCGTGCTTGGTACACTCGTTTCATATTTTATTTTGAGTATTTTAATTAGCACTTGATTGGTGTGCATCTCACGCATTCATCGATGCCCCACGCACTAGATTTAGCACTCGGCAGCCCGCTTCCAAGCAGAAGAAGACTGGCGACCCCAGTCCTTCTTCCTCTGGGATGGTGCCCCAGCGCGTAGCGACCCCATAGCTACACTCCTAGCATCCTCAGCACCACATGCAGCACCACCAGCACCACCAACCCAGCATGTCCCTGCGATCGAGACGTACGGGATCACTTTAAAAGATTCCACATACAATGTCAAATTTGAGAGGATCTCGCAGCGCCAGATCATACCCACTAGGTTCACGCATATTGATACACTTAAGCGCCTAGGGGTATTTCAGCGCATGCACCAGTTGTATGACAACGTTGGGTGGGGTGATTTTTTTTCAATGTCGGTAAACACCTACATCCGCCCGCACTAGAGGTCTTGAGTTCTATTCGTAGGACTCCTAGGGGTTACTCTTTCAGGCTTATGGACCAGGACTGTGAGATCTCCCACGACATGGCCCGAGCATACTTTCATTGGCCCCATGTCCCAAACCCCGACCAAGCTTATGGTCCCATGCACCACACACCGTCTGTCTTTTCAGCTGCTGCTTTCTGGAACACGATCATTGGCATGCACCACTTCGACCCTAGCAGGGCAAGGCCTCTTCTATAGTCCACACTTGCCTGCGGCTTTCACAGCACCTTTTAGCGACCACCATTCTAGCCAGGCCAGAGGTAGGGACCATGTCCATGCCAGAACTTTTCATGTTCTATGTGATGACTAGGGACAGAGCCTTAGAGGGCACCGGGGATGTCTTATTCCCTGCTATTTGGCTCTTAGAGGGCGCTGGGACGTCTTAGTCCCCGCTATTTCTATTGATATTGCTAGATGGTATTTTGACAGCATAATTTCTTTGGTCGCCTCCACCAAGGCGATATGTTGTTGAGATCTGATCACCCTCCTAGCATCTATTTTCCACATCCAGCTTCTTGCTAGCCTGTGCTGTGCTATGATCACTCCATATCTTACACCTTTTTTCTGCTTATTTGCATACCGTTTTGATCGCCCATATCACGCTTTTCACGATTATTCGACAATATTGCGATACTTTTCACTATTTCTTGTTTTTGTCGTATTTCAGGAAATATGGAGCGATTTGGATCGATTGTGAGATCAAGAGGATTTGCACCCACTCCGGAGTGTCAACCATGGCCCTTTTGAGGGTTATTCTGCAATGGAAGAGGAGTGGAAGAAGAAAGAACGTCGTAGGAGCGACGGGGGAGCGAAAAGATGAAGATTGGGCATTTTCAGCATGCCACTCGGCCGAGTGAAGGAGTCACTCGGCCGAGCATTGAGACCCCGCTCGGCCGGCCAGATCGGACACGCAACAGAGATGTATCAGCGTGCACTCGGCCGAGCATCGCACGCCGACTCGGCCGAGTGAGGATAATCCGTCCGTCCGAGTGGCACCCAGATGACGGCAAGCCAAAATGTCCAACTTACTGTAATCCGTCAGTCTGCCCCAGAAGCCCGACTCGGCCGAGTGACGAAAGCCGTCCGCCCGAGTACCAAATGCCCCTCGGCCGAGTGACATTTGCCACTCGACCGAGTGATGCCGAGGACATGCAGCGCCCAGATTTTCAGACAGCCTCTCACTCTTTTGAAATCTGCTATCATTCCATCAATCAAAGTATTTTTCCCATATTTTTTATGGATAGTAGACTTCATGACGGTTCCAACGCCGCCAAGAACGTGCAAATCGGAGGTCGGATGAAATCTGGGGAATTTCTGCAAGTTGATGCTGCAGTGCTGGAATTTGCATGTCAGTGTCACTCGGCCGGGTCACATATTCCACTCGGCCGAGTGCGGCCTGGGCCCAGATTTTAAGTTGCGGTTTGGGCTGTTTTTGGGCACGAATTTGAGGGGTTTTCTAGGGTTTCTTGCTAGGGTTTTGGGGGAGTATTTAAGGGGTTTGTAGCCACCATTAGAGGGGATCCCCATTATGTTTTATTAGAGTTTATTTTAGAGGTTAGGCCATGCCCTAGGCCCCCTCTTGGATCAAAAGGCTTGTATTTGGATTGGAATTCTTCATCAAAGCTAAGTATTTCTATTCTTATTATTTGAATCTTTGTTTTTCTATCTTTTTGTATGCAAGCAATGATTTCTATTGATTCTCATATCCTTATTGCTATGCTAGAGTAGATTTGTAGTTCTAGGGTTTGGGGATGAACCCTATGGATCTAATTTCATATTTGTGCAGAATGAATTCTAAATTGCTAGAATTGCTAGGAGGTTGGGTTGTGATTGATTTCCTACGGATAGCTATGGATTTCCATCGATTTGGGATTTGCAAGAGATTGGATTCTAATCGATGGGAAGGCCTAGATATTCGATTTAGGTTTACAATTGGGTTTCTCTAGATTTGGTTTGCAAGAGATTGGACCAAAGCTAGGATTTTTAATTGTAAATCTATACACATATTCGTTTGCAAGAGATTGGACGAATACGAACTATCACAACCTAGATCGTAACTCGAGTTTGCACGAGAGTGGGCTCGAGGGGCGATTGAACGATGATGTCGATCCTCATGCTAGCGGCTTAGGTTAGGGTTTGCAAGAGATTGGGCACTAACCTAGGTTTGCTATAGACCGGCAATAGCGCGAGAGCGTGAGCTTGGTTCTACATTAAGTTGCGACTAGTCCACCTCAATGCAAGTTTAGTAATATTAAGATTCACTATTTGCCATGATGTATGACGATCCGTAGTGGGAATTCCCTAGCCCTAGACGTCTTTATTTGATTTTATATCCCCATACTTTGCCCGACGATTGTGACAGGATCGCCGCAAGGCAAATTCCCTCTTTTATTATATTGTATTTGAATCGATATTTGACCTATTTCTTTATCACCGACACCGACATCCACCACCATTTCCATTATATCATACCATAGCCATCTCCACCAATAAAACATTCGTAGTCAAACCAACCTAGGATAGATTGGAGCCAACACCACCTCCTCGTGTTCGATACCCGCTCGCCACCATACCGTGCGCTTGCGGTAAAACTACAACCGTCGCCTCGGGACGTGTACGCCGGGGCGCGATCAAGTTTTTGGCGCCGTTGCCGGGGAGGTGTTTCCGTTGGTGCCAATTTGTCACAATTAGGTTGATTAGACTACGAAAAAATAAATAAATAAAAAGGAAATTTTCACCCCTGCCACCATTATTATCATTTCTATATTCTTCTGTGCCACTGATATCTTTTCTCCAGGTATTTATCTTTGTTGATCAGGTGCTATGGATTATACTACGTGGACCACAGATTTTGATCAGAATGCTCAGACGGGAGATTACTATTTTGATCAGAGTGTCCAGATGGGAGAATACTATTATGATCAGAGTGCTCAGATGGGAGAATACTATTTTGATCAGAGTGCTCAGATGGGCGAACACCTTTTTGAGGAGATGCACTGGCCCGAGCTTGATGAGAGACAAAGGATCTTTTTTGATGAGATGCATGCACACCAGGTTGAAGTGCAAGCCGGGCTTGAAAAGGGTAACCTTCTATTGGAACGGGTGAAGAGGCAACTTGAAATGAATATGCTCATGCTTAAGGTTGAAGGGATTTCCAAAGATATCAGTTCTGCTTCTTCATTTTATGGGCAAGAAGCATCGCCAGACTTACTACCAGAGCCAGAATGTACCGTCGTCGATCCCACTTCCTACGATACATCTATTGCATATGAAGAGTGGATGGACGAAGAGGCAGTGAAGGAAGCAGAAACTGAGTCATATGCGCAGCCAGAGGAGGACGCATTTCAGAGATTATTGGAGGGTCTCTTGGAGTCAGTGAGGTTCACCGGTTCAGAGAGCATTACGGCAGGTGATGCATTTGAGCTACGATTTGCAGATTTTGTTATGAACCGTGTTTCAGCTGCAGGAACAATTGAGGAGGACATCCATGTCAGACTTGAGGGGGATAGACTATATTTTCGGATTTCTTGCGGGCATTCCCCTCCACATGATACATCCCCACAAGCTGACACACATGAGCATCCAGCATCACCATCCCAGGGAGAGCCTACATTGATAGTTGATGAGAAGGCAAATGAGCACACTATCGAGCCAGAGCATGCTTTTGAGGAGGCCTTACACACAGAGCCAGAGCTTATCACCGAGGAGGTCATGCATCGGGACGAGGACACAGCCATTCATGAGGATCCCGAGCACTATCCTCCTCCATTAGAGCTTCCGCAGCCACTTCATCCTCCCACTGACGCAGAGGACTATGCCACAGAGCTTATGGCTCCCCTTCAGGGAGATCTCTTTACTCCCTCGCCCTTTATCTTTGATTTCCCTCCCGTGTATGATGTTTTTTATGATTCATCGTGCCTTTTGCAGGATTCATGTACATACGATCAAGAGGTACGATGGGACGTATATGAGGAGGAGAGCGAGGAGTTAGCACCCATGGACGCATATGAATATGATCAAGAGGTGCACTGGGATGAGTCTGACGATGACGTGGAGCATCTTGATGAGGTCCACACCTATGATCTAGATTTACCTGAGCAGCATAGAGAAGACACCGTGGAGACAGCTATCACGGCACGTGAGGATATTGGATTATTTCCAGGGAAGTATCGTCCACCATTATTTATTCCATACATTTCTATCGACGATCCTCTTTGGGATACTTTTATTATGAGGGTGAATTTTTTGCAGCGAACTGATGCATCCTATTCTCTGCAGGGTACAGGTGGAGTCCTTGTGGGAATGCTGGAGGATGCATTGCTGGAGTTCGTTGGAGTCCGTGGACACACGCATCTGGCGGAGCCACGGAAGGAGCAGTTGGAGCAGTTGCCTGCACCAGCAAAGATACTGGATCTGCCTTTTGCTATAGGTGATATCAATCCAGTAGTGTAGAAATTTTTATGCTTTGAATAAACACGAATTCTCTCGACAGCGAGAGGACCGTATAGATTTGCTTGAATAAATATCACCTCATATGACGGCCACAATAATCATTTACACCCCAAACCCATTATATATATTAATTGCCCTCTTCATATTTTGATGTGTCACATCCTTTTGCTCACCACATTCGAGCATTTCTTTCAAGTGAAATCTTACTTTCTTATTCGTTTGACTTGGTCACGCTTTGCAAAGCCATGACATTTTTGGCCAAGTCACTTGAATAGGACTGTTTGGTATAAGCTTGGGGGAAAGCGCTCTCATGCATCATTGTATGTGCATGTAGTTGCATTAGGATTTCATGTCATTCATTTCATCATTTTTCATTCACCTCCCTCATATTTATCGTTGTCCCTCGTATTTTTCCTTTTATGATCACATTGAGGACAATGTGAAGTTTAAGCTTGGGGGAGTGCATTTCCATGCCATTTAGATGCATTAGTTGCATTTTTACTTTATTTTAGGTTTTTTTTTAAAATTTTTCAAATTTTTGCATCATCTTTTTGATTTTTCCATCTTATTTTCCTTTTATGTGTGTTCATGCATCATATTGTGTGCTTGATTTTCTTTTCTTTTCTTTCCTCTCTTTTATTTTTTCTTATTTCTTCATTTTTCTTTCTCTTCTTTTGCTAGATTTGTTCCTTATGATGATATCTCTTATTGCTTTAGCAACCATCACGATGCTTATCATTCATCGCCATGCTACTTAGAGTATTCCATAGTCTTGCTATTCACATGTGCTTGCAAATCTATTTCTTTTGATGATTCCTCTATTTGAATGCATGATATTAATTGAAACTGAATGTATGGATTAGTGTTTGGTATGCTTTTGTTGGAAATACACCAATATTCACGCATCATTAGTATATCTGAAGCATCAGTTTTATTGTCTTATTCGCCTTCTGTTGCATGCCTGATATGGTTGTAGACTTTACCGCTTGACTTCGCTTTTTATTGAGATGATTGAGAATATCCATGCTTACATATGAGTTTTAGTTGAAGTATTATTTTATTGAACCGTTCGTGCACATCTTAGAGTGAACCGAGTGTTACATTATTTCCTTCTCCACATATATCTTTTTATTCTCTACATGTCACTTGAGTTCACCTCCTAAAGCTACTTATATCGCATCTATTTCCCAAAAATCCCCACAAAAGAAAAGTTAGCTCCAAAAAAGTCCAAAAAGCCAAAAAGGAGCCAAAAACCAAAAATACAAATCAAATAGCTCCTACAAAAATCCAAAAAGAAAAGTGAGAAACAAAAAAAGATCAAAAAGAAAAGAAAAGAAGAAAAAAAAATTGTTTCTCTATCTCATTATTGGAGCCACAAAATACTTGGGAAAACCAAGGCAAAAATCCCATTTTCCACTATCATATTCCTTTAGATGCGATGCCTCAAACTAAGCTTGGGGGGGTGAATTCATTTGACCATATGAGTGAGTGCGACATTAGAGTGGAGAGGTGCACGAATGGGAAAGTTTGATAATGCTGAAACTTAGCAAAATACCTTAGTTATGGAAATTTCTTATGAATCGATATAAATACGTGAATGCCATGACTCTTATTCTATTCTCTATTGCATGCTTGGTGTGTATCTTATATGCTTCATTTATAACTTTTGATTGAAAAGTGCATTGCCAACATTTGTATATTAAGTTCTATGAAATGTATGATGTGGATATGAATTGATTGTATGAATTTAGAGAGTCCCTCTTATTGCTCTTAAAAGCTTGCAAGTACCATGTCTAAGTAAGATTTGAAATCCTTATAGCATGTGATTCGTATTTTCCAAGTTATCGTGATGTGTAGCTTATGGCTTGAGATCTGAGAGAATAATCTAGCAACCACTTCCACCTCGTGTTCTTTCTTTTTCTTTCGTTTCATTTTCTTTATTTTTCATCTCCCGAGTTCGTCTCTCTACTTATCTTCCTCGAGGACGAGTAAGAGGTAAGCTTGGGGGATTTTGATCACTCCATATCTTACACCTTTTTTCTGCTTATTTGCATACCGTTTTGATCGCCCATATCACGCTTTTCACGATTATTCGACAATATTGCGATACTTTTCACTATTTCTTGTTTTTGTCGTATTTCAGGAAATATGGAGCGATTTGGATCGATTGTGAGATCAAGAGGATTTGCACCCACTCCGGAGTGTCAACCATGGCCCTTTTGAGGGTTATTCTGCAATGGAAGAGGAGTGGAAGAAGAAAGAACGTCGTAGGAGCGACGGGGGAGCGAAAAGATGAAGATTGGGCATTTTCAGCATGCCACTCGGCCGAGTGAAGGAGTCACTCGGCCGAGCATTGAGACCCCGCTCGGCCGGCCAGATCGGACACGCAACAGAGATGTATCAGCGTGCACTCGGCCGAGCATCGCACGCCGACTCGGCCGAGTGAGGATAATCCGTCCGTCCGAGTGGCACCCAGATGACGGCAAGCCAAAATGTCCAACTTACTGTAATCCGTCAGTCTGCCCCAGAAGCCCGACTCGGCCGAGTGACGAAAGCCGTCCGCCCGAGTACCAAATGCCCCTCGGCCGAGTGACATTTGCCACTCGACCGAGTGATGCCGAGGACATGCAGCGCCCAGATTTTCAGACAGCCTCTCACTCTTTTGAAATCTGCTATCATTCCATCAATCAAAGTATTTTTCCCATATTTTTTATGGATAGTAGACTTCATGACGGTTCCAACGCCGCCAAGAACGTGCAAATCGGAGGTCGGATGAAATCTGGGGAATTTCTGCAAGTTGATGCTGCAGTGCTGGAATTTGCATGTCAGTGTCACTCGGCCGGGTCACATATTCCACTCGGCCGAGTGCGGCCTGGGCCCAGATTTTAAGTTGCGGTTTGGGCTGTTTTTGGGCATGAATTTGAGGGGTTTTCTAGGGTTTCTTGCTAGGGTTTTGGGGGAGTATTTAAGGGGTTTGTAGCCACCATTAGAGGGGATCCCCATTATGTTTTATTAGAGTTTACTTTAGAGGTTAGGCCATGCCCTAGGCCCCCTCTTGGATCAAAAGGCTTGTATTTGGATTGGAATTCTTCATCAAAGCTAAGTATTTCTATTCTTATTATTTGAATCTTTGTTTTTCTATCTTTTTGTATGCAAGCAATGATTTCTATTGATTCTCATATCCTTATTGCTATGCTAGAGTAGATTTGTAGTTCTAGGGTTTGGGGATGAACCCTATGGATCTAATTTCATATTTGTGCAGAATGAATTCTAAATTGCTAGAATTGCTAGGAGGTTGGGTTGTGATTGATTTCCTACGGATAGCTATGGATTTCCATCGATTTGGGATTTGCAAGAGATTGGATTCTAATCGATGGGAAGGCCTAGATATTCGATTTAGGTTTACAATTGGGTTTCTCTAGATTTGGTTTGCAAGAGATTGGACCAAAGCTAGGATTTTTAATTGTAAATCTATACACATATTCGTTTGCAAGAGATTGGACGAATACGAACTATCACAACCTAGATCGTAACTCGAGTTTGCACGAGAGTGGGCTCGAGGGGCGATTGAACGATGATGTCGATCCTCATGCTAGCGGCTTAGGTTAGGGTTTGCAAGAGATTGGGCACTAACCTAGGTTTGCTATAGACCGGCAATAGCGCGAGAGCGTGAGCTTGGTTCTACATTAAGTTGCGACTAGTCCACCTCAATGCAAGTTTAGTAATATTAAGATTCACTATTTGCAATGATGTATGACGATCCGTAGTGGGAATTCCCTAGCCCTAGACGTCTTTATTTGATTTTATATCCCCATACTTTGCCCGACGATTGTGACAGGATCGCCGCAAGGCAAATTCCCTCTTTTATTATATTGTATTTGAATCGATATTTGACCTATTTCTTTATCACCGACACCGACATCCACCACCATTTCCATTATATCATACCATAGCCATCTCCACCAATAAAACATTCGTAGTCAAACCAACCTAGGATAGATTGGAGCCAACACCACCTCCTCGTGTTCGATACCCGCTCGCCACCATACCGTGCGCTTGCGGTAAAACTACAACCGTCGCCTCGGGACGTGTACGCCGGGGCGCGATCATGCTACAGGCCCCACCTCCTTATCTTTAGATGTTTTGGCCCGTATGCACAAGATCTGCCCTTACGAATAGTGTCATTGGGTCTGGTTACATGGTCCCTTCTCATCTGATTATTTAGTGCTTTCGAACCCCATTTGGACACATATTAGACTAGTAGGTGCAGAGTGGAGGTTCCCGATGGACCTCCTGATCCCACCTGTATATGTACTAGAGCCCGACGACGAGCATTAGGATTCCCATGTCGAGCCCCTCGCCCCTAAGATCCCGATTTCCCAGCCTACCCCTAATCAGGTCCCGAGCCCGGCACATTTGTCTCCACTTCTGCTCGTGCCGAGAGCTCCACTTCTGTCTTTGTGTCTGATTCCACCACCATCGCACCACTGAGAGTTGACCCGGTTTCTTATATGAGCTTTGAGAGTGATGTCCCCACCACTTTTGAGAGAGGCGACCCTTCTTCCTCCGCAACCACAAAGCCCCTCGAAACACCTGATTTTTTGACTCATGGGGTGTCATTATCTCTGATTTCACGACCACGCCACCTTTCGACGCTTCAGTCTCTGTCGTTGCCGTATTTATCGAGAGTGTCGTGGTGTCTGTCACCACATCTATTGTCGTGACCTCTCATCCTGCCACGTCCTCTGTTGATATTCTAACCTCCTCCTCTATTGCACATATTTCTGAGAGCATTCCTGCGTCTCAGCCTCCCCTGGAGGCTGAGCATCTTGTTGTGAGCTCCGTTCCCCGTACACACCCGATAGTGGCCCCATTAGTTTTTGGAGGCCGTATGAGACCCCTTGCTCATACACCTCCATGTCCATCTACCTCTACTCCTGACGACAGAGAGCAGCACCTCGGTGTTGTCAAGTCGGTAGTGAGTGGACTTAGAGTTGACCTTAGGGCTCTCACGACAGACGTCACGGCTCAGCAGGCCCGTATTGCCATGATTCCTAGTATTCAGCACATGCTGAACCAGATTCTCCACCGCCTGCAGCAGCAACAGTCAGCCCCTCAGTAGTCAGCACCTCTGCCACTACCACCCCCACAGCAGGGAGGTAATGGCGATGCACCAGCCTAGACACGACTTCTTGATGCATGTCATATTTTTGCTTCACATCTCACCCCACTATTTTATATGCCCATCTGTCTTCACCTTTTTGCAAGGCACTGTATATTTCAGCTTGGGGGAGAGTATGTATATTTTTTGGGCCACTATCATCCATCCATACATCATTTTGCATGCTTTCAATGCATATACCCTTTGCATATACCATTATATCATATTTTTATTTTCCTTATGTTCTTTTATTTTGCATCATACTGCATCCACACCTACCCACCCTTATCATATATGTCCTAGTGCCACACTTCGTACAATAAGGACAATGTGTTGTTTAGCTTAGGGGAGTGAGTGTGCCCACACACTTTTTCAGTTTTCTTACTTTTACCTTTATTTTCACTTTTCTTCATTTTCCACTTATTCTCACGCACTTTTTCAATTTTTTTACCATGCATCATGTTTTCTTCGTTTTTTGGAGTGCTTGCATGTGTATAGTTAGATTTTATTTTGCCCTTAATTTTTAACTTTCTTTGCTAGAGATGAATTCCCTATGATGAATATAGCTTGGATTTCACTTTACTCTTATACACGTATCTCTTGCCATGCTATTGTTTTCTATTTCTGATATCATCTGCGATATTTTTGCTGGGCACTTGAGAAAAAGAACTTCCAATGTGTTTAGTATTTGTCCACGAATGAATTTTAGCATTAACTCGTCTGAGAATTATATTATTGTATACTTTTTATAGAAAACACACCAAGATTCATGCATTGACTGCCTATTACTTGGAGTACTGCTTTGTATCCTAATATCACTTCTTATTGCATGAAATATGTATTAAACTTCCAAGTTGAATGAATTGATTGTCGTTTGATATGATTAGATTAGGTTACTTTTAGAAATCAAACAGAGTAGAGACATTACCAGGCGGAAGTTGTTGTGCACATACAAAAAGAGTGAACCGAGCGTTATCATATATTCTTTCTCCACATATCTTGAAAAGTACTTCTATACATATAGTCATTGGTGAATCTCCCCTTAAGTGAATCTTATTATTGCATCTTCTCCATGCTAAAAATAAATAAGTTTTGTAATCCCAAAAACTCAAAAGAAAAGAAAAATCTATATCTTTGCATCTTTCTTTGGGATTGTTCTTGTGTATAAAAAAAGATAGAGAAAAAAGAAAAAAAGAGAAAAAAAGTTTCATTGTATATACATAATCCCCTTCTTTACTTCTTTCTTACTGTACTTTTTATATATTCATCTACAAAAATATGGGAAAAAGTTCATATTTGATGCCACCACGCGTATAGATAAGCTTGGTGGAGGAGATCCAATGATGTGTGAGAGACTGACTGCTTATATGTGCATGACGACCTAAGCTAGGTAATTTCGGATACTTAGGGAGATGACTAGAGTATAACAACACCTATGAATTGAAAATTTTGCATGAAATTCATGAAAACCATCTCTTTCTATTCTTATTAATTTGAATTATGTGATATCTCTTATACCCCAAATGGAAGCAGTCAATTGAAAAATGTATTGTCTATAAGTATGTATATCGTTTTTCTAAGCCTTAGACGATGTTTGATTTTAAAATGATTTCATATTTCATATGATTCACGTTGTTCTTAGTTTTTCTATCAAATGTACCCATATGAAATGATATCGAAATAAAAGCTTTAGTGATGTTTCTTATTCATTGCTCGTGTTACTTGAGTAAGCAAACCCGAGTTTTGAGAGAATGATATAGCATTTCCCTTCTTCATCTTCTTTTTCATCCATTTGATTTTTATTTATTTTATTCGCCAAGTTCAATTTTTACTTATCTTCTACGAGGACGATTAAGAGGTAAGCTTGGGGGATTTTGATATGCTCATATTTTACACTTTATTTCTGCATTTTTCCATCCCATAACGATTGCTCATATCGCGATTTTAACGATTATACGGCGCTTTTACGATATATTTTGCTATTTCTTTGTTTCATCCTATTTCAGTAAATATGGAGCAATCGGGAGAAATTTGGAGCCACGAGTGCTTAAACACGTGCCGGAGTATCATTGACGATGATATCGGAGAGCTAACAGCACTGGAGGATGAGTAGAAGAAGAAGGAAGGTGAAAGAAACATCGAGGAAGCGAGAAGAAGGAGAGAAGAGTACTGAAACAGGCCACTCGGCCGAGTGAAGCAGCCCACTCGGCCGAGTGATGCAGCCCACTCGGTCGAGTGATGCAGCCCACTCAACCGAGTGATGCAGCCTACTCAACCGAGTGAAGCAGCCCACTCGACTAAGTGAAGCTGATACGTCCAATCCAGCCTGAAGAAGAGCCAGAATGTACTCGGCCGAGTGGGAGTTTCCACTCGACCGAGTAAGAAGCCCACTCGACCAAGTGGAGATAAAAAATATGAAGTAATCCTTCGATGCTTCTCTGTTTTTTGAGATGAACTGTAGTAGGTCCTACTCGATCGAGTATGAATCCCACTCGACCGAGTGAGAAGACTACTCAGCCGAGTGGTCTGAACTTCCAAAATGCTGAAAACCCATAATTCCTACAGATTTCTCACTCGACCAAGTGAGCAATTCACTCGGCCGAGTGCGTCATCGGTCAGTTTTCGAAAACTATGGTTTGTAGCTGTTCAGGGGCAAATCTGTCAAGATTTTCTGTTTTTTTGGGCGGCTATAAATACCCAGTTTTATGGGCAGCCCAAGGAGAGACTCTTTATAATAATTTTCTTAGTGTTAATTGTAGTTCTAGTTTTTTTTGTGGAAAGGATTGGAGAGAAGGACCTAAATTTCTTATTCTTGAAGCTTGTATTCCAAAATTGGTTTCTATAAACTCTTGCAAGTGGATATTTTAAAGCTATATTTCTCTATAAATCTCAGTATTCTATTGCACATCTTCTTTCTATTATGATTTCTATGATGAATTGTGAATAGTCTCTTTGCTCTAGGGCAAAGGGATGAACCTTATGGATTTAAAGTATGATTTGTGAGTCTATTGAATTGCTTTGTCGCTATGCTTGTTAAGGGTTAGGTTGTGATTGATTTACTATGGATAGCTAGGGATTTCTATTGGATCTTGACCGTGCGTTTGCGATAAAACTACATTGTTTTTGGAGTTACTATACGGGATGACCACCTAACCAGTCCATCCCAAACACGGCATCGAAGCTTGGCATCTCAATTACTAAAAATAGCACAGAGCTCCTATCTGCAAATCACTACACGACAATTGGAATATCAGTAGTCGTATTCAACACACAGCTAGCCATGTTGATGACCCAGCCAGAAGCGAGGGGTGAAATGGAAATGGTGTGTTGGTTGACAAAACATGACACTTTGAAACAGTGGGAAGCTCCTGAGCCAAAAAGTGCAAGGGCAGGTCTACTAGCTACTAGCATGATACCTACGGTCGTGAAAACTAAGTCTAAGCACACTGTATTTAACATAGCAACCCAAATGAAAATTGCAAATTCGTACCTATGATGACTTAGAATGTAGCTTTGGCCTCCTCTATAGTCATGGTAAAAGTCTGACGCATATGTGGTGGAGCTTGGGGTCGTGCCTGCTGAAATCCTTTTTGTTGTGGTAGGGGTCTACACTGAGTGTTCTCTGTTAGTGTTGTAGCTAGTGTAGCTGGTGTAGTTGTCAGTACTGGGACAATTGGTCTGTGTCCCCTCCATAGGCAATTTCTGGCAGTGTAGTCATCTACGCTACAAATCAGGCAATAGTTCAGAAGATAGCGACACTCTGACTTAATATGGCCTGGCTTATTGGAATACTGGCATACATGCAGTGTTTGGCGCTACTGTGTGTAACGGTCGCTTTCTGACCTTATGGATTTTCTGCGTGCACGTGCTTTATCGTGCACGTATTTTATTTGGCTATTTCTGGACTCCGAAATATGCGATGTGATATGCCGTTGTGACCGTATGGGAGTGTAGAATTTTATAGTAATTTTTGGGAACGTCATTTCACGGCTTGTTTTCTCGCAAAACGACTTGGAATGATAGGGGTGTTTTAGTCATTTGTCTCAAAACGTAGTTTCCGATTTTACGTAAATTCTTGGTAGGCGTTACGCACGATCAGGCTCTGTAGATCTGTGTGTCTCATCTCCACAATCGCCCCAGTATTTTCGGATTATTTTTCTGACGCCCGAAGCGAAAGATATCACCCGGATAAATCTCGACCGTTGATCTTAGCCCTAATCACTTGATTTTCAAATTTTAAATCTGATCTTAGCAAATCCCTAATTAGATTCATACGTATCTTTCCAAATCTTCCCCTCTATTGTCCCCTAGACTTCCCCCAAGTTGTACACCCCCTATCTCTCTCTATCTTCCACACTTAACCCAAATCCCCTAGGTATATATCAACTTTTAATATTATTAAAAACCCTAACTAGTCTAATTCTCATTCACGTGCCAAACACAAAAACCTAGGTCTAATTTTACAGCCGCCACAAACAATGAAAAAAGAAAGCCCGATAACTTCTCCCTCCCTCTCGCATCTCTCCCTCCCGCATCAACCCACGCCGACGGCGGTCCCGACTGCCGCTGCTCCTCCGACGCCGGCCACCCCCCTCGTGAGACCGCCATGACTCCGCCGCGACGCCGCCCAGGCCCCCGTTCCGCCGTTTTCCTGTCGAGCTTGCATCTGCCGCTGCTGACTTCCGACCGCCGCAAAACTCCTCCGCCGCTTCCCTCGTCAACCCCCGACCACCGCGCGACCCCACAGCCACCGCCGACGGCCCGTGCAGTTGCCCTGACCGCACACAGCCACTCGGGCTGTGTTCATCTTTGTGCTGCTGTAGCATCAACGGCAACCGCCACTGCTGTTTTGTGTTTTCTGCCGCCACGCGCGTTGTTTTGACCGTTGCAGCACTCCCCGACCACCGGAGGCCCTGCACGCCGCCGCTGTCACTCCTAGCACCACCAAAACCCCCTTCGAAAGCCCTAGGCCGGCGACAGAACTCTTCAGTTGCTTCCCCTGGCCGGCCAGCACAACGGACAGCTTTCCGGCGACGTCGTAACAATGTTACGCCTTCTTTGCTCGCTGTCTTGACCCCTGGCCTGTGTTCCCCCTTTTGCTCGCTGCCCCATGGTTCCTCGACGCCGACTACACCACCTACGGGCCGCCCCTGAGCTCGCCTTCACTGTTCGCTATCTCCACCCGCTGCCCTCACGTTCAGTCCGCTACCAGAGTGTGTCTGGCTACGTTACCCGTAGCCGAGACGCCGCAAGAAGACATTCCGTAGCCGTGCCGTTCAGATCGGTCGTCGTTCAGACTCTACTTCCCATCTGCGTCAAACACCGGAGAGGTTGGTCCCCCGAACTCATAGCAAACCCACACCGTAGCAAAACTGAACCCTAACTAAAACTCGAACTAAATTTACTTTTCCGCACCAGAAAAACGCTGCTCACTGTAGAAATCGACCGTCGGACAACTTTTCTGTGCATATAGGGTAGTGGTCAATTTAGGCTGAACGAGAACACCAAAATGTGACGTTGACAAATAGGATAGCCCCGATAACCTAGAAACAAACCCTAATAGGACTTGATGAAAATCACGACCTGACACCGTCGCCATGTCACTGTTTCAGACGGACTACCGCGGACGAGACGCCTGGATGAGACGCCCCGGACGAACGACACACTCGCCACCGCAGGCAAGTGTACTCACTTGCGCTTTGGCCGTTCCTTGGCCTTAAACTGCTAGAACTATTAGACTGTGAACAAATAGAACCGGACGTGAAATGATAGCGCCCGGGACGCCTTGACGACTTAGACTTGACGACGAAGTCTAAGCGTAACAACAACAACTTTTTGACACCGTAGGGTTATCTTGTGTGTGCGTGCCTGTGGACCCCCTAGAAGAACTATCACTATCGTGTCACGTCGTGTCTTGTTTTGCACAGCTTGCAGGCAATAGGGCACTCTCCGAGTGATCCCTTGTACGGATACACAGCCTACGGGCAATAGGGCACTCTCTGAGTGATCCCTTCTAGTGATACATAGCCTGCAGGCAATAGGACACTCTCTGAGTGATCCCTTGTACTGATACATAGCCTGCGGGCAATAGGGCACTCTCCGAGTGATCCCTTGTATGGACTTGTCTTGAGCACTTGGGTTGGGGTAGGGTTGAGCATGCGCACGGTAAGAGGGTCTGATCCCCCTCGAACCGTAAGGCGTGAACCCTTCGAGTCACACGTGTCTTGTTTTGTTGTGTCTTGTCCTGTCTTGCTGGTCTTGTCACGTCTTGTCACGACCCCTTTAGGTTAGTCCCGTAGTCTGTAGCACACGCTACGACTACTACTTGTTACGCTTTACTTTCCTGCTGCGTTACTTCCTTTTGTTACACTGTTATAACTCCAGCATTCTAATCAACCAGTAAACTGATGTTTAATAGTTCGGTACACTTGCAGTAGAGTCTGACCTCTTTTGTAGACTTTATCTGACGTACAGTTCCCTTCTTTTGGTGCTGTACGTCAGGTGCGGAGCCAGAGTACGTCGACGAGGCAGTGCTACCCGAGGACATAGAGCTGGAGGACGTCGATCCTGAGTACGTGCCCGAGGAGGACCAGAGTTAGAGATCTTTGTGTTGCCGATTCAGAGGTTCCACTGTAGTTTGTTGGGTGCGTAGCACCGTTTACTTTTTGTCTAGGTTGGGTGCTTGCACCAGTAGTTTACTTTTTCTGTCGTTGTAGCTGACTCGGACTTTTGTTAGACTCTCAGTACTCTGGATTGATATTTTTGGAATAAAATGAATGTTTTCTATTTCAGTACTTTTATTGTTATGTACTAACATGCAGGGACCTGTTCTTTTGTCTTGGAGTACCACACAGACGCTTATTGGGTCCGGGCTTCTCAGCTCCGGCCTAAGCGGGCCTTAGTCACGCTTCACCTCTGTCGTTTCGGAAGCGGGGCGTGACACTGTGGTTGTTGTAGGACCGGCCTCTTGAATTGTATCCGCTAAACTGGTCAAGCTCTTGTCGGTTAAAAGCTAGCGGTTGTCTTCTTGTAAAGGCAATCGCTTGTGGCTCTCATTCTCCCTTCCTCTGAACATATTCGTAGTCTCGAGATGCAGAGAGTACTTCTATATAGGTCTTCAGCTTGAATCCAACAAATTGTTCCTGAATTTTGATGTTTAAGCCGTCATAAAATCACTGAGCTCGGTCCATTGGATCAGACGCCATATTCTTCAAACCTGCAAAACAGCTTGTTAACAAATTACATACATCATACAGATCAAATTCATATATTGAATATGCACATGCTGAGCTAAGAAAACTCAGCGTTGTACTGTTTCATGGTCATGGAGCCTTGATTCATATTCATGAATTATGCATGTAGCTCTCTTTTTACGTCCGATGAGAAATACTGAGCATTGAAGATCTTTTTGAAGGTGTCCCATGTGATTGGCTGATCTCTTCTTTAGAATCCCACCATGATTTCGCAACTTGGGTCAGTTGCAGCTTGGCCGTATCTACCCACGAGTTTGGCTCAACCCATGTTGCTTTCAGCATGTCAGTGGTGTAGCGCAGCCATTCCTCTGCCGTAAGAGTGTCCTCTCATCCATTAAAGATCGACAGTCGCAATGATCGAAATTGTTGTACTCCTCTTCACACTTTGGTTTCCTTTGTATGGCCTAGACCATTCCTCGTAGTGTCTGGTCTGAAATCTGGATGGCCGGATGGAGTTGTTCGTTGTTGTTGTTACTATCTTGCCATTGTCAATTTTGTTATTGTGGTTGTTATTGTGGTTGTTATTGGGGTTGTTGTTTACGTTATTGTCGATATCATTGAGGGTGCAAGACCCACACCCATCGCATAACTCTCCTACCAAGTTCTCATTGACGATGATTGAATTGTTTCCAATTATACATTTGTGATAAGAGTATTTCTTCAACATTCTGTATTCCAAAGAGGGATGGCAGTTTGACTGAGTATTTTATACGTATTTCACATTTTCTCTATATTGTTCATGAGGTGATTGAGCGGACCTACATGGTCCATCACTTGTAACGCCACATGTACAGGTGTCACTATAATTACTTTTTATATACAGGTCTTGCACGTACCAGTGAAAACAGGATAGAGACAAAAAAGGGGAAATATTATAAATGGAAATACTCATTTTTCATCCTTCAAGAGTATAAGAAACATATACTTAAACAGAAAGGAACTACCATCTCTCTCACTTGACAGAAATAGAAGAACATGCCAAATAAAATAAATAAGACTCCCCTTACTAATCCTGGTCCTAGAATTATGTGTCTCTATTAGGAAAACTGTCTCCTCATACGCCGGTGCCTCTTGGTAGGCTTGCTCGTCACCTGGTGAAAACAACAAAATCAAAACAATAAATTAGACGATATTACAATAGCATTCATTTATATCATTAACATTTATATCATTAACATGCAAACATACCACTTGCAGCGCAATCACAGACTAGGTGTAAACAGGTGGAGAAGGCTACCAAATTAATGACTAAATAAAATTCACGGTTTCCTTAGCTTAAACATTTAATTATTAACGTCCTTATTAAGACTCATAATGAAAAGAGCGAATGATAATATGAAATCCACCTCGTACCACGAATGAGCTCACTTGGGCCTTAGATCCAGTGTCCAAACAAGTACTCTAAGGGGATCCAGTCGAGTATAGTAGAGGGGTCTATCAAGTCAATCAAGAGCATGGTCTCAGTCTCTCCTTCCATCTTTAATTATGAGTTCCCCAAACCCCGTGTGTCAAGTTAATACAGTTCAATTTCTATTTCATTTGTTCTAAGTGTCTGTTTTCTAATCTTCCGAAATTATGTAGATAGAGTCATGCACAAAATCTCAGTGGCCATAGAAATTATGCCAGCATGTCAATGGATCAATAATAATATTCTGCACAAACCTACCTGCATAATTTAGTTATTAACTTAAACAGTTCAAAAACGGTTAGTTTCCACTTTACAATAATTTTCTATCAGTTACAAGTTAAACTATGCAAATCGCTTTAAAACGAATCCTTAATAAACAAACTTTAAGTTTCAAAACTGTAAATAAATTATTTTAAAAAAAAGAAAAGTACTCTCTGGATTAGATTCATGGTCGGCACCTATCTAAATAAATCTTACTATTCTGCCAAACCTAGAAACAGATAGCCCAACAACAATAGCAACACAAGAACAAAGCTGCAACCCAGTGATACAGAACAGGTCGGCAACAACAGAATAGGCCGGCAACAATAGATTAGGTCGACAGTAACAGATCATGTCACGTCTGCATCTTAGAATAGTAGCAACCACAAGGAAAAGAACCAAAGGGTCATGCCAACAATCCTATAACGCCACGGTCTAAACCCTAAATCCTACAAGCAAAAATTCCTAAACAACAGTCACCGCCGAGCCAAAAATTGGTTGAAGCACCTCATCTAGGCGGCACACGGTACATCAGATCAAAGAAGAAAATATACATGACAACGGCGAGGGTAGCCAGAACTAAAGGGCGTCGATAACTAAATCCTCAAAGGGACAGAGTCCCTCAAAGTAATTTCTATGAATTATCATTTCTGATATTTCCCACAAAATCCCAACAATAAATTCATGAATTAAACTTCTTCAACAATATCAAACTCATGAAAATGAAATAACGAAAATCTCTGAGTAAATAGGGTCTACCATTCACAAATTATCTAGAAAATAATCAGAAGCATCCAAGAATGTAATCAATCAAAAGAAATTTGAAGAGAGAAGAAGTTTTCGCATAGAACCCTAGAAAAACAAACACTGGCTATAAATAGAGAAATGAATGCATAAAAGGGTAGAAGCAGAATTCGTCTTGTGCAGGGATTCTGATTTCGAATCGAAAATATCAGAGAAGGCAACGGCGTCGCTCGGATTAGGCTAGGGTTTTCATTCAGATGTGGGGGAAGTCGTTCGATCTGTTTGGTGGAGAGGTTGGCTATTAGAGGAAGTGTGAAAATAAATTTAGGGGGTTTAATGTTTAAAATGGTTATTGGCTCAACTTAAGAGAGGGGTCGGCTTTATAGGCTGGGCTTTTGGGTTTGTAGGCTAAAAGTTGGCGGTGCTAGGTCAAGGAGAAAGTAAAATAAATAGAAAAGAAAAGAGAAGAAAAAGGAAAGAAAAATTGGTGCGAAAAATACATGAAAAATCCCCAAAAAGTTTTATATGAAATATGGTTCATCACACTAGTAATCCATCCCAATGCTAGATTTGATGAGGGGTACCTACGTAGAATGTCTCTTGATCAAAACGCTGCCAATACCCCTTTTGATTCTAAAGTAGAGAAAGTAGCTGAGGAAGAAGCTAAGGAAGAAGATGAAGAAGACTCTGAGGAAGAATCTGATGATGAACCCATTACCACTTCACATCCTAGAGGTTCATCTAACGCTCCTATTGATACTCCACCATATGTTGCTTTGCTTTTAGCTAAGCTTGATCAATTGGAAGCTATTCAGAGACAAGAGCCTAGAATGATTAATGCTATTTGGCAGGGGATAGCAGTGACCGAAGCTAGACGTAGTGGACTCCCTCACCATAGGATGATTGGATATTTAGCTGTTTGAGTGCTTGCTTAAGTACTTATGTTCCTCTTTTGTAAAATCTATGTTATGTGTTTTGATGTCCATTTTGGGAATATCTTATGTGTTGGAACACTTTATATAGTTGATGATTATGTGTATCACATATGTTATGCAAGTTGCATATGTTATCTTTTGTGTTGTACATATTTCTATCTTCATGTGATATTATGTCATTTATTCTTATGATTGGAG
Organism: Scilla litardierei; assembly: GCA_030789695.1. NCBI lineage: Eukaryota > Viridiplantae > Streptophyta > Magnoliopsida > Asparagales > Asparagaceae > Scilla > Scilla litardierei. The sequence continues at coordinate 136,611,487 of CM061138.1, read as the reverse complement.
AAAATTACTTGATGATGATTATTACTGGATTATTTAGCTCATATAATTATTCTAAATATCTCATGCACATATCAATTCAAGGGAATTGACATCCTTTTGATTTCTATCATTTTTGCTCAATATATCATATATTAGATCACAAAGTTATGAATAGGCATATTGTGATATCACTTTGTGCATATTACTTTCACTTGAAATTTATGAAATTTGAATATATATTTCATAAACATCAAGAGGGATTAAAAGTTTTATGTAAGATAAGTTGGACACTTTCTTTGGTTATTTCTCCACTCACTTTTTGATGTGACAAAGGAGGAGAAATGTGTAAATGCATATAAAATATATATTTTCAATATATATTTTTGTTTACGGGTGTTTTTCCCGTAAATCGATAGTTTGGAGGGTGTGGAGTTAACGCGGTCAAAGGGGACACGCGGGACCCTCGTAATGTCGTGGCTGTCACGTGAGACGGAGACGACCCGTGGAGTCGGCCAATGGCGTGTTCGCTTGAGCGAGAAGGCGCGGCTCCGTTCTTCAGCAGGCCGAGGGATAGCCTCGGTGAGATGATAAGCTCCGGGATCGGTTGAAGGCGGGTTCACTAAGTGTGGGACGTGCGGATCTTCACGTCGGCCTGTCGAAGGATAGCCTCGGCAGAGCGTTGCCTCCTGGTGGTGAAGATGAGTGGACTCGAGGACGAGGGCGCTCAGCTCCGATTGGGAGGACGCCGAGGGGTAGCCTCGGTGTCACTGGAGCTCCTGGACCTGAATAGACGAGGGAGCTCGTTAGGTAGGTCGGACCTTGGTTCCGACCGATTCCCCTCCGATGCCAAAGTCAGATCGGGTCTGATAGATGCTCGGCGGGATCGGACTTGGTTCACGGAGAGATCAAGCTCCGATCCTCGGACCGAGCTTTGGAGGAGAAATATTCAAGGTGGAAGAAGGTGTCAGTATACGATACCATTGTTGTAGATCACGAAGATCCGGCCTCTTTAGATGATGCCAACCCCCTCCTCATATAGGCGACTCGTCCTAATAATGTGCCATGATGTGACATCATGGCCATCATTCATGGGGACGTGCAAATGGGGGAAGTGCTGACCCCCACTAATTACGCCCGTCTTGATGAGGAGATGAATGTCATAAAGTTGGCCATGATGGCTGGAGTGGTGGACTCGGGCGGTTGCCATATTTGGCGGGCCTCGATGGCTGGGAGTGATGGTCATTAAGTCGAGCCATTAAGTCGGGCCATTAAGTCGAGCCATGATGGCTAGAGAGTGATGGCCATTTAAGCCGGGCCATTAAGTCGAGCCATTAAGTCGAGCCATGATGGCTAGAGAGTGATGGCCATTTAAGCCGGGCCATTTAAGTCGAGCCATGATGGCTAGAGAGTGATGGCCATTTAAGTCGGGCCATTAAGTCGAGCCATGATGGCTAGAGATTGATGGCCATTTAAGTTGGGCCATATTATCCTCCAATATTGAAGTGGGCAGTCTTTTGGGCCTTCGCCTTTGGGCAGAGAAGTGCGGCCCGCCCGTGAGATCCTTGGGCCGGGGCCCCAAGGCCGTAGCAGGCCGGTTGACCGGTCGTAGTTGACTTGGCTCTTCCGGGCCCAGTCAAAATAGTCCTATCAATTGCCCCCATCTTCTTAGCTCTCCCATTGTTGAGGTGGAGGTCGGGAGATGTAGTATAATGGGGAAGAAGTTGCTCTCTCTGCAAAACTTGGTCCATCTTGCGGAGTTGGCTAGGGACGATAGATCGTCGGTCCGAGATTCGTTCGGTTGCGAGGGGAGTCGCCCCTCGACTTACGGTCGACGAAGGAGTCTGGTCAGCCAGCTGGGGGAGCTGCCCACAGTCTTTCAGCCGATCTTGTTCGTTCGGTGGCAGGGAGGTTGCTGCTCGACTTACGGCCGACGAAGGAGTCTGGTCAGCCAGCTGGGGGAGTTGCCCCCAGCCTTACGATCGATCTAGTTCGTTCGGTGGCGATGGGAGTTGCCCCTCGACTTACGGCCGACGAAGGAGTGGGTTGACCTGCTGGAGGAGTTGCCCCCAGCCTTACGATCGATCTCGTTCATTCGGTGGTGAGGGGAGTTGCCCCTAGACTTACGACCGACGAAGGAGTCTGGTCGTCCAGCTGGGGGAGCTTCCTATAGTCCTACGACCGTCTCGTTCGTTCCGTGGCGGGGAGGTTGCTCCTCGACTTACAACCGACGAAGGAGTCTGGTCGGCCAGCTGGGGGAGCTGCCCACAGCCTTACAGCTGATCTCGTTCATTCAGTGGCGGGGAGGTTGCTCCTCGACTTACGGCCGACGAAGGAGTCTGGTCGGCCAGCTGGGGGAACTGCCCACAGTCTTACGGCCGATCTCGTTCGTTTGGTGGTGGGGAGGTTACTCCTCGACTTACGACCGATGAAGGAGTGGGTCGACCTGCTGGAGGAGTTGCCCCTAGCCTTACGATCGATCTGGTTTGTTCGGTGGCGAGGTGAGTTGCCCCTCGACTTACGGCCGATGAAGGAGTGTGTCGACCAGCTGGGGGAACTTCCCCCAGCCTCATGGTCGGTGGGTCGATTGGCCTGCTGAGGGAGCTACCACTCAGTCTTATGGTCAGTCGAGTGATCAGCCAGCTGGGGGAGTTGCCCCCAGCTTTACGACCGATCCGTTCGTTCGGTGGCGAGGGGAGTTACCCCTCGACTTATGGCCGACGAAGGAGTGGATCGACCAGCTGGGGGAGTTGCCCTCAGCCTTGCGACCGATCCGTTCGTTCGGTGGAGAGGGGAGTTACCCCTCGACTTACGACCGACGAAGGAGTGGATCGGCCAGCTAGGGGAGTTGCCTCAGCCTTACAACCGATCCGTTCGTTCGGTGGCGAGGGGAGTTGCCCCTCGACTTACGGTCGACGAAGAAGTAAGGACCTTTCGAAGATTCCATGGTGGAACTCTGCAACTACTTCGCCCAGCTCAGGCGGATGCAGGAGCTGTTCGGCAAGAGGGGACCCAACAGCACGGTCGAAGGAGCGGTCTGGATGCTCAAACTCAGACGGTGGTGCTTCGACCAGGCTTGCGATGAGAGCTCGGCATAGCTGGTAGAAGATCTTGGAAGAGTCCCACCATGTACTTGTCTTTGCCCCCTCAATGGCTCGGGTTTTCCCCTAAAAGTAGGAAACTTGAGTCATTGGGAGTTTCCTCGTGCTAGCGCTAGTTAGCCGAGCGGGTTGGCCTAGTCTCGGCCGTCCCCGAGCGGGTCGGCCTCCTCCTGGATGGGCCGACCTCATCCTGGACCGGTTGGCCTCGAGACCCGAGCCACATGATCGTTTGGGTGCCTGTTTGTCGAACATATCTAAGCTCGGACATGGGCCTGGAGAAGGGCAAATACCGGAGAGAGGAACTAATGTCTTTGAGGGAGAATATGCCTAGTTGCAGTAGCCTATTTGACTCCGTGGGGGATCAGCTTCATCAGATCGGTTGACAGGGGCATCTCGACGGTTCGTCGCAGAGCCATTGGGCTTGGTACCCTCAAGCTTTGAGATGACGTCCCTCTAGACATGGTGTAAGTAGGCCACGTTGCCGATTGTGGTCACATTAATCTCGAGGCCGCTCGACACGTAGTATTGGGGAGATGACGAACCCTAAGTCATGTCCTCGATCTTCACTATGGCAACCCTGCAAATGGGACGTCTTTGGGCACGATGAAGATAAGCGCGCCGATTGGGGCATGTATGCTGATTTGTGTCGACAACAGATCCAACGGTAAGAATGGGGCCGAGTGTAGCACAGATGTTGGTTTCCTTCACCCGTGTCACGCCCCGCTTCCCAAAAATATGGAGGCGAAGCGTGAGAAGGTCCGCTCAGACTTGAAGCTGCAAAGCTGCAAGTCCGATAAGCGTCGATCAAATTTAAAACTGCAGGTCCTTGCAACGCTAACGAAACAAAGATAATAATAATGAAATGAGACAAAAGAAATATCTCAGAATATCCATAAAATAAGTTTCCAACATCGCAGAAAAGCCACCAGGCTAAAAGAAAAAGAGACTAAAGGCCCAAACATGGCCAACAAAAGTTCAAAGTACAAACGACGGTGCTACGCACCAAAAACTAACAAAAGGCCTAAAACGAAATAAAGCTCAACAAAGACTCAAAGAATGGTCACCGGTGTCCACCAAAATCCTCCTGGGCAATCATGGACTCAGACTCAGCGTCAGCAACACATCACGTACTCAGCAACGACTGTCTCTAGCTCAGGGTCTAACATGTGACACCCAAAAGAGCAAGGGGCACATGTCAGCAAGTCTAAAAAAGACTTGTGGAAGTGAAACTGAAAGTACAAGTAAAAGCAACCTAAAAGTTCTAGCATGATGCAATGACATGGCAGTTAAAGTAATGAGTGCAACAGGTAAAGTATAGCGAGAAAAAGTACGAGCATGGCATGACATTCACAAGACAAGTACAAGACAAGAAAAGTAAGCACCTCGTGCACAGAGTTCACGCCTTACAGCTAAAGAGGCTGTACGGGCACACTTTTACGCTGAGTGGTCGCTCAACCCTACCCCTCCACGTGTGTCGAACCAGGGCCTTACCCCCGAACTTGGAATGCTCGCTTCTGGATCACGAGCCAGGAAGTGTTTTTAACAAGTATGGCCTAGGGGTGCACCTAGCCAGGGACACGGAAACACGGATTTGTACAAGTATTTTGTAGCGTGTGCTACGATGCAACAATCAATTTGGATGACATGTAAGATGCAATGCATGGCAGTTAAAAGTACGTACAGTTTAAGGAAAGTAAACGTGACAGTTTAGTATGCATGAACAACAAGTTTAAAGAGTTGGATCTAGCTTCGTTGTCAAGCTAGATCAATTAGGTGACGGATCTAGTTTCGTTGTCAAACTAGATCAAGTAGGCGTCTAGCCAGCTATCATTTCACTGACTAGTCTCTTTTACGCTAAAAGCTAGGAAGTGGCCTAAAAACATGGCCCTACACAAGAGTTGGCAAGTTTCACTTGCCTGCAAGTACGACGTCTGAGCACACCGTCCAATGGGTCCAAAAATCTCAATTATCCTACGTGCACAAGTCCACCGGCCTAAAGTCCATATTATTAATCTTCATTAGTGAATTTAAAACTTTTAAAATACTTTAAAAACATCAATTTTAGTCTTGATTAGCATGCAATTGGGTTTGGGGTCCTAGGGGTGCAAAACGTTACCTCAACACGACGCGAAAGCTACACCGGCGTCGGGTAGCGACGCCGGGGGTTGGAATAATAGATCGCGCTCCAAGTCCAGATTCCAATATATATTCCTCGCTGGAAAATTCAGAGCATCGACCGGGGCAACGGTTCCAGATTCCAAAGCTAGCACGTGCGACGACGGGCTACGACGTGCGACGACGTCGTACGCGACGAATCCTCGAAGAGCAAGCACCTTGGTGGGGCCCACAGTAGTCCTAGGGACCTTTGGGGGACCCACAATACCTCTGGAGAACTTGGGGGGCCCACGGAGGCAAGTGGTGCGACGGTTGCGGGGTTGCGACGTATGGCCGTCGGTCGTGCGCTGTGAATGCGGGGGCTGCGACGTTGGGGTGTGCAGCGGCTGCGGGCGATGCTTGGGTGCGGGGTTTCTCTTCGGTCTGGTCGATGGGGAGCTTCGGTCGTGCGCTTGGATGCGGGCGGGACAGCGTTGCAACGTTGCAACGCTTGCAACGTCGGTCAATGCGGAGCGGCGGGTCGGTCGTGCGGGCTGCGGAGCGGGGCGACAAGCGGCAACGGATGCGGAGCGCTTGTGCGGAGCGGGGCCTCGGTCAGACCGAGGGCTCCTCTCGGTCAAGCGGGGGAACGGGGCGGGGGTTGCTGCAGCGGTGCAGACGGGGCGGATGCGGAGCTTGCCCTCGGTCGGAGCGGGAGATTGCGGGGGGTTTCTTCGGTCGTGCGGGGGATGTACGTCGCAACGTTGCGACGATTCGTCGCAACGTCCAAAATGAGTTTGGAAGAGGCTAGGGCTAATTTCCTTTGAAAATAGGACTTGCTAGGGGTTGCTTATATAGTATAGGTGGGTTGACTTGGTCTAGGGCTAAATCTAATAGGATTAGAAGTTCAAAAAGATTTAAAATTTGAATTTAAATTTCTCCAACTCATCCTAGGATTTGACCTGGTCCAAATGAGCTGGAAATTGGCTCAAAAATTCTTTAAAACGTTTAAAACCCAAATAAATTTTATTTGGCCGAAAATAATTTATAAATTAATTATTAAAAATAATATAAAACTTGTAAAAATTATAAAAGTGGTCAAATAAACTCCAATAATTATAAAATAAATATTGTGGTGTTCGTGGAGACGAATGTGAGCTAACTAAGAAGACGGATCTCAAATTCGACGTCGGACGACGAAACTAAAAATAGAAACGTCTCCTGTCAAGAGTGAGAATCGTCACGTCTCATCGAGTAAGTTTAAATTGTGGGAAAACGACTCGAGAAACGTCGTTCCAAAATAGTGCCACTATTTAATACTCTCAGAGACGTTCACAACGGCATAACACACGAAAGTGTTCACAAACACGTGCACGGCCAAAAGCACGTGCACGAACAACGTACAACGAAAAGTGGTCGTTACATCCTCCCCACCTTAGAATAAAGTCCGTCCTCAGACTTTCTAATATAGCTAGTCACTCTAGTAACTACCCCAAATCAAGTCACATTATATTTCAAACCAAGTATAGTCATTACAAGTGCTCATATATGCACTAGGTAGTCAAACATTATTACTACCAATACGTATATATATTTATATATATTCACGTACGTTATACATTTATACCCATTATAGCCAGTCAATTTCATACATGTATTTCAATCATATATATAAGCATACATTCCTTATATCGCTACTACTTACCTAAACACAAAACAATATTTCAGGTACTCATATAGGATAGTCTCACACTTAGCAAATACAATCATTGCTCTACCTATAGGTAGCTACCTATGCACAAACATCAAGGGTATACTACCCTCTAATATTTCCTAGTATTCATCCAACACCAAACACATCAACACATGCAGTCACACCATACCATTATTAAATCAAATTCACTATATCTAATATACATTCACTATAGTTTCACAATATATATATAGCCATTCAATGCATTCAAATATTTCACCATATATTCACATTATGTACGGTCCTATTACTGTATTTACAACACGCCACCTATACCATAGTCATCAATACCTATAACTAAGCACATACTTACCCGTGCATGGTGCACACCCATACACGCTAACATTTCATTTACATACACCAATCATACCATTATATTACTAGCACATCTATGCACCTAGTTTAGCTAGCATACATATGTTCACACAATAAGTCCTTAGTAATTAGCTATACCACAAGACCAACACCTATAACTATATACTGGCGTAGCGACCCACAATCATGTGCGTAGCACAACCAGGCACAAACACTTCTATCACCATACATACATCAAGCATTTCTATATTCAAACTACAATCATACATTCAATATACTTAGAGTATACTCACTCAAGCTTGAGTGAGACTCAATACACATATCAGGATATTCTATATACGTAACACGGCATTCATACTTATACCAATACCATTCCAATATTTATACGTCTACCATACAACCATATACATTCCATAAATCAATCACACTTAATATTTAGTCAGGCAATACTCACGTAGTTCAATCATTCTATATACCATAATAATAATAATATAGACATCAACATACGTATAATTATAATACGCTCCCTAATACATGCATACGTATTCATCGTATAGTCTCACACATGTAACATATATATTCACACCATAGCCTACTACCTATAATTAGTATTCTAACACATCCACACGTACATAATTAAGATGTGCAATAGTCGTGTATACCTCACGGTATGCACGCATGCAACATCCCGTAAAAGCAACAATACCAATCAAAATTATAACCCTAATACTATATGTATATCACATATATACTCAGGCAACAAAACATAACTACTTACGTCTAAACACTATATATATCTACCTACGAGCACATACTCACACGTAATAATATATAGATCACTCAATAGGCCTACTTACTTATCTATAAGTTCACACATTATCATCACACCTAGCATATACCTAGCTTTACCAATCATTTTATCTCAACCATTATAAGTATCTCTAATTACATACATTCCATTAGATATTTCAACGCTAGCTCTTATATACACCGGCATCCCTAGTATAGTATAGCTATCCACACAAAAATCTATAATTACTAACACACAACAACTTCATACTATCACGAATAACTCCGAGTATATATATATATATATACCACACAATAGGCAAGCACCAATATACTATGGGAATTCTCATTCAAGCTCACGTACCCAACTTAGGTATGTGCACTACGACACCTCACAGGGTCCAAGGGCCTACTAAAAACTTAGGGTGGACATAGACATTGACGGCACTAATACCTAAGCAATAGAGGGAGGTCGAAAGCGTGACGAGGGAAGGATCGATAAGCACGTGTTCAGATAGGGCGAATGCAAGGAGACAGCTTGGTTGGACGAACATTGGCTCAATGGTGATGTTTAGGTTGAAGGAAAAGGATATAGTGATGCTTATATAGGATATAGAAAAGAAGATAGGGTAAGTAGCACAAGCTAGAATACGTGAAATCTGAAAACTGTTTTTCTTCAAAATCAGAATCCTCGTCTGAAGAGAAATATTTCGGAATCGATAAAACACGTTGTTCAAAGTAAATTTGAGTCGAACATTCTTAATAAGAGAAAATGGTCTATTGTTTCTAAAAATCATTTTGAAAGGAAGTAAAATCATTTACGCGAATATTAAGGACATGGTTTAGAAAATTCTATCAGTCAGTAATTTAATAAAATGTTGCCAAAAGTTTTTGAAAGTCAAAGAATGGAATCAAGCAACAGAAGAATTTAAAATCAGGTTAAATGCTTTCAAAACTTTGGGCTATGGAAAATTGAAGATAATCAATTTGAAACTACTTTTTAGAAAACCAAGGTTTGCCAAAAATGTAAAACTGATTTACACAAGGTTCTTAATACACGAGCACAACAAGTCTGGCACGGTTATAAAAATAGTTGAAATTCAATTTGGTTTAGAGATTTTTTTCTAAAACGTGTATGGTGAGCGGAAAGGAAATAGTAGTAACTTAGCATAAGAATTTTCAAGATCGAATAGCAAATCTTTAAAATCAAATCAGGGAGGGTCTAAAGCAGGAAGAGGTTATGAAAATAGTAATTCTGCAAAAATCTGAAATATTGAGAACGACGAGCAAAAACCAACTTGCGGAAATCCGAAATTCCATGTGACTTGAAAAGTATATTAAAAGTAAACACGAAGTATTATTCAAATGGCATAAATAAGAGAGAAAATTATAAATCGAGCTGAGCAAAATAAAAGTACGGTTCAGAATAAAATTAATATATGAAAAGACGACATGAGTACGAAAACATAGGCTGGGAAAAATATTATAAGCTAGAGTTCAAAATTCCGACAAACGTTTTAAAAAAATTTAAATCAATGAAGAAGTATGAAGTATAAGTATATTAAGATTTTGAACAAATTTAAACCTAGGGAAAGAGGAAATCGAAAGATACTTTTGGAAGATTCAAGATTGTAACGAAAAGGTTTGAAAATTGACGACGATCGTCATGGGGCGATCTCGTGAATCGAGGCAAGGAAATTGGTCAGGTGATCAAAACATTCATATGCCTAGGTTATGAATCAGGAAGGTCTACGGAAAGTCCTACGGTCGACCAACTAAAGATTAGGAACTAGGCGCTAAGACTTCTAAAGGTTAGACGGTAAAGAAATGCGTTCAACTTGGTCCGAAATCGATGAGCCCAAAAGCGAACGTCTAAAGGAGGTTCTAGAAGTCTAATATGGTTAGGGGTAAACAAGGACCGCTAGGGTGACTCCTACGACGATTGAATCAATTGCTAGAAGGGGGGTTTAACTACAGTCAGGGCCTCTAACTAGCAAGCACAGACGTCTAACTAAGCCTTCTTATCACCTAGTGTCCTAAGAAAACAACTAAACTCAGGGCTTATGACTCGGATGTTGCAATTTATTTAATGGACATTCCGTTATTATCGTTGTTCCGTTAATTCGCAATTGCAAGATTGGACCTGCATGGGCCACCAACAAAACCTGGCATGCCCCGCTTCCCAAAAATATGGAGGCGAAGCGTGAGAAGGTCCGCTCAGACTTGAAGCTGCAAAGCTGCAAGTCCGATAAGCGTCGATCAAATTTAAAACTGCAGGTCCTTGCAACGCTAACGAAACAAAGATAATAATAATGAAATGAGACAAAAGAAATATCTCAGAATATCCATAAAATAAGTTTCCAACATCGCAGAAAAGCCACCAGGCTAAAAGAAAAAGAGACTAAAGGCCCAAACATGGCCAACAAAAGTTCAAAGTACAAACGACGGTGCTACGCACCAAAAACTAACAAAAGGCCTAAAACGAAATAAAGCTCAACAAAGACTCAAAGAATGGTCACCGGTGTCCACCAAAATCCTCCTGGGCAATCATGGACTCAGACTCAGCGTCAGCAACACATCACGTACTCAGCAACGACTGTCTCTAGCTCAGGGTCTAACATGTGACACCCAAAAGAGCAAGGGGCACATGTCAGCAAGTCTAAAAAAGACTTGTGGAAGTGAAACTGAAAGTACAAGTAAAAGCAACCTAAAAGTTCTAGCATGATGCAATGACATGGCAGTTAAAGTAATGAGTACAACAGGTAAAGTATAGCGAGAAAAAGTACGAGCATGGCATGACATTCACAAGACAAGTACAAGACAAGAAAAGTAAGCACCTCGTGCACAGAGTTCACGCCTTACAGCTAAAGAGGCTGTACGGGCACACTTTTACGCTGAGTAGTCGCTCAACCCTACCCCTCCACGTGTGTCGAGCCAGGGCCTTACCCCCGAACTTGGAATGCTCGCTTCTGGATCACGAGCCAGGAAGTGTTTTTAACAAGTATGGCCTAGGGGTGCACCTAGCCAGGGACACGGAAACACGGATTTGTACAAGTATTTTGTAGCGTGTGCTACGATGCAACAATCAATTTGGATGACATGTAAGATGCAATGCATGGCAGTTAAAAGTACGTACAGTTTAAGGAAAGTAAACGTGACAGTTTAGTATGCATGAACAACAAGTTTAAAGAGTTGGATCTAGCTTCGTTGTCAAGCTAGATCAATTAGGTGACGGATCTAGTTTCGTTGTCAAACTAGATCAAGTAGGCGTCTAGCCAGCTATCATTTCACTGACTAGTCTCTTTTACGCTAAAAGCTAGGAAGTGGCCTAAAAACATGGCCCTACACAAGAGTTGGCAAGTTTCACTTGCCTGCAAGTACGACGTCTGAGCACACCGTCCAATGGGTCCAAAAATCTCAATTATCCTACGTGCACAAGTCCACCGGCCTAAAGTCCATATTATTAATCTTCATTAGTGAATTTAAAACTTTTAAAATACTTTTAAAACATCAATTTTAGTCTTGATTAGCATGCAATTGGGTTTGGGGTCCTAGGGGTGCAAAACGTTACCTCAACACGACGCGAAAGCTACACCGGCGTCGGGTAGCGACGCCGGGGGTTGGAATAATAGATCGCGCTCCAAGTCCAGATTCCAATATATATTCCTCGCTGGAAAATTCAGAGCATCGACCGGGGCAACGGTTCCAGATTCCAAAGCTAGCACGTGCGACGACGGGCTACGACGTGCGACGACGTCGTACGCGACGAATCCTCGAAGAGCAAGCACCTTGGTGGGGCCCACAGTAGTCCTAGGGACCTTTGGGGGACCCACAATACCTCTGGAGAACTTGGGGGGCCCACGGAGGCAAGTGGTGCGACGGTTGCGGGGTTGCGACGTATGGCCGTCGGTCGTGCGCTGTGAATGCGGGGGCTGCGACGTTGGGGTGTGCAGCGGCTGCGGGCGATGCTTGGGTGCGGGGTTTCTCTTCGGTCTGGTCGATGGGGAGCTTCGGTCGTGCGCTTGGATGCGGGCGGGACAGCGTTGCAACGTTGCAACGCTTGCAACGTCGGTCAATGCGGAGCGGCGGGTCGGTCGTGCGGGCTGCGGAGCGGGGCGACAAGCGGCAACGGATGCGGAGCGCTTGTGCGGAGCGGGGCCTCGGTCAGACCGAGGGCTCCTCTCGGTCAAGCGGGGGAATGGGGCGGGGGTTGCTGCAGCGGTGCGGACGGGGCGGATGCGGAGCTTGCCCTCGGTCGGAGCGGGAGATTGCGGGGGGTTTCTTCGGTCGTGCGGGGGCTGTACGTCGCAACGTTGCGACGATTCGTCGCAACGTCCAAAATGAGTTTGGAAGAGGCTAGGGCTAATTTCCTTTGAAAATAGGACTTGCTAGGGGTTGCTTATATAGTATAGGTGGGTTGACTTGGTCTAGGGCTAAATCTAATAGGATTAGAAGTTCAAAAAGATTTAAAATTTGAATTTAAATTTCTCCAACTCATCCTAGGATTTGACCTGGTCCAAATGAGCTGGAAATTGGCTCAAAAATTCTTTAAAACGTTTAAAACCCAAATAAATTTTATTTGGCCGAAAATAATTTATAAATTAATTATTAAAAATAATATAAAACTTGTAAAAATTATAAAAGTGGTCAAATAAACTCCAATAATTATAAAATAAATATTGTGGTGTTCGTGGCGACGAATGTGAGCTAACTAAGAAGACGGATCTCAAATTCGACGTCGGACGACGAAACTAAAAATAGAAACGTCTCCCGTCAAGAGTGAGAATCGTCACGTCTCATCGAGTAAGTTTAAATTGTGGGAAAACGACTCGAGAAACGTCGTTCCAAAATAGTGCCACTATTTAATACTCTCAGAGACGTTCACAACGGCATAACACACGAAAGTGTTCACAAACACGTGCACGGCCAAAAGCACGTGCACGAACAACGTACAACGAAAAGTGGTCGTTACAACCCGCTTGCTTTCAGGTGACCCCTTTTCCATCCAATTTAAGAGTGGGCCGATGTACATTGGCACGAAGGCGACGACAGTAGCGACTGCGACCAAGAACCAGATGGTGATGATCGAAGATCCGCTACCCGAATGGGTGACGGTAAGCTCCTAAAAATCTAATGCTCCACGCTCTTGACGGTGGTGGTGGACTTCGCCCTTCGACCAAGGCCGGTCGTCAACAATGTGGGTTCATTTTGCAAAAGTTGATAATGGATCAGAAGAGAGCCCAGATGATTTATCACAAATGGAGGGGGAGCACCTCCAGAAAGAGAGGCTGCCACATCAAATTTGGAAGAGGGATAGAGTGATCACTTAGCTTAGCTCGGATGGTGCAGGACCCAGGAGATGGATCTTGCTGTGGAGCAGGACATCGACCCACATTTGATCGGTGATCCGCCATGGGGCAGAGGTGAGTCGAGCTCTTTATCTTGATCAGGCGGTGCAAGCTTTCCCCCCAAATCTCTCCAGCTTCAGTGGTGGGGTCTTCTCCCCAAGCAGCATCCCAGAGTTTCAGCGCCTCGCAGGGGACTCCTCTCCCATGTAACTTTTGTCGCCGTCACTTTTCGCCCAGGAGCTTGTGATGGGCGATGGCAGGTCCGGTGGCAGCTTGCACCGGAGGAGCCGTTGCCCGCGGCGGGGATGAAGGTCGTGTCTCTGAGGATACGAGGCTCTCGCCCCCTTCAGCGTCGCTGACATGTACGAGACCCTCCGTGATATGGTGCCGAAGACCAACCCAAGACGAGGCAATCCAGAGACTCGGCTCTGATCACGTCGGCGAGCCCACCCGACAGATCGGCGTTTTCGAAATGCCACACGCTCGAGAGGGGTGGCTTGCTGGAGACTTCGGCAGTGACATGCAAGGGACAAAGACGTGTCGTCTTGTCGTTAGTGATGTCGGATGAGGCCGCTCCAACGGGTTTATCAAATCAGACTTTTCGCAGCTCAGCACAGGTGCTTCGCATCTCGGATCACCGAAGGAAGTCGTAGCGGTACGAGCCTTGCATGTTGGTGGGACTTGGCAGCAAGGTTGTGGACCTCGTCGAGGTGGAGGATGAATGGGCCTTGATGTATCTCGTAGAAGCTTGTTGATCTTTGATCGTGGCTCGCCGAAGCTCGTTCAATCCCTCGCTCAAACTTGGAACTCGCGAGAGGGCTTAATCAAACCCAGATGGTGCTTAGGTCGACCAGCAGAGCTCATCGACCATCCACGCCCCTTCTCCCCAAAACTCGGAGATCGGAGCTCGGCTCAGGGGTGGAGGCTCGGATCGGGGTTGTCTGCGCCTGTTTGCGCCAGGATAAAGGTCATCGGCATTGGGGGAGCTCGGATCAGAGGGATTTTTCCCTTGCAAACTCTGGTCTGATCTGAGCTTGGAGGAGAATCCCTTGGAGGAGATCCGTCCCTCGCGAGCCTCGTTGGAGCGGATCTGACCCTGTGGAGCTTCGTCGGAAGAGATCCAACTCTGGGAGACATCATCGGAAGATTTCTGATCTTGGGGGCTTCACCGCAGTTAGGATTGCTTCGTCGCCGTTAGGATCTTGGGGGCTTTGTCGCCGTTGAACGTCCCACTGATCGCCCCCTTCACGATCGCCTTGTCGAGACTTGACGCCATTAGCAACGTCGCCGTTAGGATCGAGCTGAGGAATGGGTCAGTCGGGTGGGGCGAGTCACCGGTGTTGCCGTCGGTCACCGCCGAGGACCAGCAGATTGCGCTGGCGGCTACAGGGGTCACGTGTAGGTTCCTTGTCGGGAGCCGGTCGGTGATGCTTGGGGTGATGCTGGAGGTTGTCGTCAAGCTTCACACGAGGTGGTGGCGGGTTGATCGAGGAGGGATTGGCCCAGGTGAACTCTGGGGAGGCTCACGGCTCGATGATTGATCGCATGATCCAATTGAGGAGGGATCGACCGGATGTGGTGTTCGCTGAGCTCATCGTCGACCAACAAGAAATTCAGAGGAGCCATGGCTGACTTGAGGGGGAACGGAGCATCCATCGTCGACTTTGAGGCAGATCGGAATGGTTCGCTGCCGATACACGCAGAGGCCGCTGCTCCTAATCGAGATGGAAGTGTGCGGAGCATCATTGTCAACCCTGAGGGGGTTCGGTGCAGTTTGCCATCGAATTTGAAGAGATTGAAGTAGCGGTCTTCGACTTTGAGGAGGTCAGAGTGGCCTGCATTGACTAGGAGGATGGTCAGAGGCGTCGATCGACCCTGGGGGTCTTCTACTGCACCAGAGGGGCCTGATTCCCACCGATCGAGGTCTGGGAGCCCTGATATCCGTCGTGTGTTGTCGGAAAGCTTTGATCTCCGGCATGGGAACCTCGACCTCTGGTTGGTGGAGACTTGGCAGCCTCCATCTTTGTGGGAGCCCCGATCTGAAGTCGACATGCACAGATCAGAGTCAATCAGAAGACTTGGCAGCCTCCATCACCAGTCGGAGTCGTCGCCATGCGTCGAGCATTGGTGTAGCTTGATTTGTTTTGAAGCCTGTAAACAGAGGATTAAGAGCAGAGGGGAAGTTCCTCGAGATCTCGGACGCTTTCAGATCCCGGCTGCGGGAGATCGGATGGAGCTCTTATCCACTCCACCGCTTCCAAGAAAGCACAGCATAGAAGTAAACCGATTCAACACAAATTAAATCAGATGAGATTCAATGGTTAAAAATTTTGAGATCAAGAGAGATATAAGGGAACGAATCCTCGTCGTCAGTGTGGTAGTTGACATGGTTATTGAGTTTCCCACAGACGGCGCCAGATGTTTACGGGGGTTTTTCCCGCAAATCGATAGTATGGAGGGTGTGGGGTCAACGCGGTCAAAGGAGACACGCGGGACCCTCGTGATGTCGTGGCTGTCACGTGAGACGGAGACGACCCATGGAGTCGGCCGATGGCGCGTTCGCTTGAGCGGGAAGGTGTGGCTCTGTTCTTCAGCAGGCTGAGGGATAGCCTCGACGGGATGACAACCTCCGGGATCGGTTGAAGGCGGGTTCGCTCAGTGTGGGATGCGCGGATCTTCACGTCGGCCCATCAAAGGGTAGCCTCGGCAGAGCGTTGCCTCCTGGTGGTGGAGATGAGTGGACTCGAGGACGAGGGCGCTCAGCTCCGATTGGGAGGACGCCGAGAGGTAGCCTCGGCCTCGCTGGAGCTCCTGGACCTGAATAAACGAGGGAGCTCATCAGGGGGTCGGACCTTGGTTCCAACCGATTCCCCTCCGATGCCAAAGTCAGATCGGGTCTGATAGATGCTCGGTGGGATCGGACTTGGTTCACGGAGATATCAAACTCCGATCCTAGGACCGAGCTTTGGAGGAGAAATATTCAAGGTGGAAGAAGGTGTCAGTATACGATACCATTGTTGTAGATCACGAAGATCCGGCCTCTTTAGATGATGCCAACCCCCTCCTCATAAAGGCGACTCGTCCTAATAATGTGCCATGATGTGACATCATGGCCATCATTCATGGGGACGTGCAAATGGGGGAAGTGCTGACCCCCACTAATTGCGCCCATCTTGATGAGGAGATGACTGTCATAAAGGTGGCCATGATGGCTGGAGTGGTGGACTCAGGCGATTGCCATATTTGGCGGGCCTTGATGGCTGGGAGTGATGGTCATTAAGTCGGGCCATTAAGTCGAGCCATGATGTAGCGATCGGTTTTTGGTAATAGCTATTTTATATGAATAATATTGGATTTTTTCCCTCTTTGTGTGTTTTCCGTTAGAAATCCTTACGATTAACTTCACAACGTTTTAATCTTGGAGTTAGAGTGATCCTAGAGGCTATATGAATCTTTCCGAAGCTTCGCGCTTCGTTTCGGCACTTTTGATGCATCTTAGTCGGTTCATGAAGGAGACCCAACCGACTAGATTACAATCTAGTCGGTCGGCAACACTTCACAGACCGACTAATTCTTGTTAGTAAATTTCAGCTTAGTTACTATTTACGTTTAGTCGGTCTAAGCTCATTCTTCGACCGACTAGTTCCCAAACTAGTCGGTCAGGACTTGTACTCAGACCGACTAATTCTGAGTCCTACTGTACTGTCGAAGTTACTGTTTTTGGTTAGTCGGTCAAAGAACAATTACCGACCGACTAGTTCTTAAACTAGTCGGTTAGGATTCCTTCTCTGACCGACTAACTCTCAGTACTTAATATCTATCTAATTTCACTCTTAGTCGGTCTATGAACGATCAACGACCGACTAGATCCTAAACTAGTCGGTCGACGGGCCTTCACAGACCGACTAAATCTGCCTACCCTGTACCAACCATGTTCACTGTTTGATTTTAGTCGGTATCAGTTGGACGACCGACCGACTAGATCCTAAACTAGTCGGTCGACCACCCTTCTCTGACCGACTAAACTGCCCAGTAAACCTAGGTTAAGTCGCAGCCGCCGTTTCATTTTCTATTTAATCCCTTCGATTCTTTCATTCTTTCTTCATTCTTTCTGAGCCAATTTCTTCCCCAAATCATCCCCAACATTCCTCAAGCCATTTCCTTCCTCCTCGAAGCTTCCCTCTCGCCGTTTCTTGCGCCGGCCACCTTCCCTAGGCCGCCGGATCTCGATTTCAGCCGTAGCTTCCCGGGATCGTTCTTCCGTCACCGAAGCCAGATCTGTTTTGGCGTCATTCGCTCACTACTCTTACGGTTAGGGATGTGCGTTTATTTTTCATATATTTGCGCACGTTTTCTCCCGTGTTTTTCCATTATTTACCGCCGTCTTGTATTCGTTTTCTCGTGTTTTCTCGTTTTCTTTCACTTTTCCGTGTTTTTGTTATTTTACAGGAATTTCTAGCATTTGGGACATAAAACGACAATATCATGAGTCCCCGGAGCAACGGGAGGGGTCACACGTGATCCAGGGGGTCAAACGACCAAGATTGCCACTTTTCAGCCCCCACCCGATCGGTTGGACATAGCCAAATGATCGGGTGATGCACGCATGTCCGACCCGGACTGAAGCTGGAGCGAGGAGCAAAGTCAACCGACCGGTTTGCCGACCGGTTCATCCCAACAGAGTTCTCGGGAAAATGGAGCTGAATTCCAACCGATCGGGTGACCTTCACCCGATCGGTTCATCTGTAGCCGATTCCTCCGAAGTACGACCCGATCACGCCACCCGCTCTCCTCTGCACCCGGTTGATGCTCCCGAAGGCGACGGCCGAAGCAACAAGCCGCTCACCCGATCGGTTGACATTTCAACCGATCGGGTGGCCTTTTCATCCCCTTTCGCGCACCGCTGCTCATTCATTGAAGATCTTCTATCATTCCAGAAGGATTTTGGGTGATCTCTTATTTTTCTAGCATCGGCATCGTCGTTAGCTTTCCAACGATAGGTCGCATGCCCAAATCCGATTTTTCTAGATTTTTCTGGAATTTTCTGAGCGCAGCTATGTGCTGAAATTAGAAGCAGTCTGGAATTTCATTTCACCCGACCGGGTGAGATCAATTTCTGCCGTTTTGAGTCTCTGTTTCTGTCCACCTGATCGGTTGAACTTCCACCCGATCGGGTGGGCCTGTTTTGACAGTTTTGGACCCGAACCGGTTGGGTTTTGAGGGGGCTTATAAAAGGGAAGTTGGAGCACGACTTTGGCGAGTCCTTCCTCAGTTTTTCTAGGGCTTTTTGCCCCTTTCTCTTGTGAGTTTAGATTAGGTTAGATTAGGTTTCCTATTGTAATAAGTCTTGTAAAGGATTGAAGAATCAATGGCAAGATAAGTATTTCTTTTCCCATTTCATTGTTTTGTGTTATTTTTGTTTTGCTCAATGATGAATGTTTGTTTGGATTTATTGATTGCTATCATGTTCTTCATCATTGAGTAGTGTTCGATGAACCCTAATACGGGTTAGGGTAGGATTGATGCTTGGAAATTTACATTTGGCTTGGTTGCATGGCATGTGTTCGATGAAATGTGTCAATGGGGATTTCTAGCAATCTGGGTCCAATTCGTACGGCAACACACTAGTTGTGTTGGGGGTTGGGGTCCGGTGCTTGTCCAGTCAAGATCCGCTTCGATGTATTGCTAGAAATCACATTTGACCTATTTGGCCATTAGGGTTACGCGGGGGTGTTTCATTGTCATTGGCGGGAGAAAGACCGCCTCTGACCGTCGGGCCAAGGGGGGATAAACTTGGCGGTTGACTCCCTAGTCATAGCTCACGCCCCTAGCGTTGACATCGAGTCCTCGCGCGTGGGAATGGCTTGGACAAAATGTTGGGAGTTATCATTGTGGCCTTAATGCTCCCGGTTACGGAAGGTGTTAATGGACATAGGAATGCCCACCGTCCGGAACCGGGTAGGCCTAGCGTACTTGGCACCGACCGGAATATCGGGCCATGGACGCTATGTACCACCTTTTGGGGTAATGTCTCACCCTGGGTCAAGTCAAATGCCAAGTGTCATGAGTGCTCTAGCCCGTGTTAGCGGGGATTCATTTCGTGTCTTTTCATTTCTTTCTCTTATTTCTACACTTCCACCCATATCATCCGCGTAGCTAGCACACAACCTAGGCAAGGCTAGTAGCCACTCAAGCCATCCACCTCCCTGAGTTCGATAAACCCGTACCCTACACTAACCGTTCACTTGCGGTAAAACGACACCGCGCCCAAACCGTAAACGGGACGCCGGTCAAGTTTTATATAATCTCGTCTCCTCTCATTAGCGAGGGGAGCGTATCTAGGATTTGCTTTTGCATCATAATAACCCATCATGTCGTGCCCTTCTATCATTTCACCCCCATCCTCTTCCGAGGAGAATGAGCACTGTCTCTCCTGCATTCTGATTTCTTTCTTTTCCGATTTTCCCCCTAGCATATCTCTACATCCCCATTGGTCATATCATTTTGCTAGCATTGTCATGTTCAGCTTGGGGGAAATCGACTTTTGTGTGCATGTTTTCGTGTGTCGTTGTCGTGTGTTTGTGTCTTTGAGTCCTTCGTTGCGTTTTATATCTTTTATTTTGTATGTTTCTTTCTCTTTATTTTCCAGTTTCGTTCGTGTGTGTTTTTCGTGTTTTTCATTTTTTGTGTCCGTGCACTCCCCCTATTTTCATTGCCCTCCCGTATTCACTACTTTTGCATTGACGACAATGCAAGTTACAGCTTGGGGGAGTCACACTTCGTGCGACATTTGTCTCTTTTTCTTCGTTATTTGAGTCGTTTTTCTCCGTGTTTTTCTTTTTCTTTTTCTTTTCTTCTTTTTATCTCTTTCTCCTAGAGATGAACCCTATGATGAATATTGCCACGAAGATCACACGCACACCTAGCACGGCTTCGATAATCACATTCACTAGCCTTAGGAAGTCGAGTCCTCTTGCATTTCATGCATCGTGGGTCCACTTAGCTTTTATGTGAGTCGTGTGTCATGTCTAGAGTTGGGTGTGCTTCTACTTTGTGATTGTGTTTTATATACCTGTCCAGGAATGACACCTAGATTATCATGCTTCGATTTGAATATGTGGTATTTGTTTCTCATGTCTGCTTCTGCATGCTATATATATATATCGTATACTTCATTTCGCATGTGTCGGGATTCCACAATTAAGGACTAGGATAACCCATTTAGCCCATGCTCTAATTAGTGAGAATAGTTTCCCTTGCCCAAGTGTTTAGATTCCGATTTCTTTTTTATTTTACTTGGTGCAAATCCCCTCGTCGTGTACCGTTCTCCCACTTGGGAGAGTACACGTGTATATATCCCAATATCCAAAAATCCAAAAAGGAGAGAAAAGAAAAACCCAGAAAAAGGAAAAAAAAAGAAGAAAAAAAATATGTATATCCAAAAATCCAAAAAAAAATACAAATGCCCAAAACCCAAAAATTTCCAATGTGAATATTTTTCCTATCTACCGAGAATAAAGGGAAGGCGAGAATTTGCACCGAGTGTTCTACTCCACATCATCTCAACCCACATCGTTTTCGAAAACACTTGGCATATGGACCTTCTAGCGATTATCTAGGCTATAGTGTGGTGATTTCCTTAACCCTAGTTATGGAGTCCTTGACGCATGATATGTTTCGATTCTCGCTCTATTCTCATGCATGCTTGAGCTATATATTCACCGCTTATTTCGAATCGAATCGATATTTGGGTCATTTCTTGGATTTGTGTATATCGAGCTTTATTGCACAATGTAGATAGTGACACCGTCTGCTAACACACGACCACACTCACTCGCGCTTCACTGCGTAGGCCCACAGCATTTTTCTGGACTCGTATTCCTTAGTTTAGTGATGTGATTTGGTGTTTGCTTGCTTGGTGTGTCGTTTTTGATTTTGTTGGCCCTGACGGGCGATCTAGGATATAGAGTTTTCTTTTTCTCTCTTTCTCTCTATTTTCTCTCTCCGAGCTCCTACTCTCACTCGTCTTCCTCGAGGACGAGGAAGAGTTCAGCTTGGGGGATTTTGACGTGCGTTTATTTTTCATATATTTGCGCACGTTTTCTCCCGTGTTTTTCCATTATTTACCGCCGTCTTGTATTCGTTTTCTCGTGTTTTCTCGTTTTCTTTCACTTTTCCGTGTTTTTGTTATTTTGCAGGAATTTCTAGCATTTGGGACATAAAACGACGATATCATGAGTCCCCGGAGGAACGGGAGGGGTCACGCATGATCCAGGGGGTTAAACGACCAAGATTACCACTTTTCAGCCCCCACCCGATCAGTTGGACACAGCCAACCGATCGGGTGATGCACGCGTGTCTGACCCGGACTGAAGCTGGAGCGAGGAGCAAAGTCAACCGACCGGTTCGCCGACCGGTTCATCCCAACAGAGTTCTCGGGAAAATGGAGCTAAATTCCAACCGATCGGGTGACCTTCACCCGATCGGTTCATCTGTAGCCGATTCCTCCGAAGGACGACCCGATCACGCCACCCGCTCTCCTCTGCGCCCGGTTGATGCTCCCGAAGGTGACGGCCGAAGCAACAAGCCGCTCACCCGATCGGTTGACATTTCAACCGATCGGGTGGCCTTTTCGTCCCCTTTCACGCACCGCTGCTCATTCATTGAAGATCTACTATCATTCTAGAAGGATTTTGGGTGATCTCTTATTTTTCTAGCATCGGCATCGTCGTTAGCTTTCCAACGATAGGTCGCATGCCCAAATCCGATTTTTCTAGATTTTTCTGGAATTTTCTGAGCGCAGCTATGTACTGAAATTGGAAGCAGTCTGGAATTTCATTTCACCCGATCAGGTGAGTTTCCACCCGACCGGGTGAGATCAATTTCTGCCGTTTTAAGTCTCTGTTTCTGTCCACCCGATCGGTTGAACTTCCACCCGATCGGGTGGGCCTGTTTTGACAGTTTTGGACCCGAACCGGTTGGGTTTTGAGGGGGCTTATAAAAGGGAAGTTGGAGCACGACTTTGGGGAGTTCTTCCTCAGTTTTTCTAGGGCCTTTTACCCCTTTCTCTTGTGAGTTTAGATTAGGTTAGATTAGGTTTCCTATTGTAATAAGTCTTGTAAAGGATTGAAGAATCAATGGCAAGATAAGTATTTCTTTTCCCATTTCATTGTTTTGTGTTATTTTTGTTTTGCTCAATGATGAATGTTTGTTTGGATTTATTGATTGCTATCATGTTCTTCATCATTGAGTAGTGTTCGATGAACCCTAATACGGGTTAGGGTAGGATTGATGCTTGGAAATTTACATTTGGCTTGGTTGCATGGTATGTGTTCGATGAAATGTGTCAATGGGGATTTCTAGCAATCTGGGTCCAATTCGTACGGCAACACACTAGTTATGTTGGGGGTTGGGGTCCGGTGCTTGTCCAGTCAAGATCCGCTTCGATGTATTGCTAGAAATCACATTTGACCTATTTGGCCATTAGGGTTACGCGGGGGTGTTTCATTGTCATTGGCGGGAGAAAGACCGCCTCTGACCATCGGGCCAAGGGGGAATAAACTTGGCGGTTGACTCCCTAGCCATAGCTCACGCCCCTAGCGTTGACATCGAGTCCTCGCGCATGGGAACGGCTTGGACAAAATGTTGGGAGTTATCATTGTGGCCTTAATGCTCCCGGTTGCGGAAGGTGTTAATGGACATGGGAATGCCTACCGTCCGGAACCGGGTAGGCCTAGCGTACTTGGCACCGACCGGAATATCGGGCCATGGACGCTAGGTACCACCTTTTGGGGCAATGTCTCACCCTGGGTCAAGTCAAATGCCAAGTGGCATGAGTGCTCTAGCCCGTGTTAGCGGGGATTCATTTCGTGTCTTTTTCATTTCTTTCTCTTATTTCTACACTTCCACCCATATCATCCGCGTATCTAGCACACAACCTAGGCGAGGCTAGTAGCCATTCAAGCCATCCACCTCCCTGAGTTCGATAAACCCGCACCCTACATTAACCATGCACTTGCGGTAAAACGACACCGCGCCCAAACCGTAAACGGGGCGCCGGTCAGTTAGTGAATCTATCCCTTAATCTCCTTTAACCCACACCGTAATTAGAAAACCTAATTAAAAACGATTCATTAGACGATATAGGATCCTATTATGAAATCTGATTTGGTGATCGTTCTAATGTTGTTTTACCATAACAGCGATCCCTTCCTGTAGAATAGAGGTTGTGAGACGTTTTCCGTCGATCGTCATCGTCGGTAACAGGCAAGTGTGTCACGCCCCGCTTCCCTAAAATGGAGGCGAGACGTGAAAAGGTCCGCATGAGAGTGGAGCTGTGAAGTCCCAAACCCGATAAGCGTCAATAAAACATAAGCAGGTCCCTGTAACCACAAACGGAACAACAATAATAACACAAGGAGAGACAGAAACAAAATCTTAAATCTCAGAATTTGTCCAGCATTAAAATTAAGTTCAACATCCAGAAAAGCCACCAAGCTAAAAGAAAGAGTCTAAAGGCCCAGAACAAGGCCAACAAGGACAAACATAACAAGGTATAGGTGCTACGCACCGACAACTAAACAGCAGTCTAAAACAAAAGGGGAAAGCTCAACGAAGACACTAGAACTGGTCCCCAGTGTCCTCGTACTCCTCGCCAAACACAGGCTCGGGCTCGGCGTCCGTAAACACCTCGTCCTCAACAACGAACTCAGGCTCAGGATCTAACATGTGTCACCCAAAAGAGTAAAGGGGCACATGTCAGCAAGTCTAAAAGACTTGGGCAAGGAAACTAAAAAGGAAGGCAAACTAGCAACCTAGCAGTTATAGTATGCATGACATGGCAGTTATGGTATGAGTGCACAAGTAAGACATGGTGAAACAATAAGTACAAGAGACAATTTATCAGGGCATGTCAAGAGTAGCCAAGCTACTAACAATCTCAATCTTTTCACTAGTCACGTTTCACGTTGTTTGTAGATGTTTACGCCTTACAGCTGAACGGTTTGACATTCACACTGATTGGCCGCTTAACACTACCCCAGAACCCAGAGTTTACGCCTTACAACTGCAGTTGCTGATCGGGCAGACTCCCAGTTGAATGGCCGCTTAACTCTTACCCCCAAAACCCACGTGTAAACGAGCCAGGGTCCCCGTACACGAGCTCAGTAAATAAGCCAGGGTTGCCCCGCACAAGAGCTCGTTTCCTGGATCACAAACCAGGAGCGTATTTCATTTGGCATAGGGGTGCACCTAGCCTCAATCATTTCACAAGGTGCAGCAGAGCTACACAATCACGGGAACACTTAAAGAATTTCAATGACATGATAATTAATTTGCGTACCGTTAATGGAAATTAAACATGACATGGTAGTTGTGCAACATGATAAATGTCGCATCTAGCTTCGTTGTCAAGCTAGTCCTTGAAATTGCGCCCAGGCGAGTATCATTTCGTCGCCTAGTCTCTTTTACGCCTACAACAAGCAAATGGCCTAAGACATGGCCCAAAACCAATAGTAGCAAGTTTCACTTGCCTAGCACCGAGGATGACGATCAACGAGGCCGTCACACAAATGCTAACTACGGAGATGAGATCGCTACCATGGTAAAACAATATTAGAACAACATCCAACCTAGTTTTATTAGGGTTTCACAAAAACACAAATGGGCTATGAGGATATTAAGAGATCGAGTTATTACCGTATCGGAGCGGAAGAATGATGCCGAGCAAGCACGGCAACGGAAGAAACGATCCGGGGAACCTAGGGTTCAGATCTGTAATGGATGGGGAAAATCTGGAGAAATGAGATTTTGGGGATTTTGGGGGTTTTCCGGCGATCTAGAGGTGGTGGCCGGCCAAAATGGAGAGGGGGAGAGGCTCTTAATGAAGGAGGATGGTTAGGGTTAAATGGATGATGATTTGGGGAAGAAGGAGGCTCAGGAGAAAGGAAAGAAGAAAAGAAAAACGTTTGGGGGGTTTAAATAGGAAGTGCTGGCGGCTGCCCAGAAATTAGGGTTTCGACACTGATTAGTCGGTCAAAGAGCAACCACTGACCGACTAGTTTGGGAACTAGTCGGTCGGTTGACCAACGCAGACCGACTAAGTCCAAACAGAAACTCATGTACAAAAATAGGATTTAGATTTAGTCGGTCAAAGAACAACTACTGACCGACTAGTTTCTCATCTAGTCGGTCGACGAACGTTCTTAGACCGACTAAGAATGAATAGTACTTGGTCTAAAAAGGATCATAGAGCTAGTCGGTTAAAGAACGATTGCTGACCGACTAGTTTGCAACCTAGTCGGTCGACAAATGTTCTTAGACCGACTAACGATAAACAGTAACTCCTGAGTAATTTACAAAGCCCACTAGTCGATCCATGAAGGTTTGCCGACCGACTAAATCGTCATCTAGTCGGTCGGTTCCCCTTCTTATACCGGCTAACGTGCACAAAAAGTTCCGAAATGGAGCACGAAGCTCCGGGATCGATTCCTAAGACTCCTAGGCTTGATCTAACAATAAGATATGACCGATATGAAGCCCGTCACGAATGACTTACTCCAAAATCGACGATTCTAAGGAAGAAGCTAGAAAATCACGACGAAACGATCGAAAATGAAAGCTACGGAGACGAAAACCACACATGAGTAGAAAATCCACCAAAAAATATATATATAATATAAATAACCCAGATACATGAAAACCAGTCGTTACATCCTCCCCAACTTAAGAAAATTCCGTCCTTGGAATTTCCCAACACTCACGTGTCCGGAAACAAAAGTGGGAAACGCTCTCGCATCTCATCCTCATTCTCCCAAGTAGACTCTCCAGGCGAGCCGTGTCGCCACATTACCCTCACAAGATTGACAACCTTGTTCCGAAGTGACTTCTGACGCCTGTCCAGAATCTGCACTGGCTACTGGTCATACGTCATATCAGGGCGAACGGTAATCTCCGAGAAATCCACAGCATGAGATGGATCGCTAATGTATCGACGAAGCTGCGACACATGGAAAACATTGTGAACTCCTTCCAAAGATGGCGGCAAGGCTAAGCGGTAGGCTACCTCGCCAACTCTCTCCAGAATGTCAAACGGTCCAATGTATCGCGGGCTCAACTTGAAACTTACCACCCTTTTGTTTAGGTCATGTCCTAGGCCGTTCTGCACCGTAGCGTAAAAGATACTAGGTAATGAAATGATAGCTGTCTAGACGCCCCCTTTGATCTAGCTTGACAACGAAGCTAGATCCGCCCTTTATCATGTTGCATTCATACTACCATGCCATGTTTAATTTCAATTAACGGTACGCGAAATATCTGTTCATGTCATTGCATACTTTGAATGTTATTGTAAATGCGTAGCACACGCTACTTTAAAAATGTAAGCTGCAGTGAGTAGGATTTTGACTCCTACACAGTGATCAGGCTAGGTGCACCCCTATGCCAAAATACACTTCCTGGCTCGTGATCCAGAAGTGAGCATAGTGTGTTGCTAATCCCAACGCTCGATACACGTAGAGGGGTAGGGTTAAATAGTCGCTTGAGCGTAGAAGTGAGCCCGTACAGCCACTTCAGCCAAAAGACGAAAACTCTGAGCACAAAGTGATAATAGTGATAAGTGAATCGTGATTAGTGTTTGCGTAGCTTTTGCTACATCGTGCGTGCTTGCCTCTTCTTTTAAACTGTTGCATCATACTTAAGTGTCATGTCATTGCATAATATCATAACTGCTAGGTTGTTAGTTTACTTTCAGTTTCCTTGCTCAAGTCTATTTTTAGACTCGTTGATATGTGCCCCTCTCTCTTTTGGGTGTCACATATTAGACCCTGAGCCAGAGTTTGTTGCTGAGGACGAGGTGTTAGCAGACGCCGAGCCTGAGCCTACGTTCGACGAGGACTTCGTGGACACTGGTGACCAGTCTTAGAGGCTGTTCAGAGTCGCTTGTTAGTTTGTTGTTAGTTGTCGGTGCATAGCACCATTGCTTTTACCTTTGTACTTTTGTTTGTTGGCTATGTTTGGGCCTTAGACTCTTTCTTTCAGCCTGGTGGCTTTTCTGGATGTTGAAACTTATTTTTATGGAAAATTCTGAGATTTGAGAATTATATTATTTTCTGTCTCTTCCTTATTATTATTTTTGTTCTGATCACGATTACAGGGACCTGCATATGATTTAGTGACGCTTATCAGGCGTGTAGCTTCACAGCTCCACGTTTGAGCGGACCTTCTCACGCCTCGCCTCCATTTTAGGAAAGCGGGGCGTGACAGGTTTTGTTGGTGGCCCATGCAGGCCCCTCTCTGTAACTGCGAATTATCGGAACAACGATAATAATATTAAATGTCCATTAAATAAAGGTCGACATCCGAGTCATTAAGCTATTTGAGTCTAATTTTGTTTCGTTTTCTGTGTCATTAGATGGCTGGGAGACGGAATACCCGTGATGGTGGTGGTGTGCCCCCTCGCGACCAGGAGCCGGACCGAGAGCCCACCACTGGAGAGATGATGAGGATGATGCATCAGATGATGCAGGTGCAGCAGGGGATGCAGCAAAATGCCCGAAATGTTCCACCTGCTCGAGCAGCACAGCCTGTTCAGAATGTCCCTCGCTTCGAGCCTGGAGCGAAGCAGTTTCGGGAGCTGGATCCTGCTTACTTCGATGGGACCGAGGGACCTCTGGCTGTGGATGAATGGACCAGGAACATGGAGGACAACTTGAAGATGTCCAAGGTCGACCATACTGGATGGGTTGACTTGGCGAAGAGGCAGCTTAAGGATAACGTTCGGAACTGGTGGGATGCCGAGGAGAAGTTGCTTGTGAAGCCGATATCTTGGGATACTTTCAAGTCCAGATTTGATGAGGAATATTTTCCGAAGGCTGCCAGGAGGGAGATGACGCATCGCTTCATTGACCTGAAGCAGGGGAGCTTGACGGTGGACCAGTACCACCAGGAGTTCACCCGGCTGTGTCGTTTCGCATCGAAGATGGTGCAGGATGCTGATGAGAGAGCCCAGAGGTTTCTGCAGGGGCTTTCGTTGGACCTTCAGAGCTACGTGACTTCTTCTGATGCGGAGTCTTATTAAAAGGTTTTGATTGCGGCGAAGAGGCAGGAGCGGATCGTGAACCAGAAGAGAGGACTGATTTCTGGAGCTGGGAAGAGGCCTGTGGAGCAGGCCAGGGCAGTGATGAGACCAAGGTTCAAGTCCAACTAGCCAGCTCAGTTCAAGAGGCCAGGTGGGCCTGTCCTGAAGATGTGCAACCATTGCGGCAAGCCGGGTCATGTGAAGGACCAGTGCAGGAGGCTTTTGGGTCAGTGCAGGAGGCTTTTGGGTCAGTGCTTGGTCTGCGACGATGCTTCGCATACTCTGAAGGATTGCCCGAGCATCAAACAGCCATGGAAGGGACCTGTTGCAGCTCAGCCATTGCAGCGGAGGGCGCCTGTACCTGCTGGACGTGGAGCGCCTCTCGTTTCGCAGAGGCAGGCTTTTCAGCAGGCTGTTCAGCCGAGGCGGCAGGCGTTTCTGATGACTGCGGTGGAGACCGAGGCAGTGGATGAGGTTATCGCAGGTAACCCTCAATCTAGTCATTTCTTTCCCTAGTTAGTTTTAGTTATTAGATTATGTTTGGTTGCTTGCATTTGATCGTTTGCTAGAATAGGATCTGATTGTTAGATTGCTTGTTAGGTGTGATTCTGGTTTGCACATTTCCTGCACGAGTCCTCTTTGACTCTGGTGCATCGATGTGCATTATTTCTCGGAGCTTCGTGGAGAAGCATTCCTTGTCGACTTCCCCTCTTCCCAAGAGTTGGAATATCGTCACAGGAAATGGCGTGATCTCAGTGCATCGTGGTTGCAATTCTTGCCCGTTGGTGGTCTGTGGACATGAGCTTTACGCTGATTTCATTATACACGACATCATCAACTATGATGCGGTCCTTGGGATGGATTGGCTTACGAGCTTCTTTGCTACGATCGACTGTCGGAGGAAGAATGCAGTGTTCGAGATCTCTGGACATCCGGTGTTTGAGTTCAGCCGTGGCAGTAGTTCGCTTGGTCCGGTCAGGTTTCGGGCCAAGCCGGTGGAGTTTGTGGCTATGCAGATGGAGCAGTGTCGGCCTGCGGTAGTGCGTGACTTCGACGACGTCTTCCCCGAGGAGATGTCTGGATTGCCACCTGATCGAGCCCTCGAGTTTTCGATCGATCTCATTCTGGGAGCGCAGCCTATTTCGAAAGCGCCGTATTGCATGGCACCCGCAGAATTGGAGGAATTGAGGAAGCAGCTGGATGAACTTCTTCCGAAGGGTTACATTAATCCTAGTGTGTCTCCGTGGGGAGCGTCGGTCTTGTTGGTGAAGAAGAAGGACGGTTCGCGTCGCATGTGTGTGGACTACCAGGAGTTGAATACGGTGACCGTCAAGAATCGCTATCCATTGCCTCGCATCGATGATATTTTTGATCAGCTGGGGGGATCGAGGGTATTCTCTAAGCTAGATCTGAGGAGTGGTTATCACCAGCTGAAGGTGAGAAAGGAGGATGTTCCGAAGACAGCTTTCAGGATGAAATATGGACACTACGAGTTCGTGGTTATGCCTTTTGGTGTAACCAACGCACCCGCAGTTTTCATGAATCTGATGAATCTGATCTTCTATGACTTTTTAGATAAGTTTGTTGTTATCTTCATTGACGACATTCTGATCTATTCTAAGTCGGAGGAGGAGCATGCGTCGCACTTGAGGACTGTATTGGAGATCTTGAGGAGGCATAGGTTGTATGCTAAATATTCCAAGTGCGAGTTTTGACTGGATAGAGTCGCTTTCCTCGGGCATGTGGTGACTGGAGATGGTATTTCGGTGGATCTAGAGAAGATTAAGGATATCAGGGAGTGGCCTGTTCCGCAGTCTGCGTCTGAGATCCGGAGTTTCCTTGGACTTGCTGGTTATTACCGGCGATTCATCAAGGATTTCTCCCGTATTGCTGAGCCGATGACTAGATTAACGCGGAAGGATGTATCTTTTGTTTGGTCTGATGACTGTGAGGAAGCGTTTGGTGTTCTGAAGGAGAGGTTGACGTCTGCCCTTGTTCTTGTTGTGCCCGACTGGAGTGGAGGATTTGAGATCCTTTACGATGCTTCTGGCAAGGGTCTCGGTTGTGTATTGCATCAGCATGGGCACATGGTTGCGTATGCTTCTCGTCAGCTTAAGGCTCATGAGAAGAACTACCCGACGCACGATTTGAAGTTGGCTGTTGTCGTGTTTGCACTGAAGATTTGGATGCACTTCCTGTTGAGTGAGAAGGTGAAGATCTTCACCGATCACAAAAGCTTGAAGTACATTTTTACTCAGAAGTAGCTCAATATGCGACAGCGTCGGTGGTTGGAGCTCATGGCGGACTATGAGATCGATTTGCAGTATCACCCTGGCAAAGTGAATGTGGTTCCAGATGTGTTGAGTAGGCTCCCAGCGGTGATGATGCTGACTTCGCAGTGGAGATTGCAGCATGATTTTTGCGAGTCTGGTATTGAGATTGTTCTGCCTGGAGAGACCTCTTCGTTGATGTGTATGCAGATACAGTCGACGATTGTGGATAGAATCAAGGCTGGGCAGGCTGGAGACCCGAAGTTGGTGAAGATTCGAGAGTTGGTGGAAGCCGGTCTGTGGACTGACTTCGTGATTCATGAGGATGGCTCGCTGAGATTTGGATCCAGGTTGTGTGTGCCAGCGGGAGACATCAGAGAGGAGTTATTGGTTGAGGCACACAGTTCGCCGTATTCTGTGCATCCTGGTGGGACCAAGATGTACAAGGATCTTCGCCTGAATTTTTGGTGGCATGGTATGAAGAGGAGCGTGGCTCGGAGTGTAGCCAAGTGTCTGGTTTGCCAGTAGGTAAAGGCGGAGCATCAGCGTACGGCAGGGTTGCTACAACCGCTTCCGATTCCAGAGTGGAAATGGCAACACATCACTATGGACTTTGTGACTGGACTGCCTCGGAGTTCGAAGCAGAATGACGCGATTTAGGTGATCGTAGATCGATTGACCAAATCCGTGCACTTTATTCCATTCCGAGTAGGACAGTCCACTGAGGCGCTAGCGAGGAGATACATGGAGGTAAATTCTTGACTCTCCGTTTCCATTTCCTTTTCCTAGTTTAAATAGTGATGTAATGTGAATCGTGCAGGAGATCGTACGACTTCACGGAGTCTCCGTGAGTATCGTGTCGGACAGAGACACGAGGTTCACGTCTCAGTTCTGGCAGAGTCTGCAGAAGAGTTTGGGTACGAGTCTGAGTTTCAGCACGGCGTACCATCCGCAGACAGATGGCCAGTCCGAGAGGACGATTCAGATCTTAGAGGACATGCTGAGGGCATGCATGTAGGATTTCAAGGGTTCGTGGGAGGACCATCTACATCTGGTGGAGTTCTCTTACAACAACAGCTTCCAGGCGAGTATTGGCATGGCGCCTTTCGCCGCGCTGTATGGGAAGAAATGTCGATCGCCACTGAGCTGGGATGACATTGGAGATCGGGAGCTGTTAGGACCTGAGATGATCGTGGAGGCTGTGGATGTTGTCAGGAACATACGAGAGAGGCTGAGGATTGCTCAGGACCATTTTAAGCATTGGGCTGATGCTAAGCGGTGTCCGTTGGAGTTTCAGCCAGGTGACCATGTGTTTCTGAAGATTTCCCCAAATCGAGGAGTGATTCGCTTTGGGAAACGGGGGAAGTTGAGCCCGAGATACATTGGACCATTTGACATTCTGGAGAGAGTTGGCGAGGTAGCCTACCGCTTAGCCTTGCCGCCATCTTTGGAAGGAGTTCACGATGTCTTCCATGTGTCACAGCTTCGTCGGTACATCAGCGATCCATCTCACGCTGTGGATTTCTCGGAGATCACTGTTCGCCCTGATCTGACGTATGACCAGCAGCCAGTGCAGATCTTGGACAGGCGTCAGAAGTCACTTCGGAACAAGACAGTCGATCTTGTTAGGGTGATGTGGCGACACGGCTCGCCAGGGGAGTCTACTTGGGAGAGAGAAGACGAGATGCGTGAGCGCTACCCACTTTTGTTCCCTGACACGTGAGTGTTAGGAAATTCCAAGGGCGGAATTTTTCTTAAGGTGGGGAGGATGTAGCGATCGGTTTTTGGTAATAGCTATTTTATATGAATAATATTGGATGTTTTCCCTCTTTGTGTGTTTTCCGTTAGAAATCCTTACGATTAACTTCATAACGTTTTAATCTTGGAGTTAGAGTGATCCTAGAGGCTATAAGAATCTTCCCGAAGCTTCACGCTTCGTTTCGGCACTTTTGGTGCATCTTAGTCGGTTCATGAAGGAGAGCCAACCGACTAGATTACAATCTAGTCGGTCGGCAACACTTCACAGACCGACTAATTCTTGTCAGTAAATTTCAGCTTAGTTACTGTTTACGTTTAGTCGGTCTAAGCTCATTCTTCGACCGACTAGTTCCCAAACTAGTCGGTCAGGACGTGTACTCAGACCGACTAATTCTGAGTCCTACTGTACTGTCGAAGTTACTGTTTTTGGTTAGTCGGTCAAAGAACAATTACCGACCGACTAGTTCTTAAACTAGTCGGTTAGGATTCCTTCTCTGACCGACTAACTCTCAGTACTTAATATCTATCTAATTTCACTCTTAGTCGGTCTATGAACGATCAACGACCGACTAGATCCTAAACTAGTCGGTCGACGGGCCTTCGCAGACCGACTAAATCTGCCTACCCTGTACCAACCATGTTCACTGTTTGATTTTAGTCGGTATCAGTTGGACGACCGACCGACTAGATCCTAAACTAGTCGGTCGACCACCCTTCTCTGACCGACTAAACTGCCCAGTAAACCTAGGTTAAGTCGCAGCCGCCGTTTCATTTTCTATTTAATCCCTTCGATTCTGTCATTCTTTCTTCATTCTTTCTGAGCCAATTTCTTCCCCAAATCATCCCCAACATTCCTCAAGCCATTTCCTTCCTCCTCGAAGCTTCCCTCTCGCCGTTTCTTGCGCCGGCCACCTTCCCTAGGCCGCCGGATCTCGATTTCAGCCGTAGCTTCCCGGGATCGTTCTTCCGTCACCGAAGCCAGATCTGTTTTGGCGTCATTCGCTGGCTACTCTTACGGTTAGTGAATCTATCCCTTAATCTCCTTTAACCCACACCGTAATTAGAAAACCTAATTAAAAATGATTCATTAGACGATATAGGATCCTATTATGAAATCTGATTTGGTGATCGTTCTAATGTTGTTTTGCCGTAACAGCGATCCCATCCCGTAGAATAGAGGTTGTGAGACGTTTTCCGTCGATCGTCATCGTCGGTAACAGGCAAGTGAAACTTGCCACCATTTTGTTTAGGCCATGTCCTAGGCCGTTCTGCACCGTAGCGTAAAAGAGACTAGGCAGTGAAATGATAGCTGTCTAGACGCCCCCTTTGATCTAGCTTGACAACGAAGCTAGATCCGCCCTTTATCATATTGCATTCATACTACCATGCCATGTTTAATTTCAATTAACGGTACGCGAAATATCTGTTCATGTCATTGCATACTTTGAATGTTATTGTAAATGCGTAGCACACGCTACTTTAAAAATGTAAGCTGCGGCGAGTAGGATTTTGACTCCTACACAGTGATCAGGCTAGGTGCACCCCTATGCCAAAATACACTTCCTGGCTCATGATCCAGAAGCGAGCATAGTGTGTTGCTAATCCCAACGCTCGATACACGTGGATGGGTAGGGTTAAACGGTCGCTTGAGCGTAGAAGTGAGCCCGTACAGCCACTTCAGCCAAAAGACAGAAACTCTGAGCACAAAGTGATAATAGTGATAAGTGAATCATGATTAGTGTTTGCGTAGCTTTTGCTACATCGTGCGTGCTTGCCTCTTCTTTTAAACTGTTGCATCATACTTAAGTGTCATGTCATTGCATAATATCATAACTGCTAGTTTGTTAGTTTACTTTCAGTTTCCTTGCTCAAGTCTATTTTTAGACTTGCTGACATGTGCCCCTCTCTCTTTTGGGTGTCACATGTTAGACCCTGAGCCAGAGTTTGTTGCTGAGGACGAGGTGTTAGCAGGCGCCGAGCATGAGCCTGCGTTCGATGAGGACTTCGTGGACACTGGCGACCAGTCTTAGAGGCTGTTCAGAGTCACTTGTTAGTTTGCTGTTAGTTGTCGGTGCATAGCACCATTTTTTTTACCTTTTTACTTTTGTTTGTTGGCCGTGTTTGGGCCTTAGACTCTTTCTTTCAGCCTGGTGGCTTTTCTGGATGTTGAAAGTTATTTTTGTGGACAATTCTAAGATTTGAAAATTATATTATTTTCTGTCTCTTCCTTATTATTATTTTTGTTCTGATCGCGATTACAGGGACCTGCATATGATTTAGTGACGCTTATCAGGCGTGCAGCTTCACAGCTCCACGTTTGAGCGGACCTTCTCATGTCTCGCCTCCATTTTAGGGAAGCGGGGCGTGACACATGATGGCTAGAGAGTGATGGCCATTTAAGCTGGGCCATTAAGTTGAGCCATGATTGCTAGAGAGTGATGGCCATTTAAGTCGGGCCATTAAGTCGAGCCATGATGGCTAGAGAGTGATGGCCATTTAAGTCGGGCCATTAAGTCGAGCCATGATGGCTAGAGAGTGATGGCCATTTAAGTTGGGCCATATTATCCTCCACTATTGAAGTGAGCAGTCTTTTGGGCCTTCGCCTTTGGGCGGAGAAGTGCGGCCCGCCCGTGAGATCCTTGGGCCGGGGCCCCAAGGCCGTAGCAAGCCGGTTGACCGGTCGTAGTTGACTTGGCTCTTCCGGGCCCGGTCAAAATAGTCCTATCAATTTTCTTAGCAACTTAATTGATGTTACATGATTAAATTCATCATGATTCAATTTCTATATGCTTTATAATTGAATGATCAACATATGGTTTGAACTCTGATACAACCTCATGTTATAATATGAAACTGATATAAAACTATGCTTTATATTTACATGTCTCTAATAAGAATTGATGCATGGGGAGTTAAAAAGATTTATTTGTTAACACCATGCATTGATGTAGGGGGAGTAAGTACTTTTTGTTAAAATTTCATATTATTTCTATATTTTATATCATTTGTTTGTCATCATCAAAAAGGTAGAGAATATAAGTTATTGAGACATCCAAAATATAGTTTTGATGATGATTAAGCAAATGATGGTACTAATGATTATTACTGAGTGTCTAGGAATAAAAGATCACATCAGATATTTAGTTCAAAGTCATGAAAAAGGGAATTCAACACATCCATGAAGAGTGCTCAAAAGACTTGACGATGACCAAATTACGAGCATGTGATTAAGATAAAGAGTGAATGAAGCTCATTTAAGGCAAGTGAAGATAAATAATCAAAGGCAGGGAAATGAAGGACTCAAGCTACATCAAGAAGCCAACGAGATGATAATATTGATGTAATATTAGTCCATGTCTTTAGAATGTTTGTATTGCCTTGAGATTGAAGCTCCACACACATAGGTCACTTAGAAAATATTTTGAACTTTATTTGTAAAAAATATTTTAAAGTGTATTAGATAGAGTTGGCACCTCTTTATGATACAAATTCATGTATCTGTATAGGAGCCGACTCCTAGAAGTGAATGAGTCGACTACCCAGAATGGGTGCTCTATGTCCAATTTTAGGAGTTAACTACTGTAGTCCAAGGAGTCGACTACCTAGCAGGAGTCAAATACCTAGCATATATGGTCGACTACTATGGCTTGAACGGTAGGATTTAACCAGCTCTATGATTTACAGGATTGTGTCGAATTTGCTCATTGGAGGGGCAGTTTAAGGAATCCGTCTTTTACAGTATTCACCTTATATATGCTGGGATGGCTGAGGGACTAGGCAAGAAATTCTTGAGCAACTTTTAAAATTTTCAAAAGCAATTTTCTTCCCTCTAAGGATTTAAAAAGATTTTCTCTTTAGGCCAAAAGGTTTGATTATTTTACTGAAGCTTTTACGCAAAGTTTTCTTGGCCTTCTTTGGATGCAATCTTACTAGAGCTTAATCTCTATATTCTTGAGATTGGATAAAGAGTCTCTTTTTGATCTCCAATTGCTTTATACTTTATTTCATTGACATAAAAAGATTGGTTTTTCCATAGCCATTCACAATATACTCAAAGAGCTTCAATCTTCATTGGTTATAGGAAGGTTGTAAACTTCAAGGAGAAAAAGGTTTGGTAAACCCACACAATGGTGTGGTGGTAAGTTGTTTACTTTTGTTGTAATTTGATGGAATACATTATTTATGGAGGTCCTCACTTTATGAGGTTTGTTGTATTGGTCTCCTAGTAAGAGGGGGTGAAAATTCCTTGTGAATGAAACAAGGTGTTTGTAGGAGCCCTCATTGGTTGTGAGGCAAGGTTGCTATTGGGTTTGAGAGTTATATAGTGAATGTTGGAGTAGACCTAGTGTTGGCCGAACCAAGGTAAATTGCTCATGTTTGTGTATCCTTGTTGTCTCTTTTAGGTATTGGCTTTTTAGACCAATATAGTTTTGATGATGATCACAACATTATGTTGTTGCTAATGACTCTCAATGCTTTAGTCTCATATTTAACATTTGAAGAATAGCATTTTGGAGATTAAAAGCTTGGTGCAAGGATGGAAATCAAGTGGAGCATTAACGTAGCTTGGAGCTTGATGAAAGGAAGCTCATCAAGAGGTGCCAAAGCTTGGAAGATGATGGGGAGAATCAAGGCTACTCAAGCTTAAGTTCTTAGACTCTATGATAAGCAAATTGTAATCCATGTAATAATTTATTACTTGCTTTTCTATTTTTGAGTCTATGACTTTGTAATGCCTTGATTAGATGGTTTATCATTTATGCATATGCATTTATCATCCTAGTGAACCTTAGGATCATTATAGAAACCAATCCAATAGGTTCCCCAGGTCAATAACTCAATTGGAGTTATTGGACTTCCAACAGGCGCCTGTCGAAGGCATGACAGGCAACTGGTGTTCACCAGGCACCTGGCCATCCTTCAATATACGGTTGTTCTACACAGGCTCAAGTCAATATTTCTTGACTACATACTTGAGTTTTGGTATAGGCGAATGAAGTACATAAGAAGGTGACTGTCAACCAACAGGCGATTGATTATTGTTCAACAATCGCCTAGTGTGCCAATGTGCGTAACTTGTCATTTTGAGCTCCAATCCATCTTATGTGACAGACGACTGATATAGTCTTGTCAGGAACCTGTCAACCATCAGGTGCCTAGACATTGTTTATCAGTTGCCTGAATGCACAAGTGCGTAAGTTGTCTTTTCTCAGCTCAAATCCATCATATGTGGCACTCGCCTGTTGAAGCCATTACAGGCGCCTGCACAGTGGGACAGGCATCTGTGTAGTCTTCTATAGTCGCCTGTCTTGGCTCAAATTATAGCCGTTGGAAAAATCTAGCTGTTATACCAGTCGCCTGTCCCTTTGCCCACAGGTGCCTGTCCATGACATTTTCAGCCAAAAACTAGTTGTTGCATATTTCTTTGTTTAGTCTTTTTGCTTGGTTTTATTGGGTTTTCTTGGCTTCCTATATATATGAGATGGCTTAGTTCTATTAGAACTCTTAATCAACATTGAATATCTTTGAGAAACAATAAGCCACTTCTATTTCTTTTATTTCCCTCTTTTGAGCCTTAATCCTCTTCATGTATTGAAGCTAGCTCATAGGAAAATCCTCCAAGTGCAATCAAAGCTCATCTCAATACTTGGAGATCCTCTTCCATACCTTGAATTCATTATTGAGTAAGTTCATATCATGAAGGCAAAGGTAAGAGTATTTATTTCATCTTTGTGATAGAAGCCCTAACTCTCTTTGTGAGAGTTAGTCTCTCCCTTTATGGGAGTTTTCGTCCTTGTATATGACTTACCCTTGTGTAAGGTTTGGTGTGTCAATTGTGTAGGGCAAAATCCCTTGTGTAGGGTATCCCTTGTGTATGGATTGTATTCACTACCTTGTGTAGGATCATAGTGAATATTTTGTGTGGCTTGATGTACCCAAGTTAGAAAACCAGGGTAAAATCGTTTGTGTTTGTGTTTGCTTAACTGTGTAGATTAATCTCCTCTTGCACTTATAATTCCGTATTTGCAAGTTTATTTTTTAATTACGCAATTATTGCCATTACACAATTCACCCCCCTAGTATGTGTGTGTCGTTTAGTATGGCAAGGTAGACGGTCCTTACAATTGGTATCAGAGTGAGGTTGAAGCATTCAAACAACTATGGCATTCAACACTTCATCAACGTTTCCAGAAGAAGGTCTATTAACCGTTCAACCTCTGATCTTCAACGGAACGAATTATCCAAGTTGGAAGATCAAGATGACGATCTACTTAGAGGGTCAAGAACTATGGGACGTCACGGAGTCTTCGTTTGCAAAATCTACTACACCTTTGGCTACAAGGACAAAGGTAGAAAAGGATTTGATTAAATCCAATGCGAGGGTAATGAACGCAATACATTATGCCATCATCCACATTGAGTTCAACTGCATCTCCGTGTACAAATCGGCCCATGAGATTTGGCATACCTTGGAGATTACTCATGAAGGGACTTCAAAGGTAAAGAAATCTAAACGAAGCGTGTTTAGATCTAAATATGAATTGTTTAAGATGCAGAAAGCAGAGAGCATCTCGAACCTGTTCACAAGGTTCACGGATATCGTGAATACTTTGGAAGGACTTGGGAAGGTGATTTCTCAATAGGATCAAGTGGAGAAGATCCTTGACTCTCTTACACCTCAATGGGAGTCAAAGGCCAATGGTATTGTGGAGTCAAATGTCATGTCCAAATACACATTTAAGGAGTGCATTGGGAATCTCATGGCGTATGAAGTAAAGCATCAACATATGAAAGAGATTCAACCATCCAAGCCCGAGAAGCTGCAAAAGCAGAAGGGGATTACATTTCATGCTGCGAAGGAGCCAATCAAATGGGAAAAGAAATTCCATCGAGAAGCTTCAAGTGAAGAATATGGAGAGGATGTGGCTAGTGATGATGGTATCATGGAGCTTGCCAAGCAATTCAATGCATTCTTAAAAAGAAAGCAAGGTAAGTCTTCGTCAAAGTTTGTCTCTAAATCTAACAAGACTCCTATCTATTTCAATTGCAGTGGTAAAGGTCATCTCTCTACTGATTTCCTTTCAAACTCGTCTTACAAAGGGGACGGGAAGAATTTGTGAAAAGGCAACTCCAAGTACAAGAACAAGAAGAAGGGTCTTATTAACACGTTTGATGACTCAAGTGAGGACTCATCAAATGAAGATGATGATGATGACAACAAGCAAGCCCACATGTTCTTCACGTCATTCCATGATCTCTCTTCAAGCTCAAGTGATGAAGAGGTGGCGGCTTGGATCAACTCTAATGAAGAAGTGTGCTTCATGGTAAATGGGGGAGATTCATCATCTAACTCTAGTGAGGAGGAATGCAAAAATGAGGATGATGAAGACGAAAAGGAGCCAAAGCTATCATATGAGGAGCTTGAACATCGCAATGAAGTGCTCTCTAAACGGGTAAGTAAATTCATTAAAGCTTACTCTAAATTAAAAGCAAAATTTATTGATGCTAAGAGTAGGTTGGATGAATTAGATTCTACTAGTGCAAATAATAATGCTTTGCATATTTGTGACACTAGTAAGAGAGATACACTTCTCTCTCAAGTAAAGAAATTGAGCATTTCAAATGAAAAATTGGTAGCTCAAAATCTTAGCTTAGAGTCTCACATTCAACAACTAACGTTGAAATGCGAAGAGAAATCCCAAAAGCTCATAAGCTTTATGCATTCTAGGCATTCACTCCACGATTTGTTGGAAAAACAACATCCGCCAAATCATAGATGAGGTTTGGGTTATATTCCAAATGTGGTAACCAACCACACCTCTATTTCTTAAAATGGTGCAAAATCAAG
The DNA here is from genome assembly GCA_030789695.1 of Scilla litardierei. Taxonomy (NCBI): domain Eukaryota; kingdom Viridiplantae; phylum Streptophyta; class Magnoliopsida; order Asparagales; family Asparagaceae; genus Scilla; species Scilla litardierei. The sequence goes on along the minus strand of CM061138.1, from coordinate 136,571,158 downwards.
ACATATTTCTAAAGCACCTAAGATGAATCACCATGCTTTCTTGTATAACAATAACACTTACAAGAAGCATGTAAACCACAAGGTGATGAGGGAGAATGAAAATTCTTCATTTTTTGCTAAGAAGCAAGCCCCTCATTTTATGCATGCCAAGAAACATTTTCCTACACATATACATGCCACATCCACCCCTCTTGGAAAGGCAAAACCATTGCCTAGGAAATCCTTAACGGATTTCCACTAAGGTTAGTGTGCAAGAGAGCAATAGATATAATAACTCTTTAGTTAGGGATGTGATCACCTCATGTGATTATTTTAGGAATTCAAACTCTTCTGGGGTTTGGTTCCCTAATGTATTGGTCTCTCACATATGTGCATATTGCATAGGTATTATGCTTATTTGTATCTATCTTACCATACCCATTGATTATGTGTGATTTTTCCTATCTTTGAAAATATTTTGAAACTATCTTTCATGAAAATGGGACCTTGGGGATTTTGTTGTTATACATGCATTTGTTATTCCATATGTATGACAATGGGAGAGTTAGTATGTTAAGTATGTTTAAAATTATTTTAAAAATATTATAACTCTCATTTTGGGTTATGTTTGAGATCATTATTTACAATTAGTTATTGTAGTCTTAAACTCAACCCATTGATGTTGCCAACATTTTATATGCTATATTTACTCTTGGCAATGTCATTTGTATCAATGATCCTTGATTTTTCTATATCAATGCATTGATACAATTTTGGCACATGGCTCCAATTAATTGGTGTTGGTCATAGGAGTCAACATTTTGACCCTTTCTATGATCTAGGGAGAGCATGGGATAGTGATTGATACCCACTTAAGATTTCATATTAGGTATCATACATCTCTTATTCTCTTGGTTTTTGTCACATTTTTAAAGGGAATCAATGACAAGAGTTATTTCTCATATGTTGTGTCCACCTTTTTGACAATGACAAGGGGAGAGAGATATGGATTATGTAAGTCATATATGGCGAGAGAGTTGTGAGAGATATGGTTTATGTAATGCCTATTATATGTCACAATTGATTTGAAGAGTTATTGGTTTATTTATTTTCAATAGGTGCATATAAGTAGGGGAAGCTCATTAGCATTGTGATTTATTTATTTATCTTTTACATAATGTGTGTCATCATCAAAAAAGGTGAGAATGTTAGGTATTGGATTTTTAGACCAATATAGTTTTTATGATGATCACAACATTATGTTGTTGCTGATGACTCTCAATGTTTTAATCTCATGTTTAACATTTGAAAGAATAGCATTTTGGAGACTAAAAGCTTGGTGCAAGGATGGACATCAAGTGTTGCATTGACATAGCTTGGAGCTTGATGAAAGGAAGCTCATCAAGAGGTGCCAAATCTTGGAAAATGATGGGTAGAATCAAGGCTACTCAAGCTTGAGGTCTTGACTCTAGGATAAGCAAATTATAATCCATGTAATATTTTATTACTTGCTTTTCTCTTTTTAAGTCTAGGACTTTGTAATGCCTTCATTAGATGGTCTATCATTCATGCATATGCATGTACCATCTTAGTGAACATTAGGATCATTATAGAAACCAATCCAATAGGTTCCCCAGGCCAATAACTCAATTGGAGTTATTGGACTTCTAACAGGTGCTTGTTGAAGGCATGACAGGCGACTGGTGTTCACCAGGCACTTGGCCATCCTTCAACAGACGGCTGTTCTGCACACACTCAAGTCAATATTTCTTGACTCCATACTTGAGTTTTGGTATAGATGACTAAAGTACATAAGACATGCGCATGTCGACCAACAGGTGCCTGAACATTGTTCAACAGTCGCCTAGTGTGCCAATGTGTGTAACTTGTCATTTTGAGCTCCAATCCATATTGTGTGATAGACGAATGATACAGGCTTGTCAGGCACCTGTCAACCATCAAGTGTCTAGACATTATTCATCAGTCGCCTGAATGCACTAGTGCATAAGTTGTCTTTTCTCAACTCAAATCCATCATATGTGGCACTCGCCTGTTGAAGCCATTACAGGCGCCTGCACAGTGGTACAGGCACCTGTGTAGTCTTCTACAGTCGCCTGTCCTGGCTCAGATTATAGCCATTAGGTAAAACTAGCCATTACACCAGTCGCATGTCCCTTTACCTACAGGTGCAGGTCCATGACATTTTCAGCCAAAAACTAGTTGTTGCAGATTTATTTGTTTGGCCTTTTTACTTGGTTTTATTGGATTTTCTTGCTTCCTATATAAAGGAGATGGCTTAGTTCTATTAGAACTCTTGATCAACATTGAATATCTTTGGGAAACAATAAGCCACTTCTATTTCTTTCATTTCCCTCTTTTGAGCCTTAATCCTCTTCATGCATTGAAGCTAGCTCATAGGGAAATCCTCCAAGTGCAATCAAAGCTCGTCTCAATACTTGGAGATCATCTTCCATACCTTGCATTCATTATTGAGTAAGTTCATATCATGAAGGTAAAGGTAAGAGTATTTATTTCATCTTTGTGATTGAAACCCTAACTCTCTTTGTGAGAGTTAGTCTCTCCCTTTATGGGAATTTTCGTCCTTGTATAGGACTTACCCTTGTGTAAGGTTTGGTGTGTCAATTGTGTAGGGCAAAATCCCTTGTGTAGGGTATCCCTTGAGTAGGGATTGTATTCAATACCTTGTGTAGGATCATATTTAATATTTTGTGTGGCTGGATGTACCCAAGTTGGAAAACCAGGGTAAAATCATTTGTGTTTGTGTTTGCTTAATTGTGTAGATTAATCTCATCTTGCACTTATAATTCCGCATTTGTAAGTTTATTTTTTAATTACACAATTTTTGACATTACACTATTCCCCCCTCACCCTTTAGTGTGTGTGTTATATAGTATTGCAAGGTAGATGGTCCTTACATCTCTTTCCCTCACTCTCTTTACTTGTACAGTTGCTTTCATTTCCACTGTGCATTAGTACTTTATTGCAAGTAAATTGAGTTGTTAACGAAGTACTTAGTGGAGAAACTTCCATATGTGACTTAAGCTTGCTAGAAGGATTACTTTTGCATTACACATTATTTTTGATCCACACTATTAACCCCCCCCAATAGTGTGCTTGCTATCAACAATATCCGCAACAATGGGATAGACCAATTTTTTTAGAATCAATGTCTAGTTGAATTGTTCTCAATGCAAAACTTTTGCCCATGTTACCCAAGATTAGTATACTTATTGTACACACATTTAGAAAGAATAAATTTTGAAATCACAACCTATGTTAAAACTGTTCATCTTTGGTTGTCACTTGGGATAATTAGTGACATATCTGGCATACCATGCTAAGGAGTAACCCTCCAAGAAATTGCAATGAATGATGAAAACATTCGTGCAAAAATGTTCATTAGGGGTATGCCATATAGGTCTGGCATGACAACAAAAGCTTTAATACCTAAGGCTAGGATTATAGCTAGAATCATATCCTACAATGTGATCCAAAAGACTGACAGTATCACTTATTTATCTGAGAGCATAGCTAAATGCATGTATGCACTCTTGGACAAGATAAAAGTGAACAAGGCTAAATAATCTTTGATAATTTAGCCCAGTTAACTGCATCATCACTGCATCATTGTCATTTCCTCACTAGAATCTGCATGTGTTGAGTGTATTTTATATGCATTTTTTCACCCCTTCACCCCCGCATTTTCCACCTTTATTTTGTGTCATCCTTACTCTTTTAGTTGTTTTTATTACTTTTATCCACTTTTATGCTTTGGGGGTCTCTTTTGTATTTCTGGTGATTTGAGCTCAAAACGATGCAACTTGATGAAGAAGATACCAAAGGAGTAATGATGTTGCAGAGGAAGAAGGATGGAGGAAGATTGGAAGCTAAAAGAGGAGAAAGACAGGACAACGCTGTCGTGTTAGTACACGTACGGCCATGTCAGTGTATCAGTAAGAGGAGGAGGAGAAGTAGCTTCAGCACGGCCATGCGGCTTTTCAGCCAGGCCTGCAGCTTTTTCGCACGACTGTGCTAAAAAAACAGAACGACCACTGCGACAATCTACAGACACAGTCGTGCCACATGGCCATGCACCTGGAGCTGCCTAGAGTAGCTTGGAGCCTTGGATTTCAATCGACGTGGTTGTGCCACTTTTCGGCACGGTCGTCCATGTGACGGGGGCTCAGCTTTACCCTAGCTTTTTAGGGGTGGCACGGCCGTGCCGGTTTTCAACACAGACATGGACCCATTAATCTAAATATAGTAAAGCTGTAACGAACTCTTCATTCTTTGTTCGGGATTTTCTGTTATGGATGGATTTTGGAGCTATTTTCTGGCCCCTTTTTAGTCTCTTTTGTTGAAGCTTTGTAAGGATCTTTAATCTTTATTATGGAATGCTCTTGTCTTTATTTTTCTCTATTGATTGTGATTGACATTGTCATGGTTGTTGATTTTAATCCATTCTCTAATTAATCTCCATTGCATGCTTTAAGGATGATTTTGATTGTTAATCTAATAACGTGTGAGAGTAGTCCCCTATTCTAGGACTATGTAGAGCCCTATTGTAGGATTTGTGCTTGATGGATTGCCCCAAATATTGATCCAAATATGCTATAGTCTAAGAATGGGTTTGGATGTGATTTTACATCAACGCATCTCATTAGTGGACTACATAACCTTAATCACCGACGAACCATTGGGGTTTTGGTTTGATGCCTCTAATGGAGGGTCAACTACCTAATAGTAGTCACCGACAAACCATCGTGCATAATCATTAGAACCACCCAATAGCTACTGACGAACCATCGAAGCTCCGATATGGATCCAACCCATTCTCTGAGTCCTCTCTCATGGTTATATGTTGAGAGGACGAGGATTGTGACTCAACCCTCATCAATGACTATAACCCATTGGATCGAGAAGCTAGATCCACCCGATACATAATCTACAATAGCGGTGATACGCTTGCCCTAGCATTCTTCCATATTTGACATTCACTTAGTTCTATCATCATCTCACTTTGGGACATCAATCACGTAGTTATACAAAACCCGGCAGTGATCCTTGATTAAGCCATTACCTCCCTGAGTTCGACACCCGCTTGCTACAACACCGTACGCTTGCGGTATATATATTTAAAACATCACGACAATTTTTATGGCGACATTGCCAGGAGGTAATCGACTTGACTTTGCATTTTGTGTAGGATTTAATAGACTGTTTTATTTTCTTTTTCTTATATTTGCTTCTTTTTCAACCTAACTTGTGTTGCTGTTGATTTCGTTTCAGTTTTGTCTTCCTTCATGCGCAGGAGGAGTCATAGTGCAAGAAATCACACACCCTTCGATCCTAAGATTAAGGCCACTTTAAGGAGCTTGAATGTAGACCGATGATGTAAATTAGAGTGAGAAAGAATGTCCAGAGAAGCAGATGCTCCCAAGTCCCTCATGGAATTTGTTATGCCGATGAACCACCTGACTTCAATCATAATATGTCCTGCCATCCAAGCAGCAAACTTTGAGTTGAAGACTAGGTTGATAAAGTTTATTCAGCAGGAACAATACAGTGGCCACCATTCCAATAGCCCCAATGAGCATTTGAATAATTTTCTGGAGAAATGTTACAATATCAAGCTTAACAATGTCATCGAGAATACGATAAGATTGAGCTATTCCCATTCTCATTGAGGGATAAGGACAAAGAGTGGTTGAAGAGCAACGATCCCAATTCGTTTGATACCTGGGATGCATTGATCAAAGCCTTCCTCAACAAATTCTTCCCATCCAAAAAGACAGTCAAGTTATGCAACAAAATTACATCTTTTAGTCGGCATGACCAAGAGAGCTTATATGAAGCATGGGAATGATACAATGATCTTAAGAGGAAGTGCCCTCACCATGATGTACCCGAATAGATCTTGATACAACCCTTCTATAATGGCTTGAAGCATGATGTTAAGAACTCCATTGACATCGTAGTAGGCGGAGCAATTATAACAAAGACCCCTGAAGCAGCTAAGGCTTTATTGGAGGAGATGGCCTCCAATAACTACCACTAGGGGCAACAAGAAGGAAGCTACAAAGAAGGGCGGCAAGTTAGATGTCGACATGGTCATGCTATTGGCAAGCAAGTTCAATTCCCTTCACCAACAAATAGCCCAAATTCGAAATGAGACTAAGGTATCCAAATTCGAAATGAGACTAAGGCATCTGTGTCACCTTCTGTTGCAATAGCTATAGGATCCTGCCAAAACAGAGTTAGGATCGATAAATGAAGTTGAGACTTACGCTTGCGTATGCAGCACGGTAGTCTACGAACTTCGCCTTCGGATTCGCCACGACGGATCGAGTCTTCTCACGAACGGAGTAAGGCTACTAAATCCACAATCTAAATCTCTACTTTTAGATTAAGAACTTGGATAAAGGGAGAGGAAGTATTTCGGCAGAGCTTCGCTAGAATGAAGATACATGCATGAATGCCATGCAAAGTGTAAGGAAATGGCTAACCCTTGGGTCTTATTTATAGCCCCCAAGGTAGTTATTTTAGGATAAATTGTTCCTTTGGAACAATTTAACTAAGGTGTACCATCGTACATGGCATATTATAAGCTTAAGTTGTACCATATGCATGGTACAATATAAGCTTAAGATATTACCCCTTTATTAGCCATATGTCGCATGCACTTATGCATATATAATGCGACTTTCCCATCAATCTAGAGATCCTCTCCGCAAGGGAACATATTCCCTTTGCGTACGACTTCGTGTACGCGACGTTCGAGGTCCGTATTCCCTCGTACATCCCCTACAAGGGTGTACTAACGTCTTCCATATCCAACATCTCCCACTCACACTTGAGGGGATTGTAAGAGAACGTCTTTCTCGTAGTTCTTTCATCTATCATACCGAGAAATAGACCGTGCGACCGTCATGCGCGTAGAGTCTGTTGTTGTGCACTTGTTAGAGATACACAACGACCTCGAAGGTGCAAAGTTGAGTAGTTCAACGCATGCTTTACCCTAGATTATTTCTTCACATTTCTTATACTTTATATTCAACAATTGAATCCCATCTGGATTACAATTGGCTGGCCAGCTTTGAATCATTAAAGTCCAAATGCGAATATGAAATCAATCTTTCTCTTCTTGCGAACCTTCTGATCTTGACTAGACTCACTTTTCTAACGTGCCCCGCCGAGCCGAATTATCATAGCCCATAAGTAACACGCTAAGATAGCGATCATCTCGTCAAATCTAAAGGAACCAATTGGAGTCCTTGAGGGTAAGAGTTAAGGCCCATATGGCCTTTGAGTCTCACATAATAGCAATCACTATTGATACTAACTCAGTGGTCGAAATGCATACGTGGTATGAACACGTATTACAACATCACTCCTTTCCCAGGGAGAGTATGTCTTAATGATGTTGTACAGATGAAAGATCAGACACCACAGTGCCTATCTTTTGAGTCCCTTTACTACCCATGAAATATTCCGGACTCTCATCCTGCATAAGACAGATAGGATTTAAAAAAATCCTATGAGATCCTTTTTAAATATCCTTGTGATACAGATCTCAGATCTTTTGTAAGAATCCATATGATGCAGATGTTTCATTCGACTATCTTGTTTAAGTCATGACTCTAAATCATTCGTCTAATGATTTTGACTTTAAACTAGTCTCATCTCTATCTTATCCATCTGATAAGATAAGGCGGTTGCTCATGTGAGAGAGCCAACCTTAATCTGTCCGACATACACACAATTCAGCTGAGATTTCAAAAAATGTACACAAACATTTCTTAAGAAATTCATATGCAATGTTGGAAAAAGAACTTATTCTTTTATTAATTTTGATCATTTACAGACATGGGAATTTACATTGGTACAACTCAGCTCTTACGCAATCCTTGAGATGATAAGTGTTTGTAAAACACATTTCTGGGGTTCGCCTTCGTAAGCGGATCCGCTATCATCTCATGCGTAGATATGTACCTTATGTCTACCTTCTTGGTTTTATCATAGTCTTTTGCAAATTCGTATCGGATATCAATGTGTTTGATCTTACAAGACACATTATCCTCTTAACCGCTTTCCAGTGTACTTGCCCTGGATTGGATTGGTAACAGCTTACCATTTCCAACGGCAAAACAGATGTCCGGTCTCGTACACACCATAGCGTACATAAGACTATCAACTGCACTGGAATATGGAACTTTTTCCATATTTTCCTTTTGGTTCTTTGGACACGATACCAGATATAAATTATCGCATATGCTTATATGAATATCAATGGACTTGCAGTCCTGCATATTAAATCGTTCTGGAACCTTCTTTATATAAGTCTCCTGTGAAAGAGAAAGAAGTTTCTTCGAACGATTCCTTGAAATCTTAACTCCAAGGATATATGCGGCTTCTCCCATGTCTTTCATCTCAAAAACTGATGAAAGCCAAGCCTTGATATCCATCACAAAGCCCTTGTCATTTCCGGCTATTAAAATGTCATCTACATATAGAGACATGATAATATACTTGCTTTTAATCCTCTTGATATATACTCAGTTATCTTCATCAAGCATGGTAAAACCATTTGATAACTTTATGAAATCGTATATACCATTGCCTCGAGGATTGTTTAAGATCATATATGGACTTATGAAGTTTACAAACCTTATGTTCGTTTCCTTCTTTTACAAACCCTGTTTGTTGTTCCATATAGATCTCCTCGTCCAATTCTCCATTGAGAAAGGCAGTCTTTACATCCATTTGATGTAATTCAAGGTCTAAGCAAGCTACCATTGCCAGAATCAGTCGAATCGAGGTAAAACGCACAACAGGTGAGAAGGTCTCTTCGTAGTCTATCCCTTCCTGTTGCGTAAAACCTTTCGCGACAAGGCGAGTTTTATATCTATTTATAGAGCCATCAGCCTTATGCTTGATCTTGAGAACCCATTTGTTCCCAATTGCTCTATGTCCTCTGGGTAAGTTAACTAAGTCCCAGACTTGGTTAACTTTCATGGATTTCAATTCCTCCTTCATCGCTTCCATCCATTTGTCTTTTGCAGGGCATGATGCGGCCTGGTTGAAAGTAGTAGGCTCGTCATCATCTTGTAGTAAAGTCATAAAGGTTTGCGGAAATTCATCCTCAAATCTTAGAGGAGCCAACCTTGTACGACTACTACGTCGTATTTGAGATTCTTCAAGTCCTTGTTGACTTGAATTTAGATCAATTCTAATATCACTCCCACTTGGAATGTCGTTAGAATTGCTCCCACTTGGATCATTATTCACGTATGGAATAGGATAATCGTCATTCGTATAATCCATTGGTGAAGGTTGAAACGTATTTTCATTTTCACCAAGAATTCTCCCACTCGAATGAGGTAATCCTTCTTGATCATAAATCTCAAATAGAGATAAGTCCTGACTTATCTCGCCCTGTCTTGGAAACTCGTTTTCCAAGAAAGTGACATCCCTCGACTCAAACTCAATTAGCCCACCATTATCTTCCTGACTAACAAAAACATAACCTTTGGAGTTTTCTGCGTATCGTATAAAGATACATTTCCTTCCCCTTGGCCCAAGTTTGCCATACTTATGGGAGAAAATATGTGCGTAGTATGCACAACCCCAAGGTTCCAAAATGTTTAAGTCAGGAGACCTTTGGTTCCACAACTCATAAGGAGTGGAGCTAACTGATTTCGAGGGTACACGGTTTAAAATGAAAGTGGCCGTCAATAATGCATCACCCCAAAAGGTGATTGGCAAGTTATCTTGCGCCATCATTGAACGGACCATTTCCATTAAAGTCCTATTTCTCCTTTCTGCAACACCGTTTTGTTGAGGAGTATAAGGCATAGTTACCTGATGTACTATGCCTTTTTCATCACAAAGTTCCTTAAAACTTATTGATTGATATTCACCGCCCCTATCGGTTCGCAAGACCTTAATCTTGCGATCTAATTGATTCTCCACTAAACTCATATAGTTTTTAAAGCAAGCCAAAGCTTCACTTTTGTGGGATATCAAATAGATATGTCCGAATCGGGTGAAATCATCAATAAAAGTGATGAAATAGGACTTTCCGCGTCTTGTCTTGACATTCATCGGACCACATATGTCCGAATGGATAAGCTGTAATGGAACCTCGGCCCTTGTGCCGGTTCCAAACGGCTTGCGACAAGATTTCCCCACAAGGCAATGTTCGCAGGTCGACATTTCAACCTTTGAAACATTGGATAGAATGCCACGTTTGGCAAGTCTATCCATACGCGTTAGTCCAATATGACCAAGCCTTGTGTCCCAACAAATTATATTAGACTCATTAGTCAAAGAATTTGTCATAAGGAAATTTTCATTACATGAGGAACCATACATTGTACTTATTACAATAAATCCTTTGAAATACAAACCCAGTACCAATAAAGGAATTATTACAAAATAGGTCCATATTAAAATCATGAAGGAACCAACTATAACCAAGACCCATTAAATTGACCACAGTTTTAATATTCCTTTGAATATATGGAATGAAGAGAACATCATGAAGTAGGAGAGTGCGGCCGTTGTCCAAGACTAGCTTGCGAGTCCCAACGCCTTTCACTTCAACACGTGTGTTGTTTCCTACATTGATCAACTTCATTCCTTGGGGTATCCGGTGATACTCCACGAAGGACCGTCTGTCCCTTGTTATGTGGTCGGTGGTACCTGAATCAATTATCCCAAAATGGATTAGATTCCACAAGAAATAGGGAACTAGAAACACATATGTAACTAGTATTACAAGTTACCTCGTCACTTCCACTCGTACACGAACGAGCATAGTGACCGAGCTTGTTGCACTTGAAGCACTTGATCTTTTTCAAGTCTTTCTTCTTGTGCCATTTCTTGTGCCCACCCTTATGTTTGGGTTCCTTGGTAGACTCAGGTTGCTTATTACGTTCATTAGAAGACTTCGAACGATCTTTACGTTTCTTTCCCCCGTGTGAGGAACTAGCAACCATGTGCACTTTTGCACTTGGCTTGGCAGCCGCAAGCCGCTCTTCCTCTAATTCGAGGTGCTTGGAAACATCGTTGAAGGTCTTGATGCTCTCATTATGAGTGAGATGCATCTTCATCTGATCCCATCCATTTGGTAGGGAACGTATGACTGCTTGGATTTATTGCTCATCAGTGAGCACATGACCTGCGTCCTTTAACTCTGAGATAAGGTTCGCCATATGTCGCAGATGTTTCCCCATGGAATGATCTGGACATTTCATATATGAATCGAACCTTATAGTTAAGGCGCGAAGTTTGGACACCGATGTGCCACCGAACTTCTCCTCTAGCTTGGACCATATGTCCATGGCTAGGTCATGTTCTTGGAAGATGCGCATTATGTCATCAGCCATACTGCTTAATAACGTAATGCGCGCTATCTTGTTCTTCCGAGACCAAGCGTCAAAAGCTTCCTTGTCTCGTTTGTGTTGGGCCGTAGTGCCCAACTCGGGTTCAATCATTACGTTCTTTAGAGTTTCGAGCACTTCTTGCTCCTCTAAAACGTATTGTATCTTAATGGACCAAAGTTTGTAATTATCGCCGTTGAGTTTTTCACCTTTGTTTAACTCAGCGACGATATTCTTTGAAGCGGGAGACATTTTACTTTTAAAATGCTGCAAAAGACACAAAACCGAAGGTTTGATCAAAACATTGCATAAAAATTCTTAAAATATAACTCCCACTTGAAATGATAATAGAAAATCCCATTTGGATAGTTCTAAAAATTCAAATCCCACTTGGAATTATATTATATTTGATAAGTTACTTTCGAAAAATATTGAAGATGTTGTTCTAGAATCGAAAAGGTCTCTTCGATTCCAATCACCATCTAGAACAACCTTTAATATTCCCCCATCACTTATCAAACAATAGTACTCTTATAGTACTAGCAGCGGAAAAGCGTTTTTGAAAACGTATTTTGCAAAATGTATGAAAACGTATTTTTCAAAAAAAAAATGTATATTTCAACTTAGTACCCTTATGATACTAGTGAAATATTCGGCACTTCCTGACCATTTGTCGGGAATGAGCCGTAGCCGTGCCTAAGTCGGATCCCCCTTTTGGGTTTTTTCTGTAAACTATCGTCGCCGGCTCCCGTATGGATCCAGGCGTTTCCCACCGTATGAGAGAATTTTGGCACGGCACGTTCATGTTCGACCAAGGCCTTTTGCCGAATTGGTCTGCATCACTCCCGGCCAGGGCCCCTGCCTGGCCGAGGCTGGCCAAGGGCCTCTGCCCTGACCGGCCAGGGGCGGCCTGCGGCAGCCCTGGCCACTGCCAGGGCCGGCCTGGCCACTGACCTGGACTCGGCCAGAGGCCGGCCAGGCCTCTGCCTGGCCTGGCCTAGGCCAGAGGCCCCTGGCCGGGGCCAGGGCCCCTGCCCTGGCCTCGGCCAGGGCGGCCAGGCCCTGGCCTGAGGCCAGGGCCTGGCCTGAGGCCAGGGCGCTGCCCTGGCCTCTGCCAGGGCGGCCAGGCCCTGGCCGGGGCCAGGGCCTCTGCCCTGGCCTCGGCCAGGGCGGCCGGGCCCTGGCCTGAGGCCAGGGCACTGCCCTGGCCTCTGCCAGGGTGGCCAGGCCCTGGCCGGGGCCAGGGCGGCAAGGCCCTGGCCGGGGCCGGGGCGCCTGCCCTGGCCTCGGCCAGCCCCTGGCCGGGGCCAGGGCCCCTGCCCTGGCCTCGACCAGGGAGGCCAGGCCATGGCCTGGCCACGGCCAGGGCCTTCTGGTCCTGGCCGTGGCCGGCCAGGGCCGGCCAAGGCCGGCCGGCCATGGCCCGGCCATGGCATTTTTGCCTTGACCGGCCATGGCCCTTTGGCCATGGCCGGTTTCCCCTTTCATGGGTGGCCGCACACCCCCGCCGGAGGGGGTTGCCGCGGTGGTTATTGGCCGTAGCCAACCCCCTCCGCATGGGGAGGGGGGTGCATGGCCTTCATAACCCATTTGGCCATGGTGCACATGCATGACCGGCACCCCGCTTGCGTCGCGGCGGCGCGGTGTCGTTTACCGCAAGTTTCACGGTTAGTGTAGGGTGCGGGAATATCGAACTCAGGGAGCCGAGGTTGTGCTTGGGTCAGGTAGGACCTAAATCACCCCGAGGGGCGAGCTAGCACGAATCGGTGGTTGGTTGTCACGAAAGGGAATAAAAGCGTAAGAACGAAAAGAAAGTAAACCCGGGACTTTGGTTTCCAACCCGACGAGAGACTCTCGCCGATACGGCCTACGGGTATGGATAGCGATCGGGATTAGGGTCTAATGGTGAGACGTTGCCTCTGAAAGTGGTACCGGCGTCCCATGGGCCCGATATTCCGGTCGGTGCCCAGGATGATACACTGGACTTCCCGGATTCGATCAGTGGGCACTCCAGTGTCCATTAACACTGATCGATCCCGGGAGCACTAAGTCCGCAACGATATCTCCCAACGTCTCATCCTGCCGCTCCCGCGTGCTAGGATTTGGCGTCTACGCTAAAGGCGTGAGCTATGGCTAGGGAGTCAACCGCCAAGTTTATTCCCCCTTGGCCCGACGGTCAAAGGCGGTCTTTTTCCCGCCGATGACAATGAAACGCCCCGCGTAACCGTTAGATTCCTACTCCCTATCGATTTCCTAACCCTATGGACGCATCAGGAAGAGCCCCCGAAGGGGTTTCCACCAAAATCCCAGATTTGAGAACTACTCACAAAAATTCATGAAAAAGCAATCTAAATGAAATTTAACCGTTGAAATCATAATCGGACAATTGCAATGCGGAAGTAAAGGAGTAATAAAGACAACACTAAAATTTTAGAAAGATCTGAAAACTTACAAAAGAGTAACAATTACAGCCGTCACAAGGAAATAAAACAGTAGAAAAAACAGCAAAACTCCCGTTTCTGGAACCCTAGGGGTTCTATATATAGGCCGTCGCATCAACCGATCGGTTGACAAGTCAACCGATCGGTTGATCCGTTACAAATAAATATCAGAAAACGGCGAGTTTTCACCCGATCACATGAACCGATCGGGTGAGTTCTTGAGCGACCGGTTGGATCTTGGAGCGGTCGGGTGAATCAGCCGGTTCGACGTCCGTGTCTTCAGCTCATCTTTCTCAGCTACAGATGAACCGATCGGGTGAGAGTCACCCGATCGGTTGGCGCTTTGCTTCGAGAAAACAGAGAATAGCCCCCGCTGAACCGGTCTGTGAACCGGTCGGGTGACTTCGTTGTGAGCTGCGGCAGAGACCGGTTGGTGCACGCGTGCATCACCCGATCGGTTGGAGATGACCAACCGACCGGGTGAGGGGCTGAAAGATGAATACTTCGCCGTTTGACCCCCTGGATCACGCGTGACTTCTCCCGTTGCTCCGGGGACTTGGGATATCATCGTAAAAGGTCCCCTACATGGTCGAACTCCTACAATCATGGACAAACAAAGAAAAGTGAAAGAAAACGGGAAAATATACGAAAACGAATAAGAGACGGCGGAAAACACGGAGAAACACAAAAGAAAACGTGCGTGAATATATAAAATATAAGCGCACGTCAAAATCCCCCAAGCTGAACTCTTCCTCGTCCTCGAGGAAGACGAGTGAGAGTAGGAGCTCGGAAGAAAGAAATAGAGAGGAAGAAAGAAAAAGAAAACTCTAAGCCCTAGATCGCCCATCAGAGCCAACAAAATCAAAAACCACTCACCTAGCAAGCAAACGCCAAATCACACCACTAAACCTAGGAAAGCGAGTCCAAATAAGTGTCGTGGGTCCACGCAGTGAAGCGCGAGTGAGCGTGGTCGTGTGCTAGCAAATGGTGATGCTTTCTACGATGTGCTACGAGGCTCGATATACACAAATCCAAGATATGACCCAAATATCGAATCGAATTGAATTAAGCGGCGAATATAAGTTCAAGCATGCATGAGAATAGAGAGAATAGAAGCGTATCATGCATCGGGGACTCCACAACTAGGGTTAAGGAAATCACGCCACTATAGCCAAGTGTTTTCGATAACGACGGGGGTTGAGATGATGTGGAGAAGAACACTCGGTGCAAATTCTCGCCTTCCCTTTATTCTTGGCAAGTATGAAAATATTCACACGGGAATTTTTTTGGGTTTTGGGTATTTGCATATTTTTTGGCTTTTTGGCTATACAATCTTTTTCTTTTCTTTTCTTTTTGGGTTTTTCTTTTCTTTTCTCCTTTTTTTTGGATTTTTGGGATATTGGCTATACACATGTGTACTCTCCCAAGTGGGAGAACGGTACACGACGAGGGGATTTGCACCAAGTAAAACAAAAAAGAAGTCGAAATCTAAACACTCGGGCAAAGAAGACTATTCTTGCTAAATAGAGCTTAGGCTAAATGGGTTATCCTAGTCCTTAGTTGTGGAATCCCGACGCATGCGAATTGAAGTATACGATATAAATAGCATGCATATAGAAGCATACATTAGAAGCAAATACCGCATATTCAATATCGAAACATGATAATCTAGGGGTCATTCCTGAACAGGTATATAAAGTAAAATCACAAAGCAGAAGCACACCAAATGCTAGTCACGACACACGACTCACAAAAAGCTAAGTGGACCTGCGACGCGTGAAATGCAAGAGGACTCGAAATCCTAGGGTTAGTGAGTGTGATTATCGATGCAATGCTAGGTGTGTGTGACTTTGTGGCGATTCGTCATAGGATTCATTTCTAGGAGAAAGAGCTAAAGAAAGAAGGAAAAAGAAAAAAGAAAAACACAATGGAAGACGACTCAAATAACGTAGAAAAACAACACAAATGACGCACAAAGTGCGACTCCCCCAAGCTGAAACTTGCATTGCCCTCAATGCAATAAGAGTGAGTACGGGAGGGCAATGAAAATGGGGGGGGGGATACGCACAGACACGAAAAGAAATGAAAACGAGGAAAACACATAGATAAAACTGAAAAAGAAAGAAAAAACAAGATCAAAATCAAACAAAACGAAAAATAAAAAGAAAACCACACGACACGACAATAAAAAAAATGAAAAACAAGCACACACACACAAAAAGTGAGAAAAACAAACAAAACACGACAGCACACCAAAGTAGACTTCCCCCAAGCTAGACCAGAAAGTGCTAGCGAAATGATATTATCAATGAAATGCAGAGATTTGCAAGGGGGAGTCAATCGGAGTCGCTGGTACTGGAATGGTAGGGGGAGGGGGAGGAGGGAGGGGAATAGTGAATGAAAGAATCCTCAGAGGAAGAGGAGGGTGTGCCTATGGGTGAAGGAGGGGCGACAGGCTGGAGCACGGGAGGATCGATGTGCGCCGGGGGGCTGTGGTGGAAGAAGATCGTACTAGGTGGGCCGACAGTGGGGTGCCAATCGGGAGGATCCAAGTGTGGCAGATGCACTAATGGAGAATACCAAGGATCGGGGTAAAACTCCCAAGGAAGGCGAGACGGGGTATAGGGTACCCGCAAAGGGGCCAAAGGTGGCAAGATCGCGAAAGGTTCGCAGGCGGGGCTGTAGAGGTAGACAGCACGGTCTTCACCGAAGGGAGTGAGCATATTGATGTCGATCAAGTAATCACGATCAATACGGCTACGCCCAGGAAAAATAGGGAGGTCAGGAGGTACCCTCAGAACACAACTGACAATAAGAGTGATCATCCCACCACAACAGATGGAACCAGAGATGGCGCGGCTAACAGCGAAAATTTCATGGATGATCCAATGAGCGGCGTCTATAGGCATAGGGACGTGCCCAAGGATCCTGTCATCGGACATGGCGTAGAGAAAGAAGAGCTCATCCCTAGATACAGTGGACACATCCATGCGGGCGAAAACAATGTTGGCGAGGATGCAATGGGCGAGGCGGTAACACGGGTGAATAATGTAGGAGGCAGGAGCCTCGGGAGGAAAGGTGGTGTACCGGGTAAATCGTTGCCAAACACCATCAGCCCGAAATTGAGAGTATATGGCAGTTCGATCGTGGGTGGAATGTTCAGTATTAGGATCGGGGTGATGGAGATTAAGCATATTGCTCATCTCGATGAAACCCAGAGAGAAGTCATAATTGAAAGCGCGGAAGGAGAAACCTCCATCAAACAACTCGAGGGAACTGAGGAATTCGAGCGTGAGATTTCGGTGCGTGTGAGCATGGATGTGAGAGAGGGTATGGCACCCGATACAGTTGAAAATTCTCGCTACGCCGTTCGAAAGCCCTAGAGCTTCGAGTGTGGGGCGATCGGCGAAGAGTGTGGGTCTCATCGGACGATGAAGCAGTGCTCGTAAACGGTCAGACTGCTCTTCCGTAGAAGGGTTTATGCCAAGGAAAGAGGGGGAAAAGGGGCCGTGGAGCGGATTACGGCGCGAAGACGATGCAATCTCTTTCCCCTTCTTAGACTACGTGGGTAGCGAACTTAAGATGAATATAGGGCAAGTAAAACAGATACCACACCAAATTAGGATTTTACGGATAAAATTGAAGATGTGCAGAGTGGAAGAATGTTACCCATCGATGTAGCAAGATCAAGCGCCTGGGGGTCTCGAGTAGTAGGAGGGAACAACCCGGGAAGCCGCAGCCCGCTGATCCGACAAGAACAGAATTTTGAGAATTTTGGGGCTAGGGTTAGGGTTTGGGGGTTTTGATGATTGAATGTCCTCGATGGCGAGGGGGCGGAGGTGGGGAAGTATGGGAGTGAGTGGGGATGAGGGTTTAGGCACAGTATGTAGGGTTGAGAAGGTCGATTCCACAGCTGGTGGGTGTGAAATCGCGTTAAGGGGGTTTTCTGAGGTCGGGTGGCGGTCGCCGTGTGCCAAGGCTTATTTATAGGGTCGAAAACGAACCGATCGGGTGGAAACCCACCCGATCGGGTAGTCAAAATTCGAAAGTTCTAGTCGGTCAACAGGTACAGGCGAACCGGTCGGTTGAAATGTCAACCGACCGGTTGGCCGCTTACCAAGTTTTTCCCGAGAATTGAGAGCTGCCCACCCGGTCGCGTCAACCGATCGTGCATGAACTCAACCGATCGGTTGATATACCCCAAAAATTTCCGAGAGTTCTCCCCAGCTCACCCGGTCTGCCACCCGGTCTCTTCATTACTCAACCGATCGGGTCATATGGGGACAGATCTCGGCATGTATCTGATACGTCCCAACCGATCGGGTGAGTTGTCACCCGATTGGTTGGGGCCTGTTTCCTGCAAAAACCAAGAAATTTGCTTAAGTCCCCGAACGGATGTTCTCGCGGCTGATTTTATTTATAAAAATAGATAAAATAAAGTAAAAATTAACGCTAAAAAGTGGGAAAAAGTTTAGAACATGGGTTGCCTCCCATGAAGCGCACTTGTTTAACGTCGTTGGCTCGACGCCCGCAGCGGTGATCAATTTGGATCCGGAGGGTTAGAGGAAGAGATGTCGCTCGTGGGGGGTCCGACCGGAGAGAATTCTGGTTCTCCTACTGCATAGTGTTTTAGACGCTGCCCGTTTACTTTAAACGACTCATCCCTTCCCATTATCTCGATAGCCCCATGCGTGAAAACCTTGGTGACGCGGAACGGTCCCGACCATCTTGACTTGAGTTTCCCAGGAAAGAGCTTCAGCCGTGAGTTGAACAGGAGAACTAAGTCTCCTTCTCTGAATTCCCTCCTTAAGATTCGCTTATCGTGCCACCGCTTTAGTTTCTCCTTGTAGATCTTGGCGTTCTCATAGGCATTGAGCCGGATTTCGTCGAGTTCGTTGAGTTGTAGCTGCCGGTGCACTCCTACCTTCTTGGCGTCGAAATTCAGATTCTTAACCGCCCAATATGCCTTATGTTCCAATTCCACAGGAAGATGGCAAGCTTTCCCATAGACGAGCCGGTAGGGAGTTGTGCCGATAGGAGTTTTAAATGCCGTCCTGTAGGCCCAAAGCGCGTCAGGGAGCTTTGATGACCAGTCCTTCCTGGAATTGGCCACTGTCTTTTCTAGTATGCTTTTAATCTCCCGGTTAGAGACTTCCGCCTGACCGCTGGTCTGGGGGTGGTAGGCACGCCCCACCCGGTGTTGTACCCCGTATTTTTTTAAGAGGGCCTCAAATTTCTTTTCTATAAAGTGGCTTCCTCCGTCACTGATCATGACACGAGGCACACCGAACCGCGGGAAGATGTTGCTTTTAAAGAACTTGGCCACCACTCTGGAGTCATTGGTTGGACTGGCCACCGCTTCAACCCATTTCGACACGTAGTCTACGGCCACCAGGATGTACTGGTTCCCCGAGGAAGAAGGGAACGGTCCCATGAAGTCCACTCCCCATACATCGAAGATTTCTATCTCTAGGATGTAGTGTTGAGGCATCTCATTTCTTTTGGAGATATTCCCAGCTCTTTGGCATCTATCGCAGGCTTGGACATAAACATGTGTGTCCTTGAAGAGCGTAGGCCAGTAAAACCCGCTTTGGAGGATTTTTGCGGTGGTCTTGTAGGTGCTCGCGTGCCCTCCACATTGCTGCCCGTGGCAGTGGGAAATGATGGAAGTCGCCTCAGTTTCAGGGATGCATCTTCGTATCACCCCATCATTGCAGGTTTTGTATAGGTGGGGGTCATCCCAATAGAATTTGCGGACCTCATGGAAAAATTTCTTCTTCTGCTGAAATCTCACATTGTGGGGAACGATGGCACAAGCCAGATAATTTGCGATGTCGGCGTACCAGGGGGTCCAGGAGGAAGATACAGAGAAGAGATGCTCGTCAGGGAGTGAATCATCGATTGGTGTAGCATTCAAATCAAGAGCGGGCATCCTGGACAGGTGATCGGCAACAACATTCTCCGCCCCCTTTTTGTCTCTGATTTCCAGGTCAAACTCCTGGAGGAGGAGAATCCATCTGATGAGTCGTGGCTTGGCTTCCTTCTTGTTCAACAGATATTTAAGAGCCGCGTGATCCGTGTGTACGATCACCTTGGCGCCAACGAGATATTGTCGGAACTTATCCATGGCGTAGATCACCGCGAGCAATTCCTTTTCCGTGGTAGTATAATTTCTTTGGGCGGCATCAAGGGTTTTGCTCGTATAGTATATGACATGAAGATTTTTATCTTTCCTCTGCCCTAGGACGGCATCAACCGCATAATCACTAGCGTCACACATCAGCTCAAAGGGGAGTTCCCAGTCCGGTGGTTGTATTATGGGTGCGGAAATCAAGGCTTGCTTCAAAGTGCGGAAGGCCTCCATACACTCCTTGCCGAAGACGAAAGGTGCGTCCTTCACGAGGAGTTGGGTCAGAGGCCTGGAAATTTTCGAGAAGTCTTTTATAAAACGGCGATAAAATCCCGCATGTCCTAAGAAACCACGGACTCCTCGAAGGTTGTGCAGTGGTGGAAGCTTTTCAATCACTTCGATTTTAGCCTTATCAACCTCGATTCCCCTCGAAGAGATGATGTGTCCCAGAACAACTCCCTCTTGGACCATGAAGTGACACTTCTCCCAGTTTAGGACTAGACCTTTTTCCTGACATCTCTCCAGGACCTTAGTGAGATTACTGAGGCACGAGTCAAATTCAGTTCCGTAGACTGAGAAGTCGTCTGTCACGCCCCGCTTCCCAAAAACGTGGAGGCGAAGCGTGAGAAGGTCCGCTCAGACTTGAAGCTACAAAGCCGCAAGTCCGATAAGCGTCAATCACTTTAAACTGCAGGTCCTTGCAACGTGAAACGAAACAAAGATAATAATAACGAAAGAGACAAAAAGAACATCTCAGAATATCCATAATAATAAATCTCAACAACGCAGAAAAGCCACCAGGCTACAAATAAAAGAGTCTAAAAAGAGGCCTAGCATGGCCAACAAAAGTACAAAGTACGTAAACAAAGAAAAGGTGCAAGCACCGACATCTAACAGCAACCTAAAGCAAAAGCAAGTAAAATCAGTCTCTAAGACTGGTCTCCGGTGTTCTCGAACTCCTCAACGAACGTAGGCTCGGGCTCAGCGTCAGCAAACACCTCGTCCTCAGCAACTGTCTCTGGCTCAGGGTCTAACATGTGACACCCAAAAGAGCAAGGGGCACATGTCAGCAAGTCTGGAAGACTTGTGCAAGTGAAACTGAAAGGTGGTGAAAGTAAAGCAACCTAGCAGTTCTAGCATGATGCAATGACATGGCAGTTTAAAGTAATGAGTGCAACAAGTAGGGTAAAGTAAAGTAAAGTACGAGCATGGCATGACATTCACAAGACAAGTACAAGACAAGAAAAGTAAGCACCTCGTGCACAGAGATTCCGTCTTTTGGCTAGAGTGGCTGCGCGGGCCAACTCCTAAGCTCAAGCGAACGTTTATCCCTACCCCTCCACGTGTGTCGAGCCAGGGCCTTACCCCCGAACAGTAATGCTCGCTTCTGGACCACGAGCCAGGAAGTGTGTAAACAAGTATGGCGTAGGGGTGCACCTAGCCCGGGACAAGCAAGTACAAGTATGTAGCGTGTGCTACGAATGCAACATTCAATGCATGGATGACATGACATGGCAGTTAAAGTAAAGCGTATAGGTAAGGAAAGTAAACGTGACAGTTTAGCATGCATGAACAACAATTTTAAGGGGTTGGATCTAGCTTCGTTGTCAAGCTAGATCATTTAGGTGACGGATCTAGTTTCGTTGTCAAACTAGATCAAGTAGGCGTCTAGCCAGCTATCATTTCACTGACTAGTCTCTTTTACGCTAAAAGCAAGTAAGTGGCCTAAAAACATGGCCCTACACAAGAGTTGGCAAGTTTCACTTGCCTGTAACTATCACGTCAAGAAAACACCGTCCAACGAGTCCAAAGTCACGATTCCTACGTGCACGAGTCCACCGGCCTACATCCGTTTTATTAATCTTGATTAGTGATTTCTAAAACATTTAAAATACTTTAAAATACTGATTTTTTTGTCTTTATTAGCATGCAATTGGGTTGGGGGTCCTAGGGGTGCAAAACGTTACCTCAACACGACGCGAAAGCTACACCGGCGTCGGGTAGCGACGCCGGGGGTTGGAATAATAAGATCGCGCTCCAAGTCCAGATTCCAATTAAATTCCTCGCTGGAAATTCAGAGCAATCAACCCGGGGCGACGATTCCAGATTCCAAAGCTAATACGTGCGACAACGGGCTACGACGTGCGACGACGTCGTACGCGGCAAGTCGTCGAAGAGAACGTACCAAAGTGGGGCCCACAGTAGTCCTAGGGACCTTTGGGGAACCCACAATAACTCCGGAGAACTTGGGGGGCCCACGGAGGCAAGCGGTGCGACGGATGCGGGGTTGCGACAAGTGGCCGTCGGTCGTACAGCTTCGGTGCGGGGATCTCCTTCGGTCAGACACTAGGGAACGGCTGTTGCAACGTTTGGGGGTCGGTCACGGCCTTGGTGCGGTCGTTTCCCTCGGTCAGACACGGTGGAGGCCTCGGTCAGGCGCTTGGGTGCGGGGTTGCAGCGTTGCAGCGATCGGGCGCTCGGTCACAGCGGGCGGGGCCTTCGGTCGTGCACGGAGCGGAGCGGGGCGACAGATGCGGGCGCTGTGCGGGGGTCGGTGCGGAGCGGGGCCTCGGTCAGACCGAGAGCTCCTCTCGGTCAAGCGGGGGAACGGACGGGGGTCGATGGTAGCGGTGCGGAGCGGCGAGATTGCGGGGTTGGGCCTCGGTCTGAGCGGGCGAACGGAGCTGTTTTCCTCGGTCGTACGGGGGCTGAACGTCGCAACGTTGCGACGATTCGTCGCAACGTCCAAAATGAGTTTGGAAGAGGCTAGGGCTAATTTCTTTGGAAAATAGGACTTGCTAGGGGTTGCTTATATAGTATAGGTGGGTTGACTTGGTCTAGGGCTAAATCTAATAGGATTAGAATTCTAAAAGATTTGAAATTTGATTTTAAACTTCTCCAACCCAATCTAGGATTTGACCTGGTCCAAATGAGCTGGAATTTGGCTCAAAAATTCTTTAAAACGTTTAAAACTCAAATAAATTTTATTTGGCCGAAAATACTTTATAAATAAATTATTAAAAATAATATAAAACTTGTAAAAATTATAAAAGTGGTCAAATAAACTCCAAAAATTATAAAATAAATATCGTTGTGATCGTGGCGACGAATGTGAGCTAACTAAGAAGACGGATCTCAAATTCGACGTCGGACGACGAACTAAAAATAGAAACGTCTCCCGTCAAAAGTGAAAGTCGTCACGTCTCATCGAGTGAGTTCAAATTGTGGAAAAACGACTCGAGAAACGTCGTTCCAAATTAGTGCCACTATTTAATACTCTCAGAGACGTTCGCAACGGCATATCACACAAAAGTGTTCACAATCAAATAAAGTCTAAAATAAACACGTGCACGGCCAAAAGCACGTGCACGAACAACGCACAACGAAAAGTGGTCGTTACATCCTCCCCACCTTAGAATAAAGTCCGTCCTCGGACTTTCTAATATAACTAGTCGCTCTAGTAACTACCCCAATCAAGCCATATAATAATTTAACCAGGTTTATTCATTTCAAGTGCTTATATATGCACTAGATAGTCAAACGTTAATACCACTAACACGTGTATATATACATTCACATACGTCGTATACTTATACCTATTATTATTATCACACCTAGCCTACATATAGTTTCACCAGCACATTGCTTCAACCATTATAAGTATCCCCTAATTACCTACAGCCTCTTAAGTACTTCTACTCTAAATCTCACAGGCATCCTTAGTATGGTATAGCTACCCACACACCAAACTATAACTACTAACATACAAACAACTTCACACATCATGAATAACTCCGAATATATATAACACTCAATAAGCAACCATTAATATACCATGGAGGGTACGCTCATTCAAGCCAACATATGCGGAATTTGAAAACCGTCGTACTTCAAAAGTTGAAATCCTCGTTTGGAAGAAATATTTGGAGATCGATAAGACGTGTTGTTTCAAAATAGGTTTGGGTCGAATATTCATAATAAGAGAAAATGGTCTATTGGTTTTAAAGAATCATTAAAAGAGGAAGTAAAATCATCTACACGAATATTGAAGGCGTAGTTTAGAAAATATTATACGGCAGTAATTTAATATAATGTTTGCGAAAGTCAAAGAAGGAAATCAAGTAACGGAAGAATTTAAACTCATGTTAAATGCCTTCAAAACTTTTAGGTCATGGAAAATTTTAAAATAATCAATATTGAAGCTGCTTTTCAAGGGAACCAGGATTTGCAAAAATGAAAAAAAAACTGATTTACACAAGGTCCTTAGCATACGAGCACAACGAACCTGGTACAGCTATAAAAATAATTGAAATTCTATTTAGTCTCGAAATTTTCCTAAAAGCTCGTAGGGGAAGTGGAAAGATAATATTAATAACTTGGTCGTAAAATTATCAAAATTGATAGTGAAGCTTTAAAATCAATTCGTGTGAGGTCTAAATCAGAAAGTGGTTATGAAATGGTAATTTTTTTTTTTTTTTCAAAAGTCTAAAATAGGGAAAACGGTGAGCATAAAATTGACTTGCTGAAATCTGAAATCCCATGTGATTGGAAGGTGTATGAATGGCATAAATTAGAAGGGAAATTACAAGTTGAATGCAAGTACGGTTTAGAATAAAATTAGTATATGAAAGAAAAATGTATTTTCATAGATGCGAAAGTGTAGGCTGAAAAAGCATTATAACTATTTTCCAAAAATTTCGACAAAATTTTAAGAATTTAAATCAACGAGGAGCATGAAGTATAAGTATATATACATATTAGAATTTGAACAATTTAAAACTTAGGGGAAAAGAAAATCAAAGAGAAAATGCTTGCAGAAGGTTCAAAATTTTGCAACGGAGAGTTTCAAAAATTGATGACGATAGTCATGAGGCGATATCATGAATCGGGGCAAGGGAAACAGTCAGATATTCAAAACATACATACGCTTAGGATATGAATCAGGAGGATCTACGGGAAAACTCCTACGGTCGCCCAACTGAAGCTTAAGAACTTAGCGCTTGGTCTTTCTAAAGAAGCTAGGTGATAATGGAATGCGCTCAGCTCGGTCCATAATCGATGAACCCAAACGAACGACTAAAGGAAATTCTAGAACTCGAATATGGTCAGGGGTAGATAAGGACCACTATGGTAACTTCTATGACGATTAAATCGATTCCCAGCAAGGACTCTATTTACCAGTCTAACAGTCAACCCTATTTGCAAACAATCATATGCAAGCATAATTTAACAAATCAGGACTATCTAAGGGCAGAAACAACTAGGTCGGGAGTTAGCTGCGATAACCTCACCCACAGTCTCGCCCTCCACTGCCGTCATCAGGTAAGCCTGCCTCCTCGGCTGCACGGCCTGCTGAAAGGCCTGCCTCTGCGGAGGAAGAGGCGCTCCACGACCTGCAGGTGCAGGTGCTCTCTGTTGCAACGGCTGTGCGGCAACAGGATACTTCCAAGGTATCTTAGAGCTCGGGCAGTCCTTCACAGCATGAGTAGGATCTCCACAAACTAGGCACTGTCCCAACATCTTCCTACATTGATCCTTGAAATGCCCGGTCTTGCCACAGAAATGGCAAGTCTTCACAATAGGCCCACCTGGCCTCTTGAACTGCACTGGCTGGGTAGGCTTGACCCCAGGCCTAGACGGCTCCATAGGCCTCTTCCCAGCTCCAGAAATCAGTCCTCTCTTCTGCTTTGCAATCTTCTCCTGTCTCCGAGCAGCTACCAGCAACTTCTGATACGACTCCATGTCCGACGTAGACACCAGACTCTGCAAGTCTAGAGAAAGACCCTGCAGAAACTTCTGAGCCTTCTCCTCAGCATCCTCTACCATCTTTGGCGCGAAGCGGCTCAATCTAGTAAATTCCTGGTGGTACTGGTCCACCGTCAGACTCCCTTGCTTCAGCTCAATGAAGCGCTGCAACATCTCCCTCCTAGCAGCCTTCGGAAAGTACTCCTCATCGAATCTAGACTTGAAAGTAGCCCAAGGTATAGGGCTCACCAACAACTCCTCCTCGGCATCCCACCAGTTTCGGGCATTATCCTTCAGCTGCCTCTTTGCCAGATCAACCCATCCAGCAGGGTTGACCTTCGACATCTTCAGATTATCCTCAGTGTTTCTGATCCACTCCTCGGCAGCCATCGGTCCTTCAGATCCATCAAAGTACGTCGGGCCCAGCTCCCGGAACTGCTTCGCTCCTGGCTCATGGCGAGGAGCACTCTGAGTGTTCTGGAGCATGCCCTGATGTACCTGCATCATCTGATGCATCATCCTCATGATCTCAGCATTGGTGGGCTCTCTATCAGGTACCTCAGCACGATTGGGCCCACTGCCAGATCGGGTCTGTCGTCGTCCAGCCATCTAATGACGTGGAAAACGAGCAAACAAATTAGACTCAAAGCTTAATGAATTGGATGTTGCAATTTATTTAATGGATATTCCGTTTATTATCATTGTTCCGTTAGTTCGCAATTGCAAGACTGGACCTGCATGGGCCACCAACAAAACCTGTCACGCCCCACTTCCCAAAAACGTGGAGGCGAAGCGTGAGAAGGTCCGCTCAGACTTGAAGCTACAAAGCCGCAAGTCCGATAAGCGTCAATCACTTTAAACTGCAGGTCCTTGCAACGCGAAACGAAACAAAGATAATAATAACGAAAGGGACAAAAAGAACATCTCAGAATATCCATAATAATAAATCTCAACAACGCAGAAAAGCCACCAGGCTACAAATAAAAGAGTCTAAAAAGAGGCCTAGCATGGCCAACAAAAGTACAAAGTACGTAAACAAAGAAAAGGTGCAAGCACCGACATCTAACAGCAACCTAAAGCAAAAGCAAGTAAAATCAGTCTCTAAGACTGGTCTCCGGTGTTCTCGAACTCCTCAACGAACGTAGGCTCGGGCTCAGCGTCAGCAAACACCTCGTCCTCAGCAACTGTCTCTGGCTCAGGGTCTAACATGTGACACCCAAAAGAGCAAGGGGCACATGTCAGCAAGTCTGGAAGACTTGTGCAAGTGAAACTGAAAGGTGGTGAAAGTAAAGCAACCTAGCAGTTCTAGCATGATGCAATGACATGGCAGTTTAAAGTAATGAGTGCAACAAGTAGGGTAAAGTAAAGTAAAGTACGAGCATGGCATGACATTCACAAGACAAGTACAAGACAAGAAAAGTAAGCACCTCGTGCACAGAGATTCCGTCTTTTGGCTAGAGTGGCTGCGCGGGCCAACTCCTAAGCTCAAGCGAACGTTTATCCCTACCCCTCCACGTGTGTCGAGCCAGGGCCTTACCCCCGAACGGTAATGCTCGCTTCTGGACCACGAGCCAGGAAGTGTGTAAACAAGTATGGCGTAGGGGTGCACCTAGCCCGGGACAAGCAAGTACAAGTATGTAGCGTGTGCTACGAATGCAACATTCAATGCATGGATGACATGACATGGCAGTTAAAGTAAAGCGTATAGGTAAGGAAAGTAAACGTGACAGTTTAGCATGCATGAACAACAATTTTAAGGGGTTGGATCTAGCTTCGTTGTCAAGCTAGATCATTTAGGTGACGGATCTAGTTTCGTTGTCAAACTAGATCAAGTAGGCGTCTAGCCAGCTATCATTTCACTGACTAGTCTCTTTTACGCTAAAAGCAAGTAAGTGGCCTAAAAACATGGCCCTACACAAGAGTTGGCAAGTTTCACTTGCCTGTAACTATCACGTCAAGAAAACACCGTCCAACGAGTCCAAAGTCACGATTCCTACGTGCACGAGTCCACCGGCCTACATCCGTTTTATTAATCTTGATTAGTGATTTCTAAAACATTTAAAATACTTTAAAATACTGATTTTTTTGTCTTTATTAGCATGCAATTGGGTTGGGGGTCCTAGGGGTGCAAAACGTTACCTCAACACGACGCGAAAGCTACACCGGCGTCGGGTAGCGACGCCGGGGGTTGGAATAATAAGATCGCGCTCCAAGTCCAGATTCCAATTAAATTCCTCGCTGGAAATTCAGAGCAATCAACCCGGGGCGACGATTCCAGATTCCAAAGCTAATACGTGCGACAACGGGCTACGACGTGCGACGACGTCGTACGCGGCAAGTCGTCGAAGAGAACGTACCAAAGTGGGGCCCACAGTAGTCCTAGGGACCTTTGGGGAACCCACAATAACTCCGGAGAACTTGGGGGGCCCACGGAGGCAAGCGGTGCGACGGATGCGGGGTTGCGACAAGTGGCCGTCGGTCGTACAGCTTCGGTGCGGGGATCTCCTTCGGTCAGACACTAGGGAACGGCTGTTGCAACGTTTGGGGGTCGGTCACGGCCTTGGTGCGGTCGTTTCCCTCGGTCAGACACGGTGGAGGCCTCGGTCAGGCGCTTGGGTGCGGGGTTGCAGCGTTGCAGCGATCGGGCGCTCGGTCACAGCGGGCGGGGCCTTCGGTCGTGCACGGAGCGGAGCGGGGCGACAGATGCGGGCGCTGTGCGGGGGTCGGTGCGGAGCGGGGCCTCGGTCAGACCGAGAGCTCCTCTCGGTCAAGCGGGGGAACGGACGGGGGTCGATGGCAGCGGTGCGGAGCGGCGAGATTGCGGGGTTGGGCCTCGGTCTGAGCGGGCGAACGGAGCTGTTTTCCTCGGTCGTACGGGGGCTGAACGTCGCAACGTTGCGACGATTCGTCGCAACGTCCAAAATGAGTTTGGAAGAGGCTAGGGCTAATTTCTTTGGAAAATAGGACTTGCTAGGGGTTGCTTATATAGTATAGGTGGGTTGACTTGGTCTAGGGCTAAATCTAATAGGATTAGAATTCTAAAAGATTTGAAATTTGATTTTAAACTTCTCCAACCCAATCTAGGATTTGACCTGGTCCAAATGAGCTGGAATTTGGCTCAAAAATTCTTTAAAACGTTTAAAACTCAAATAAATTTTATTTGGCCGAAAATACTTTATAAATAAATTATTAAAAATAATATAAAACTTGTAAAAATTATAAAAGTGGTCAAATAAACTCCAAAAATTATAAAATAAATATCGTTGTGATCGTGGCGACGAATGTGAGCTAACTAAGAAGACGGATCTCAAATTCGACGTCGGACGACGAACTAAAAATAGAAACGTCTCCCGTCAAAAGTGAAAGTCGTCACGTCTCATCGAGTGAGTTCAAATTGTGGAAAAACGACTCGAGAAACGTCGTTCCAAATTAGTGCCACTATTTAATACTCTCAGAGACGTTCGCAACGGCATATCACACAAAAGTGTTCACAATCAAATAAAGTCTAAAATAAACACGTGCACGGCCAAAAGCACGTGCACGAACAACGCACAACGAAAAGTGGTCGTTACATCCTCCCCACCTTAGAATAAAGTCCGTCCTCGGACTTTCTAATATAACTAGTCGCTCTAGTAACTACCCCAATCAAGCCATATAATAATTTAACCAGGTTTATTCATTTCAAGTGCTTATATATGCACTAGATAGTCAAACGTTAATACCACTAACACGTGTATATATACATTCACATACGTCGTATACTTATACCTATTATTATTATCACACCTAGCCTACATATAGTTTCACCAGCACATTGCTTCAACCATTATAAGTATCCCCTAATTACCTACAGCCTCTTAAGTACTTCTACTCTAAATCTCACAAGCATCCTTAGTATGGTATAGCTACCCACACACCAAACTATAACTACTAACATACAAACAACTTCACACATCATGAATAACTCCGAATATATATAACACTCAATAAGCAACCATTAATATACCATGGAGGGTACGCTCATTCAAGCCAACATATGCGGAATTTGAAAACCGTCGTACTTCAAAAGTTGAAATCCTCGTTTGGAAGAAATATTTGGAGATCGATAAGACGTGTTGTTTCAAAATAGGTTTGGGTCGAATATTCATAATAAGAGAAAATGGTCTATTGGTTTTAAAGAATCATTAAAAGAGGAAGTAAAATCATCTACACGAATATTGAAGGCGTAGTTTAGAAAATATTATACGGCAGTAATTTAATATAATGTTTGCGAAAGTCAAAGAAGGAAATCAAGTAACGGAAGAATTTAAACTCATGTTAAATGCCTTCAAAACTTTTAGGTCATGGAAAATTTTAAAATAATCAATATTGAAGCTGCTTTTCAAGGGAACCAGGATTTGCAAAAATGAAAAAAAAACTGATTTACACAAGGTCCTTAGCATACGAGCACAACGAACCTGGTACAGCTATAAAAATAATTGAAATTCTATTTAGTCTCGAAATTTTCCTAAAAGCTCGTAGGGGAAGTGGAAAGATAATATTAATAACTTGGTCGTAAAATTATCAAAATTGATAGTGAAGCTTTAAAATCAATTCGTGTGAGGTCTAAATCAGAAAGTGGTTATGAAATGGTAATTTTTTTTTTTTTTCAAAAGTCTAAAATAGGGAAAACGGTGAGCATAAAATTGACTTGCTGAAATCTGAAATCCCATGTGATTGGAAGGTGTATGAATGGCATAAATTAGAAGGGAAATTACAAGTTGAATGCAAGTACGGTTTAGAATAAAATTAGTATATGAAAGAAAAATGTATTTTCATAGATGCGAAAGTGTAGGCTGAAAAAGCATTATAACTATTTTCCAAAAATTTCGACAAAATTTTAAGAATTTAAATCAACGAGGAGCATGAAGTATAAGTATATATACATATTAGAATTTGAACAATTTAAAACTTAGGTGAAAAGAAAATCAAAGAGAAAATGCTTGCAGAAGGTTCAAAATTTTGCAACGGAGAGTTTCAAAAATTGATGACGATAGTCATGAGGCGATATCATGAATCGGGGCAAGGGAAACAGTCAGATATTCAAAACATACATACGCTTAGGATATGAATCAGGAGGATCTACGGGAAAACTCCTACGGTCGCCCAACTGAAGCTTAAGAACTTAGCGCTTGGTCTTTCTAAAGAAGCTAGGTGATAATGGAATGCGCTCAGCTCGGTCCATAATCGATGAACCCAAACGAACGACTAAAGGAAATTCTAGAACTCGAATATGGTCAGGGGTAGATAAGGACCACTATGGTAACTTCTATGACGATTAAATCGATTCCCAGCAAGGACTCTATTTACCAGTCTAACAGTCAACCCTATTTGCAAACAATCATATGCAAGCATAATTTAACAAATCAGGACTATCTAAGGGCAGAAACAACTAGGTCGGGAGTTAGCTGCGATAACCTCACCCACAGTCTCGCCCTCCACTGCCGTCATCAGGTAAGCCTGCCTCCTCGGCTGCACGGCCTGCTGAAAGGCCTGCCTCTGCGGAGGAAGAGGCGCTCCACGACCTGCAGGTGCAGGTGCTCTCTGTTGCAACGGCTGTGCGGCAACAGGATACTTCCAAGGTATCTTAGAGCTCGGGCAGTCCTTCACAGCATGAGTAGGATCTCCACAAACTAGGCACTGTCCCAACATCTTCCTACATTGATCCTTGAAATGCCCGGTCTTGCCACAGAAATGGCAAGTCTTCACAATAGGCCCACCTGGCCTCTTGAACTGCACTGGCTGGGTAGGCTTGACCCCAGGCCTAGACGGCTCCATAGGCCTCTTCCCAGCTCCAGAAATCAGTCCTCTCTTCTGCTTTGCAATCTTCTCCTGTCTCCGAGCAGCTACCAGCAACTTCTGATACGACTCCATGTCCGACGTAGACACCAGACTCTGCAAGTCTAGAGAAAGACCCTGCAGAAACTTCTGAGCCTTCTCCTCAGCATCCTCTACCATCTTTGGCGCGAAGCGGCTCAATCTAGTAAATTCCTGGTGGTACTGGTCCACCGTCAGACTCCCTTGCTTCAGCTCAATGAAGCGCTGCAACATCTCCCTCCTAGCAGCCTTCGGAAAGTACTCCTCATCGAATCTAGACTTGAAAGTAGCCCAAGGTATAGGGCTCACCAACAACTCCTCCTCGGCATCCCACCAGTTTCGGGCATTATCCTTCAGCTGCCTCTTTGCCAGATCAACCCATCCAGCAGGGTTGACCTTCGACATCTTCAGATTATCCTCAGTGTTTCTGATCCACTCCTCGGCAGCCATCGGTCCTTCAGATCCATCAAAGTACGTCGGGCCCAGCTCCCGGAACTGCTTCGCTCCTGGCTCATGGCGAGGAGCACTCTGAGTGTTCTGGAGCATGCCCTGCTGTACCTGCATCATCTGATGCATCATCCTCATGATCTCAGCATTGGTGGGCTCTCTATCAGGTACCTCAGCACGATTGGGCCCACTGCCAGATCGGGTCTGTCGTCGTCCAGCCATCTAATGACGTGGAAAACGAGCAAACAAATTAGACTCAAAGCTTAATGAATTGGATGTTGCAATTTATTTAATGGATATTCCGTTTATTATCATTGTTCCGTTAGTTCGCAATTGCAAGACTGGACCTGCATGGGCCACCAACAAAACCTGTCACGCCCCACTTCCCAAAAACGTGGAGGCGAAGCGTGAGAAGGTCCGCTCAGACTTGAAGCTACAAAGCCGCAAGTCCGATAAGCGTCAATCACTTTAAACTGCAGGTCCTTGCAACGCGAAACGAAACAAAGATAATAATAACGAAAGAGACAAAAAGAACATCTCAGAATATCCATAATAATAAATCTCAACAACGCAGAAAAGCCACCAGGCTACAAATAAAAGAGTCTAAAAAGAGGCCTAACATGGCCAACAAAAGTACAAAGTACGTAAACAAAGAAAAGGTGCAAGCACCGACATCTAACAGCAACCTAAAGCAAAAGCAAGTAAAATCAGTCTCTAAGACTGGTCTCCGGTGTTCTCGAACTCCTCAACGAACGTAGGCTCGGGCTCAGCGTCAGCAAACACCTCGTCCTCAGCAACTGTCTCTGGCTCAGGGTCTAACATGTGACACCCAAAAGAGCAAGGGGCACATGTCAGCAAGTCTGGAAGACTTGTGCAAGTGAAACTGAAAGGTGGTGAAAGTAAAGCAACCTAGCAGTTCTAGCATGATGCAATGACATGGCAGTTTAAAGTAATGAGTGCAACAAGTAGGGTAAAGTAAAGTAAAGTACGAGCATGGCATGACATTCACAAGACAAGTACAAGACAAGAAAAGTAAGCACCTCGTGCACAGAGATTCCGTCTTTTGGCTAGAGTGGCTGCGCGGGCCAACTCCTAAGCTCAAGCGAACGTTTATCCCTACCCCTCCACGTGTGTCGAGCCAGGGCCTTACCCCCGAACGGTAATGCTCGCTTCTGGACCACGAGCCAGGAAGTGTGTAAACAAGTATGGCGTAGGGGTGCACCTAGCCCGGGACAAGCAAGTACAAGTATGTAGCGTGTGCTACGAATGCAACATTCAATGCATGGATGACATGACATGGCAGTTAAAGTAAAGCGTATAGGTAAGGAAAGTAAACGTGACAGTTTAGCATGCATGAACAACAATTTTAAGGGGTTGGATCTAGCTTCGTTGTCAAGCTAGATCATTTAGGTGACGGATCTAGTTTCGTTGTCAAACTAGATCAAGTAGGCGTCTAGCCAGCTATCATTTCACTGACTAGTCTCTTTTACGCTAAAAGCAAGTAAGTGGCCTAAAAACATGGCCCTACACAAGAGTTGGCAAGTTTCACTTGCCTGTAACTATCACGTCAAGAAAACACCGTCCAACGAGTCCAAAGTCACGATTCCTACGTGCACGAGTCCACCGGCCTACATCCGTTTTATTAATCTTGATTAGTGATTTCTAAAACATTTAAAATACTTTAAAATACTGATTTTTTTGTCTTTATTAGCATGCAATTGGGTTGGGGGTCCTAGGGGTGCAAAACGTTACCTCAACACGACGCGAAAGCTACACCGGCGTCGGGTAGCGACGCCGGGGGTTGGAATAATAAGATCGCGCTCCAAGTCCAGATTCCAATTAAATTCCTCGCTGGAAATTCAGAGCAATCAACCCGGGGCGACGATTCCAGATTCCAAAGCTAATACGTGCGACAACGGGCTACGACGTGCGACGACGTCGTACGCGGCAAGTCGTCGAAGAGAACGTACCAAAGTGGGGCCCACAGTAGTCCTAGGGACCTTTGGGGAACCCACAATAACTCCGGAGAACTTGGGGGGCCCACGGAGGCAAGCGGTGCGACGGATGCGGGGTTGCGACAAGTGGCCGTCGGTCGTACAGCTTCGGTGCGGGGATCTCCTTCGGTCAGACACTAGGGAACGGCTGTTGCAACGTTTGGGGGTCGGTCACGGCCTTGGTGCGGTCGTTTCCCTCGGTCAGACACGGTGGAGGCCTCGGTCAGGCACTTGGGTGTGGGGTTGCAGCGTTGCAGCGATCGGGCGCTCGGTCACAGCGGGCGGGGCCTTCGGTCGTGCACGGAGCGGAGCGGGGCGACAGATGCGGGCGCTGTGCGGGGGTCGGTGCGGAGCGGGGCCTCGGTCAGACCGAGAGCTCCTCTCGGTCAAGCGGGGGAACGGACGGGGGTCGATGGCAGCGGTGCGGAGCGGCGAGATTGCGGGGTTGGGCCTCGGTCTGAGCGGGCGAACGGAGCTGTTTTCCTCGGTCGTACGGGGGCTGAACGTCGCAACGTTGCGACGATTCGTCGCAACGTCCAAAATGAGTTTGGAAGAGGCTAGGGCTAATTTCTTTGGAAAATAGGACTTGCTAGGGGTTGCTTATATAGTATAGGTGGGTTGACTTGGTCTAGGGCTAAATCTAATAGGATTAGAATTCTAAAAGATTTGAAATTTGATTTTAAACTTCTCCAACCCAATCTAGGATTTGACCTGGTCCAAATGAGCTGGAATTTGGCTCAAAAATTCTTTAAAACGTTTAAAACTCAAATAAATTTTATTTGGCCGAAAATACTTTATAAATAAATTATTAAAAATAATATAAAACTTGTAAAAATTATAAAAGTGGTCAAATAAACTCCAAAAATTATAAAATAAATATCGTTGTGATCGTGGCGACGAATGTGAGCTAACTAAGAAGACGGATCTCAAATTCGACGTCGGACGACGAACTAAAAATAGAAACGTCTCCCGTCAAAAGTGAAAGTCGTCACGTCTCATCGAGTGAGTTCAAATTGTGGAAAAACGACTCGAGAAACGTCGTTCCAAATTAGTGCCACTATTTAATACTCTCAGAGACGTTCGCAACGGCATATCACACAAAAGTGTTCACAATCAAATAAAGTCTAAAATAAACACGTGCACGGCCAAAAGCACGTGCACGAACAACGCACAACGAAAAGTGGTCGTTACATCGTCCATGAAAACCTCCATGATGTCTTGGGAGTAGTCGGAGAAGATATCAGACATGAGTCTCTGGAATGTAGCAGGGGCGTTACAAAGCCCGAACGGCATTCTTCTATAGGCGTACGTCCCGAACGGGCAAGTGAAAGTCGTCTTCTCCTGGTCATCATTATGAATAGGGATTTGAAGAAATCCTGAATACCCGTCCATAAAACAGAAATAATTATGCTTCGCCAGCCTCTCGAGCATCTGGTCAATAAAGGGGAGGGGGTAATGATCCTTCCTTGTAGCCTTGTTCAGCTTCCTATAGTCAATGCACATTCTGTACCCCGTAACGGTCCTCGTTGGTACAAGCTCGTTCTTTTCATTGCGAACCACCGTCATTCCTCCCTTCTTGGGTACAACGTGTACCAGGCTAACCCAGCGACTATCGGAGATAGGGTATATAATACCGGCATGTAGAAGCCTAACAATCTCTTTCTTCACAACTTCAATCATTATGGGATTCAACCTCCGCTGTGGCTCAATCGAGGAGGCTTGCTCATCTTCAAGTAGAATTCTATGTGAGCAGAGGCCTAAGCTAACCCCTTTTAAATCCTCAATTGCATATCCGAAAACTCCTTTAAACCTTTTTAGAACTCTAAGAAGTTTGGTCATTTGGTCCTCAGGTAGTGAAGAGTTAACTATAACCGGAAGGGTCGAGCCTGTTCCCAAATATTCATATTTAAGTCCCGGCGGTAATTCTTTCATCTCAACTTCTTGGGGACCTGACGCATACTTTTCAAGCTGAGCATCCTCAAGGGAACAGAGTTCTTCGTGGATTTCACTGAAGCCAGAATCCGGAATCTCACCCTCGGCTTTGGCTCCTAGCGGTGAAATTTCGCAGGGTACAGTGGGGACGATCGAGAGATGCACCGGGTCTCTTCCGAGCTCACCATAATTATCCGGAAAGAAAGCTTGTAGGTGAAAACAGGTTTCAGTCATCGATGATTCTCCACAACCGTTTCCAGCTTCTCCATCGTCCAAAGACCGGGGACACTCAATAGAAGTCTGCAAGGGGTATATTGATTCCTGTTCAGCATCGCCTCCAAACCTGGTCGGGTGGTTCTCCTGACACAACTCTGCGGCTGACTCTTCTTCACTATATTCGAGACCATGGTTGTCGATACATGCCATTTCTCCGTGGGGAAAGGGAGTTGCCATGGCAAGGTACTCCTGCGCATCTCGATATCTCTGGCATTCCACAGCGGCAGACAGGAGGGATAATATATTTGAAGTATTCAGTGATTCTGCTAAGCTCTGCGCCAAACAGTGGATATGGTGAGAGTGATCCCAGATGTCTCCTGAAACTGCGTGCAACATCTTCTTCACTTCGCTTCTCGGCAGCCAAACGCCTAAGGGTGGCGTTAATCTCCGGATCGAGGGGAATCAAGTCGTCAAGACTCTTTGAACTCCTGCGCATGAAAAAACAACAAACACCCGTGAAGCGACAAGTGGGAAAGAGACAGATAAAATAAGAAATAAAAATAAGAAAAATAAAAAGAAAAAGGAGAATGCGAAAATTATCGCGAGGTAGGGATGTGAGCTAGACACGAGGGTTCATGAGATCCTAAAATAACAAGCACGTTGCCCCCCCCGGCAACGGCGCCATAAACTTGACCGGCGCCCCGCTTGCGTCGCGGCGGCGCGGTGTCGTTTACCGCAAGTTTCACGGTTAGTGTAGGGTGCGGGAATATCGAACTCAAGGAGGCGAGGTTGTGCTTGGGTCAGGTAGGACCTAAATCACCCCGAGGGGCGAGCTAGCCCGAATCGGTGGTTGGTTGTCACGAAAGGGAATAAAAGCGTAAGAACGAAAAGAAAGTAAACCCGGGACTTTGGTTTCCAACCCGACGAGAGACTCTCACCGATACGGCCTACGGGTATGGATAGCGATCGGGATTAGGGTCTAATGGTGAGACGTTGCCTCTGAAAGTGGTACCGGCGTCCCATGGGCCCGATATTCCGGTCGATGCCCGGGATGATACACCGGACATCCCAGATTCGATCAGTGGGCACTCCCGTGTCCATTAACACTGATCGATCCCGGGAGCACTAAGTCCACAACGATATCTCCCAACGTCTCATCCTGCCGCTCCCGCGTGCTAGGATTTGGCGTCTACGCTAAAGGCGTGAGCTATGGCTAGGGAGTCAACCGCCAAGTTTATTCCCCCTTGGCCCGACGGTCAAAGGCGGTCTTTTTCCCGCCGATGACAATGAAACGACCCGCGTAACCGTCAGATTCCTACTCCCTATCGATTTCCTAACCCTATGGACGCATCAGGAAGAGCCCCCGAAGGGGTTTCCACCAAAATCCCAGATTTGAGAACTACTCACAAAAATTCATGAAAAAGCAATCTAAATGAAATTTAACCGTTGAAATCATAATCGGACAATTGCAATGCGGAAGTAAAGGAGTAATAAAGACAATACTAAAATTTTAGAAAGATCTGAAAACTTACAAAAGAGTAACAATTACAGCCGTCACAAGGAAATAAAACAGTAGAAAAACAGCAAAACTCCCGTTTCTGGAACCCTAGGGGTTCTATATATAGGCCGTCGCATCAACCGATCGGTTGACAAGTCAACCGATCGGTTGATCCGTTACAAATAAATATCAGAAAACGGCGAGTTTTCACCCGATCACATGAACCGATCGGGTGAGTTCTTGAGCGACCGGTTGGATCTTGGAGCGGTCAGGTGAATCGGCCGGTTCGACGTCCGTGTCTTCAGCTCATCTTTCTCAGCTACAGATGAACCGATCGGGTGAGAGTCACCCGATCGGTTGGTGCTTTGCTTCGAGAAAACAGAGAATAGCCCCCGCTGAACCGGTCTGTGAACCGGTCGGGTGACTTCGTTGTGAGCTGCGGCAGAGACCGGTTGGTGCACGCGTGCATCACCCGATCGGTTGGAGATGACCAACCGACCGGGTGAGGGGCTGAAAGATGAATACTTCGCCGTTTGACCCCCTGGATCACGCGTGACTTCTCCCGTTGCTCCGGGTACTTGGGATATCATCGTAAAAGGTCCCATACGTGGTCGAACTCCTGCAATCATGGACAAACAAAGAAAAGTGAAAGAAAACAGGAAAATATACGAAAACGAATAAGAGACGGTGGAAAACACGGAGAAACACAAAAGAAAACGTGCGTGAATATATAAAATATAAGCGCACGTCAATGCACAAAAAAAAATCATCTTCCCCGATGGGAATAACCACCACCTTCTTCTCCGGTGAAGCACCCGTTCGTCGAGGAAGTAGTTTTCCTCCAATGGCCGTGTGCCAAAAAAATGAACCCACTTCAAAAATTCGTAAACTACGCGCTCCACATGAAGAGAGCGCCCATTCCCTATGAATGGAGACTCAGCATTCATGAAGAGAGCGAGTTTTGACGATATGAACGGTCGGTTCTTCCCGTCACGGAGAGTTCCTGCCATATCCGTAATGACAGAAGACCCTAACGTGAAAAGAACAACCGCTGCGTTCTCTCAGTCACGAAGCGTTCCTACCATATCTGTAATGGTAGGATACCCATCCGTGAAAAAAACAACGACTCGTTCATAGTTTCTCCGGGGCGAACCCGTATGGCTCTGATACCAATGTAGGATCCTGCCAAAACAGAGTTAGGATCGATAAATGAAGTTGAGACTTACGCTTGCGTATGCAGCACTGTAGTCTACGAACTTCGCCTTCGGATTCGCCACGACGGATCGAGTCTTCTCACGAACAGAGTAAGGCTACTAAATCCACAATCTAAATCTCTACTTTTAGATTAAGAACTTGGATAAAGGGAGAGGAAGTATTTCGGCAGAGCTTCGCTAGAATGAAGATGCATGCATGAATGCCATGCAAAGTGTAAGAAAATGGCTAACCCTTGGGTCTTATTTATAGCCCCCAAGGTAGTTATTTTAGGATAAATTGTTCCTTTGGAACAATTTAACTAAGGTGTACCACCGTACATGGCATATTATAAGCTTAAGTTGTACCATATGCATGGTACAATATAAGCTTAAGATATTACCCCTTTATTAGCCATATGTAGCATGCACTTATGCATATATAATGCGACTTTCCCATCAATCTAGAGATCCTCTCCGCAAGGGAACATATTCCCTTTGCGTACGACTTCGTGTACGCGACGTTCGAGGTCCGTATTCCCTCGTACATCCCCTACAAGGGTGTACTAACGTCTTCCATATCCAACAATAGCAAGTTGTGAATTGTGCGGGGTGCAAGGGCATCAGTTTTTAGAATATTAGCTTTCACCTTCTCAAACAGGATTATCCATCGAGCAAGCAAATGCCATATGCAACAACCCCAGGCCACAAAGGAATCCATATGTTTCTACCTATAACACAGGATGACGGAATCACCCAAACTTTTTGTACCAAATCAACAATTTTCAATAGCCTCTAGGATTCCACCAGCAGAGGCCCTAAGGAAATCTTCAGCAAGCACTTCCTCAAAATGCTCGCTTTGAGGAAACATTGGACAATTTTATCACCGTGCAAGGTCAAAGGAATGATGTCTTCTAGAATGCAATCATGCAAATCAATTCATGGTTGGACACGCTTACAACATCCAATAAGATGTTAGAGACCCAGATGGCACAAATGGCCCAATAATTGCAATAGATGGAAGACAACAAGGGGTAACTGCCAGGCCAACTAGAACCAAATCCTAGGACAGAAATGAATGTCGTCATGCTAAGGAGCGGGAGGAAGCTCCAAGATATACTTGTCACAACCCCTATTAAGAACGTACACTCCACTTCTAGAGGGATCGATGTAGAGAAAAGAGATGAGCCTATCGAGGAGCCGACACGAGT
Source organism: Scilla litardierei (assembly GCA_030789695.1). NCBI lineage: Eukaryota > Viridiplantae > Streptophyta > Magnoliopsida > Asparagales > Asparagaceae > Scilla > Scilla litardierei. The sequence continues at coordinate 136,531,114 of CM061138.1, read as the reverse complement.
CTATGTAAACTTCTCTGGGTTTTGTGGGGGGCGTCCTCAGCTTTGATGCCATCACCATGATGGTGTGGTGATCTCTCGTTCGGAAGGTCGGGACACACCGAAGGGACTTCGACCAAGCCTGCCAAGCCAACTGGTTAATTTTCATGGATCGTCGAGCTAACGACGTTAAACAAGTACTTCGTGGGATGCAACCCATGTTATTAGTGAATTTTTGATTATTTAGTTTCATTTTGCTTAGTCTAGGAGAATTTTGAATAGCCTTAGAAGTCTTGAGCCTAAAACATCTAATTCTTATATTCAGGAGTTTAGCACGACCGTGCCAAGTGCACGCATGGCCGTGCTAGTTCCCAGAAAACAATGCCAAAGATAAAGGAGTAGCAACACGACCATACTGATTTTTAGCACAGCCGTGTCAATAAAGAGACAGGAGACCAATCCCGCAGGAAAAGCCGCACAGTCGTGTCGCACGGCCATGTTGATCCCCAAGAGGAAAAGACCAACTTACACATATGGTGACACAGCCGTGCTAAAATGAGGTACGGTCGTGCTGGCTACATGTGATTTTTACAAATCAGTAGCACAAGCAACACAGTCGTGCTCGATATCGAGCACGGCCATACTCACCCAAATTTTTCACTTATCCACCCATTGGGCCACCATTCTTCTTCACACCTTCTCCATTTCAAACCCCTAATCTCCCAAAATTCCTCCCTACCCATTTCTCCAAAACTTTTTCCCTTCCTTCCTAAACCCTCCTCAACCTTATACCCTCTACCAATCCCTCAAAATCTCATTATCCCACCATCTTCCACCAAACCCTAACTTCCATTTCAAACCATTTAACCCCAATTCCTCCAATGGGACACCATCACCTATGAGGCTAAGCTTGGGAGAGTCAAGATCTACTACTATGATCATTTAGAGGAGGAAATTAGAGAAGGAACCGACGAATCTTTGGTATAATCCTTCCATTTCTCTGTTTTCAAAATTTTTACATAGGATATTCATCTGCTACTTCTTTGTTCATATAATTGTGTGGTTTGCACTTCATCACATTACTTTGCACCACAATGGCACCTAAACGAGCTGCCTCAAAGGTTTCAGCCTCTACCTCTGCTGCACAATAGGCCCGCCCTTGAAGGGGTTCAGAGCCAGCTCCACCTCCCCATATTGCACCGCCCACAGTGGCGCTATTCACGATCACCCTTAGGGATGAGTGACAACACCAGGCTTACACTACACTTAGCCATCGTTTTATGGCGGCAACTAGGGCTGTTGATGAACAAGCTTGAACGAGATTGAACAATGAGTTTGGTTTTGTTCATGAACAAAATCTATATTCAAGCTCTGTTTGTTTACTAACCGAGCTCTAAAAACATGTTCAAGCTTGTTCGTTAAGCTTACCGAACGAACGTAAACGAACGTAAACGAACATTTATCGAGCTTGTTCACAAGTATTTTATCGAGCTTGTTTTGTTCGTTAACAAGACTTATCGAGCTTGTTCGTGAACACATAATCAATCTTGTTCATGAACAGATTTTCAATCAAACAAACAAACATCAATTTTTAATCAAGAATAATAATATTTAACCATAATTACTAATGACTAAATCAATTAAATAAAAGGATTAAATATTTGCAAGACAAAAACAAACAAATCTAGCATAATAGCTTCATAAATCCCATTACAAGCATCCATTCCAAGTATAGTAAAAAATATAGTATTTGTCTTAATGCAATACAATGTAAGAACCAAATATTCCAACAATTCTACCATCAATGTATTATAATGAACACTTAAAGAGATTATTCACGAACACTTAAAGAGCTTGTTCACGAACACTTAACGAGCTTGTTCATAAACATCACTTAACGATCTTGTTCACGAACACTTAACGAGCTTGTTCATGAACATAAATGAACGAACACAGTTATGTTCAAGCTATGTTCATTTACTAACCGAGCTCTAAAAATCTGTTCAATATTGTTCATTAAGCCTCCCGAACGAAAGTAAACGAACATGTACCGAGCTTGTTCACGAGTAGTTCGTCGAACGTTCTGTTCGTCAACAGCCCTAGCGGTAGCCAAGTTCATCAATGTCTCCACTCCCCAATCCCTAGGGATTCTAGAGGGTGTTGTGACGTGCATTTATATTTCATATATTTACGCGCGTTTTCTTCCGTGTTTTTCCGTATTTACCGCCGTCTTTTATTTGTTTTCTCGTGTTTTCTTGTATTTTCTTGTTTTCTTTCACTTTTCCGTATTTTCCGTGTTTTGCAGGAGTTTGCTGGCATTTGGGACGCAAAACGATGATATCATGTGTCCCCGGAGCAACGGGAGGAGTCACGCGTGATCCAGGGGGTCAAACGACGAAGATTGCATCTTTCAGCCCCTCACCCGGTCGGTTGGTCATCTCCAACCGATCGGGTGATGCACACGTGCATCACCCGGACGCAGCTTGGAGCTCACGAGAAGTCACCCAGTCGGTTCAGTGACCGGGTCAAAAGCTCAAAGTCTCTGGAAATTCGAAGCTGATTTCCAACCGATCGGGTGACCTTCACCCGATCGGTTCACCTGTAGCTGAATTTCAATAGCCAAGACTCGAAGCTCCAACTGGTCGGCACCAAGATCCAACTGATCGCACCAAGTTCCAACCGACCGGTTCATACTGACCGGGTGAAACCCCCGCATTGCGCTGTGATTTTGTGAAGCGGCTCACCCGACCGGTTGACTTGTCAACCGATCGGGTGATGTCGTTTTCTATAAATTGAACCCTAGGTTTCCCAGATTCGGGAGTTGGTTATTTTTTACTGTTTTCTTCATTTTGTGACGGCTGTAATTTCCCAGGTTTTGTAAGTTTTCGGATCTTTGTAAAACTTTAGTATTATCTTAATTGTTTTACTACCTTTGCATTCCTATTGTCTGATTATGATTTTAACGGTTCATTTTCGTTTAGATCGCTTTTTAATGAATATTTGTGAGTAGTTCCCAAATCTGGGATTTTGGCGGAAACCCCTTCGGGGGCTCTTCCCGATGCGTCCATAGGGTTAGGAAATCGATAGGGATTAGGAATCTAACGGTTACGCGGGGTGTTTTATTGTCATCGACAGGAAAAAGACCGCCTTTGACCGTTGGGCCAAGGGGGAATAAACTTGGCGGTTGACTCCCTAGCCATAGCTCACGCCCTTAGTGTAGACGCCGAATCCTAGCGCGCGGGAGCGGCAGGATGAGACGTTGGGAGTTATCGTTGCGAGCTTAGTGCTCCCGGAGTCGATCAGTGTTAATGGACACGGGAGTGCCCACTGATCGAACCCGGGAAGTCCGGCGTATCATCCTGGGCACCGACCGGAATATCGGGCCCATGGGATGCTGGTACCACTTTTAGAGGCAACATCTCACCATTAGACCCTAATTCCGATCGCCATCCTACCCGTAGGCCGTATCGACGAGGGTCGCTCGTTGGAGTGGAAACCAAAGTCCCGGGTTTTATTTTCATATTTTTTATACCTTGCATTCCTTTACCGTGACAACCCATCATCCGATCTGGGCTAGCTCGCCCACGGGGTGATTTCGTTCCTCTTTGACACAAGCACATCCTAGCCTCCCTGTGTTCGACCCCCAAGCCACACGACAACACCGTGCGCTTGCGGTTACAAATATCTAAACCCTCACGCGGGTCCCCCGGCCATTTGCGGCTCGCAAACCGGGGGCACGTCAAGTTTATGGCGCCGTTGCCGGGGAGGCAACGTGCTTGTTATTTTAGGATCTCATGAACCCTAGTGTCTAGCTCTTATCCCTGCCTCGCGATAATTTTCGCATTCTTCCTTTTTCTTTTTCTTTTCTTATTTTTATTTTTTATTTTTATTTCTTATCTTATCTGTTTCTTTCCCACTTGTCGCTTCACGGGTGTTTGTTGTTTTTCATGCGCAGGAGTTCAAGAAGTCTCGACGACTTGATCCCCGTTGATCCAGAGATAAACGCCACCCTTAGGCGTTTGGCCGTCGAGATGTGAAGAAGAGAGGATCCTGAAGCCATGGGGGAGAACACCGCCTCACAAGTCCCTGCTGGAGTACTCGATGCCTTCAATCGAGTCCACCTCCGCCATCCGTCCTCCAGCTATTACGGCCCAAAGCTTTGAGCTTAAGCCATCTTTGGTGACGTGGATCCAGCAGGATCAGTTTTCAGGTGCACCCATGGAGAGCCCGATCGAGCATCTAAACTCCTTCTTGGAGAAATGTGACACCTTTCGGATTAACGGTGTCACAACTGAGGCGATCCGACTGAAGCTGTTCCCCTTCTCCTTGCGAGATAAGGCCAAGCTGTGGCTTAGGGGGAAGGACCCCAACACATTCAACACCTGGGAGAAGCTCTCCAATGCTTTTCTGACGAAGTTCTTTCCTCCGGGGAAGACCATGAAGCTGAGGAGTGAGATCTCCTCCTTCTCCCAGGCCAGCCACGAGTCCTTGCATGAGGCTTGGACAAGATACAAGGAGATGCAGAGAAGATGTCCCCACCATGAGCTCCCCAAGTGGCAGATTATAAATCTGTTTTATAATGGGCTGAGGGACGATTTAAAGTCTTCCATGGACGCCGCGGCTGGAGGGTCCTTCATGTCAAGAAGCGAAGAAGATGCCGGACAAATTTTGGAAAATATGGCATCCAACAATGAACGATGGTGTGACGAGAGAGCCACACCAAGATCTGGGGGCATCCATAAAGTAGAAGACGTCGACAAATTGTCAAGCAAGTTTGACTTGCTGTCAACCCAGATCTTCGCATTGATGGTAGGAGCCGGTGGCGTCGGTTCACAACAGATTGCTGTGGTAGAATCCAATGTTTTTGGAGAGTTCGACGGTGGTGACATCTCACCACCGTTGGATCAGGCGAGCGCATTGTTTTACAATCCTACGGAAAATGTGCCATTTCCACCACGAACCAACTCAAACCCGGCCTACTCTCCCAGCAACCGGAATCATCCGAACCTCAGCTACCGGGCACCTTACCAACAGCCGGCTCAGCAACAACAGCAGATTTATCAGCCGGCTAGGCCCCAGTAGTAGTTCCAGCAGCAGCAATTTCAGTAGCAACAACCACCACCACAGTATCAACAATATGCCCCTAGGAATCAGCAGCCCGCCCAGCAGCAATACGGCCAACAGAGGGCCATTTCTCCGGTTGAGTCCCTCTTGACTCAATACATAGCCAACCAGGAGAAGATCAATCTGAAGCTGGAGATGGGACAAAGAGTCCTCACTGATCCGGTAACCCAGCTGGGGTTGCAAGTGGCTAACCTTCAGAGACCTCAGAATCTATTACTGCCACAGCCTGAGGTGAATCCTAGGGGGGTAAATCGGACCTTGGCGCTCACACATGAGCATGAGAACGTGTCCGCCATCGTCTTGAGGAGTGGAACTCAAATACCTACGAGAGAGCCATCCAAAGGACCGGAAGCACCGTTGGTCGTGGAACGACCAATTGAGAAATTAAATGACGGCGGTGCTTCGTCGCCCAAGCCAACTGCTCCGGAGGGAACCCCCGAAGAAGAGAAGAAGAAAGAAGAAGGGAATTTGAAGGTATTCAAGCCCGTTGTGCCTTTCCCACAACGGCTCGCCAAAGCCAAAATCGATGAGAAGTATGGCAAATTCTTTGCCATGGTGAAAGATATGAGTTTACAAATCCCCTTCCTCGAGGCCATAGAGACGATCCCCTCCTATGCTAAATTCTTGAAAGACTTGGTGACACGGGGATCTAGAAAAGAAAAGGTCGTGTTAACGGCGGAGTGCAGCGCACTCATTCAGCGTGCAAATCCGCCCAAGCTCAAGGACCCCTGAAGTTTCTCCATCCCTTGCTCTATTGGGGAAGTGCAAATCCAGAGGGCGCTCGTCGATCTTGGTGCGAGCGTCAACTTAATGCCCCTATCATTGTACAAGAGAATAGGGATGGGAGACTTAGAGCCCACCGGCATGACATTGCAACTTGCTGACCGTTCGGTCAAGTATCCGGTGGGAGTGGTGGACGACCTCCCCATCGATATGAAAGGGGTGCATGTACCAGTTGATTTTGTGGTGATGGACATGCCGGAAGACAAGCATACACCAATTATTCGTGGACGACCCTTTATGGCAACCGTCGGAGTGTTGATAGACGTAAAGAATGGGAAGCTTTCCCTAAATGTGGGCCAAGAAAGAGTCGAATTTGACTTAGGCTTGTCGATGAAGCATCCAAACCCCCCGAACGATCCTAGTATCAATGTGCTGGAGATGAAGAAGATAGAGCTGTTGAAACAAGTGCCTGGGAAGTGCTCTCGAGGAATCCCCCTGATAGCTTGGGGGACCTTGGAGAGCAAGTTGTCTCCCCTAAGAATGAAGTGGCTAATGAGGCGGTCGTGCGACATGTGACCCCTCCTGGATTTCCTAAGTCTCCTCCCACGAGGAGAAAAGGAAAAGAACCCATGGACCTCACCGGTGATGAGGTCCGGATCCTGAAAAAGATGGCGGTGGACGCCAATTTGAGGGAGAAGCCCCCGGATCCTGTCAACAAAGGGAGGGTAGTCAAGCAAATCTTTTTACAGCCGCCGACTACACCGATAGCCACAACCTCTGGAGCTGAAGAGATGCCGGATTTTGGGCATCACCCGTATCACCCACCATAAAAATCATCAACGGGCGTCGAGCTAAACGACGTTAAACAAAAGCGCTTCATGGGAGGCAACCCATGTTCTAAACTTTTTCTTCGTTTTTTAGGATTTTTTCTCCTTTATTTTTCTCTATTTTTATAAATAAATCCAGCCGAAACAACTTCCGTGAAGGAACTTAGGAGATTTTTGGGTTTTTGCAGAAATCAAGACCCCAACCGATCGGGTGATAACTCACCCGATAGGTTGGGACGTATCAGCTTACGACCGTGTCTGTCACCAAATGAACCGACCGGGTGGAGAATGATGAGACCGGGTGAGCAGACCGAGTGACCTGGGGGAACTCTCGGAAAAATCTCAGAATTCGTCAACCGACCGGGTGACAATATGCTAGACCGGTTGAGGGACCGGGTGAAAAACTCTGAGTTCTCAGGAAAATCTGTGGAGCGACGAACCGATCGGTTGAGTTCTCAACCGATCGGGTCGCCTGTAGCGTTTCTTCAGCATCGAATTTTCGACCTAAGGTCAACCGATCGGGTGATATCTCACCCGACCGGGTCGACTTAAATTCCTATAAATTTCCGTCACCGCCCGTTCGTTCTGCCCTCGCCATCTTCGAATCCTAAACCGACGTTTCGCCTCCTCCTCTTGCGCCAGACCACGATCTTCCCCAAAATCAACCCCAATCGACCTCCCCCATCTCCTTATCCATCCCACCATCGATTTCTCTCCACTCTCCTCGATTCCACCCGCACACAAAACCCTAACTTTCACCCATTCTCCTCAATTTCGAAACTTGCTGAAGAAATCGCCGCGGCTTCACAACGTGCTCCTATCGAGTAGCATCGGGGAGTCTACGAGCAACGATCTTCATCTCATTTGGGTAAACTCGCTCCTTAGCTCAATTTTAATTTTGCCCCAAATATTCCATTTGCTCGTTGGTCGTGTTTCGTGTTTGTGTTGATTCATTGTATTTTGCATACTCTCGCACACACACGACACCCGCACAATGCCTCCCCGCCGTGTTAAGCCCACCGACGCCAGCTCTTCCAACCCTAGGCCCACCCGTCGTACTCGTCGCACACAACCCCCCGCTCAACCCACCACCTCCAACCCATCTACCACACCACGCACCACTCCCCCGCCCCCTCACGTTGACGATCCCGAATATGGGATGTAATTCCAAGACGACGACCAAGCCGACCGATTCACGGCCATGATCCTCCTAGCTGGACAGGGTGGTCGGATAACTGAGGATTCCGTCGACCGAGACCTTCCCTTTCTTCAAAGCTTCATTCGCCACATCCGTGAAGACCCACCCGATGTCTCCGAGCTCCACATTCCCCCCCCCCCCCACGACTCCTGGTCCCCAACGCAGGCCCCCATCACCACCCCCAGAGGGTGGTGCCCCTGCTTGATTTTTCCTTTCCCGCTTTGCCCCCCCATATTTGTGCCCATCTGTCTTTACGGGGCCCTGCTTTGTCTCTGTCAGTGGGAGGACCCATTCACGTGTCGCATCACTTCCTTTTTATGTTTATTTGACTTCACCTTGTTTGTTTTTGACTCCCCTCTTGCATATTTCTGCACTTTCACGTTCATATTTCATTGCTAGCACTGTCATGTCTAGCTTGGGGGAAGTCTGTTTTACTGTGTTGTCGTATTTTATTTTCTTTTTGTGTGTGTGCTTGTTTTTACTTTTTATCCTGTCATGTCGTGTAGTTTGTTCATTTTCTTTCTTTCTTTTTCTATTTTCGTGTCGTGTGGTTTGATTTTGATTTTTCTTTATTTTCAGTTTCGTATCTGTGTTTTCCTCATTTTTCATTTCTTTTTGTGTCGGTGCATATCCCCCCCCCCCATTTTCATTGCCCTCCCGTACTCACTCTTATTGCATTGAGGGCAATGCAAGATTCAGCTTGGGGGAGTCGCACTTTGTGCGTCATTTGAGTCTTTCTTTTTCGTTTTTGTGTCGTTTTCATCGTGCTTTTATTTTTTCTTCTCTTCTTTTTATCTCTTTCTCCTAGAGATGAACCCTATGATGAATCACCACAAAATCACACACACCTAGCATGGCATCGATAATCACATTCACTACCCCTAGGATTTCGAGTCCTCTTGCATTTCACACATCGTGGGTCCACTTAGCTTTTTGTGAGTCGTGTGTCGTGCCTAACCGTGTGGTGTGCTTCTACTTTGTGATTTACTTTATATACCTGTCCAGGAATGACCCCTAGATTATCATGTTTCGATATGAATATGTGGTACTTATTTCTACTGTCTGCTTCTTCTGCATGCTATATATATCGTACGCTTCATTTCGCATGACTCGGGATTCCACAATTAAGGACTAGGATAACCCATTTAGCCCATGCTATATTTTGCGAGAATAGTTTCCTTTGCCCAAGTGTTTAGATTCAGATTTCTTTTTTGTTTTACTTGGTGTAAATCCCCTCGTCGTGTACCGTTCTCCCACTTGGGAGAGTACACATGTGTAGAGCCAAAAACCCAAAAATCCAAAAAAAAGGGGAGAAAAGAAAGAAAAACCCAAAAAGAAAAGAAAAATTTTGTATAGCCAAAAAAGCAAAAAAAATATACAAATGCCCAAAACCCAAAAAATTCCCGTGTGAATATTTTCTTACTTGCCGAGAATAAAGGGAAGGCGAGAATTTGCACCGAGTGTTCTTCTCCACATCATCTCAACCCCCATCGGTTTCAAAAACACTTGGCTTAGGAACTTTTTAGCTAGTATCTAGGCTACAGTGGTGTGATTTCCTTAACCCTAGTTGTGGAGTCACATATGCATGATACGCTTCTATTCTTATACTCTTCTCATGCATGCTTGAACTAATATTCACCGCAATTTCAAATTCGAATCGGTATTTGGGTCGTTTCCTGGGTCTGTGTATATCGAGCTTTATTGCACATCGTAGATAGCGACACCGACTACTAGCGCACGACCACACTCACTCGCGCTTCACCGCGTGGGCCCACGGCACTTATTTGGACTCGTATTCCTAGGTTTAGTGATGTGATTTGGCGTTTGCTTGCTTGGTGTGTCGTTTTTGATTTTGTTGGCCCTGACGGGCGATCTAGGATATAGAGTTTTCTTTTTCTCTCTTTCTCTCTATTTTTCCCCTTCGAGCTCCTACTCTCACTCGTCTTCCTCGAGGACGAGGAAGAGTTCAACTTGGGGGATTTTGATGTGCGTTTATATTTCATATATTTACGCGCGTTTTCTTCCGTGTTTTTCCGTATTTACCGCCGTCTTTTATTTGTTTTCTCGTGTTTTCTTGTATTTTCTTGTTTTCTTTCACTTTTCCGTATTTTCTGTATTTTGCAGGAGTTTGCTGGCATTTGGGACGCAAAACGATGATATCATGTGTCCCCGGAGCAACGGGAGGAGTCACGCGTGATCCAGGGGGTCAAACGACGAAGATTGCATCTTTCAGCCCCTCACCTGGTCGGTTGGTCTTCTCCAACCTATCGGGTGATGCACGCGGGCATCACCCGGACGCAGCTTGGAGCTCACGAGAAGTCACCCGATCGGTTCAGTGACCGGGTCAAAAGCTCAAAGTCTCTGGAAATTCGAAGCTGATTTCCAACCGATCGGGTGACCTTCACCCGATCGGTTCACCTGTAGCTGAATTTTAATAGCCAAGACTCGAAGCTCCAACTGGTCGGCACCAAGATCCAACTGATCGCACCAAGTTCCAACCGACCGGTTCATACTGACCGGGTGAAACCCCCGCATTGCGCTGTGATTTTGTGAAGCGGCTCACCCGACCGGTTGACTTGTCAACCGATCGGGTGATGTCGTTTTCTATAAATTGAACCCTAGGTTTCCCAGATTCGGGAGTTGGTTATTTTTTACTGTTTTCTTCATTTTGTGACGGCTGTAATTTCCCAGGTTTTGTAAGTTTTCGGATCTTTGTAAAACTTTAGTATTATCTTAATTGGTTTACTACCTTTGCATTCCTATTGTCTGATTATGATTTTAAAGGTTCATTTTCGTTTAGATCGCTTTTTAATGAATTTTTGTGAGTAGTTCCCAAATCTGGGATTTTGGCGGAAAGCCCTTCGGGGGCTCTTCCCGATGCGTCCATAGGGTTAGGAAATCGATAGGGATTAGGAATCTAACGGTTACGCGGGGTGTTTTATTGTCATCGACGGGAAAAAGACCGCCTTTGACCGTTGGGCCAAGGGGGAATAAACTTGGCGGTTGACTCCCTAGCCATAGCTCACGCCCTTAGCGTAGACGTCGAATCCTAGCGTGCGAGAGCGGCAGGATGAGACGTTGGGAGTTATCGTTGCGAGCTTAGTGCTCCCGGAGTCGATCAGTGTTAATGGACACGGGAGTGCCCACTGATCGAACCTGGGAAGTCCGGCGTATCATCCTGGGCACCGACCGGAATATCGGGCCCATGGGATGCCGGTACCACTTTTAGAGGCAACGTCTCACTATTAGACCCTAATTCCGATCGCCATCCTACCCGTAGGCCGTATCGGCAAGGGTCGCTTGTTGGAGTGGAAACCAAAGTCCCGGGTTTTATTTTCATATTGTTTATACCTTGCATTCCTTTACCGTGACAACCCATCATCCGATCTGGGCTAGCTCGCCCACGGGGTGATTTCGGTCCTCTTTGACACAAGCACATACTAGCCTCCCTGTGTTCGACCCCCAAGCCACACTACAACACCGTGCGCTTGCGGTTACAAATATCTAAACCCTCACGCGGGTCCCCGGCCATTTACGGCTCGCAAACTGGGGGCACGTCTTGTTGAAACCCTTTTTGCCAACATAGGGTGGACATCCTTCCTCCATACACATGATGATACATACCGCCGCCCCCATATTAGAGTTCCTGAGCTCTATCACCGCACCGAATCGGGCATTTCATTCTGCCATTTGAATGAGGATCGGAAGCTCACCTTTGCTAGCTAGACGATTTGTTTGGATGGCCCGTTGGGGGCCATATAGGCCCTGATGACAACACGTTCCCACATGGGTTCAATGCGGGGAGATTTTGGAGAGAGATTATAAGCTATAGGGAATATGATCAGAGTACGGCTAATGCCTCCTCTATTGTCCAGCCTTGCTTTCACCTAGCGTATAGAATCCTAGCCTACACCATTTTTGCTCGGTAGATAGCGGGACGGTGACACATACTAAGCTGCTCACCTTATGGCTTATGACCCAAACCCTACGCGTTGACCAAAACATGAACCTTTGCTCCCCTGCCTATACACTTAGAAGCTATGAATGGACGGTTTGTAAATTGATGAAAGTTGCCACTTCCCGCTCGGGCGAGATCTGTTGTGGTGGCCTCATCACAATTATCGCACAGCACCCATCATTTCAGATTAAGATCCCAAGTGACCTCCATAGAGCTAATGGCCCTACATCCCTTGACATCAATGCCCTTATCCGGATGTCTATGATCCGATCTCAAGGGGCACATGACTACACTTGGTTGTACATGGCTCAGTACGTCAAGTACACGGTTCTTTAGAACCCCATTCGCTCACGCATTGACGCGGCCACAGATTGGCTCTTTGCTTTCGATATTTCCCGAGAGAGACAACATGTCGCTTTGAAGGAGGACACCCCCAAGCACACCCAGACATCACACAGTGCACCCCACACTTCGAGGAGGGTGGCACTTCTGACACCCACTATGAGCCCACATATTACACCCTGCCTCAGAACTTTGACGCCAGATTTGGTCATATAGAGCATGTATTCGAAAGTATGCTCCAATGGCACATTAGTGAGCATCATTTCAACGACCCCAACATCCTCCAGCCTCCACCTGACGGTGGAGGGGATTGAACGATCCCATCCCCCCCATTTCTTTGACATATACTCTTCACTTCGACACATTGAGGGCAATGCGTCGTTTAAGCTTGGGGAAGACGTTCCACTTTAGGTTCGCCCAAGCTTGCGGGAGGACGTTGGGTTATTTGAGGCTTGTGTTCGTCATTGTCGTGCTGGCTTTGTTTGTTTGATCCTTATGATGGTTGTGATTGCTTGGTGGTTATGTTGACTTGTTGACTTCCTTGTCGTTGTGATGGTCTCGCGACCATTTTCCCTTTTATTTTTCTTTCTTTTATTTCTCCTCATTGGTCGTGCAACCACTCCAACCATCCACTTTTTCTTTTTATTTCTTTTTCTTTTCATCCCCCACCACCATTTTTACTTTTATTTTTCAAAAAGAGAAAAAAATTGAGAAGTTTGATGATATGAACCTCTAGTAGAACCAAGCCCATGTATCGGTTGTATACATGCTTAGTTAGGGTCATTTCTTCTACATATGCTTTAGAAATCTTTTCGTGGTGTGATTTTTGTTTCACTCATATCCTCACGATTTCACTTTTAACCATCACCCGTGAATTAGAGCTAGTTTTCGCTTTTTACCTCCAATAGGATAGATTAGTTGCCTATTCAACTCCTAGAATACATAAGTTTAGGTTTTACCAAGTGTGGAGAGTAGACTTAAGCCCGATAGGTATTGGCCTTGGATATTGTTTAGTTCCCTCTTTAGCTTGGTCAGTGGACATGTTTTAAAAAAAGAATGAATACAAAAAAGGAGAGAGAACATTTGAAATAAATGCACCGTTCTCCCTATCCCACTAAGTAGCCAGATCTTCGTGCCTCAGGAAGCATTGGAGACACGCATCAAAAAGTGAGATTTGGGGAAGTGCATGTTGGATATGGATGACATTTGTACACCCTTGTGGGGGATGTACGAGGGAATACGGACCTCGAACGTCGCGTACACGAAGTCGTGTGCAAAGGGAATCTGTTCCCTTACGGAGAGGATCTCTAGATTAATGGAAAGTCGCATTATATGTGCATAAGTGCATGCGATATATGGCTAATAAAGGGGGAATATCTTAAGCTTATGTTGTACCATGCATATGGTACAACTTAAGCTTATAATGTGCCATGTATGATGGTACACTTTAGTTAAATTGTTCCAAAGGAACAATTACTCCTAAAATAACTACCTTGGGGGCTATAAATAAGACCCAAGGCTTAGCCATTTCCTTACACTTTTGCATGGTATTCTTGCCTTGCATTTCATTCTAGCGAAGCTCTGCCGAAATCCTTCCTCTCTCTTTATCCAAGTTCTTAATCTAAAAGTAGAGATTTAGATTATGGATTTAGTAGCCTTACTCCGTTCGTGAGAAGACTCGATCCGTCGTGGCGAATCCGAAGGCGAAGTTCCGAGACTACCGTGCCGCATACGCAAGCGTAAGTCTCAACTTCATTTATCGATCCTAACGCTGTTTTGACAGGATCCTACATTGGTATCAGAGCCATACGGGTTCGCCCCGGTCAAAACCACCGCCACGTCGAACCGATGAACGAGGCGTTGTCTTTTTCACGAATGGGTATCCTACCATTACGGATATGGTAGGAACACTTCGTGACGGAGAGAACGCAGCGGTTGTTCTTTTCACGTTAGGGTCTTCTGTCATTACGGATATGGCAGGAACTCTCCGTGACGGGAAGAACCGACCGTTCACGTAGTATGTTATTTTTCATTTTTGGCACACGGCCATTAGAAAATAACTACTTTCTCGACGAACGGGTGCTTCATCGACGAACGGGTGCTTCATCGAGGAAAATGATGGTAGTTATCTCCATCGGAGAAGATGAATTTTGGTGCATGTGCACCATGGCCAAATGGGCTATGAAGGCCATGCACCCCCCTCCCCATGCGGAGGGGGTTGGCTACGGCCAATAACCACCATGGACACCCCTCCGGTGGGGTGTGCGGCAACCCCATTCAAAGGGGGTGGCCGGCCATGGCCATATGGGCCATGGCCGGCCAATGCCAAAATGACCTTGGCCATGTCCGGCCATGGCCAAGCCATGGCCAGCCAAGGCCAGGCCGGCAGTGGCCGTCCAAGGCCAGGCCGGCAGTGGCCAGCCTCGGCCACGGCCAGGGGGCCCTGGCCGTGGCCAAGGCCAGGGGCCGGCCTGGCCGGCCCTGGCAGTGGCCAGGGCCAACGCCCTGGCCACTGCCGGGGCCTGGCCGGCCCTGGCAGTGGCCAGGGCCGGCCTGGCCTGCCCTGGCAGAGGCCAGGGCCAATGCCCTGGCCTCGGCCAAGGCAGAGGCCCTGGCAGAGGGGGCCAGGGCCCCTGGCCGGCCAGGGCAGAGGCCCTGGCCGGGAGAAGTTGCAGACCAAATTATTGGTCGACCAATTTGGGTGTTTTGGTCGACCAATTCGGCAAAAGGCCTTGGTCGAACACGAACGTGCCGACTAGCCCATACGGGGCCAAACGACAGTCGTCTGCGCCAAAATTCTCTCATACGGGGGGAAACGCCTGGATCCATACGGGAGCCGACGACGATGGCTTGCAGAAAAATCTCCTAAAGGGGGGGATCCGACCTTGACACGGCAACGGCTTAAACCCGGCAATGGCCAGGGATTGCCGAATATTTCACTAGTATCATAAGGGTACTATGTTGAAATATATTTTTGAAAAATACGCTGTCATACGTTTTGAAAAATACGTTTTCAAAAACGCTTTTTGGGCTCTACTCCTTGAAGATTAGCCGTAATGCTCTACTTCATGCGAGATTAGCCATGTCATTGTGCTCTACTCTACGGAGATTAGCCAATGTACTTATGACATTGTGCTCTACTCTACGGAGATTAGCCAATGTATTTCAAATTTTTTGAAAAAGATGTTTTCAAATAGGTTATGTCTCGTCCTTAATCAGGATAGCGCAATTTAGAATTCTAAGTCCTACCACGATCCGGCCATGGTTATCTAACCCATGGGTGTGTAGAACAGGTCTCGTGGCTTGGCAATTGTTGCGCTAAAATTCTTTGCGCAAACTCTCACCTATTCTATTTTGAAAGATATGTTTTTTTTTCAAAAGTATTTTTCCGCTGCTGGTACCATACGGGTATCATTTCTGATTTCTTTTTACATGAGATAAGTAAGAGGGATACTTTGAAAGTTACTTCTAGATGGTAGTTGGGAACGTAGTGAACTTCTCGATTCTAGAGTAACATTTCAGCGCATCCAAGGAACTTATCAAGTGTTTAAAGAATCGAAACTTTATGCATAGAATTTTGATCGTGTTTTTCATTTTCTTTGCAGTTTTTTGATTCGAATATGTCTACCGCTTCTAAGAACATTGTCGCCGAGCTTAACAAAGGTGAGAAGCTCAACGGCGACAATTATAAACTTTGGTCAATAAAAATCCAATATGTTTTGGAGGAGCAAGATGTGCTTGAAACACTCCAAAATGTAATGGAAGAACCTGAGTTGGGCAATACGGTCCAACACAAGAGGGACCGAGAAGCTTATGAGACTTGGACTCGAAAGAACAAAATAGCACGTATTACGTTATTGTCCGCAATGGACAATGACATAATGCGTCTATTTCGGGAATTCGACCTAGCCAAAGACATATGGTCTGGGCTAGAAATAAAGTTTGGTGGAACTTCGATCACCAAACTCCGCTCCTTAAATATTCAATTTGATTCGTACAAAATGCGGCGAGGTCAATCTATGAAAAAGCATCTCCGCCACATGGCAAATCTTATAGCTGAATTGAAGGATGCGGGTCTTACGCTGTCTGACGAACAGCAGATCCAAGCAGTCATTCGTTCACTCCCAGATAGCTGGGATAACATGAAAATGCACCTCACTCATAATGAGTGCATTAAAACTTTAAGCGATGTATCCAAACACCTCGAACTCGAGGAAGAGCGGATTCAAGCCGCAAAACCTAGTGCCGAAGTGCACATGGCCGCTAGTTCCTCACATGGAGGAAAGAAGCGGAAGGATAAATGCTTAAGGTTTATGAACGAACGAAAGCAAGAACCGAAAACCTCAAAGAAGACTAAGAACAAAAAGTGGCAAAAGAATGTGCACTCAAAGAAGAAAAACTTGAAGAAGATCAAGTGCTTTAAGTGCAACAAGTACGGTCACTTCGCCCGTACGTGTACGGATGGAAGTGATAAGGCAACTTGTAGGGCTAGTTACATATGTGTTTCTAGTTCCATGTTTCTTACTGAATCTAACTATTTTTGGTTGATTGATTCAGGGGCCACAGACCACGTAGCGAAGGACAGAAGGTTCTTCATAGAGTATCGAAGGATAACTCAAGGAACAAAGTGGATATACGTCGGCAACAACACTCGTGTTGAAGTCAAGGACGTCGGAACATGCAAGCTAGTTCTCGACAACGGCCGGACTCTATTATTGCACGACGTCCTCTTTGCTCCAGATATTCGAAGGAATATCGTATCCGTGGTCATGTTAATGTCTTTAGGTTATGAATGGAGGTTCTATGAACAAAATGTTGACCTTGTTTGTAATAGTTCTTTAGTTGGGTCGGGTAATGTTTGTAATGGATTGATTGTTTTAAACACTATGTGTGATGATTCTTCTTCTATTAATGAGAGTTTCCATTTGACAAATGCTTCTAATTCTGAATCTGAGATCATTTTTTGGCATGCAAGACTTGGTCACATTGGACCAACTAGAATGGATAGACTTTTCAAAAGTGGCTTGCTATCTAATGTTTCAAAAGTTGAAATGTCAACTTGCTAACATTGTCTTGTAGGGAAAACTTGTCGCAAGCCGTTTGGAACTGGCACAAGGGTCGAATTTCCATTACAGCTTATCCATTCGGACATTTGCGGTCCAATCAATGTTAAGACAAGACGCGGGAAGTCCTATTTCATCACCTCCATTGATGACTTCACCCGTTTCGGTCACATTTATTTAATTTCCCACAAACATGAAGCTTTATCTTGCTTCAAAAACTATATGAGTTTAGTGGAAAATCAACTAGATAGCAAGATAAAGGTCTTGCGAACCGATCGGGGTGGAGAATATCAATCAACGAGTTTTAAGGAACTCTGTGATGAAAAAGGCATAGTTCATCAAATAACTATGCCTTATACTCCGCAACAAAATGGTGTTGCGGAAAGAAGAAATAGGACATTGATGGAAATGGTCCGATCAATGATGTCTCAGGCAAATTTGCCCATCACCTTTTGGGGTGATGCATTTTTGACGACAACATTCATCTTAAACCGTGTACCCTGGAAGTCGGTAAGTTCTACTCCTTATGAGTTGTGGAACAATAGAACTCCAGACTTAAGCATTCTAAAACCTTGGGGTTGTGCCTCTTACGCACATTTGTCCTCTCACAAATATGGCAAACTTGGGCCACGTGGGAGGAAGTGTATCTTCATCCGATACGCTGAAAACTCCAAAGGATATGTTTTCGTCGGTCAAGAGGACAATGGGGGTCTAATAGAATTCGAATCGAGGAATGTTGTCTTCTTGGAAAACGAGTTTCCAAGACAGGGTGAGATAAGTCAAGACTTATCCTTGTTTGAGACTTGGGATCAAGAAGGATCGGAACGTTCGAGTGGGAGAATTCTTGGTGAAGAGGAAAATGACCCTTATACTTCACCTATGGATGATACGAACGATACCAATCCTATTCCGAGTGGGAGCGATGTTATTCCAAGTGGGAGTAATGTCATTCCAAGTGGGAGTGATCAAACTCAAGCAAGACGTAGTAATCGAACGAGGCTAACACCTCTGAGATTTGAGGATGAATTTCCTCAAACATTCATGACATTACTACAAGATGATGACGAACCTGCAAATTTCAAACAGGCCGTCACATGCCCTGCTAAAGATAAATGGATAGCGGCGATGGAAGAAGAACTTCAATCCATGAAAACAAACCAAGTCTGGGACTTGGTTGATTTACCTAAGGGACGTAGAGCCATTGGGAACAAGTGTGTTCTCAAAATCAAGCATAAGGCTGATGGCTCCATCGAGAAATATAAAGCTCGCCGTGTTGCTCCAATAAGCAAAGGCGAGGGTCTATGTTTGGAAATGTGTTCCAAAGATCCAAAAGAAAAGAAAGCTATGGAAAAGGTTCCATACTCCAGTGCTGTCGGGAGTCTGATATACGCCATGCTGTGTACCAGACCGGACATTTGCTATGCTATTGGTATGGTAAGCCATTACCAATCCAACCCAGGACAGACACACTGGAAAGCGGTGAAGAGGATATTAAGGTACCTCAAAGGGACTGCGGACTATGCGTTGTGCTATCAAGGCAATACCTTGAAGGCTATACCGATGCTGATTGGGCAGGTGATCTCGACGAGCGAAGATCTACCTCAGGCTTTGTTTTCTTGCTCGGGAATGGTGCAATATCCTGGAGCAGTAAGAAGCAAACCTGCATCGCCCTATCAACCATGGAAGCTGAATTTGTAGCATTCAGCATGGCGGTCCAAGAAGCTGTTTGGCTTAGGAAATTCTTAGACAGGCTGACGGATGCCACTGACTCGAGCACTGTTCCTATATACAGTGATAGTCAAGCTTCGATTGCATATGTCAAAGATCCTAAATTTCATTGTAAGACCAAACACATTGATATTCGATTCAAGTTTGCAAAGGACTATGAAAAACGGAAGGAAGTAGACATAGGATACATATCCACGCATAAGATGATAGCAGATCCCCTCACTAAGGCGATCCCCAGAGATGTGTTCTTCAAATACTTATCATCTATGGGAATGCGTAGGTGCTGAGCTGTATCATGTAATATTTCCCATGTCTATAGAAGATCAAAGTTTAAGTTTTGCATACAAGTTTCTTACAAATGATTTTATATACATTTGTGTTTAAGTCTCAGCTATTTTATTGTGTGTATGTCGGATAGATTAAGGTTGGCTCTCTCACATGAGCAACCGCCTTATCTTATCAGATGGATAAGATAGAGATGAGACTAGTTTAAAGTCAAAATCATTAGACAAATGATTTAGAGTCGTGACTTAAACAAGATAGTCGAATGAAAGATCTGCATCATATGGATGCTTACAAAAGATCTGAGATCTGTATCACAAGGATATTTAAAAGAGATCTCATATGATTTTTTAAATCCTATCTGTCTTATGCAGGATGAGAGTCCGGGAATATTTCACGAGTAGTAAGGGGACTCAAAAGATAGGCACTGTGGTGTCTGATCTTTCATCCGTACAACATCATTAAGACATACTCTCCCTGGGAAAGGAGTGATGTTGTAATACGTGTTCATACCACGTATGCATTACGACCACTGAGTTAGTAGCAATAGTGTTTTCTATTATGTGAGACTCAAAGGCCATATGGGTTTTAACTCTTACCCTCAAGGACTCCAATTGGTTCCTTTAGATTTGACGAGATGATCGCTATCTTAGCGTGTTGCTAATGGGCTATGATAATTCGGCTCGGCGGGGCACGTTAGAAAAGCGAATCAAGTCAAGATCAGAAGGTTCGCAAGAAGAGGAAGATTGATTTCATATTCGCATTTGGACTTTAATGATTCAAAGCTGGCCAGCCAATTGTGATCCAGCTGGGATTCAATTGTTGAATATAAAGTATAAGAAATGTGAAGAAATAATCTAGGGTAAAGCATGCGTTGAACTACTCAACTTTGCACCTTCGAGGTCGTTGTGTATCTCTAACAAGTGCACAACAACAGACTCTACGCGCATGACGGTCGCACGGTCTATTTCTCGGTATGATAGATGAAAGAACTAAGAGAAAGACGTTCTCTTACAATCCCCTCAAGTGTGAGTGGGAGATGTTGGATATGGATGATGTTTGTACACCCTTGTGGGGGATTTACGAGGGAATACGGACCTCGAACGTCGCGTACACGAAGTCGTGTGCAAAGGGAATCTGTTCCCTTGCGGAGAGGATCTCTAGATTAATGGAAAGTCGCATTATATGTGCATAAGTGCATGCGACATATGGCTAATAAAGGGGGAATATCTTAAGCTTATGTTGTACCATGCATATGGTACAACTTAAGCTTATAATGTGCCATGTATGATGGTACACTTTAGTTAAATTGTTCCAAAGGAACAATTACTCCTAAAATAACTACCTTGGGGGCTATAAATAAGACCCAAGGCTTAGCCATTTCCTTACACTTTTGCATGGTATTCTTGCCTTGCATTTCATTCTAGCGAAGCTCTGCCAAAATCCTTCCTCTCTCTTTATCCAAGTTCTTAATCTAAAAGTAGAGATTTAGATTGTGGATTTAGTAGCCTTACTCCATTCGTGAGAAGACTCGATCCGTCGTGGCGAATCCGAAGGCGAAGTTCCAAGACTACCGTGCCGCATACGCAAGCGTAAGTCTCAACTTCATTTATCGATCCTAACGCTGTTTTGACAGGATCCTACAGTGCACTAGATAGGAATAATGGATCTTAGGCGATTCGAGAGAGTAGGCTCGAGGGGTCTATCTTGACCCAATGCCCTAGACTCGTCTGAGTCGGGAGTCGTTGTCTGAAAACTCGTTACATGAATCGCCTAAGCCACATGAAAAAAAATGTGATTATTTATAATAAACATGTCAGCCACCATAGTTTAGGAGGAGTTAGCCTGACATGGCCAACCCTAGAGAGATTAGGACCCTCGATGTGCTCTCGGGATTTTTGCCTTCACGAGTGTAGAAAAAGAGTTGAATTCTATTAATCTAAGCCTATTGGAGGGATTTTTGCAAATCTAGTACTTTTCATGTGTGTGTGTTAAATTTGACACCGCATTGGAGAGTAGTGTTCAAATCATATACCACGTTAGACTGATATTGTATATGTACTTGATATGATCCCTAACTCCGTTATATATATAATTCATGCATGTGAGTGGTTCGAGAGGGTGATCCTCAGACTTTCTTAGTAGATTTATCCACATTCTTCAAGTCTTGTCTTGCGCAAGGATAAGCGAGAGTTTAGCTTGGGGGAATTTGGTGAGTGTATTTTATATGCATTTTTCCACCGCTTCACCCCCCCCCCCCCCATTTTCCACTTTTATTTTGTGTCATCCTTACTCTTTTAGTTGTTTTTAATCACTTTTATCCACTTTTATGCTTTGGGGTGTCTCTTTTGTATTTCAGGTGATTTGATCTCAAAACGATGCAACTTGAAGAAGAAGAGACCAAAGGAGGAAAGATAGTGGAGAGGAAGAAGGATGGAGAAAGATTAGAGGCTAAAAGATGAGGAAGAGTGGACAACACAGCCATGTTGGTGCATGCACAGCGGTGCTAGCGTATCAACAAGAGAAGGAGGAGAAGCAGCTTCAGCGGCACGGCCGTGCCCAAAGAAAAATAGAACGACCACTGCAACAGTCTGCAGACACAGTCATGCCACATAGCCGTGTCGCTTTTAGGCACGGCCGTGCACATGATGAGGGCTCAGCTCTACCCTAGCTTTTTAGGGTCGACACGGCCGTGTGCCCATTAATCTATATATAGTAAAGTTGTAACGAGCTTTTCATGCTTTGTTCGGGATTTTACTATTGTGGATGGATTTTGGAGCTGTTTTCTGGCCCCATTATAGCCTCTTTTGCTGAAGCTTTGTAAGGATCTTTAATATCTATTATTGAATGCTCTTGTCTTTTTTTCTCTATTGATTGTGATTGCCATTGTCATTGTTGTTGATTTTAGTCCATTCTCTAATTAATCTCCATTGCATGCTTTCATGATGATTTTGATTGTTAATTTAATAATGTATAAGTAGTCCCCTTGTCTAAGGCTGTGTAGTGTTCTATTGTAGGATTTGTGCATGATGGATTGCCCTTAATATTGATCCAAATGGGCTATAGTCTAGGAATTAGTTTGGTTGTGATTTTATATCAACACATCTCACTAGTGGGCTACATAATCTTAATCACCGACAAACCATTGGAGTTTTGGTTTGATGCCTCTAATGGAGGGTTGACTGCCTAATGTTAGGCACCGACGAACCATCGGGTGTAATCATTAGAACCACCCAATAGATACCGACGAACCACCGGAGCTCCGATAGGGATCCAACCCATTCTCAGTGTCCTCTCTTACCTTTAGACATCGAGAGGACGAGGTTTGAGACTCAACCCTCATCAATGACTATAACCAATTGGCTCAAAAAGCTAGATCCACACGGCATATAATATATAATAGCGGTGAGATGCTAGTCCTAGCATTCTTCCATATTTGATATTCACTTAGCTCAATCACTATCTCACTTTCGAGACATCAATCAAGTAGCTATACAAAACCCGACACTGATCCTTGATCAAGCCATCTCCTACCTGAGTTCGACAGTTGCTTGCTACAACACCGTATGCCTGCGGTATATATTTTAAAACATCACGAAAAGTTTTAACATGCATCATAGAGTAGATGTGGCCTCTAAATCTATAGTGGATCCACCTATTAGGCCAGTCAACAAATCGGCTCTAGTTAGGATGCACATCCCACTTGACCCAGCTGATATTGAGCATGATTTTGATGTATCTGAAGATTCTAAGGATGAGTCTGAATATAAGAATCCACCTTCACAACCACATCATAAAGGCATCCACCTTCACAACCACATCATGAAGGCTCAGTTAGTGTTCCACCCCATTCATCCATCCCTTATGAATATTGTCAAAGTCTTGAAACCAAAATCATGAGTAGATTGGAACAAATAGCACTCAACCTAATTCAAAAACAAGACCAAGCCATTGCAAATATAACTTCAAGACTAGACATATCGGATTTCAAGCAAGATGAAGCCACGAAGGAGATTTCCGAGATTCAAGTTAGAATTTTTTGACAACCTCATTCAGAATGATTCTTGTATAGAATGCTTGGATGAATACGTAGTTGAGGATTGAGTGGTGTGATCAATATTTTGTTTTTATATAATTTTTTATTTTGTTGACCAATGTTATTTATTTTGGTGGTGATATAATTTGAACAATGCTTATTTGGTTTGTAATATCTCTAATTTCATGCATTATGAAAATGTTTTGGTTCATGTTGGTATATGAGTTTGTGTGATGTATATATATTAGTCTAATTGAATTTATAAGTTCATGGATTGAAGATTATGGCTCATATATGATATATGGCAGTAACGGTGAGAATATTGTCATTTTGAAATTATGTGCATAATTTTTGTCTCATTGAATGACATATGTGAGATATATGAGATTATTCATGACATAGTTATTACTGAATGTGGAACTGAGATTAAATTATCCATTGTCATTTGCTTATATGTTAACATTTGGTATTATAAATATTCATAACCTGGTTAATATGAGATGTTAATACTTCTATGAGATATGATACTCTTGTGGCATGCATGTCTTATGCTTTATAGTTATGCCTTATGCCTTATAGTTATGCAGTATGCCATGGATATATGTGCGATAACATTGATGTCATATATCTTTTGCCTCATATTAGATGACATATATGTTGAATCATATAATGAAGCTTAATTCTGACATTACTATTCTTATATGAGCTCATATAAGGTACATAAATATATATTATTATGTTAATCTTATACATTGTTACATTGATTCTTATGATGTCGCATATTATCCATGTCATACATACTTATTGAGATATTCATGCACCATGTGATGAGATGATCTCTCTGTTGGATACAACGATCTAGGATTAATTGTTTGATGATGACAAACATTTGTGAACGATTTTAACGTGTGTGTTAAGTGTTTCAGGAACGGCGAACGTGCGACTAATTCACGGAAGGACTTGGTCAATATGATGGGAATGAGGAGACAATAAAATGGTTTGATTCATATTTATAAGTACTCACACAAGATCAATTCTTTCCCAAAAGTTTTTTTAAGGCCCAAAAGGAGAGCACTCATGCATTAAAAAAACACACACAGGCCTTTTAAAATCCTCACAAAAAGCTTTTTTCTCAAGGCCCAAAAAAAACAAAAGGGAGGAGCACGAGAATTTTTATTAGCCTATTCACCCCCCCCCCCCCCCCCCCCCCCCCCCGCTAGGCTACGATCCAGATCCAACACTCTCATGTGCTTCATGGTGTATATGTTGTGTTTATGTCTCATGCTCATTGATATATTTGTAATCCATATGAGAGATTTTAAATATTGTGACATTCTTTCATATGTTCTTGAGTTATGAGATATGGGACATATGTTGATATGTTGGTAGAAATTCGGTCTCATGCTACATAACTAGTGATACAGTCTCATGCCATACATTACACTTTGAGCTCCAATCAAAAGCCTATATGCAAGTTGTAATTCATCTCCAACAAAGGTTTGTAAAATCCTTTATTGTTTGAGGTGGTAAGTTTGTTGAAATTACTTATTGTAATTTGGAAATCCTCACTTGTTTGAGGTGATATTATTGGTAAAAACCCACAATTGTTGTGGTGGTGAAAATCCTCTTGTTGAAGAGGAATTTGTAAAATTCTCATTATAGGTGAGGTGGTGAAATTACTCTTGTTGAATAGGTGATTGTAAAAATCCGCATTGCAAGTAAGGAGTTGTACTATTCTATCATTTAAGAGTTTATAGTTGATTAAATCCCAAGAGTGGTTGGAACTGGATCAGGCTTGGAGGGACGAACGAGCGTAAAATTCTCTAAGTTAGATTTGCTCTCTATTGTGCTCTCTATTATGCTTGCTATTACTTGCAATTGGTTATATTCTGATGTTACTCTATCTTTCAAACTTGCAAGTTTTT
The DNA here is from genome assembly GCA_030789695.1 of Scilla litardierei. Classification (NCBI taxonomy): domain Eukaryota; kingdom Viridiplantae; phylum Streptophyta; class Magnoliopsida; order Asparagales; family Asparagaceae; genus Scilla; species Scilla litardierei. The sequence goes on along the minus strand of CM061138.1, from coordinate 136,505,932 downwards.
AGCATTGCTGATTAATACCCAAGTGAGGCAACTTTCGTTGGTGTCTTAGATAGAAATTAGAGGGTCATTTTTAAAGTTTATATTTTATCTCTTAAACATTATTCCCCACTCTAGTATTCTATTTTCCATCTCCAAGATCCAACACGAATTTGTGGGACATCCAAAGAATTATCACAGATATATTTTCCTTCAACATAAGGAACAAAATATTATTATTGCTCAGTATGACGCCTTCTTGGAGAAGGAATCTCTTGATGAAGAGACAGAGTGCAATGTGATAGAACTGGAAGAAGTTTAAAAGCAAAAACTACAAGGGATCGAGAGATAAAACCAGACACCAATGCTTTCCTTAACGAATCTCAGCCACCTAGGAGATCTAGAAGGATTTTCCACCTATTGAGAGATACTATGGTTTTCTCATAGATGGTGATGTCGAGGATTAGCATCATGGTTGATGATGACCCTACTAATTTTCAAGAAGCCATTAGAGTGGAGACTCTAGGAAATTGCTTGATGCTATGAAATTTGAGCCGGAATCCATGCACTCCAATAAAGTGTGAACTTTGGAGGATGTTCCCGAATGGATAAAACCCATTGAGAACAAATGGTTGTTCAAGAAGAAGATTGGTGCATATAGAAAGATAGACACTTATAATGTATGGTTGATGGCAAAAGTATAGCGTCAAAGACTTGGCATCGACTATGATGAAACTTTAACGATACAGTTATGATGAAACTACCAGACTACACTATGGCTGACACTGACTATCCCATATTTTGTTCAAAGGAGAATCCAGTCTCATACCAACTAGCTAATGACTATTTTGAAAATGGTGGTCTTCATATGTAGCTAGCGTCACTTTCATGCTTGTAAGACAACTGTAGAGGATGATCAAATCACTACTGAAGTAGGAATCAGCTTCTAGAGTCTCACATCGATGATGGCTTGTCATGAAAATCGAATGAAAGAACTTGACATATATGCGATATATGTGATCGATCATAAGAAGTTGTGATTAACTTGTTTAAGATTGAATTGCATCGCAAGGAGTAACTAACACAAGCGAAAAATGTGTGTAAAAGAGTTACGAATGTTTGAGCCAAAATGAAAATAAAAAATCCAAAAATACCATGCCATAATCGACAATGATGACAAAACGTCATCGCCGAAAAGTCGACCGGACTACCATCGGTCGGCGACCGATAGCTGGTTGATGGCTGGCCGACCAGCGAGCAGGCTGGCCATGGCCAGTGTGCAGGCTCATTGTAGCCTGCAAGCAGTGACGGGTTGGACAGATGTTATCCAGCAGCATGTGGCAGCCCAAATCAGAGTGTGGGTGTGGGTTATGTTTTGGGTTTGGGTTTGACCCAATTATTGAGCCAATTAATAACCCAAAAGATATAATTTGTCTTGAATTAGAAATCCCAAGAGTCTCTAGGATTTTTTCTTTTAATTCCACCCTAGTTATTAGAAAGATTTTTACTCTAAATCTGTAACGGTCGCTTTCCGACCTTATGGATTTTCTGCGTGCACGTATTTTATTTGGCTATTTCTGAATTCCGAAATATGCGATGTGATATGCCATTGTGATCGTTTGGGAGTGTAGAATTTTATAGTAATTTTTGGGAATGTCATTTCACGGCTCGTTTTCTCGCAAAATGACTTGGAATGATAGGGGCGTTTTAGTCTTTTGTCTTAAAACGCAGCTTCCGATTTTTTTACGTAAATTCTTGGTAGGTGTAACGCACGATTAGGCTTTGCAGATATGTGTGTCTCGTCTCCACGATCGCCCCGGTATTTTCGGATTATTTTTCTGACGCCCGAGGCGAGAGATATCACCCGGATTAATCTCGACCGTTGATTTACCCAAATCAAATTCAAATTTCAAAATTGTGATCAAATCTTAGCAAATCCCTAAGTATCTTCATACGTATCAAGGGATTGAATTCAGCTCTATCTGCACTTTCTCTTTGCCCTAAGTACACCCTCCCAATCTCTCACTCTCTCTCCCCAAATGTTATAATCCTTATTTCTAAATATCAAATTTAATACTTTTTAAAACCCCAACCCAAACTATTTCTCATTCACGTGAATTAAAACCTAGGCTGAGTTTTTTTCAGCCGCCGCAAAACTCAAAAGCCCCGAGACTTCATCCCTCTCCCCCACGTTCTCTTCTCTCTCTCTCTCGCATCACCCTCATTCCGCAGCCACCCACGCCGACGGCTCCTCCGACGCCGGCCACCCCCTCACGAGACTGCTGTGACTCCGCCCGAGGCTGCCTGAACGCCCGACACCGACAGTCTTCTGCAGCAGAGACGACCACAGCGGCAACCGCCGCTGTCGCTGCTTCCTGACGCTGTAAGTCACCGTCGGAGCCCCACACAGCCGCCGTCGATACCCCCCGATGATCTCCTCACTGTCGCAAACAGCTGAGCGGGCTGTTACTCCCCGCAATGCAACGACAGCAGTGGCAATCGCCGCTGCTGCATTTTTCCGGCGCCTCCGACAGCCGCAGAGCACCGCCGGCAGCCCCCTGATCCGGCCAGCCACCCCCAAGGCCGGAGACACCCCCACGACAACTCCTAGGCCGAACAGCCCCTTTGACTAGCGTTCCAACGGATTTTCGTCGCCGTTACTCACCGTAGCTCGCTGTTTTGGTTTCCCCGTTGCCGTGTCCGTTGTCCGCTATCCCCGCACGCTGCACGCACCTCCAGTCCACTACCAAAACATTCCCGGCTATGCTACACGTAGCCGAGATGCCTCAAGAAGACGTTCCGTAGCCGTGCCGTTCAGATCGGTCGTCGTTCAGACTCTACTTCCCATTCGCGCCAAACACCGGAGAGGTTGGTCCCCCTAACTCGTAGCAAACCCACACCATAGTAAAACTGAACCCTAACTAAAATCGGACAACTATAACTAAATTTACTTTTTCGTACCAGTAAAACGATGTCACTGTAGAAATCGACCGTTGGAAAACTTTTTTTGTGCATATAGGGTAGTGGTCGATTTAGGCTAAACGAAACACCAAAATGTGACGTTGACAAATAGGATAGCCCCGATAACATAGAAACAAACCCTAATAGGCCTTGATGAAAATTGCGACCTGACACCGTCGTCGTGACACTGTTTCAGACGGACTACCGCGGATGCGACGCCTGGACGAGACGCCCCGGACGGACGACACACTCGCCACCACAGGCAAGTTTACTCACTTGCGCTTTTGGCCGTGCCTTGGTCTTAAACTGCTAGAACTATTAGATTGTGAATAAATAGAACCGGACGTGAAATGATAGCGTCCGGGACGCCCTGACGACTTAGACTTGACGACGAAGTCTAAGCGTAACAACAACAACTTTTGACACCGTAGGGTTATCTTGTGTGTGCGTGCGTGTGGACCCCCTAGAAGAACTATCCCTGTCATGTCACATCGTGTCTGGTTTTGCACAACCTGCAGGCAATAGGGCACTCTCCGAGTGATCCCTTGTACTGATACACAGCCTGCGGGCAATAGGGCACTCTCCGAGTGATCCCTTGTACAGATACACAGCCTGCGGGCAATAGGGCACTCTCTGAGTGATCCCATGTACGGATACATAGCCTGCGGGCAATAAGGCACTCTCCGAGTGATCCCTTGTGCAGCCTTGTCTTGTCTTGAGCACTTGGGTTGGGATAGGGATGAGCGTGCGCACGGGGACAGGGTTTGATCCCCCTCGAACCGTAAGGCGTGAACCCTTCGAGTCACACGTGTCTTGTTTTGTCTTGTCCTGTCCTGTCTTGCTGGTCTTGTCACGTCTTGTCACGACCCGTTTAGGTTAGTCCCGTAGTCGGTAGCACACGCTACGACTACTACTTGCTACGCTTTACCTTCCTGCTGCGTTACTTCCTTTTTGTTACACTGTTATAACCCCAGCATGCTAATCAACCAGTAAACTGATGTTTAATAGTTTGGTACACTTGCAGTAGAGTCTGACCTCTTTTGTAGACTTTACCTGAGGTACAGTTCCCTTCTTTTGGTGCTGTATGTCAGGTGTGGAGCCAGAGTACGTCGACGAGGCAGAGCTACCCGAGGACGTAGAGCCGGAGGACGTCGATCCTGAGTACGTGCCCGAGGAGGACCAGAGTTAGAGATCTTCGTGTTGCCGATTCAGAGGTTCCACCGTAGTTTTGCTGGGTGCGTAGCAACGTCTTCTTCTGTCTAGGTTGGGTGCTTGCACCAGTAGTTTACTTTTCTGTCGTTGTAGCCGACTCAGTCTTTTGTTAGACTCTCAGTACTCTGGATTGATAAATTTGGAATAAAATGAATGTTTTCTTTTTCAGTACTTTTATTGTTCTGTACTAACATGCAGGGACCTGTTCCTTCATCTTGGAGTACCACACAGACGCTTATTGGTTCTGAGCTTTCCAGCCCCGGCCTAAGCGGGCCTTAGTCACGCTTCGCCTCCGTCGTTTGGGAAGCGGGGCGTGACAGGTTTTAGTGGTGGCCCATGCAGGTCCCATTCCTTCTGCAAGTTCGGAACAATAGGAGTATTGACATTCATTTTATTGTTATCCAGTAATTTGTACGAGTCTAATCTCTGTATTTCTTGACAATAGGATGGCAGGACGACGCGTCACCCGATCCAAAAACTCAGGCGATGGAGTTCCGGAAGACCATGGCGGAGAGTTTCGCCAGTTTCTGGGCGTGATGAAAGAGATGCTGGACGTGCAGCACCAGTTGGTTCAGCAGTCCCTCAGTGCTGCCCATGCTCCTCCAGTTGCACCACCACTGCCTCCGCCTGCCCCTCGAGCTGCTCCGGGAGTGAAGTAGTTCAATGAGCTTCAACCAAAGACATTTTCTGGGAAGGAAGGACAGTTGGCTGCTGATGAGTGGATTCTGAGTACTGAGGAGAAGTTGATTGCTGTGAAGATTCTCGATGATACCCAAGTTGAGATAGAGAAGATGCAGCTGACTGAGAATGCTAGGAACTGGTGGCGCATTAAGGAGAGGCACCTACAGAAGCCAGTGGAGTGGAGGACCTTCCGCTTGATGTTCAAGGAGAAGTATTTCACCAAGGCTGCTAGGAGGGAGCTGTTGAGCAGATTTGTAGATCTGAAGCAGGGGGATATGACCGTCGACGAGTACGAGGCAGAGTTCGAGATGCTGAGTCGGTTTGCCCCACATATGGTGAGGAAGGAGGAGAAATGAGCTGATCATTTTTGTCAGGGACTGCGTCCGAAGATTCAGGCTTCGATGTCTTCGGCAGATTTCACGACCATGGGAGCAGTGCTAAATGCCGCGAGGAACCATGAGACCATATCACGTCTACCTGACCCTCTAGCTAATAGAGGGAAGTGTCCCAGGAGCAGTACCGGCCACCTGCTAGGCCGGCAATGAGACCAGTTCAGACAGTGCCTTTCAAGAGGCCAGGAGCTCCTATGCAGAGTCAGAATAAGGGACCATGCCACTTCTGCGTTAGGCCAGGACATGTTCAGATCAATTGTAGGAGGAAGCTGGGATTGTGCTTGGTTTTTGGAGATGCTTTGCATGCAGCTAAGGATTGTCTGAGAGCACGTCATGCCATGGTCGGAGCACCAGCCCCGCTACAGAGTGGAGCACCTGCCCCAATTCAGAGAGGAGCTGCTGTACGTGGACCACCCTTAGCGCCACAGAGGCAGATGTTTCAGCGGGCAGTGCAACCCCAGAGGCCGACTTACACCATGACCGTTGTTGAGACTGAGGAGCTGGATGGAGTTATTGCAGGTATACTTCGAATCTAGACTTTCATTTCATAGTGTAGATCTTAATGTTAGCTATGTTTGTTTGCCTTGTTTGTTAGAGTAGCTTGGTTTTGACCATAGTTCTTTCGTATCCTAGGCACCATTCTAGTGTCCTCTCACCTGGCCTTGGCCTTGTTTGACTCCGGTGCATCCATGTGCATCCTATCCCGGAGGTTTGTAACAAGGCACTCCATTCCCACCCATACACTTCCTAAGTGTTGGGACATCACCACAGGGAACGGAGTGGTAACGGTGAATTTGGGTTGTCGATCGATCCCCTTGGTGGTCAGTGGACACGAATTATTTGCAGATTTCATCGTCCACGATCTACCACATTTCGATGTCATCCTTGGCATCGATTGGCTGGGAGACTTCCACGCGTCGATCGAATGCCACAGCAAGAGGGTGGTATTCCAGATTCCAGGCCATCCGGAGTTCGAGTTCCGTAACAGAGACGAGTCGCTTGGGCCCATCAGATTTTGGGCCAAGCCGGAGGCGCCGATTGTAGCAGCTATGCAGATGGAGATCGAACGACCAGCAGTCATCAGAGACTTCGATGACGTCTTCACGGAGGATATCTCGGGTCTGCCGCCCGATCGAGCTCTAGAATTTGGTCTTGATCTTATGCCAGGAGCGCAGCCGATATCGAAGGCGCCATATCGAATGGCTTCTGCTGAGCTTGAGGAATCGCGGAAGAAATTAGATGAGTTGCTGCAGAAGGGTTTCATCCACCCTAGTGTGTCACCGTGGGGTGCACCCGTATTGCTCGTGAAGAAGAAGGATGGATCCCGCAGGATGTGCGTGGACTATCGAGGGCTGAATGCTGTCACAGTGAAGAATAAGTATCCGCTGCCGCGCATCGACGATATTTTTGATCAGCTGGGAGGTTCGAGAGTTTTCTCGAAGTTGGACTTGAGGAGCGGATATCATCAGCTGAAGGTGAAGAAGGACGATATTCCGAAGACAGCTTTCCGGACGAAGTACGGACATTATGAGTTTGTGGTTATGCCTTTCGGCCTAACCAACGCTCCAGCTGTGTTCATGAATTTGATGAATTTAATTTTCTACTACTTCTTGGATAAGTTTGTCGTTATCTTTATAGATGACATTCTTATTTACTCGAAGTCTGAGAAGGAGCACAGCTGTCATCTGAGGACAGTGCTGGAGACGCTGAGGCGACATAAGCTATATGCCAAGTATAATAAGTGCGAGTTCTGGCTGGACAGAGTCACGTTCCTGGGACACGTGGTGTCTGGTGATGGCATATCTGTAGATTCGGAGAAGGTCAGAGCAGTCAGAGATTGGCCGACTCCGCAGTCAGCGTCAGATATCAGGAGCTTTCTTGGCTTAGCAGGCTATTATCGGCGGTTCATCAAGGATTTCTTGAAGATTATAGAGCTGATGACGAAGCTGACGAGGAAGGATGTGGAGTTCCATTGGTCAGATGCTTGTGAGGAGGCCTTCAGTATCTTGAAGGCGAGGTTGACCACGGCACCGGTTTTGGCTGTACCGGATCGGAACGGAGGCTTCGAGGTATAATGTGATGCATCAGGGAAGGGCCTCGGATGCATTTTGCATCAGCATGGCCACGTGGTCACGTACGCTTCTCGTCAGTTGAGGACTCATGAGAAGAATTACCCGACGCACGATCTGGAGTTGGCAGCGGTGATATTTGCACTGAAGATCTGGAGGCACTTCTTGCTGAGTGAGAGCGTGAAGATTTTCACCGATCACAAGAGCCTGAAGTACATCTTTACGCAGAAGGAGCTCAATATGCGTCAGAGACGATGGTTGGAGCTCATGGCTGACTATGAGATAGACTTACAGTATCACCCAAGGAAGGTGAACGTAGTGCCCGATGCTTTGAGTAGACTTCCTACTGCGATGATGCATATTGTCGACTGGAGGATTCAGCAGGAGCTGAAAGAGATGGATTTAGAGGTCGTCCTACCTGGTGTGGTTCATTCATTCATGAATTTGCAGATTCAGTCCACGATCGTGGATCAGATCAAGGCAGCACAGGCAGGAGATCCGAAGTTGCAGAGGATCAGGAGGCAGGTTGAAGCTGGACTACGGACAGAGTTCGTGATTCATGAGGATGGTTCGCTGCGGTACGGCAGCAGACTCTGCATACCTGCAGGTGATGTTTAGGAGGAGCTTTTGAGCGAGGCTCATAGCTCGCCTTATTCTATACATCCTGGTGGCACCAAGATGTATAAGGACCTCCGTCTGAATTACTGGTGGATTGGCATGAAGAGGAGTGTGGCACGGAGCGTTGCCAAGTGTTTGATATGCCAACAGGTGAAGGCTGAGCACCATCGTACGACTGGATTGCTACAATCGCTTCCTATTTCGGAGTGGAAGTGGCAACATATTACGATGGATTTCGTGACTGGTTTGCCTCGGACCCCGAAGCAGAACGACACAGTTTAGGTGATCGTTGATCGGTTAACTAAGTCTGCGCATTTCATCCCCTTCCGAGTGGGCCAGTCTACGGAAGTCTTGGCGAGGAAATACCTAGAGGTAAAATTTTATTTTACTTCTCTTTTAATTTCCTTTTTGAGTTAGTTGTGATGTAGACCGTGTACGTGCAGGAGATTGTGCGCTTACACAGAGTCCCCGTGAGCATCGTGTCTGACAGAGACTCGAGGTTCACATCTCAGTTCTGGAGAAGTCTGCAGGAGAATTTGGGTACGCGTCTGAGTTTCAGCACGGCGTACCACCCGCAGACTGATGGCCAGTCCGAGAGGACTATTCAGATTTTAGAGGATATGTTGTGAGCTTGTACGCTCGATTTGAAGGGATCTTAGGAGGACCATCTTCACTTGGTGGAGTTTTCGTATAACAACAGCTACCAGGCGAGCATTGACATGGCGCCGTTTGCTGCCTTATATGGGAGAAAATGTCGGTCGCCACTGAGCTGGGATGACATCGGAGATCGGGAGCTGTTGGGTCCAGAGATGATAGTGGAAGCTGTGGATGTCGTGAGAGACATCAAGGAGAAGCTCAGAGTTGCGCAGGATCGATTCAAGCATTGGGCTGATGCCAAGAGGAGACCTTTGGAGTTCCAGCCTGGAGATCACGTCTTCCTGAAAATCTCTCCAAACCACGGAGTCATCCGTTTCGGGAAGAAAGGAAAGCTGAGCCCGAGGTATATTGGGCCATTCGACGTGCTGGAGCGTGTGGGAGCAGTGGCCTACCGCCTTGCTCTGCCACCATCTTTGGAGGGAGTTCACGACGTATTCCACGTATCTCAGCTACGTCAGTATGTCAGTGATCCGTCACACATGGTTGATTTCTCTGAGATCACGGTCCGTCCAGACCTGACATATGACCAGCAGCCTGTGTAGATTTTGGACCGTCGACAGAAGCAATTGAGGAATAAGGTAGTCGACCTGGTGAGAGTGATGTGGCGTCACGGATCACCTGGAGAGTCCACTTGGGAGCGCGAGGAGATGAGGGAGCATTTCCCATTCTTATTTGCTGATTAGTGTTGTTGATTCCGAGGACGGAATCTTTATTTTAGTGGGGTAGAATGTAACAGTTGCTTTCCGACCTTATGGATTTTCTGCGTGCACGTGCTTTATCGTGCACGTATTTTATTTGGCTATTTCTGAATTCCGAAATATGCGATGTGATATGCCGTTGTGATCGTTTGGGAGTGTAGAATTTTATAGTAATTTTTGGGAACGTCATTTTGAGGCTCGTTTTCTCGCAAAACAACTTCGAATGATAGGGGCGTTTTAGTCTTTTGTCTTAAAACGCAGCTTCCGATTTTTTTACGTAAATTCTTGGTAGGCGTAATGCATGATCAGGCTCCGTAGATCTGTGTATCTCGTCTCCACGATCGCTCCGGTATTTTCGGATTATTTTTCTGACGCCCGAGGCGAGAGATATCACCCGGATTAATCTCGACCGTTGATTTACCCCAATCAAATTCAAATTTCAAAATTGTGATTAAATCTTAGAAAATCCCTAAGTATCTTCATACGTATCAAGGGATTGAATTCAGCTTTATCTGCACTTTCTCTTTGCCCTAAGTACACCCTCCCAATCTCTCACTCTCTCTCCCCAAATGTTATAATCCTATTTCTAAATATCAAATTTAATACTTTTTAAACCCCCAACCCTAACTATTTCTCATTCACGTGAATTAAAACCTAGGCTGAGTTTTTTTCAGCCGCCGCAAAACTTAAAAGCCCCGAGACTTCATCCATCTCCCTCGCGTTCTCTTCTCTCTCTCTCTCGCATCACCCTCATTCCGCAGCCACCCACGCCGACGGCTCCTCCGACGCCGGCCACCCCCTCACGAGACCGCCGTGACTCCGCCCGAGGCCGCCTGAATGCCCGACTCCGGTAGTCTTCTGCAGCAGAGATGACCACAACGGTAACCGCTGCTGTCGCTGCTTCCCGACGCCGCAAGTCGCCGCCGGAGCCCCGCACAGCCGCCGTCGATAGCCCCGACGGTCTCCTCGCCGTTGTAAACAGCTGAGCGGGCTGTTACTCCCCGCAACGCAGTGACAGCAGCGGCAATCGCTGCTGCTGCATTTTTCCGGTGCCTCCGACAGCCGCAGAGCACCGCCGGCGGCCCCCTGATCCGGCCGGCCACCCCCTAGGCCGGAGACACCCCCGCGACAACTCCTAGGCTGAACAGCCCCTTTGACTAGCGTTCCAATGGATTTTCGTCGCCGTTACGCGTCATAGCTCGCAGTTTTGGTTTCCCCGTTGTCGTGTCTGCTGTCCGCTGTCCTCTATCCCCGCACGCTGCCTGCACCTCTAGTCTGCTATCAGAACGTTCCCGGTTACGCTACTCGTTGCCGAGACGCCTCAAGAAGACGTTCCATAGCCGTGCCGTTCAGATCGGTCGCCGTTCAGACTCTACTTCCCATTTGCGCCAAACACCGGAGAGGTTGGTCCCCCGAACTCGTAGCAAACCCACACCATCACAAAACTGAACCCTAACTAAAATCGGACAACTATAACTAAATTTACTTTTCCGCACCAGTAAAACGATGTCACTGTAGAAATCGACCGTCGGACAACTTTTTCTGTGCATATAGGGTAGTGGTCGATTTAGGCTGAACGAAACACCAAAATGTGACGTTGACAAATAGGATAGCCCCGATAACCTAGAAACAAACCCTAATAGGACTTGATGAAAATCACGACCTGACACCGTCGACGTGACACTGTTTCAGACGGACTATCGCAGACGCGACGCCTGGACGAGACGCCCCGGACGGACGACACACTCGCCACCGCAGGCAAGTGTACTCACTTGCGCTTTTGGCCGTGCCTTGGTCTTAAACTGCTAGAACTATTAGACTGTGAACAAATAGAACCGGACGTGAAATGATAGCATCCGGGATGCCCTGAAGACTTAGACTTGACGACGAAGTCTAAGCGTAACAACAACAACTTTTGACACTGTAGGGTTATCTTATGTGTGCGTGCGTGTGGACCCCCTAGAAGAACTATCCCTGTCGTGTCATGTCGTGTCTTGTTTTGCACAGCCTGCGGGCAATAGGGCACTCTCCGAGTGATCCCCTGTACTGATACACAGCCTACGATCAATAGGGCACTCTCTGAGTGATTCCTTGTACTGATACACAGCCTGCGGGCAATAGGGCACTCTTCGAGTGATCCCTTGTACGGATACACAGCCTGCGGGCAATAGGGCACTCTCTGAGTGATCCCTTGTACGGATACACAACCTGCGGGCAATAGGGCACTCTCCGAGTGATCCCTTGTACGGATTTGTCTTGTCTTGAGCACTTGGGTTGGGGTAGGGATGAGCGTGCGCACGGGGAGAGGGTCTGATCCCCCTCAAACCGTAAGGCATGAACCCTTCGAGTCACACGTGTCTTGTCTTGTCTTGTCCTGTCCTGTCTTGCTGGTTTTGTCACGTCTTGTCACGACCCGTTTAGGTTAGTCCCGTAGTCGATAGCACACGCTACGACTACTGCTTGCTATGCATTACCTTCCTGCTGCGTTACTTCCTTTTTGTTACACTGTTATAACCCCAGCATGCTAATCAACCAGTAAACTGATGTTTAATAGTTCGGTACACTTGCAGTAGAGTCTGACCTCTTTTGTAGACTTTACCTGACGTACAGTTCCCTTTTTTGGTGATGTACGTCAGGTGTGGAGCCAGAGTACGTCGACGAGGCAGAGCTACCCGAGGATGTAGAGCCAGAGGACGTCTATCCTGAGTACGTGCCTGAGGAGGACCAGAGTTAGAGATCTTCGTGTTGCCGATTCAGAGGTTCCACCGTAGTTTTATTGGGTGCGTAGCACTGTCTTCTTCTGTCTAGGTTGGGTGCTTGCACCAGTAGTTTACTTTTCTGTCGTTGTAGCCGACTCAGGCTTTTGTTAGACTCTCAGTACTCTGGATTGATAAATTTGGAATAAAATGAATGTTTTCTTTTTCAGTACTTTTATTGTTCTGTACTAACATGCAGGGACCTGTTCCTTCGTCTTGGAGTACCACACAGACGCTTATTGGGTCCGGGCTTCCCAGCCCCGGCCTAAGCGGGCCTTAGTCATGCTTCGCCTCCGTCGTTTGGGAAGCGGGGTGTGACAAAATCTAAAACCGAAAATGGATTAAAAGAGTTCATGAACCCTTTCTTTTATCATATGCATTCAAAGATAAGGTTGGGCTCTAATTTGAAGTCGTAAATGTATTTGGATTTCATGGATCCCTAGCATTATACAAAGGTGTCCTCTCCGATTCTCTAAAGCATCTAACAACAAACAAATTTTAAAGATCTAAGATCCTAGCATCCTAAGATCTCAAGGAGGAATATTTTGAAGCTTTAGCCAAAGAAAGAATTTTTCTCTCTCAAAATTAAAAGTGTTTCATTATCTTTCTCTCAAGTGCTAGCAATGCTTGGGACCAAGGTCCAACTCTTTGAGGGTTTATAAATCATGAAGGGCAACATTATTAGGGTCAATCTTATATCATTCTTGGTTGGTGAAATGATCATAAGTCTTGACCAAAAGAGTTTTAGATCTACAAATATCGTGAAAGCATTATGCGCAAAGATATGTTCTTCTTTCTAGCATTTAAATTCTTGATTTATATAGTTGATCTTGGCCTCTTTACTAGGGTTAGGAAAATTTTGATTTTTTCACGCTTCCAACTTTGCTAATTGGATTAGAATCCAAGCTATATTTCCTTACATATATCTCATAAAACATCATGTTCTTTTCCTTCGATTATCATGATGAGTCCATTATTGTTGTGAGACTTTAAAAGCTTGATTCCTACTATGGCATCGACTTGATTGTACGCTATAATCATGTTACAAGTATGACCATATGTTTTGCAATAATCATTATCTGGTTGTCGTGAGACTGGACTCTCCTCCAATGTAATATGGGAGCAACAATTACTGTGTAGTCCTATCTGTTCGTCAAAACTATATCGCTAACATGTCTAGGGTATGGAAATCTATCAAACCTCAATAGCGCCTTAATGTCACAAGTCGTGTATATGATGTCATGGTTAAAGATGGATCAAACTTATTACACTAATAAGTTTATCCATTTTAACTTGGCTAATGATTTTATTGGTAAAAATCACTTGTTTGAGGTGATATTATTGGTAAAAAACCACAATTGTTGTGGTGGTGAAAATCCTCTTGTTGAAGAGGAATTTGTAAAGTTCTCATTATAGATGAGGTGGTGAAATTACTCTTGTTGAAGAGGTGATGGTAAAAATCCTCATTGCAAGTAAGGAGTTGTACTATTCTATCATTTAAGAGTTTATAGTTGATTAAATCCCAAGAGTGGTTGGGACTGGATCAGGCTTGGAGGGACGAACGAGGGTAAAATTCTCAAAGTTAGATTTGCTCTCTATTGTGCTCTCTATTATGCTTGCTATTACTTGCAATTGGTTATATTCTGATGTTACTCTATCTTTCAAACTTGCAAGTTTTTAGCATTGTTGATTAATACCCAAGTGAGGCAACTTTCGTTGGTGTCTTACATAGAAATTAGAGGGTCAGTTTTAAAGTTTATATTTTATCTCTTAAACATTATTCCCCACTCTAGTATTCTATTTTCCATCTCCAAGATCCAACACGGATTTGTGGGACATTCAAAGAATTATCACAGATAACTTTTCCTTCAACCTAAGGAACAAAATATTAGTATTGCTCAGTATGACGCCTTCTTAGAGAAGGAATCTCTTGATGAAGAGACAGAGTGCAATGTGATAGAACTGAAAGAAGTACTAAAAGCGAAAACTACCAGGGATCAAGAGATAAAACAAGACACCAATGCTTTCCTTAACGAATCTCAGCCACCTAGGAGATCTAGAAGGCTTTTCCAACTATTGGAGAGATACTATGGTTTTCTCATAGATGGTGATGTCGAGGATTAGCATCATGGTTGATGATGACCCTACTAATTTTCAAGAAGCCATTCAGAGTGGAGACTTTAGGAAATGGCTTGGTGCTATGAAATTTGAGACGAAATCCATGCACTCCAATAAAGTGTGAACTTTGGAGGATGTTCCCGAATGGATAAAACCCATTGAGAACAAATGGTTGTTCAAGAAGAAGATTGGTGCATATGGAAAGATAGACACCTATAATGTAGGGTTGATGGCAAAAGTATAGCGTCAAAGACTTGGCATCGACTATGATGAAACTTTTTACCAGTAGCCCTGCACAAATCCATTTGGATACTACTTGCTATAGCATCAATTTATCACTAGAAATTTGCCAAATGGATATAAAAATGTCTTTTCTAAATGGTGTTTATAAGACTGTGTTTACATGACTCAGCCAGATGGTTTCGAAGTCGATGTGAGCAGCAGAAAATCATGCAGGCTCCTTAAATCCATCTATGGATTAAAGCAAGCATCAAGATGATGGAACATCCAGTTTGATGAAATACTCAAAAGGTTTAGCTTCATCAAAAAAGAGGATGAATCAAGTCTATATAAGAATGTCAGTGGTAATGTTGTTGCATTCATCGTACTCTACGTGGGTGATATATGCTTGATTGGTAATGACATACGATGCTACAATCAATCAAAGTATGGTTGTCACAAAACTTCTCTATGAAGCATTTAAGATAAGCATCATAAATATACTTGGTATAAAAATCTATAGAGATAGATCGAATATGATGCTGGGATTGTCCTAGTTAGATACATTAAAATTGTGTTAAAGAGGTTTAACTTGGAAAAATCCAAGCGAGGTAATGTACACGCTTGTCATGGAATAACTTTCTCCAAGGACATGTCTCCCAAGACTGGAGAGGAGAAAGTGCACATGATTAAGATTCTAAATGATGTGGATGTAGGATCTATTACGTAAATCATGTTACTTACTAGACTCGATGTCGCATATGAACTTGGAGTTGTCAGTCGATAGCAATCAAATCCTTGGGAGAACCAGTGTATCTTTGTAAAGAACATACTTAAGTACTTAAGAGGGACTTAAGATTTGTTCGTAGTCTACGATGGGAGTAGTAATCTTTCAGTAGCATGATTTACGTATTCCACTTTCCAAAGCGACATGGATGTCAGAAAATCAATGTCAGGTTACGTATTCACCTTCAATGGATGGATAGTGAGTTGGAAGAGTTCCAAGCAAGACACTGCAATAGTCTCTAGAATGGAAGCTGAGTACATCATATCAAATGATGCAGTAAAGGAGGCAGTTTAGATTAAGAAGTATGTTGCCAAACTTGGAGTGGTCTCTTCGATTGTTAATCCAAAACCTCTATATTGTGACAATAATGCGACAGTCATCCTTACTAAAGAACCTAGTTCTCACAAGAAATCTATACACATCCTAATGAAGTTTCATGTGATATGTGCAATCCAATGATGCCATGATATAGAATTTAAAAGAGTTAGTACAGATGATAATGTGGCAGATCCACTCACAAAGGCACTTCCAAAAAACTAACTGAAATTTTTAATAGATAAAATTGGTATCAGATACTATAATAATTGGCAGTAAGTGCAAGTGAGAGCTGTTGGAAAATGTATATCCTTAAGACGAATATTGTAATTGAGACATCTCGTTTGAAATAATAGTAAGCTATTTGGTACAACTTTATCTGTGTGATTTATTGATACGAATGATTATGGGTGAATATTATTATAAGATTGCATGGATAAAGTCCTTGGATTACATGAGGACATTAGGATCATATAAGATTATAAAAATAAGGCCTAATGGATCCACTTAAGCACAAATCTAAAATGTTCCTGGTCATAGGAATTCATGACCAGACATTAATATTTCGGGTAGACTAGTGCGCACTAATCTTTACCATGGTGATGGTAGTGGCTAGTCTCATAGTAATTCAATGAAGAAAAATTTGAGATAGTGTACATTGCTTGTTGGAGAAAAAGCTCACAAAACGAATCATCGAGAAGCTTCTATATGGTAAACATACTCTAACTGTTAATAGAAGCTCTCAAGTGGCAGTTGATGTAGATTAGTTTCTTGATATGAGATGTACTAAAGAACCTTGTATGTAGGAGTGCTATGCTTTGGCTTTTACCAACCAATGATGAATGTGATCATTGCTATGTAGTCATTTGGCATAGTACAAAGCGTGCAAAGAGAGATGGTGGTCAAGAAAGGATTCATCTCTTTCGGTATGTGAGGTTAGTGTCACAGGGAATCGATATGAATCTATATAAGACCTTAGCCAGGGAAAAATGGACAAACTTCTGAGAGTCATTAGTTTGATCCATCTTTAAACTATGGTCTCGTGCACATGACTCACGACATTAAGGTGTTAATGTGGTTTGTCAGGTTTTTATACCCTAGACACCTTAACTATACAGTTATGATGAAAATACCAGACTACACTATGGCTGACACTGACTATCCCATATTTTGTTCAAAGGAGAATCCAGTCTCATACCATCTAGCTAATGAAGATTTTGAAAATGGTGGTCTACATATGTAGCTAGCGTCACTTTCATGCTTGTAAGACAACTGTAGAGGATGATCAAATCACTACTGAAGTAGGAATCAGCTTCTAGAGTCTCACTTCGATGATGGCTCGTCATGAAAATCGAATGAAAGAATTTGACATATATGCGATATATGTGATCGATCACAAGAAGTTGTGATTAACTTGTTTAAGATAGAATTGCATCACAAGGAGTAACTAACACAAGCGAAAAATGTGTGTATAAGAGTTACGAATGTTTGAGCCAAAATGAAAATAAAAACTCCAAAAATACCATGCCATAATCAACAATGATGACAAAACGTCATCGTCGAAAAGTCGACGGACTGCCATCGGTCGACGACCGGTAGCTGGCTGATGGCTGGTTGACCAGCGAGCAGGCTGGCCATGGCCAGTGTGCAGGCTCATTGTAGCCTGCAAGCAGTGACTGGTTGGACAGATGTTATCCAGCAGTATGCGACAGCCCTAATCAGAGTGTGGGTGTGGGTTATGTTTTGGTTTTGGGTTTGACCCAATTATTGAGCCAACAACTAACCCAAAAGATATAATTTGACTTGAATTAGAAATCCCAAGAGTCTCTAGGATTTTATATTTTAATTCCACCTGGTTATTAGAAAGATTTTTACTCTAAATCTAAAACCCAAAATGGATTAAAAGAGTTCATGAACCCTTTCTTTTATCATATGCATTCAAAGATAAGGTTGGGCTCTAATTTGAATTTGTAAATGTATTTGGATTTCATGGATCACTAGCATTATACAAAGGTGTCCTCTCCTACTCTCTAAAGCATCCAACAACAAACAAATTTTAAAGATCTAAGATCCTAGCATCCTAAGATCTCAACGAGGAAAATTTTGAAGCTTTAACCAAAGAAAGAATTTTTCTCTCTCAAAATTAAAAGTGTTTCCTTATCTTTCTCTCAAGTGCTAGCAATGCTTGGGACCAAGTTCCAGCTCTTCGAGGGTTTATAAATCATGAAGGGCAACATTATTAGGGTCAATCTTATATCATGCCTGGTTGTTGAAATGATCATAAGTCTTCACCAAAAGAGTTTTAGATCTACCAATATCGTGAAAGCATTATGCGCAAAGGTATGTTCTTCTTTCTAGCATTTAAATTCTTGATTTATATAGTTGATCTTGGCCTCCTTACTAGGTTTAGGAAAATTTTGATTTTTTCACGCTTCCACCTTTTCTAATTGGATTAGAATCCAAGCTATATTTCCTTACATATATCTCATAAAACATCATGTCTTTTCCTTCGATTATCATGATGAGTCCATTATTGTTGTGAGACTTTAAAAGCTTGATTCTACTATGGCTTCGACTTGATTGTACTCTATAATCATGTTACAGGTATGACTATATTATTTGCAATAATCATTAACTGGTTGTCGTGAGACTGGACTCTCCTCCAATGTAATCTGGGAGCAACAATTACTGTGTAGTCCTCTTTGTTCGTCAAAACTATATCGCTAACATGTCTAAGGTATGGAAATCTATTAAACCTCAATAACGCCTTAATGTCACAAGTCGTGTATATGATGCCATGGTTAAAGATGGATCAAACTTATTACACTAATAAGCTTATCCATTTTAACTTGGCTAATGATTTTCTATAGATCTATACTAACTCCATGTAATATTAGCCACCTATACAAGAAGAGACGAATTATGTCTTGACTGCCACTTCCCTTCACACGCTTTGGACTATACCCAACGGTACCTAGCAAATATTGCATCGTCGTTAGTCATTAAAAGCCAAAGCATAGCCTTTCCACATGCAATGTTCTTTAACACATATCGGGTCTAAAGACTAATCTGCATCAGCTACCAACTTAGAGCTTCTATTGACAGTGAAAGTTTGTTTACCATATAAAATTCTTTTAACGAGTTGTTCTGTGAACTTGTTCTCTAATAAGCACATGTGCATTGTATCATGAGATCTTCACATTGAATGGTTAAGAAATCGGTTGCTCCAATCTTTCCAGATGATGCAAAAGATATTTATTGTAACCACGAGCAATACAGATCGTATGCAGCAGGTGTCGAACACAGGGAGGCAGTGGTATGAGTACCGACTAATCGTGTATCTAGTTAGCTATGTAAATGAAAACAAGAGAGGGGTAATTACAGTAAAAATACAAGAATAAAGAAAGGTGCCAAGGGCCAAGCATCACCGCTAGTGCAAATTGGGCAAGTGGGTCAATCTAGCTTCTCGAGCCAATGGGATTGTAGTCCTAGATGATAGTCGAATATCAATTCTTATCCTCTCGATGTCCAACCATGAGAGGACTAAGAGAATAGCTTGAATCCTGTATCGCATCCCCGATGGTTGTGAGACGCTACGGTAGTGGTGATTAAAGTGAGTCTGCCCGACGGGTGATCAGCACATAGCACTAGATAGTCATCCCTCCTCAGCTAAGAGGTGTGATGAATTGAGCCCATCCAAATATATTCATAAGACTAAAACTCTAATATGAACGATATTTGGGGCAATCCACCCATATGAGCAACCTACGCTGGGGTTAGCCAAGCCTTAGGCACGAAAATCTACTCTATTAACATCACAACAAATGACAAGAAGCAAGTAAGGGAAAACATCACAAGGAGAGACAAAAGAGAATTTAAAAGCAGTACAAATGAAATTAAACTAAAGATAAACAAAAATTCATTATAAGTGCCGTAGAAATTAAGAGTCTTACAAGATATTGATGAACAACCCCCAAAAGGGGGTGAAACCCCTAAAAATCATGGAAAAGAAAAAGCACCCCTCTCTCAATTCGCTCATAGATATTTATAGTATAGGCAAAAATATAGGGGTGCACGGCCGTGACGCAAATCAGCACGGCCGTGCCACTGTAAAATAGCCTAGGGCACGGCAGGCTGCTGCTTCAAGCACGGCCATGTCGCAAGTGAGCACGGCCGTGTTGATATTTCTGTAAGCTCAATTCAGCTACAAGTAGCACGGTTGTGGGAGACGCCTGTGCTGCAAGGAGAACAATCTGCCTTCGTATGGGATTCAGCACGAGCGTGCGACGAATCAGCACGGTCGTGCAAATACTACTGTAGCTCCTCCCTTGGCCTCTTGATATAACACGGCCATGCATTTGCACGCGCCGTGCCATGCTGCCTGTTTCTTAGCTCGTATCTTCCCTCCTTTAGCTCCAATCTTCTCTAATCTTCACTGTTATCTCTCCCAAGCTCCACATATCACAGATTGACATCGTTTGACACGTGAATTCCCTGAAATGCACAACATACATACACAAAGTATAAAATGGATAAAATGTGTAAAAACGGTAGAAATAGCGAGAATAATATGGAATAAATGAGAAAAATGAAGGGTGGAAGTGGCCGAAAAATATGTATAAAATGAGTCTAACAAAATCCTACAAGCTAACCTCTTGCTCGTCTCGAGCAAGACAAGACAAGAGTATGGGAAGAGATTGTCAGAGGAAGGTCGAGGATCACCCTCTCGAACCACACATGCGCACGGGTCGTGCTACAAAAAAGTTTATGGATCAATCCCTACACATGCACCAAATTTTCCCAATGTGACAGGGGACTAGAACACTACCCTTATCATAACGTCAAGTCTAATAAACACAAATCTACGTAGGGCTAACTTCAAATCAAGATTTCTCAATAGGCTTAGGCTAGATAAAATCAACTCTTAAATCAATGCTCGCGATGGTGAAAATCACAAAAGCACAAGGTAGAGAATAAGTCTCTCCTAAGTTTGGGATGACAGCGACGTTTCCATTATACCATGGTAGTGGGCATGTTCATGATTGAAAATATACATTTATTCTCCTCTTTTTTGGGGGTTTAGGCAATTCGTGTAGCAAGATTTTGGCTAATGACTCCCGACCCAAATGGGTCTAGGGCATTGGGTCAAGAGGGACCTCTCGGGCATATTCTCTCGAACCTCCTAGAACCCGTTATTTACATGTACTCCCCTAAACCTCATCTTTCGGCGCGAATTTCAGAGATTCCTGAGTCCCGGAGACCGGCTACTTGACGAAGTGGGGAGATTGGTGCATTTATTTTATACTTCTCTTTTTGCATTCACGAATATTTTTTTGACATGCCAACACTATGGCAGAGGGGAAAATGGTCCAAATCAAAAACCAAACACTATCGAGGCTGAGCTTACCTTATGCAATCGTGAAGGCCTAAGGTTGTGTGTTAAAAAGGGGTTGATTAAATGACTAGCCTATCCTATCGGAAATGAGATAAGGAGCTAGCTCTATCTCATGCACAGATAAGGGTTAGAAATAAAATCGTAACGAGAGGAGTGTGGAAGACGTGCCACTGAGAGGAAGTAAGACTGTATGCGGAAAAATCGACCCTAAACAAGCATATACAAAACGAATGCGGGAGTTTGGTTCTTCTAGAGGGATCGTCTCCCTAGATTTCAGCGAAAAATGGTAAAAAGGGAAAGGAAAAAGTGAAGTGGGGATGGAAATTTTGAAAATAAATGGAAAAGTGGATACCTCCCCCAAGCTAGGTGTGAAACGCATCTCCCCCAAGATAAACTAAGCATTGTCCTCAATGCTTGAGGACCATGAGATAAGGGGGTAGATGTGTAGGGGAGGGTGGGCGTGTTGAAATGGGGATCCAATGTTCTAACACTAAGCTTAAGGGAAGGTGTGGAGTGTTGGGGGATGTATGCCCTCAGTTCATTTGTATTTGATGCAAATGATTTTTTAAATAATAGCTGTGGGAATTTTACATATGATGCAAAGGGAATTAAATGTGTCGCAAAATTTTTACGTGCTTAATATAATAAACATGTAGAATGGGTTACCTGGATGATGGGATCATCCCAGTCTAAACGTGGATTCAAACAATGTCAAAATCAGACTCCAAGAAATTTAAGGCCAAACGGTGCAAAAGCCCTTTATATGGCATTGAGGGTCGGGCGTGCTATTATGGGTCGGGCGCGCCCGACTCACGGAGCAAACCTGCACCGCCAGGGGCGGGAACGTGTGCAGCATGTGCCCGCCTTGGCAGACACCGCATAGGCCTGCCCAGCGGGTACGTGCAGTGCACGTGCCCATTTGGGCAGGCGCTGCACGCCCGCTGGGGCATGTGCAGCGCATGTGCCTCGTGACACGTGCGCTGCAGCAACCCTGTTGGGGCCCACTATGGGCCCCACCTCTAGGGCTTCATGCCCAGTTCAGTTTTGGCGACTGCGTTTGCTGAAACGCATGGTTTTTTCCGTTTTTTTGAGACGATGTTTGAGGGGTCAAACGGCATTGAAATGGAGTGCCGTTTCTACGTACGCGTTCACCGTTCAATGCTCTTCGATTTGATAGATTTTCGAAGTTCAATAGTGAAGGAGGAAAAATTTGCTAAAGTTTTGCCTTTGTGAAAGGCAAACTTTAATTAAATTTTTCCTCCAAAAATTTTAGTCCCACATCGGATAAGGAGTGAAGCGGATGGGTCAACCGCCTATATAAATAAGGGCATACTCCCCTCCTTCCCAAGATCCAAACATGAGCAAGCCCGGATCTGAGCTTAAAGTAAATATTCTCTTTCTCCCCAAATTTCTTCTTTGCTCCTGTTCGGGCTTTAGCAAAGCTACGAAGGAGCTCGGATCGGATCCGAAGTCGTGACGAAGGATCCACTCAAGGTGAAATCTTCTTCGGCACGTGGTTGGCTCGACGACAAGGGTGTTGCTTGCCTCGAGATGCGGTATGGTTTGTGAAGCGGTTCAGCTCGGGACGAAGTGCGGCTTGGGACGTGGTTCGGCTTGGGAGAAGAATCGCAAGGCCAAAGAAATGTTACTGAAAACGATGCTTTGTATTCTGCGGAAACGAAGTGAAAGGTATGTAGTTTAAATATTCATGCGTTTATAATTGCAAATGTTAGATAGATCTATCCTTAGGGGTTGGTCAGACCCAATCCCAGGATAGTAGAGATCTTGGTTAGGGTTAATATCTTTAGGTCTAGAGTTAAAACTATTTTAAGTTGATTTTTCCTCTGCTGATTTGTTTTCGTCATCCGTCCGACTTAGGCTGGACGTCGAATTTATAGCTCTATAAAAGACCCTTAAAACCCTTCATTGGTATCAGAGCCAGTCTACTTGATCTATGATTTGCATTTATAAAATGTATGTGATACAGCATGTTTCTCCATGAGATGGATGTTGAATTTTAAACTATTAAAATTGTCGTTTTAAAGCAACGTTTTTATTTTCAAAAATTGTTATTGAAAATTAGATTTACTTTTATTTTAAAATTAAATATTTAAAGTTATGTGATAATTTTTTTATGTAACTTAAACTTATGCGATAAATTTAAGTTGCATGTTTAGCAAGAAAATTTTATGAGATAAATTTTAATTGCTTTGTTATCATGTTAAATTATTTAGTTGATATTTTTAATGGTTATATTAGTTATTTTTGATTATGTGATAATTCAAGAAAGACTTTTAGTATAGCCATTAAAAGCCTTAAGAAAATTATAAGATAATTTTTGATGGACATGCTATGATTTAAAAATTGTTGCAATCTATTAAATTCACATTTAGGGTAGCCCTCTCCGAATTATTATTTCAATTTTCTAATAATAATTTTGAAAAGGCTATGATTTAAATTGTTGTAACTTGAATTTTAAATGCCTAATGCATGATTAGGATAGCACCATAATAATCCTTATATTTGATAAGGACATTAATAAAAGTTATTAACCAATCCTAATAATTTCAAATTTTAGGATTCAACTAGTTGATAGGATTAACTATTTTTAATGAAGCCAATTCTTATCGATGGGACACATATGAATAGTAGGTTTCCTTCAATGGACCATGATCCAGTCTAGTGTTTTTGACTAGTATTGTGGATCACCCGAGCTCGACTGGGGATAGTGATCCTGGCCTAGCCAAATCCCTGGCCATGTTCCGCTGGACCGCAAGGATGCGAATTATGATTATGTGACATCATTGATTATATCTAGCCAATTACATTAAAAAATCCTCTTCAAGATTAGCCGTAACCCTCCTTGTTTTAGAGGTTGGCAACTATAGGTTCTTTGTTATAGTTGTTAAGCATACTCAAGCTATGTCATAGATACTGTATGGAAACCAAATTCTCATTACATAAGATGTAGTCTAGACTTAACCCAAACCGTCGCGTCGTACCCAAACACTGAGCGCCGGCGTAAGATAGGCTAGACACGAAAACAAGGGTCTGACTAGACTAGTCATTGTGATTTGGATGAGCACACTCATGATCATAAGTGGCTAGGGGTAAAAACCAAGAAGGAGATCATATATGATATGATTGATGAAGAGTCATCTACCAATCGCAGAGTCAAGCAACTTGTTGAGCACGATCAAGGTTGTGAGGTTCAGGGTTGTTAGATCTCTTTCCCATTAAATATAATTTAATTAAATCGTTCATTATTATGGGTAAAAATGATCGCAAAATTAGTAGGAGGATACAGTTAGATAAAAGCCATTATATATATATATTAAAAATTGAACATATGCTAAACTAGGGTAATTCTAAGTTTATCGATGGAATCCAAAACATAATATCATAAGAGAATAAGTTAATTGGTCAAAATAATTGGTTAAAAGAATATCAAATCAAATTCTATTTGACAGACTAAACTATGTTCTCACTGACATTAAAATGTCCTTCTTGGCACATGCTTAAGGACAATGATTTCCTTGAGCTCTGGGTCTAACAAAAATAAATGCACGCTACCTGTCACTTGCCGCTATGAGAGGCAGCTTGAACATACTGATGTTCAAAGCATGTTTCTCCGTACAATTTGTTGAGTCAACTCAAGGTTGTATGGAAAAGGTTTCGATCCACAAAGTTCGAAACTTCGATCAAATTGCTTGAATCGAAGATGAGTGCATGAGCGGTGCAAGACCATGTATCCCAACCGAATCTTGAGACGAGCAACTTGTTGAGCACACTCAAGGTTGCAAAGCTCAAGCGTTTGGATACATGAGATGTTTGTGCATCTATTATTTGTGTTGAGACGCATAATATCTAAATGAGATTTAGAAAAAGGGAGAAAGCATTAAGGAAAGTCCATTGAGAAAGATAGTTTTATCGATCATTAGTAAAGGCAATAGTTGGAGGAACTGAAAGTGAGACATATTTGATGTCACGACTTCAAGATAATCGTTATACAAAATAGATTGTCATATGTATTGGAAAAAGGAGCAATTGTTGTTTCTTGGACCATGGAAGACGTCTAACATTTTTTGGTGAATGTCGTCACCTTACTTCTAAAGCAATGAGTAATTTGTATAACGATAATGTATTAAATATTAATACATGAATACACAAGATAGCAGCAAAACTTATATGGCAAAATAGACTAGGCTGTACTAAAGAGACTAAGCTTCACATGTCCCATAAAGAGGGGTCTGGCCTATCGTATTATGAAGTCAATAGACACTTGTGAATCTTGTTTCAAAGGTATGATGGCTGAAATTCCATCTATAAGACAGTGGAAGAATGAGTTGGAAAACTCGTAGTCTCGTACATACGGATATACCCGGACCCAAGTCTAAGTTAGCCAGGATAAGTTGTTCTTATTTTATTACGACACGTGTTCTTGTTGAAACACAAATCTGATAATAATAACTTAATGGCAGAAGTATTTGAACTGCTTCGATCAGATCGAAGAGTTGAATACTTAGCTGTATAAATCTTACATAAATTAAAAGAAAATGTGATTTTCTCTCAGGTCAAGTCTCTTAACACATCAGTGTGTTAGAGAGCATGAATCGTACTTTGTTAGACATGGTGTGATGCATGGCAAGCGGCTATGAGTTACAATCCTCCCTCTGGGTTAAGTCCCAGATAGTAATGCCTAGGTTCTTGATAAGATTCTACGAGGACCTTATCAATTTGATATTCATTAAATCAATCGTTAGGAAGTTACTGGATTACGCAAGTCTCGTAAAATGAATAAGTCGGTAAAACATCATAGTTGATGATGACTTAGTCAACTTCCAGGATGCCATTCGGAGTAGGGTCTCTGATTAATAACTTGATGCAATCTAAAAAGGTCTGTGCACGTAAATAAAGTATGGACTTTAGTTTATGTGCCCAAAGAAAGCATTTCTTATTGGCTGCAAGTAAATCTTCAAGATAGAAGATTAGTCAAGAAAGAAATAGTGAAGTACAACTTATGTTGGTTGAGAACGGTTATCATCTTAACTCCTATAAACGGATTATGATGAAACTGTTGTTGAGTATTGGTGTTTTATATCAATGTTATTTTTGATGATGATCACAACATTATGTTGTTGTTAATGACTCTCTTGTTTTAGGCCCATAGTTACATTTCAAGAATATCATTGTAGACTAAACACTTGGTGTAAGGATGGACATCAAGTGGAGGAGTGCCAAAGCTTGGAGATGATGGGGAGCATCAAGGCATCAATATTGAAGCCATAGACTCTAAGGAAAGCTATGTAATCCATGTAATATTTCATTTATTGCTTTCTCTCTTTTTAAGTCTAGGTTTAATGTAATGCCTTGATAGATGGTTTACTCAGTCATGCATATGCATTTAACCATCTAAGTGAGCCTTAGGATTATCATAGAATCCAACCCAATAGGCTCATCTTGACCAAAGACTCATTTGGAGTCTCTGGCTCTCCTACAGTTGCCTGATGAAGATTTTACAGTTGACTGGGTGATTTCCAGTTGCCTGTCGAGACTTCTACAGTCGACTATGGTACATTGCTCAAGTCATCATTTGATTGACTCATACTTGAGCTTAAGGAACAGTCGACTGACGGTACATTTACAGTCGCCTGTCTTCCAACAGTTGCATGTGATTTGTTCATCAGTCAACTGTGTGTATCTCGCATTGTCTGGGCTTCATCACAGTTTGCTAGTCAGTTGACAAGTTCAGTATTTACAGTTGCATGTCCTTTTGACAGTCGCCTATATATTGGCCATCAGTCGCCTGTCTGTAAATAGTGCGAAAGAGTGCATCTCTCTGTTTTATTCCATCTCCTGCAGCAGACGACTGCTGAAGGTTTTACAGGCGCCCGTTCTGTTTTTCAATCGACTGTATCGTCATCATCAGTCGACTGTCGAGTCGACTGTCGAGGCTCAGATTATGACCGTTGGGAATTATTTAGACGTTGGACAGTCGACTGTTATTTGATCATCAGTTGATTGTCGCTGACATTTCAGCCCAAAATCTAGTCGTTGCAGCTTTTTGTTTTTGGCTGTTGTCTTGGCTTTTGAGAGTTCCTTTAGGGTTCCTATATATATGAGTAGGCTGAGTTCATTAGAACTTCTTGATAATATTGAAAATCTTTTGAGATTAAATAAGCCACTATCAAACTCTCTCATTTCCCTCTTTGAGCTCTAAATCTCCTTCATGCATTGAAGTCAAGTTCAAGGGAAATCATCCAAGTGCTTTCAAGCTAATCTCAACACTTGGATATCCTCTTTCATGAATTGCATTCATTTATGAGTAAGTAATTCTCAAGGCATAGGTAAGGTATTTGTTTTACTTGGTGTTTCTTTGGAACTCTGATTCCCTTTGTGGGAATTAGACACTCTCTATGTGGGAATAACTCTCTTTGTGGGAGTAACTCTCTTTGTGAGAGTTTTGTGTCCTAGTGTAGGGCTAACCCGAATTCTCTGAGTGGGAGTTAGTAATTCTCTAGGAGGGAGTTTGACCCTTGTGTAGGGTTGGTTGGATTCTTGTGTAGGACAAAATCCTCTGTGTGGGGTATATTTTTGTTGGATTTGTATTCACTTCTCTTTGTGGAAATATAGTCAATATTGGTATGGCTGTACGTACCCAAGTTTGGGGAACCGGGGTAATATCTTGTGTTTGCGTTTAGATTGATTGTGTTGATTAATTCCTCTTGCATTTATTATTTTGCATTTGCAAGTTAAATTTTAATTGCACAATTTATTGCCATTACTCTATTCCCCCCCCCCCCTCTAGAGTGTTTGTTGTTAGTTTTGAAAGGTAGACGGTCCTTACAATTGGTATCAGAGCGAGGTTATAGCATACTACAACGATGGCATTCAACGCTACATCCACGTCTCATGAAGAAGGTCACCCTGTCGTCTTCAATGGAACCAACTACCCAAGTTGGAAGATCAGGATGACGATCTACATGAAGGGTCAAGACCTTTAGGACATCACGGAGTTACCGTTTGAGGAGCCTACTTCACCCGCGACTTCAAGAACTAAGGCGGAGAAGGACTCGATCAGAGTCAATACGAGGGCTATGAATGCATTCCATTGTGCCCTCACTCCAAATGAGTTCAACCGCATCTCCATATGCAAATCGGCCAACGAAATTTGGCATATCTTGGAGATTACTTTTGAAGGGACATCCAAGGTAAAGAAATCTAAACAAAGTGTGTTTAGATATAAATATGAAATGTTTAAGATGTAGGAAGGAGAAAGCATTTCAGAAATGTTCACAAGGTTCACAGACATCATGAATGCTTTGGAAGGACTTGGGAAGGTGATTTTCCAAGAGGATCAAGTGGCAGAGATCCTTGACTCTCTTACACCCAAATGGGAGTCAAAGTCCATCGGAATTTTGGAGCCAAACAACACATCCAAATATACCGTTGAGGAGTGAGTTGGGAATCTGACGTGCCCCCGGTTTGCAAGCCGCAAATGGCCGGGGGACCCGGTGGAGGTTTAGATATTTGTAACCGCAAGCGCACGGTGTTGTAGTGTGGCTTGAGGGTCGAACACATGGAGGCTAGGATGTGCTTGTGTCAAAGAGGACCAAAATCACCCCGTGGGCGAGCTAGCCCAGATCGGATGATGGGTTGTCATGGTAAAGGAATGCAAGGTTTAGACAATATGAAGGAAAACCCCGGGACTCTGGTTTCGACCCCAGCGAGCGGCTCTCGCCGATACAGGCTACGGGTAGAATGGCGATCGGAATTAGGGTCTAATGGTGAGACGTTGCCTCTAAAAGTGGTACCGGCATCCCATGGGCCCGATATTCCGGTCGGTGCCCAGGATGATACGCCGGACTTCTCGGGTTCGATCAGTGGGCACTCCCGTGTCCATTAACACTGATCGACTCCGGGAGCACTAAGCTCGCAATGATAACTCCCAACGTCTCGTCCTGCCGCTCCCGTGTGCTAGGATTCGACGTCTACGCTAAGGGCATGAGCTATGGCTAGGGAGTCAACCGCCAAGTTTATTCCCCCTTGGCCCAACGGTCAAAGGCAGTCTTTTTCCCTCCGATGACAATAAAACACCCCGTGTAAGCGTTAGATTCCTAATCCCTATCGATTTCCTAACCCTATGGACGCATCGGGAAGAGCCCCCGAAGGGGTTTCTGCCAAAATCCCGGA
This sequence comes from Scilla litardierei, assembly GCA_030789695.1. Lineage (NCBI taxonomy): Eukaryota > Viridiplantae > Streptophyta > Magnoliopsida > Asparagales > Asparagaceae > Scilla > Scilla litardierei. Next base: position 136,476,885 of record CM061138.1, on the reverse strand, counting down.
TTTGGGAACTACTCACAAATATTCATTAAAAAGCGATCTAAATGAAAATGGACCGTTAAAATCATAATCAGACAATAGGAATGCAAAGGTAGTAAAGCAATTAAGATAATACTAAAGTTTTACAAAGATCCGAAAACTTACAAAAACTGGAAAATTACAGCCGTCACAAAATGAAGAAAACAGTAAAAAATAACCAACTCTCGAATCTGGGAAACCTAGAGTTCTATTTATAGAAACCGACATGACCCGATCGGTTGACAAGTCAACCGGTAAGGTGAGCCGCTTCACAAAATCACAGCGCAATGCGGGGGTTTCACCCGGTCAGTATGAACCGGTCGGTTGGAACTTGGTGCGGTCGGTTGGATCTTGATGCCGATCGGTTGGATCTTGGTGCGGACCGGGTGAGGAGACCAGTTGGAGTTTCGAGTCTTGGCTGTTGAAATTCGGCTACAGTTGAACCGATCGGGTGAAGGTCACCCGATCGGTTGGAAATCAGCTTCGAATTTCCAGAGACTTTGAGCTTTTGACCCGGTCACTGAACCGACCGGGTGACTTCTCGTGAGCTCCAAGCTACGTCCGGGTGGTGCACGTGTGCATCACCCGATCGGTTGGAGATGACCAACCGACCGGGTGAGGGGCTGAAAGATGCAATCTTCGTCGTTTGACCCCCTGGATCACGCGTGACTCCTCCCGTTGCTCCGGGGACACATGATATCATCGTTTTACGCCCCAAATGCCAGCAAACTCCTGCAAAACACGGAAAATACGAAAAAGTGAAAGAAAACAAGAAAACACAAGAAAACACGAGAAAACGAATAAAAGACGACGGTAAAATACGGAAAAACACGGAAGAAAACGTGCGTAAATGTATGAAATATAAACGCACGTCAAAATCCCCCAAGCTGAACTCTTCCTCGTCCTCGAGGAAGACGAGTGAGAGTAGGAGCTCGGAGGGGAAAAATAGAGAGAAAGAGAGAAAAAGAAAACTCTATATCCTAGATCGCCTGTCAGGGCCAACAAAATCAAAAACGACACACCAAGCAAGCAAACGCCAAATCACATAACTAAACCAAGGAGTACGAGTCCAGACAAGTGCCGTGGGCCCACGCAGTGAAGCACGAGTGAGTGTGGTCGTGCGCTGGCAGTCAGTGTCACTATCTACGATGTGCAATAAAGCTCGATATACACAAATCCAGGAGATGACCCAAATATCGATTCGAATTTGAAATTGCGGTGAATATTAGCTCAAGCATGCATGAGAAGAGTATAAGAATAGAAGCGTATCATGCATCGGGGACTCCACAACTAGGGTTAAGGAAATCACACCACTATAGCCTAGATACTAGCTAAAAAGTTCCTAAGCCAAGTGTTTTCGAAACCGATAGGGGTTGAGATGATGTGGAGAAGAACACTTGGTGCAGATTCTCGTCTTCCCTTTATTCTCGGCAAGTAGGAAAATATTCACACGGGAATTTTTTTGGGTTTTGGGTATTTGTATTTTTTTTGGCTTTTTGGCTATACAATTTTTTTTCTTTCTTTTTGGGTTTTTCTTTTCTTTTCTCCTTTTTTTTGGATTTTTGGTGTTTTGGGATATATACATGTGTACTCTCCCAAGTGGGAGAACGGTACACGACGAGGGGATTTGCACCAAGTAAAACAAAAAAGAAGTCGGAATCTAAACACTTGGGCAAAGGAAACTATTCTCGCTAAATAGAGCATGGGCTAAGTGGGTTATCCTAGTCCTTAATTATGGAATCCCGACACATGCGAAATGAAGCATACGATATATATATAGCTTGCAGAAGAAGCAGACAGTAGAAATAAGTACTGCATATTCATATCGAAACATGATAATCTAGGGGTCATTCTTGGACAGGTATATAAAGTGAATCATAAAGTAGAAGTACACCACACGGCTAGGCACGACACACGACTCACAAAAAGCTAAGTGGACCCACGATGCGTGAAATGCAAGAGAACTCGAAATCCTAGGGTTAGTGAATGTGATTATCGATGCTATGCTAGGTGTGTGTGATTTTGTGGCAATTCATCATAGGGTTCATCTCTAGGAGAAAGAGATAAAAAAGAAGAAAATAAAAAATAAAAACACGATGAAAACGGCACAAAAACGAAAAAGAAAGACTCAAATGGCGCACAAAGTGCGACTCCCCCAAGCTGAAGCTTGCATTGTCCTCAATGCAATAAGAGTGAGTACGGGAGGGCAATGAAAATGGGGGGGCAATACGCACCGACACAAAAAGAAATGAAAAACGAGGAAAACACAGATACGAAACTGAAAATAAAGAAAAATCAAAATCAAACCACACGACACGAAAATAGAAAAAGCAAGAAAGAAAATGAACAAACTAGACGACACGACACGACACGACAAAAAGGAAAACAAGCACACACACACAAAGAAAATAAAACACGACAACACAGCAAAACAGACTCCCCCCAAGCTAGACATGACAATGCTAGTAATGAAATATGATCGTGAAAGTGCAGAAATATGCAGGGGGTCAATCGGATTCGCTGGTACTAGAATGGTAGGGGAGGGAGAGGAGGGTGGGGAATAGCGAATGAAAGAATCCTCAGAGGATGAGGAGGGCGTACCTACAGGGGAAGGAGGGGCGACAGGCTGGAGCACGGGTGGATCGAGATGTACCGGTGGGCTGTGGTGGAGAAAGATTGTACCAGGTGGGCCGACAGTTGGGTGCCAATCGGGAGGATCCAAGGGTGGTAGATGCACTAATGGAGAATACCAAGGATCGGGGTAAAACTCCCATGGCAGATGAGACGGGGGGTAGGGTAGCCGCAAAGGTGCTAAAGGTGGCAGGATCGTGAAAGGTGCGCAGGCGGGGCTATAGAGATAGACTGCACGGTCTTCACCGAAGGGAGTGAGCATATTGATATCGATCAAGTAATCACGATCAATACGGCTACGTCCAGGCAAAATAAGGAGGTCGGGCGGTACTCTCAAAACACAGCTGACAATAAGAGTGATCATCCCACCACAACAGATGGATCCAGAATTGGCGCGGCTAACAGCAAAAATTTCGTGGATGATCCAATGAGCGGTGTTTATGGGCATAGGGATGTGCCCAAGGATCCTGTCTTCGGACATGGCATAGAGAAAGAAAAGCTCATCCCTAGATACAGTGGACACATCCACGCGGGTGAAAACAGTGTTGGCGAGGATGCAATGGGCGAGGCAGTAACACGGGTGAATAATGTAGGAGGCAAGAGCCTCAGGTGGAAAGGCGGTGTGTAACGACCGGGCTTTATAGATACATTTATCTGCGTTTTCCTTCTCGTATGTTTCTTTTCCGTAACCATTGTTGGACATACCCATACCCGTATTCTTTTCTTTCATAATTAATATCATTATTATTATTATCCTTTAATTATTAATTGCAAATATTTTGGTATAATTAGTTTAACTTTCAAATTTGAATTGGATTGCAAATCTTTTAAAGTCAAGATGAAACTTCCCTTTTATAAACCCATTTAAACATATTGAATAGCTAATTATTTCCTTGACTATACCCATTAAAAATCCCATTGAATCTTTTTCATCCTTCCATATAATCCCATCCTAATTAGCCCTTTCTATCACTAAGGATTCCCTAATAGTCTTAGCATTTAATCACATCACCCACGTCTTTACCCTTGGCCGAAACACACGCACCCACCAACATACACACGAACGCAACACTTTAGCCAAAACAAAAAAAAGAAAGAGGAGGAATTACACACACACAAAAATAAACCCTAGGCCAACAAACCCACGTGTTGTCATGTCACAGACTCACCCTACTCTGTGTATTCTTAAAACCCGAACCCTAGCTAACCTATAAAGAAGCCTAAAGCTAAACCTAGGCCTATATGTTCATGTGCTACTCATATTCCCCTGGGCCTTCACGTGTTGCACTATCCTATTTTCCACACACAAACTAACCTACAAAGGAACCTAGGGTATTTGTTTTCTTCCCCTACAAAGCACGGCCGCATACATCAACAAGCCCCTACTTTTTGTTATAAAACGAAACACCCTAGGCTTCATTTCCCTACAGCACCCACCCTTAAACAAAAAAAAAGAGGAAGCAAAGCCTAAACTAAACCCAGGCTGGCCACATGAGGCCTACCCATCACCCATAGCTCTTGTATTATAGCCCTACTAGTGCATCACCTAACCTATTTAACCCCTAGCTAGCATTATAATAAACCCTAGAGCCTCACCCTGCGCCGCCCCTGCCATTACTTCCTCCACGCAAACCCATACCCACGGCCTCCCTCTCCTCCTTCAACGCGAAGCCGGAGCCCTCTTCGTTGCCTCCCTCCGTCCATCTACATCATCCAAAACCCGCCGGCCTCCTCCTCTTCTTCTCCTCTCCACAAACCGCAACAAGCCCCTACAGGCCGCCCTCCCTCAGCCTATAACCCTAGAGGAACCCAACAAACCGCAGCCGCCTTGTCCGACCTCCAACCCCACCGACTTCGCCGAGCACCTGCCCTCCGTTCACCGTACGCCCTCGCCCTAGTCCACCGAGCGCGCCGAGCCTCATCTCCGCCCCAAGCGAGCCCGCAGCAACCCACACAACCGACAGTCGCCCAAGCCCACTCCTCCCCGAGATCCGAACCCCACTCCTTCTTCCAAACTTCCGGCCACCCACAAACCCTACAACAACCCCTCTTCCCTTCTAAAAACCCTACATCCTTTAAAACCCCGACCCTACTATAAGAACCCAAGCTCTCAACCCTCAGTCACCCTCCGACCTGCAGCCCCACTCGACGAACAGGCGCAGCGGCATCACCTCACCGACGCCCAGGAACACCGGCACCCCTCCGACCACGCTGCTCGACCACTCCAGCCCGGCTTCTCCCCAGCTGGGAGCTTAACCACGGGTAAGTGACATATTGCATGTTCTCTTTTATGAACGTTAGTTTTAATATTGTTAGCAGGGCATTGGATAGCTAGGGGTAGTGTAGGCCAATTTGTTTTAAACAATGTGAATGCATGTATATAGACATCACCCCATGCTTTATGTGTTGGTGATTTATTTTTTTACAGTTCCCATTGTTCAAGCAATTTGTTTTGACTGCAATGTAAAAACAAAAGTATCCCTACTACTCTATATACTTGTTAAACAGGTAGGTTATGAGATGTCAGTTGTATATGTAAAATGCAAATACTAGTATCATATGTAATTTGTAACTCGTGAACAGTAATTTGTATTTTTATATACGTAATGTTATTAAGTATTAGACTCATTACCTGCAACACTACCATTTTCTATAAGCTAGTGTTTTTCCTAATACCAGTATGTTAGTCTTCAACTTATTAATTATAAAAGTAATGTTAGTGACTTAGTCAACTCTGATATATTTAAGTACTTGCATGTCTATTGTTATATATTATATATATACATGTATATGCTCATAGATATGAGTTTTTGTTATCCTACATGTGTCAATGCTGATATGAATAAATGTGAGACTTAGGGTTAACTATATAGCTGATGTGTTGGTTGTAGTTAGTTTAGATATGTGGTTATAAATGTTTATCGGTAAAACTCCTTTAGCTTATACCAAATCTATTGGCACAGATATGTCCGTGCCGTTTGTACGATCCCAACAACACCAGGAGTGCTGGAAACAGGCAAGTATTTGATTTTATATGATTTTTGGAAGTTTTGACACTTATGCGCTATCTAAATGTATTGCTGTATAACTCAAAATTTAGACGTGAAATGACATACAAACTGACACCATAATGACTAGGACGAAAATTGGGATCCAACGGTATATCATACGATATATCCCCAATTTAAACAACTAGAGAAAGAAATTGTTTCTGTGGAAAAATGAACGAAAAGGACGAAATCGTCATTATTGGAAATTACGGAACCGGTCGTTCGACTCGCTTCCGCTTTGCAGAACTGTCACCATAAAACACTAATTTTGATAACAATGAAATTCAGTGAGTCTTGACATGTTTGACAGTTTGGACATCGTGAAATCGTGCGCCTCGAAGGCGGAATCGTGAATTCGTGATGTCGTGTGAGTCGACTAGGCCGGCTCGTGTTCTGGCAAAACTTTTGGGTGGGGTTAGGGTTGAGCGGCCACTGGGCGTATGAAAGGTACTCTCCTCAAGAGCACCACCCGACGCGGTGGGTTAGTGTCAATCACGGTAAGCCCCCGTGAGAGGAACGACCTTCTCATCACGACCTAAAGGCGAGAACCCTAGATTAGATGCGAATTCTTGACATGGTCATTGTAACGCTAACTTGGTCATCGAGAATATTGAAATGCTAACAAATTCAGAGAATCTTAACTTTAAACTTGCAACCGTCTAGAACTGCATGCTAGGATTATTTCTTTCTGCTCCGAAATGTTAAATGTTAATTGCTGCAGTCGTTTCTTTTATTAAATGCTTCTAAATTTCATATACTTGTTATATACTTCGCCTTGGGATGCTAACTTTTCTTGCAGACCCCTAGCTGACATACATTCATGTTTGTGGATGTATGTCAGGTTCTGAGCTCGAGTACCCAGAGGATCCGTCCGTGACGCCTGACTTAGAGAGCCAGGGTTTACCGTAGACGCCGAGCCGCTTCCTGCGGAAGATTAGAGTCCCTTTTCTGTCACTACTTTGAGTTTCTGTTTTAGTACCCTGTAGTAGGTTTGGTGTTTTGTTGTAGTTTCCTTTTTGTCCATGCTGAGGCCAGTTGTTTTATTTTCTGTACGGACAATTTTGGAAATGCCCTTTTAATTTAATGAAAAGTCTTCTGATTGTTCTGACACGCAAATGCAAGGACCTCTTTTCTGTGTTTTTATCACAGACGCTTATTGAACTCGAGCTTCACCGCTCCAGTTCAAGCGGACCGCGTAACGCTCTCGCTTCCGGTGCCTTTTGGGAAGCGGGGCGTTACAGGTTTTAGTGGTGGCCCATGCAGGTCTTGCAACTGCGAACTTCGGAACAATGAGAACACTTTTCATTAGCCAAAACATCCAGAATTAGTTCGTACACGAAATTTCTCGAATGTCTTGCCTCAGCACGATAGGAAACCCAATACCAGGATAATAGGAATAGATAGACGCTTGTGCTCGTTGGTTAGACACCTTTGCCACGACTTAGTATTATCATCCTCGGAGTCACAATAGCTATTCTCTGAGGGCCAATCGAACGTAGCGATCATCGCCGTGCAAGTCGAACCCGAGACGCCTGCAATGAGTAGACTCCGTAGCGTAGGGTATTCCTGATATATTGATAAGATCTCGATCTTGATCCTCTACGAACCCTTACCTTGGTTTCCTTATCGCAGCCTAATTCGTTGAAAAACCTTGGTGTTAAACCTTAGTCGACCCAAATGATTGTTTCTCTCCTGATTATATTTTTTTTTCTAATCATCCCGCTCACATGTTAATTAATGATCGTAGGAAGCCATCGTAGCGTATCCATGGAGTACTTCTTAATCGTACTTACGTTTCAATCATCGAACCTGATCCTTGTCCTCGATTCACGTAAACTCTCCAGATCCGCCATCTTTAACCTCGAACCCCTCCTTCTAAAAAGTATTTCGACACTTCATTTATTGAATTCTTCGCTAAGTTTAAAATTCCTTCGAAAAGTTTTACTTAGATTCTCTACACTTCAGTCGACTTAAACCCAATCTGGATTATGAAACTCTTTTGATGCGATCCTTAACTACTATCTTATAACGATTTCCTCACATCCGTCTTCCGCTCTTCTATTTCACCTAACTACTCTATTTTCCTCAGACAATGAACTTTTAAAATCTTATTCCTAAGTCGCTAGTTCCTATGTCGCCTCCTTTAATGTATTTCGATACGGTCATTGATACATACTTTAAAATACTTTCTTAAGTTAAATAGAACTTCAAAATCCTGTGTGTTAGTTTTATAATCATTGTCTTCAAATATTTTAAGAAAAGAAATTTTTTTTGTTTTCTTCTTACAAGCCTATTTTTCAAAACGAGCACTACGACACTATGCCCATATTACTCTTCACGTATTATTTGACTGATCACATTTTACGTTTTAATTCCTACCGCATGCTCACTATCCTACCGTTATTTTTCCCCCACTCCGGAACCTTCCACCACAACATTAGTTCGTCGCATCATTCAACTCTGAATCCTACACTTGCTTAGTTGTCACTTTAGGACTGATCATTGTTTAGTGAGATCTTTAGCTTTGATTGTGGTGTTGTGGTATTGCATGTAAATGATTGTATAAATGTATGTGAATTTATAGGTGTATATATGTATACTGTGTGAACAAGTGTGTTTTACATATAGTAGGAATATAATATTGTATTACCCCTACGGGATGATGTATGAGCATGTATATACCAGGAAGTATGCATAGACGTATGTTCGTGACTACGTATAGATGGATGTATGAAATTGTATGCTCGCCCTATATAAATTACCATGATTGTGCATACCGGTGTGTGTGCATGTACGTCCTATATAGGTATGAGATAAGGGTGTGGTAGTGTAAGTATGTATATGTATGAAAGTATGTGAATGTATTTGAAAGTGTGTGATGTATGAGTAAGTACATGCATGTGGATGTATATTATTTCATTATGATGTATGTACGACTGGGATAGAATGACCTTAGTGTCTAAGTCCGCTCACCCCTACGTCGGCCTATCTAAGGAAGTCTGAGGACGGACTGGATCCTAAGGTGGGTAGATTACGACGACCCTAGTACTAGAAATAAGGCGCGTATAAATCTGTGAATGGTGTAAGATATTACGTGCATATATATCCGTGAAGTGATTTGCATTATAATGTGAATATGGTAGTATGTGGTATGAAAAGTGGTTGTATGATAGAAGTGTTAAATTGACTAAGAATGGTTGTATTTATATGTTAGTGGTATGTCTGGATGAATTGTGGTATTATATATTTATAGATCGTGAGTGTATAAGATATATGGTAATATATTGTGTATTAGTATGATGTAAGTGTGTAAGGTGTTAGCACACTTACAGCTAGTGAATTGATGTGGTTGTGTGGTAGAATATTACTATTCGCCAGATGTAGTAATTATTTGGATTGCATTTGTAGGGTGATATTATATTAAACGTACTATGTTAATATGTACTTGGTAATGTGTGTACGTATGTTGTTACTACTATTAGCGTGAACGTTGATTTGTATTATCAATGGTGATACTTTTGGTATTAATGTTAGTATTAGAAATACTACTTAGATATAGCATGATGGTTGTTTTTGGTGTGTATGCATTAGAAGAGAGATGCGAGCGTTACCCTTACGTTTTCCCGGTGTCTTAGCCGATAAGATTCCGAGGACGGAATCGTTCTTAAGGTGGGTAGGATGTAACGACCGGGCTTTATAGATACATTTATCTGCGTTTTCCTTCTCGTATGTTTCTTTTCCGTAACCATTGTTGGACATACCCATACCCGTATTCTTTTCTTTCATAATTAATATCATTATTATTATTATCCTTTAATTATTAATTGCAAATATTTTGGTATAATTAGTTTAACTTTCAAATTTGAATTGGATTGCAAATCTTTTAAAGTCAAGATGAAACTTCCCTTTTATAAACCCATTTAAACATATTGAATAGCTAATTATTTCCTTGACTATACCCATTAAAAATCCCATTGAATCTTTTTCATCCTTCCATATAATCCCATCCTAATTAGCCCTTTCTATCACTAAGGATTCCCTAATAGTCTTAGCATTTAATCACATCACCCACGTCTTTACCCTTGGCCGAAACACACGCACCCACCAACATACACACGAACGCAACACTTTAAGCACCCACCCTTAAACACCTAACCTATTTAACCCCTAGCTAGCATTATAATAAACCCTAGAGCCTCACCCTGCGCCGCCCCTGCCATTACTTCCTCCACGCAAACCCATACCCACGGCCTCCCTCTCCTCCTTCAACGCGAAGCCGGAGCCCTCTTCGTTGCCTCCCTCCGTCCATCTACATCATCCAAAACCCGCCGGCCTCCTCCTCTTCTTCTCCTCTCCACAAACCGCAACAAGCCCCTACAGGCCGCCCTCCCTCAGCCTATAACCCTAGAGGAACCCAACAAACCGCAGCCGCCTTGTCCGACCTCCAACCCCACCGACTTCGCCGAGCACCTGCCCTCCGTTCACCGTACGCCCTCGCCCTAGTCCACCGAGCGCGCCGAGCCTCATCTCCGCCCCAAGCGAGCCCGCAGCAACCCACACAACCGACAGTCGCCCAAGCCCACTCCTCCCCGAGATCCGAACCCCACTCCTTCTTCCAAACTTCCGGCCACCCACAAACCCTACAACAACCCCTCTTCCCTTCTAAAAACCCTACATCCTTTAAAACCCCGACCCTACTATAAGAACCCAAGCTCTCAACCCTCAGTCACCCTCCGACCTGCAGCCCCACTCGACGAACAGGCGCAGCGGCATCACCTCACCGACGCCCAGGAACACCGGCACCCCTCCGACCACGCTGCTCGACCACTCCAGCCCGGCTTCTCCCCAGCTGGGAGCTTAACCACGGGTAAGTGACATATTGCATGTTCTCTTTTATGAACGTTAGTTTTAATATTGTTAGCAGGGCATTGGATAGCTAGGGGTAGTGTAGGCCAATTTGTTTTAAACAATGTGAATGCATGTATATAGACATCACCCCATGCTTTATGTGTTGGTGATTTATTTTTTTACAGTTCCCATTGTTCAAGCAATTTGTTTTGACTGCAATGTAAAAACAAAAGTATCCCTACTACTCTATATACTTGTTAAACAGGTAGGTTATGAGATGTCAGTTGTATATGTAAAATGCAAATACTAGTATCATATGTAATTTGTAACTCGTGAACAGTAATTTGTATTTTTATATACGTAATGTTATTAAGTATTAGACTCATTACCTGCAACACTACCATTTTCTATAAGCTAGTGTTTTTCCTAATACCAGTATGTTAGTCTTCAACTTATTAATTATAAAAGTAATGTTAGTGACTTAGTCAACTCTGATATATTTAAGTACTTGCATGTCTATTGTTATATATTATATATATACATGTATATGCTCATAGATATGAGTTTTTGTTATCCTACATGTGTCAATGCTGATATGAATAAATGTGAGACTTAGGGTTAACTATATAGCTGATGTGTTGGTTGTAGTTAGTTTAGATATGTGGTTATAAATGTTTATCGGTAAAACTCCTTTAGCTTATACCAAATCTATTGGCACAGATATGTCCGTGCCGTTTGTACGATCCCAACAACACCAGGAGTGCTGGAAACAGGCAAGTATTTGATTTTATATGATTTTTGGAAGTTTTGACACTTATGCGCTATCTAAATGTATTGCTGTATAACTCAAAATTTAGACGTGAAATGACATACAAACTGACACCATAATGACTAGGACGAAAATTGGGATCCAACGGTATATCATACGATATATCCCCAATTTAAACAACTAGAGAAAGAAATTGTTTCTGTGGAAAAATGAACGAAAAGGACGAAATCGTCATTATTGGAAATTACGGAACCGGTCGTTCGACTCGCTTCCGCTTTGCAGAACTGTCACCATAAAACACTAATTTTGATAACAATGAAATTCAGTGAGTCTTGACATGTTTGACAGTTTGGACATCGTGAAATCGTGCGCCTCGAAGGCGGAATCGTGAATTCGTGATGTCGTGTGAGTCGACTAGGCCGGCTCGTGTTCTGGCAAAACTTTTGGGTGGGGTTAGGGTTGAGCGGCCACTGGGCGTATGAAAGGTACTCTCCTCAAGAGCACCACCCGACGCGGTGGGTTAGTGTCAATCACGGTAAGCCCCCGTGAGAGGAACGACCTTCTCATCACGACCTAAAGGCGAGAACCCTAGATTAGATGCGAATTCTTGACATGGTCATTGTAACGCTAACTTGGTCATCGAGAATATTGAAATGCTAACAAATTCAGAGAATCTTAACTTTAAACTTGCAACCGTCTAGAACTGCATGCTAGGATTATTTCTTTCTGCTCCGAAATGTTAAATGTTAATTGCTGCAGTCGTTTCTTTTATTAAATGCTTCTAAATTTCATATACTTGTTATATACTTCGCCTTGGGATGCTAACTTTTCTTGCAGACCCCTAGCTGACATACATTCATGTTTGTGGATGTATGTCAGGTTCTGAGCTCGAGTACCCAGAGGATCCGTCCGTGACGCCTGACTTAGAGAGCCAGGGTTTACCGTAGACGCCGAGCCGCTTCCTGCGGAAGATTAGAGTCCCTTTTCTGTCACTACTTTGAGTTTCTGTTTTAGTACCCTGTAGTAGGTTTGGTGTTTTGTTGTAGTTTCCTTTTTGTCCATGCTGAGGCCAGTTGTTTTATTTTCTGTACGGACAATTTTGGAAATGCCCTTTTAATTTAATGAAAAGTCTTCTGATTGTTCTGACACGCAAATGCAAGGACCTCTTTTCTGTGTTTTTATCACAGACGCTTATTGAACTCGAGCTTCACCGCTCCAGTTCAAGCGGACCGCGTAACGCTCTCGCTTCCGGTGCCTTTTGGGAAGCGGGGCGTTACACGGTGTACCGGGTAAATCGTTGCCAAACACCATCAGCCTGAAATTGAGAGTAGATGTCAGTTCGATCGTGGTTGGAATGTTCAGTATTAAGATCGGGGTGACGGAGATTAAGGATATTGTTCAACTCGATGAAACCCAGAGAAAAATCGCAGTTGAAAGCGCGGAAGGAGAAACCCCCATCAAACACCTCGAGGGAACTGAGGAATTCAAGCGTGAGATTTCTGTGTGTATGAGCATGGATGTGAGAAAGGGTATGGCACCCGATACAGTTGAAAATTCTGACGATGTTGTTCGAAAGCCCTAGAGCTTCGAGTGTGGGGCGATCGGCAAAGAGTGTAGGTCGCATCGGGCAATGAAGTAGTGCTCGCAAACGGTCAGACTGTTCTTCCGTAGAAGGGTTTATGCCAAGGAAAGAGGGCAAAAAGGGGCCGTAGAGCGGATCACGGTGTGAAGATGAGGCAATCTCTTTCCCTTTCTTAGACATGGCGACTATGTGGGTGGCGAAAAGGAAAGTGGGAGCGTGCCTATGATGATTATAAAGCAGGTGAAGCAGGTATAACACCAATTCAGGACATTACAGATAAGGTAAGAGATGTGTAGAGTGGAAAGGTGTTACCCATCAATGTAGCAAGATCAAGCTCCCGGGGGACTCGCGTAATAGGAGGAAGCAATTCGGGAAGCCGCCGCTCGCTGATCCGACAAGAAACAGGTTTTCGAAAATTTTGGGTGCTAGGGTTAGGGTTTGGATGTTTTGATGATGGAATGTTGATGATGGCAAGGTGGCGAGGGTGGGGAAGTATGGGAGTGAGTGGGGATGAGGGTTTAGGGGCAGTATGTTGGATGGAGGAGGTCGATTCGACAATTGGAGGGTGTGTAACCGCGTCAAGGAGATTTTTGGGGGTCGGGTGGCGGTCATCGTGCGGTAGGGGTATTTATAGGGGCAAAACTAAACCGATCGGCTGGACGAATTTCGAAAATTTCCTGTCGGCCAACAGCTACAGGTGAACCGACCGGGTGAATAGTCACCCGATCGGTTGACCGCTTCCCAAATCTTTCCCGAGAACATATGATATTTCACCTGGCCACTCACCCGATCGCAATATTACTCAACCGATCGGTTGATGAGATCTCCAAATTTCCCAAAAGTTCAGCACTACCCACACGGTCAGCGACCCGGTCTCGGCTATTGTCACCCGGTCGGTTCGTTAGGTAACTGATTCGGCCATTTAGCTGATACATCCAAACCGATCGGGTGAGTTCTTACCCGATCGGTTGGGGTCTTGTTTCCTGCAAAAAATGCACACATGGCATCAGTCCTCAACGGAAGTTTTTGCGGCTGGATTTATTTATCAGAAATAGATAAAATAAAGTTAGAAATAATTCCAAAGGATGGAGATAGAGATTTTAGAGCATGGGTTGCCTCCCATGAAGCGCTTTTGTTTAACGTCGTTCGCTCGACGCCTCTAGCGGTGGTCAATTAGGATCCGGAGGGTTAGAGGGAGAGTTGTCACTCGTTGGGGATCCGATCGGAGAGAATTCTGGTTCTCCAACCGCATAGTGTTTCAGATGATGTCCGTTGACTTTAAACGGCTCATCCCTTCCCATTATCTCAATAGCCCCATGCGGGAAAACCTTGGTGACGCGGAACGGTCCCGACCACCTTGACTTGAGTTTTCCAGGAAAGAGCTTCAGCTTTGAGTTGAATAGGAGAACTAGGTCCCCTTCTTTGAATTCCCTCTTCAAGATTCGCTTATCGTGCCACCGCTTCAGCTTCTCCTTGTAGATCTTGGCGTTCTCATAGGCATTGAGCCAGATTTCGTCGAGCTCGTTGAGTTGTAACTGCCGGTGCCCCCTACCTCCTTGGCGTCGAAGTTCAGATTCTTAATTGCCCAAAATGCCTTGTGCTCCAATTCCATAGGAAGATGGCAAGCTTTCCCATAGACAAGCCGGTAGGGAGTCGTGCCGATCGGAGTTTTAAATGCCGTCCTGTAGGCCCAAAGCGCGTCAGGAAGCTTCGATGACCAATCCTTTCTAGAATTGGCCACCGTCTTTTCTAGTATGCTTTTAATCTCCCGGTTAGAGACTTCCGCCTGACCGCTGGTCTGCGGGTGGTAGGCACACCCCAACCGGTGTTGTACCCCGTATTTTTTAAGAGGGCCTCGAATTTCTTCTCTATAAAGTGGCTCCCTCCGTCACTGATCAGGACGCGAGGTACACCGAACCACGGGAAGATGTTGCTTTTGAAGAACTTGGCCACCACTCTGGAATCATTGGTTGGACTGGCCATCGCTTCAACCCATTTCGACACGTAGTCCACAGCCACCAAGATATACCGGTTCCCTGAGGAGGAAGGGAACGGTCCCATGAAGTCCACTCCCCACACATCGAAGATTTCTACCTCCAGGATGTAGTGTTGAGGCATCTCATTCCTTTTGGAGATATTCCCCGCTCTTTGGCATTTATCGCAGGCTTGGACATAAACATGTGTGTCTTTGAAGAGTGTAGGCCAGTAGAATCCGCTCTGGAGAATTTTTGCGGTGGTCTTGTAGGTGCTCGCGTGCCCTCCACATTGCTGCCCGTGGCAGTGGGAAATGATGTAGGTCGCCTCAGTTTCAGGGATGCATCTTCGTATCACCCCATCATTGCAGGTTTTGTATAGGTGGGGGTCATCCCAATAAAATTTGCGGACCTCATGGAAAAATTTCTTCTTCTACTGAAAGCTCACATTGTGGGGGACGATGGCACAAGCCAGATAATTTGCGATGTCGGCATACCAGGGGGTCCAGGAGGAAGAGACAGAGAAAAGATGCTCGTCAGGGAGTGAATCATCGATCGGTGAAGCATTTAAATCGAGGGTAGGCATCCTGGACAGGTGATCGGCAACAACATTCTCCGCCCCCTTCTTGTCTCTGATTTCCAGGTCGAATTCCTGGAGGAGGAGAATCCATCTAATGAGCCGCGGCTTAGCTTCTTTCTTGCTCAATAGGTATTTAAGAGCCGCGTGATCTGTGTGCACGATCACCTTGGCGCAACGAGATATTGTCGGAACTTATCCATGGCGTAGATGACCGCTAGCAATTCTTATTCCGTGGTAGTATAATTTCTTTGGGCGGCATCAAGGGTTTTGCTCGTATAATATATGACATGAAGATTTTTATCCTTCCTCTGCCCCAAGACGGCACCAACTGCATAATCACTAGCATCACACATCAGCTCAAAGGGTAGATTCCAGTCCGGTGGCTGTATTATGGGCACAGAAATCAAAGCTTGCTACAAAGTGCGGAAGGCCTCCATACACTCCTCGCTGAAGACGAAAGGCACGTCCTTCACGAGGAGTTGGGTCAGCGGCCTGGAAATCTTCGAGAAGTCTTTTATGAAGCGGCGATAAAATCCCGCATGTCCTAAGAAACCACGGACTCCTCGAAGATTGAGCGGTGGTGGAAGCTTTTCAATCACCTCAACTTTAGCCTTATCAACCTCGATTCCCCTCGAAGAGATGACGTGCCCCAGCACAACTCCTTCTTGGACCATGAAGTGGCACTTCTCCCAGTTTAGGACTAATCCCTTTTCTTGACATCTCTCCAGGACTTTAGTTAGATTACTGAGGCACGAGTCAAACTTAGTTCCATAGACGGAGAAGTCGTCCATGAAAACCTCCATGATGTCCTGGGAGTAGTTGGAGAAGATAGCGGACATGAGTCTTTGGAATGTAGCAGGGGCGTTACAAAGTCCGAACGGCATTCTTCTATAGGCATATGTCCCGAATGAGCAAGTGAAAGTCATCTTCTCCTGGTCATCCTTATGAATAGGGATCTGAAGAAATCCTGAATACCCGTCCATGAAACAGAAATAATTATGCTTCGCCAGTCTTTCGAGCATCTGGTCAATAAAGGGGAGAGGGTAATGGTCCTTCCTCGTTGCCTTGTTCAGCTTTCTATAGTCAATGCACATCATGTACCCCGTGACGGTCCTCGTTGGTATTAGCTCGTTCTTCTCGTTGCGAACCACCGTCATTCCTCCTTTCTTGGGTACGACGTGCACCGGGCTAACCCAGCGACTATCGGAGATAGGGTATATAATACCGGCATGTAGAAGCCTAACAATCTCCCTTTTTACAACTTCCATCATTATGGGATTTAGCCTCCGTTGTGGCTCAATCGAGGAGGCTTGCTCATCTTCAAGCAGAATTCTGTGTGAGCAGAGGCCTAAGCTAACCCCTTTTAAATATTCAATTGCATATCTGAAAACTCCTTTAAACCTTTATAAAACACCAAGAAGTTTGGTCATTTGGTCTTCAGGCAGTGAAGAGTTCACTATGACCGAAAGGGTCGAGCCAGCCCCCAAATATTCATACTTCAGCCCCGGGGGTAACTCTTTCATCTCAACTTCATGAGGCCCCGACGCATACTTCTCAAGCTGAGCATCCTCAAGGGAAAGGAGTTCTTCGTGGATTTCTTGGAAGCCAGCATCCGAAATCTCACTCCCAGCCGCGGTTCCACATGGCAAAGTTTTGCAAGGTATTGTGGGAACGATCGAGGAAGGCACTGTGTCTCTTTCAAGCTCATAATAATTGTCTGAGAAGAAGGCTTCTAAGTGAAAACAGGTTTCAACTGTCGATGGTTCCCCACAACTGTTTCTAGCTTCCTCATTGTCCAAAGATCCGGGATGCTCGATAGAAGTCTGCAAGGAATAGATCGGTTCCTGTCCAACGTAGCCCACAGACTCAGCCTGACGGTTCTCCTGACGAAGCTCCGCGAACAACTCTTCTTCACTAAATTCGGGACTAGGAATGTCGATATATGCCACTTCACCATGAGGTAAGAGAGTTACCGTGGCAAGGTGCTCCTGCGTATCTCGATATCTCCTCTGATTTTCCACGGCGACAGACAGGAGGGATAGTATATTCGAAGTATTCAGGGATTCCGCTAAGCTTCGTGCCAAACAGCGGATATGGTGTGAGTGATCCCAGATGTCTCCTGAAACTGCATGCAACATCCTCGTCGTGGGGCAAAGAACCTATACGAAGGGAGAGAGAGAACTGCACAAGTAGCAAACACGTCAAAAGCACGGGTTGCATAAACGGGAAACGAAAGTAGCAATGGTAGCACGGCGATTCAGTCAATTAGCACTATACAATTACTATCTACAATATGTACAAGTGAAATTGAAAAGTGTAGAGTGCGAAAATTATCGCGAGGTAGGGATAAGAGCTAGACACTAGGGTTCATGAGATCCTAAAATAACAAGCACGTTGCCTCCCCGGCAACAGCGCCATAAACTTGACGTGCCCCCGGTTTGCAAGCCGCAAATGGTCGGGGGACCCTGTGGAGGTTTAGATATTTGTAACCGCAAGCGCACGGTGTTGTAGTGTGGCTTGGGGGTCGAACACAGGGAGGCTAGGATGTGCTTGTGTCAAAGAGGACCAAAATCACCCCGTGGGCGAGCTAGCCCAGATCGGATGATGGGTTGTCACGGTAAAGGAATGCAAGGTATAGACAATATGAAGGAAAAACCCGGGACTCTGGTTTCGACCCCAGCGAGCGGCTCTCACCGATACAGCCTACCGGTAGGATGGCGATCGGAATTTGGGTCTAATGGTGAGACATTGCCTCTAAAAGTGGTACCAGCATCCCATTGGCCCGATATTCCGGTCGGTGCCCAGGATTATACGCCGGACTTCCCGGGTTCGATCAGTGGGCACTCCCATGTCCATTAACACTGATCGACTCCAGGAGCACTAAGCTCGCAACGATAACTCCCAACGTCTCGTCCTGCCGCTCCCGCGCACTAGGATTCAGCGTCTACGCTAAGGGCGTGAGCTATGGCTAGGGAGTCAACCGCCAAGTTTATTCCCCCTTGGCCCAACGGTCAAAGGCGGTCTTTTTCCGCCGATGACAATAAAACACCCCGCGTAACCGTTAGATTCCTAATCCCTATCGATTTCCTAACCCTATGGACGCATCGGGAAGAGCCCCTGAAGGGGTTTCCGCCAAAATCCCGGATTTGGGAACTACTCACAAATATTCATTAAAAAGCGATCTAAATGAAAATGGACCGTTAAAATCATAATCAGACAATAGGAATGCAAAGGTAGTAAAGCAATTAAGATAATACTAAAGTTTTACAAAGATCCGAAAACTTACAAAAATTGGAAATTACAGCCGTCACAAAATGAAGAAAACAGTAAAAAATAACCAACTCCCGAATCTGGGAAACCTAGGGTTCTATTTATAGAAAACGACATCACCCGATCGGTTGACAAGTCAACCGGTCGGGTGAGCCGCTTCACAAAATCACGGCGCAATGCGGGGGTTTCACCCGGTCAGTTTGAACCGGTCGGTTGGAACTTGGTGTGGTCGGTTGGATCTTGATGCCGACCGGTTGGATCTTGGTGCGGACCGGGTGAGGAGACCGGTTGGAGCTTCGAGTCTTGGCTGTTGAAATTCAGCTACAGGTGAACCGATCGGGTGAAGGTCACCCGATCGGTTGGAAATCAGCTTCAAATTTCCAGAGATTTTGAGCTTTTGACCCGGTCACTGAACCGACCAGGTGACTTCTCGTTAGCTCCAAGCTGCGTTCGGGTGGTGCACGCGTGCATCACCCGATCGGTTGGAGATGACCAACCGACCGGGTGAGGGGCTGAAAGATGCAATCTTCGTCGTTTGACCCCCTGGATCACGCGTGACTCCTCCCGTTGCTCCGAGGACACATGATATCATCATTTTATGCCCCAAATACCAGCAAACTCCTGCAAAACACGGAAAATACGGAAAAGTGAAAGAAAACAAGAAAACACGAGAAAACATGAGAAAACGAATAAAAACGGTGGTAAAATACGGAAAAACACGGAAGAAAACGTGCGTAAATGTATGAAATATAAACGCACGTCAGAATCTCATAATATACTAAGTGAAGCTTCAACACAAGAATGAGATTCAACCAACCAAGCTCGAGAAGCCGAAAAAGCAAAAGGGGGTTGCATTACATGCCAAGGAGGAGCCAATCAAATGGAGGAAGAAATTCCATCAAGAAGCTCCCAGTGAAGAAGATGAAAAAGATGAGGCTAGTGGAGATGAAATCATGGAGCTTTCCACACAACTGAGAGCGTTCCTCAAAAGCAAGCAAGGTAAATCTTCTTCAAAGTTTGCCTCCAATTCTAACAAGATTCCTACTTGTTACACTTGCAGTGGCAAATGTCATCGCTCCACCGAATGCCCTTCCAAACCCACCAACGAGACTTATAAGGGTAAAGGGAAGAAGCATTGGAAAGGCAAGTCCAAGTTCAAGAACCAAAAGAAGGGACTTGTCAGCACTTTTGATGACTCCGACGAGGACACATCAAGTGATGAAGAAGAGGATGACAAGGAGCAAGCTCATATGTGCTTCGCGGCTTTTGGTGATTCTTCATCAATCTCCTTGAGTTCAAGCAATGATGAGGTGGAGGCATGGCTCAACCCCAACGAGAAAATGTGCTTCATGGCAAAGGGAGAAGAGTCTTTGTCAAGCTCTAGCGAGGAGGAAAGCGATGAGGAAGTTGAGGAGGAGAAGCTATCCTACGAGGAGCTCCAATACCACTTCGACGTGGTCTCTAATGGGGCAAGTAAGTGCATCGACTCATATGCTAAATTTAAAGCTAAATTTAAAAATTCTATGAGTAGGTTGCATGCCTTAGAATCTACTAGTGTAAATGACAATGATGCTTTGCATGTGTGTGACACTGGTGAGAGAGACACACTTCTCTCTCAAGTTAAGGATTTGAGCATTTCTAATGAAAAACTATTAGCTCAAAACCTTAGCTTAGAAACTCGCATTCAACAACTTATGTTGAAATGCGAAGGGGAGTCCCAAAAGCTCAAAAGCTTTGTTTATTCTAGGGATTCACTCCACGGTTTGCTTGAAAAACAACATCCAGCAAACCATAGAGGAGTTTTGGGATACACTCCAAAGGTGGTTACCAAACCCACCTCTAATTCTTCTTTTGGTGCAAATACAAGACATATTGCTAAAGCACCTAAGAAGAATCACCATGCTTTCTTGTATAACAATAACACCAACAAGAAGCATGTAAATCACAAGGTGGTGAGGAATAATGAAAACTCTTCATTTTTTGCTAAGAAGCAAAATCCTCACTTTATGCATGCTAAGAAAATATTTTCTACACCTAAGCATGCCACATCCACCTCTCTTGCAAAGGCAAAACCCTTGCCTAGGAAATCCTTGAGTTTATGGATTGCCACTAGGTGTAGTGTGCAAGAGAGTGATAGTTACATCAAATCTCTAGTTAGAGATGTATCACCTCATGTGATTAAATTCGGAAATCAAAATCCTCTTGAGTTTGGTTCCCTAATGTTTAGGTTCCTCACACATATGCATATTGCATGGGTATTGTGCTTAAATGTTTATTTTTAGCATACACATTGTTTGTGTGTGATTCATATTTTGAAAATATTTTCAAATTTATTTTTCATGAAAATGGGGACCTTATGGAAAAATTGTTATACATGCAAGTTTATTAATCATATGTATGACAATGGTGGAGTAAATATGTTGTATGTTTAACATATTTTTAAAACATATTTTAACTCTCATTTTTAAAACACATTTCAAGAATATCATTTTTGGCGACTAAACACTTGGTGTAAGGATGGACATCAAGTGGAGGAGTGCCAAAGCTTGGAGATGATGGGGAGCATCAAGGCATCAAAATTGAAGCCATAGACTCTAAGGAAAGCAATGTAATCCATGTAATATTTCATTTACTGCTTTCTCTCTTTTTAAGTCTAGGTTTAATGTAATGCCTTGATAGATGGTTTACTCATTCATGCATATGCATTTTACCATCTTAGTGAGCCTTAGGATTATCATAGAATCCAACCCAATAGGCTCATCTTGACCAAAGACTCATTTGGAGTCTCTGGCTCTCCTACACTTGCCTGATGAAGGTTTTATAGTCGGCTGGGTGATTTCCAGTCGCCTGTCGAGACTTCTACAGTCAACTGTGGTGCACTGCTCAAGTCATCATTTGATTGACTCATACTTGAGCTTTAGGAACAGTCGACTGATGGTACATTTACAGTCGCCTGCCTTCCAACAGTCGCCTGTGATTTGTTCATCAGTCGACTGTGCATATCTCGCATTGTCTGGGCTTCATCACGGTTTGCTAGTCAGTCGACAGGTTCAGTATTTACAGTCGCCTGTCCTTTTTATAGTCGCATGTATATTGGCCCTCAGTCGCCTGTCTGCAAACAGTGCAAAAGAGTGCATCTCTCTGTTTTATTCCATCCCCTACAGCAGTCGTCTGCTGAAGGTTTTACAGGCGCATGTCATATTTTTCAGTCGATTGTATCATCTTCATCAGTCGACTGTCGAGGCTCAGATTATAGCCATTGGGAATTATTTAGCCATTGGACAGTCAACTTTCATTTGATCATCAGTCGACTATTGCTGACGTTTCAGCCCAAAATCTAGCCGTTGCAGCTTTTTGTTTTTGGCTGTTTTCTTGGCTTTTGAGAGTTCCTTTAGGGTTCCTATATATATGAGAGTGCTGAGCTCATTAGAACTTCTTGATGCTATTGAAAATCTTTTGAGATTAAATAAACCACTCTCAAACTCTCTCATTTTACTCTTTGAGCTCTAATCTCCTTCATGCATTGAAGTCAAGCTCAATGGAAATCATCCAAGTGCTTTCAAGCTAATCTCAACACTTGGAGATCCTCTTCCATGCCTTCATTCATTTATGAGTAAGTAATTCTCAAGGCATATGTAAGAGTATTTGTTTTACTTGGTGTTTCTTTGAAACTCTAATTCTTTTTGTGAGAATTAGACACTCTCTTTGGAGTATTTCTCTTAGTTGGAATAGGGTATTCTCTTTGTGGAAATAACTCTCTTTGTGAGAGTAACTCTCTTTGTGGGAGTTTTGTGTCCTAGTGTAGGGCTAACCCTAATTCTCTGAGTGGGAGTTAGTAATTCTCTAGGTGGGAGTTTGACCCTTGTGTAGGGTTGGTTGGGTTCTTGTGTAGGACAAAATCCTTTGTGTGAGGTATCTCTTTGTTGGATTTGTATTCACTTCTCTTTGTGGGAAATATAGTGAATATTGGTGTGGCTGGACGTACCCAAGTTTTGGGAACCAGGGTAATATCTTGTGTTTGCGTTTGGATTGATTGTGTTGATTAATTCCTCTTGCATTTATTATTTCGCATTTGCAAGTTAAATTTTAATTGCACAATTTATTGTCATTACTCTATTCACACCCCCGTCTAGAGTGTTTGTTGTTAGTTTTGCAAGGTAGACGGTCCTTACAATTGGTATCAGAGTGAGGTTATTGCATACCGCAACGATGGCATTCAACGCTACATCCACGTCTCATGAAGAAGGTCACTCTACTGTTTGACCCCCGCACTTCAACGGAACCAACTACCCAAGTTGGAAGATCAGGATCATGATCTACATGAAGGGTCAAGACCTTTGGTACATCACGGAGTTGCCATTTGAGGAGCCTACTTCACCCGCGACTTCAAGAAATAAGGCAGAGAAGGACTCGATCAGAGTCAATGCGAGGGCTATGAATGCATTCCATTACGCCCTCACTCCGAATGAGTTCAACCGCATCTCCATATGCAAATCGGCCAACGAAATTTGGCATATCATGGAGATTACTTTTGAAGGGACATCCAAGGTAAAGAAATCTAAACAAAGTGTGTTTAGATATAAATATGAAATGTTTAAGATGCAGGAAGGAGAAAGCATCTCAGAAATGTTCAGAAGGTTCACAGACATCGTGAACGCTTTGGAAGGACTTGGGAAGGTGATTTCCCAAGAGGATCGAGTGGAGAATATCCTTGACTCTCTTACACCCAAATGGGAGTCAAAGGCCAACGGGATTTTGGAGTCTAACGACATGTCCAAATATACTATTGAGGAGTGCGTTGGGAATCTCAAGGAATACAAAGTGAAGCTTCAACACAAGAATGAGATTAAACCAACCAAGCTCGAGAAGCCGAAAAAGCAAAAGGGGGTTGCATTCCATGCCAAGGTGGAGCCAATCAAATGGAGGAAGAAATTCCATCAAGAAGCTCCTAGTGAAGAAGATGAAGAAGATGAGGCTAGTGGAGATGAAATCATGGAGCTTTCCACACAACTGAGAGCGTTCCTCAAAAGCAAGCAAGGTAAATCTTCTTCAAAGTTTGCCTCCAATTCTAACAAGATTCCTACTTGTTACACTTGCAATGGCAAAGGCCATCGCTCCACCGAATGCCCTTCCAAACCCACCAACGAGACTTATAAGGGTAAAGGAAGAAGCATTAGAATGGCAAGTCCAAGTTCAAGATACAAAAGAAGGGACTTGTCGGCACTTTTGATGACTCCGATGAGGACACATCAAGTGATGAACAAGAGGATAACAAGGAGCGAGCTCATATGTGCTTCGCAGCTTTTGATGATTCTTCATCAATCTCCTCGAGTTCAAGCAATGAAGAGGTGGAGGCGTGGCTCAACCCCAACGAGGAAATGTGCTTCATAGCAAAGGGGGAAGAGTCTTTGTCAAGCTCTAGCGAGGAGGAAAGCGATGAGGAAGCTGAGGAGGAGAAGCTATCCTACGAGGTGCTCAAATACCGCTTCAACGTGGTCTCCAATGGGGCAAGTAAGTGCATCGACTCATATGCTAAATTGAAAGCTAAATTTAAAAATGCTAAGAGTAGATTGCATGCCTTAGAATCTACTAGTGTAAATGACAATGATGCTTTGCATGTGTGTGACACTCGTGAGAGACACACACTTCTCTCTCAAGTTAAGGATTTGAGCATTTCTAATGAAAAATTATTAGCCAAAACCTTAGCTTAGAAACTCGCATTCAACAATTTACGTTGAAATGCGAAGAGGAATCCCAAAAGCTCAAAGCTTTGTTTATTCTAGGGATTCACTCCACGGTTTTCTTGAAAAACAACTCCGGCAAACTATAGAGTTTTGCGATGCACTCCAAAGGTGGTTACCAAACCCACCTCTAATTCTTCTATTGGTGCAAATACAAGACATATTGCTAAAGCACCTAAGAAGAATCACCATGCTTTCTTGTATAACAATAACACCAACAAGAAGCATGTAAATCACAAGGTGGTGAGGAATAATGAAAACTCTTCATTTTTTGCTAAGAAGCAAAATCCTCACTTTATGCATGCTAAGAAAATATTTTCTACACCTAAGCATGCCACATCCACCCCTCTTGCAAAGGCCCTTGCCTAGGAAATCCCTAAGTTTATGGATTCCCACTAGGTGTAGTGTGCAAGAGAGGGATAGTTACATCAAATCTCTAGTTAGGGATGTGATCACGTCATGTGATTACATTAGGAAATCAAACTCCTCTTGGGTTTGGTTCCTAATGTTTAGGTTCCTCACACATATGGATATTGCATGGGTATTGTGCTTAAATGTTTATTTTTAGCATACTCATTGTTTGTGTGTGTTTCATATTTTGAAAATGTTTTCAAATTTATTTTTCATGAAAATGTGGACCTTTGGGAAAACATTATTATACATGCAAGTTTATTAATCATATGTATAACAATGGGGGAGTAAATATGTTTTATGTTTAAAATATTTTTAAAACATATTTTAACTCTCATTTTTAAAACACATTTCAAGAATATCATTTTTGGAGACTAAACACTTGGTGTAAGGATGGACATCAAGTGGAGGAGTGCCAAAGCTTGGAGATGATGGGGAGCATCAAGGCATCAAGATTGAAGCCATATACTCTAAGGAAAGCAATGTAATCCATGTAATATTTCATTTATTGCTTTCTCTCTTTTTGAGTCTAGGTTTAATGTAATGCCTTGATAGATGGTTTACTCATTCATGCCTATGCATTTAACCATCTTAGTGAGCCTTAAGATTATCATAGAATACAACCCAATAAGCTCATCATGACCAAAGACTCATTTGGAGTCTCTGGCTCTCCTACACTTGCCTGATGAAGGTTTTACAGTCGGCTGGGTGATTTCCAGTCGCCTGTCGAGACTTCTACAGTCGACTGTGGTGCACTGCTCAAGTCATCATTTGATTGACTCATGCTTAAGCTTAAGGAACAGTCGACTGACGGTACATTTACAGTCGCATGTCTTCCAACAGTCGCCTGTGATTTGTTCATCAGTCGACTGTGCGTATCTCGCATTGTCTGGGCTTCATCACAGTTTGCCAGTAGTCGACAAGTTCAGTATTTACAGTCGCATGTCCTTTTGACAGTCGCCTATATATTGGCCATCAGTCGCCTGTCTGCAAACAGTGCGAAAGAGTGCATCTCTCTGTTTTATTCCATCCCCTGTAGCAGTCGCCTGCTGAAGGTTTACAGTGTAATGCCCTGATAGCTACTGCATAAGTACTAGAGGGGGGTGAATAGTACATTAAATTAATTAAGAAGATAATTCATAATTATCTTGCAAACTCAACCAACAATGCGGAAATGAAAATATTGACAACAAAGAAATACAATCGCAAACAAACGAATTAACGGGTTCGGATCCACCCAAGTCTCCCCGACTTGTTCCCGGTGATCCTACATCCCAAACACCCGGATCCCCTCCAGATACTTGAGTTAGAAACCTCTAACTCAAATTTGCACTATGAAATACTTGTAGAAAACCTCTACATGATCAAATCATACACAAATGAAAATGTGACTCCCACAAACCGGGATCACAAACAAACTCTCACAACCGAGAGTAAAGCTTTGCAATATCAATGTAAATTGAAATATGAAATGCTTACCACAAAACCCTATGCCTTGAGTAAAACTTACGATTTTAGGGCAAGAAGGATTTTGGGGAAGAATGAAGGCACCAAACCCTAGCTCCAAGATGTTGACCAGCAATGGGAGGCTAGGAAGATGTTGGTGACCTTGGATCAAGCTCTTGGCTTGAGTGGCTCATAATCAATGTGAATCACTCTTTGGAAATAAGAGTGTGAGAGAGATTCTTGAGAAATGAATGAGCTTGGAAATGAGAATAAATGCTTCTCTTTGATTCTCTAAACTTCAATAAATATCAGCCTTGAATGCTATGAAAGAAGCTCTTCAAGTATATATAGGATAGAGGAAAGAGAGAGCAAAAAATCGTGGCATTAAATGCTCCAACGGCTCTATGCTGAAGCAGTCTAGTCGGTCAAAGAAGGATCACTGACCGACTAGTTTCACAACTAGTCGGTCGGTGATTCAACATGAACCGACTACCTGGAGAACAGCCAATAAAGATAGTTCAGACATAAAGAACTAGTCGGTCTAAGAAGACTTGCCAACCGACTAGTTTCACAACTAGTCGGTCGGTGAGTGTTCTTTGACTGACTAAGAGTTGAAATAGTATAGTCTGAAATCAAGGAGAACTAGTCGGTCAGAGAACAAATCTTAACCGATTAGTTTCTCAACTAGTCGGTTGATGATTGTTCTTTGACCGACTAACCATAAACAGTAGCTTAGGCTGTGAAAAAGAATACACAACTAGTCGGTCTGAGAAGGATTCCTAACCGACTAGTTTGACAACTAGTCAGTCGGTGAACCTTCTTGGACCGGCTAACTGTAAACAGTAAGTGAGCTGAAATTGAGAAGGCATTCTAGTCTGTTCAAGAAGGATTGCCGACCGACTAGATTGCCATCTAGTCGGTTGGTTCTTCTTCTTGAACCAACTAACATGCCCAAGAAGCCGCGATGAGAAGCGTAAGGCTTCGGGAAAGATTCTATGGGCTTCTATAATAATCCTAGCTCTAATAATGTAAGAACTACTCAAGGCTTAACATTCTACGGAAAGAAACTAGAAGACTATAAAATAAACCTTGACGAACCATCTTCAAAGCTTCAATCCGGATCTCTTGACTTCAATAATACTCCTAGAGCTTCAACGAAGCTTCAGGCACACGATCACACGCTTTAAGAAGTCTTGAGACATCGCTTTTGATATACGTAGACTTTTGGCGACGATCTCCATAACTGAGCTCACACAGTGTTAGTTCACGATATTTATGTTTGCTCATCATCAAAACCAAATCCGGGGAATCAATACTCAACATTCTCCCCCTTTTTGGTGATGACAAACCAACATAAATAATAATCAATAATAATAATTCAAATGAATTTTACTTACTCCCCCTGCATTGATGACACGTTAGTTCCGCATTCAATAATGATCATACGCATCAAGCAGACGAGGAAAGTATAAAATGTGAACTCAGATATCGAAATTTAGGATCTAAATCCATTTTTATATCTTGACTCCCCCTGAATCTAACATATCAAATTAGATTCACGGTAAAATGCTTTGAATTATCATTAAGCACATCGTCATTATTAATTCTCTCCCCCTTTGGCATTAGCAAAAAGAGCTGGATGAGATCAACTACAACAACAATGGCTAAAAATAAAAGCACGAGAGTCTAAGAATATGACCATGGTCCAAATTACACCAATGGAAAATACCAAATATAAAATTCCGAAGAAAATCAAGGCGTGCCAACGAGACCATAGTCGAAAATCGAAAAACGAAATCATCACAACTCAAATCAATTTCACTTATTGAGTTATGGAACATACTCTCCAATATCAACATTCTTGGTTAATTAAGTGCATGGAAAATAATTCTATGTTTTCATTAAAGTAAATCTATTTAACCAAAATAATCGTCGAGCGACGAAGTCAATATCAGAGACATAAATCCAATGTGCACAAGAAACGAATGGCAACATGATGCACACATCATACAAAATTGTTATGCCAAAAATAGAGATAGAAACTTCATACAACATATGGCATACACAATTCTAATACTAGCATGCATTCCAAGAGAGATACTCACTAAATGAGTCAATAATAAGCGTGGAATGCCATGAGCATGAGAAAGATAAGTACATAATCATAAGCTCAAAACTAGCATCAAGATATGCATGAGATAGTCTAAAAACATAAAGAGACATCTACATGCATTCAACACACATGAATACCAATGTAAATAGTCTACCAATGTATCCAATCAACACACAAGGATACCAAATGTATATCAAATGTAAGAATATACTTACAACATTAAGCTCTACCTACTTTGGTGCATCACTTAAGCACCATCAACTCCATTAGGATGAAATCCTTGCAAATCAAGTAGTTGGTAGGGTTGGTATCCCATGGTGGATTGAACCTAGAAAACACAATTCTTGGAGCTAAATATATATATGTTGCTCCTTCTCTTATTCTTGAGTACCTGAAGATAAAAATATCCTTCCATGGTACCCAAGATCATCGGGTCCTAAGAGATTAGACCTTTGGAAGCCAAGTCCAATTGGACTTAGACTTCCCAATAAAATCATCAGTATGCACGACATTCATGAAATACGAATTAATGTAAGCTTGTCTTTCATGCATGCTTGTGTCCTTCGGGCCCCAAATAGTGAATGTCTTGGGAGCCCTATTCCTATTGGGAACATGCACATGTTGTTGATTTCTACGTGATGCATGTCGTGGATAGGCATATGCATGACGTGGATAAGCATATGGCACATGATGAAATGGTGCATGATGAAAATTGTTCATATGATAGTGTGGATGAACATATGCATGTGGAGGAACACGTGCATGAGTGTGTCTCACATGGTGTGCACGTGCTCGTGGATGAGAAGCATAGAAATCATCATACATGTGAACATGTGGAGTAGGAGGTGTGTTCCTACGTGGCATGGTATACATGAAAGCATGACCCTTCTTTGGAGGTCCACCCAAAGTGGGTTTCTTTCCAAATGGGGGTGTGTACCTAGCGGAAGCACCATTGGTAGATGAACTACCCATGAAGTGTTTACTCCCACTAGTTGAGTCTTCGGAAGATGGCCTAACAAAGGTCGTGACCGATTTGGATGAGTCTCCCATCTTACACCCCAAGCCAATGTGATGATTGGCCGGAAGTAAGTCATTTAGGATATTATCTAAATGGCCCTTACCTTTATTGAATTCATGAATTCGGCCTAATGTGCACTCATACTTCTCGGTGAGAGAATGCATAGAAGCATCCAAGGTGGACACTTGCGATGTGAGTACACAAACACGTGACTTGAGATTCTTATTCTCAATACTCAAAGTTGAGTTTTGAGACGTCAAATCCGCCATCACATGTTCATTCAAATCCTCAATATGAACATGCTCAAGTTGAGATTTGAGATTTATAATCTCATTTCTCAAACTTTCAACAACAGTGTTGTTGTTGATGATGATAAGCTTAGGTGAGGTTTGGAGACTAGTTAGCTCATTTTTAATCTTGCTATATCTACTAGCCAATTTAGAAAACTTAGACCAAAGTTGTTCGTTAGCTAATCTAAGTTCATCCATAGTTACCTCATCGCCTTCATCCTCGCTTTCATCCTCGCTTTCATCGAAGGAGGTCTCTTGAACATGTTCCTCTCTAGCCATGAAGCACATGTTTGCTTTCTCCACTTGCTCATCATTCGGCTCTCCACTTGAAGAGTCCTCTTCGGAGTCGGTGAATGAGCCGACAAGCCCTTTCTTGTACCACTTCTTGTACTTTCTCGACTTGTCGTATTTGGGTGCCTTCCACTTCTCCTTGTGTTTGTTGAGAGGACAATCCGACTTGATGTGTCCTGGCTTGTTGCATTTATAACACACAGGAGCGGAGGCATTAGTCAAAATAAATTTAGAATTATTCTTGAACTTACCTTTTCGGAAGAATCGGTCGAACTTCTTTGCCAAATCGACCAAAGCTTCTATGTCCAACTCGTCTTTCGATTCTTCATCATCGGTAGATGTAGATGGAGCGGCCTTGAACGCAGTTGTCTTTTTCTTTGGCTCGTCTTGGTTCAAGTACGACTTCATCTTGTCATGCATCATTATCTTACTATCCTTGTGTACCTCATAAGACATCAAGGTACCCATTAGTTGAACGACGGTATATTTATTCATATCATTACCTTCCTCGATGGCGAAGGTACGCTTTTCCCAACAAGAAGGAAGTCCATCAATTATCTTTGAGACTTTCTCATTTTGGGTGTAGGTCTTTCCAAGAGCCTCCAATTCATCAGTAATGTCGACGAAGCGAGCATAGTACTCCTTCATCTTCTCACCCAGTTGCATATGAAATAATTCGAACTCTTTGTTAGCGACAACGAGTTTAGAGTCCTTTACCGTACTCGTTCCTTCATGCAAGATGAGGAGTTGGTTCCATATTTGATATGCACTCTTACTTGTGCATATCTTGTTGAAGTCCTCGGGCTCCAAAGCACATTGCAAGGCATTCATTGCCTTGGCATTGTTTATCTCCGCGGCGACCTCCGCGGTAGTCCACTATGTGAAATCTTGTTCGATGGGCTCGACATATTCCTTCATCGTGTCTCTCCATAGTGAAGTGCTCCGGAGGAACGTTTCCATCCGGCATTTCCAGTACCCGTAATTGGTACCGTTGAAGAAGGGAGGCCTAGTTGAGGAGTGTCCTTCCATCATCGAAGAAGCCCCTTCACGATTCTTGAAGACGCTGTAGTCGTTGTTTGTCATAGCTATGAACTTGGCTCTGATACCAAATGTAATGCCCTGATAGCTACTGCACAAGTACTAGAGGGGCGTGAATAGTACTTTAAATTAATTAAGAAGATAATTCCTAATTATCTTGCAAACTCAACCAACAATGCGGAAATGAAAATATTGACAACAAAGAAATACAATCGCAAACAAACGAATTAACGGGTTCGGATCCACCCAAGTCTCCCCGACTTGTTTCCGGTGATCCTACGTCCCAAACACCCGGATCCCCTCCGGATACTTGAGTTAGAAACCTCTAACTCAAATTTGCACTATGAAATACTTGTAGAAAACCTCTACATGATCAAATCATACACAAATGAAAATGTGACTCCCACAAACCGGGATCACAAACAAACTCTCACAACCGAGAGTAAAGCTTTGCAATATCAATGTAAATTGAAATATGAAATGCTTACCACAAAACCCTATGCCTTGAGTAAAACTTACGATTTTAGGGCAAGAAGGATTTTGGGGAAGAATGAAGGCACCAAACCCTAGCTCCAAGATGTTGACCAGCAATGGGAGGCTAGGAAGATGTTGGTGACCTTGGATCAAGCTCTTGGCTTGAGTGGCTCACAATCAATGTGAATCTCTCTTTGGAAATAAGAGTGAGTGAGAGATTCTTGAGAAATGAATGAGCTTGGAAATGAGAATAAATGCTTCTCTTTGATTCTCTAAACTTCAATAAATATCAGCCTTGAATGCTATGAAAGAAGCTCTTCAAGTATATATAGGATAGAGGAAAGAGAGAGCAAAAAATCGTGGCATTAAATGCTCCAACGGCTCTATGCTGAAGCAGTCTAGTCGGTCAAAGAAGGATCACTGACCGACTAGTTTCACAACTAGTCGGTCGGTGATTCAACATGAACCGACTAACTGGAGAACAGCCAATAAAGATAGTTCAGACATAAAGAACTAGTCGGTCTAAGAAGACTTGCCAACCGACTAGTTTCACAACTAGTCGGTCGGTAAGTGTTATTTGACCGACTAAGAGTTGAAATAGTATAGTCTGAAATCAAGGAGAACTAGTCGGTCAGAGAACAAATCCTAACTGATCAGTTTCTCAAGTAGTCGGTCGATGATTGTTCTTTGACCGACTAACGATAAACAGTAGCTCAGGCTGTGAAAAAAAATAAACAACTAGTCAGTCTGAGAAGGATTCCTAACCGACTAGTTTGACAACTAGTCGGTCGGTGAACCTTCTTGGACCGACTAACTGTAAACAGTAAGTGAGCTGAAATTGAGAAGGCATTCTAGTCGGTTCAAGAAGGATTGCCGACCGACTAGATTGCCATCTTGTCGGTTGGTTCT
The DNA here is from genome assembly GCA_030789695.1 of Scilla litardierei. Classification (NCBI taxonomy): domain Eukaryota; kingdom Viridiplantae; phylum Streptophyta; class Magnoliopsida; order Asparagales; family Asparagaceae; genus Scilla; species Scilla litardierei. Next base: position 136,444,436 of record CM061138.1, on the reverse strand, counting down.
TCTTCTTGAACCAACTAACATGCACAAGAAGCCGCGATGAGAAGCGTAAGGCTTCGGGAAAGATTCTATGGGCTTCTATGATAATCCTAGATCTAATAATGTAAGACCTACTCAAGTCTAAACATTCTACAGAAAGAAACTAGAAGACTATAAAAATAAACCTTGACGAACTATCTTCAAAGCTTCAATCCGGATCTCTTGACTTCAATAATACTCCTAGAGCTTCAACGAAGCTTTAGGCACACGATCACACGCTTTGAGAAGTCTTGAGACGTCGCTTTTGATATACGTAGACTTTTGGCGACGATCTCCATAACTGCGCTCACACAGTGTTAGTTCACGATATTTATGTTTGCTCATCATCAAAACCAAATCCGGGGAATCAATACTCAACATACAGGAGGCTGTCCTATTTTTCAGTCGACTATATCTTCATCATTATTCGACTGTCGAGGCTCAGATGATGGCTGTTGGGAATTATTTAGACATTGGACAGTCGACTGTCATTTGATCATCAATCGATTGTCGCTGACGTTTCATCCCAAAATCTAGTCGTTGCAGCTTTTTGTTTTTGGCTGTTTTCTTGGCTTTTGAGAGTTCTTTTAGGGTTCCTATATATATGAGAGGGCTGAGTTCATTAGAACTTCTTGATACCATTGAAAATCTTTTGAGATTAAATAAGCCACTCTCAAACTCTCTCATCTCCCTCTTTGAGCTCTAAATCTCCTTCATGCATTGATGTCAAGCTCAAGGGAAATCATCCAAGTTCTTTCAAACTAATCTCAGCACTTGGAGATCCTCTTCCATGCCTTGCATTCATTTATGAGTAAGTAATTCTCAAGGCATATGTAAGAGTATTTGTTTTACTTGGTGTTTCTTTGGAACTCTAATTCTCTTTGTGGGAATTAGACACTCTCTATGTGGGAGTATTTCTCCTAGTGGGAATAAGGTATTCTCTTTGTGGGAATAACTCTCTTTGTGGGAGTAACTCTCTTTGTGGAAGTTTTGTGTCCTAGTGTAAGGCTAACCCTAATTCTCTGAGTGAGAGTTAGTAATTCTCTAGGTGGTAGTTTGACCCTTGTGTAGGGTTGGTTGGGTTCTTGTGTAGGACAAAATCCTCTGTGTGAGGTATCTCTTTGCGTGAAATATAGTGAATATTGGTGTGGCTGGACGTACCCAAGTTTGGGGAACCAGGGTAATATATTTTGTTTGCGTTTGGATTGATTGTGTTGATTAATTTCTCTTGCATTTATTATTATGCATTTGCAAGTTAAATTTTAATTACAAAATTTATTGCCATTAATCTATTCACCCCCCCCCCCCCCCCCCCCCCCCGCCAGAGTGTTTGTTGTTCGTTTTGCAAGGTAGACGGTCCTTACAACTGTCTTACCAGCAAATGTGTGCAAATTTACTCGGACCAAACTCGATGTAAATGCTCATGATGACCATAAAAACTGGAGCATTCATGTATAGTCTGTTTTCTAAATATGATTTAGAAGAATGAACTTATATGAATCGGCCAGAGAGTTTTCAAAGTCAATGGGTGTGAATAAAAGCATGCGAGGCATCAAGGAGCCATAACATATGTTTTGACAAAGTGGTCAAAGAGTTTGACACTTTATCAGAAATGATTATGAACGGTCTAAACGACCAGTAACTAATCTGAATTTTTCTCATAAGGTATTATGAGCTGGATTAGATCTAGGCAAGACATTTATTATGAATTCCAAGAGACCAAGGAAGTTATTTGGATGAGATTCAAATGTATGGTCTACCATGAACATAGAAACTCCTAAAGTCTATGACTAAAGACAGTTTAGCATATTCACTCACGAAGGCTCTGCCACATAAAGTCTAGAGAGACTTATGTGTAAATGCGGTATGAGATACCGGGATAAATGGGCCTAAGTGCAAGTGATAGATGTTGGGAGATAGGTATGTAATCACTCCATATTTTACACCTTTTTTCCCGCATGTTTGCATGCCATTTAGATCGCTCAAATCATGTTTTTCACGACTTATCGACAATATTACGATACTTTTCACGATTTGTTGTTTTTGTCGTATTTCAGGAGATTTGGAGCGATTTGGAGTGATTCCGAGATACACCTACTCCGGAGTGTCACCGACGACTTCCCTGAGGGGTATTTTGAGATTGGAGAGGAGCGGAAGAAGAAAGAACGTCGTAGGAGCGACGAGGAGGCAAAAATACGCAATTTGGGCATCTTCAGCATCTCACTCGGCCGAGTGAAGGAGTCGCTCGGCCGACCAACGAGACCCCGCTCGGCCGGCCAGATCGGACACGCTCCAAGCGTGCACTCGGCCGAGCATCAGAAGCCGACTCGGCCGAGTGACGTATCCTGTCTGCCCGAGTGGCACTCAGACGACGCCCATCAAAAACTCCCGACTTATTGTTTTTCATCAGTCTGAGCATCAGAAGACCCACTCGGCCGAGTGGCAATTGCCGACCGCCCGAGTGAAGATAAGCCCATCGGCCGAGTGACAACAACTCACTCGGCCGAGTGACGCCCGAAGTGACGACCCCCAAGACCCCAGACTTACTGTAAATTCTCAGGGTCTATCACTCGGCCAAGCGACTTTTGTCACTCGGCCGAGTAAGCCGCGCGCCTGTAGCGGAAAACACGATTTTGAAGAGGCGCAGGGGCAGTTTGGTCACGAATTTTTGGGCAGTTTTGGGGGGTATTTAACCCCAGATTCTAACCTAGTTTAGAGAGCTTTTTTATTGCTTTTGGCAGCCTTTTTAGATTAGACTTTTTAGAGTTTGATTCTTGTGATTGGAGAGGAGAGAAAAGTGCTATTTTGTTGGATTCTTGGAAAGCTACATTGGTTTGTCTCCCTCTCTATTAAAAATCCTATTTTTATTGCTATTTTGAATATTGCCATGAATTCTATTACTATTTCAATTGATTGTTCTTCCATTTGCGATATGATTTGTGAGTAGTCGTAACGTCTTAGGGCGTGGGGATGAACCCTACGAACCCAACTTCCGATTCGTGATGATTTGGTAGAACTATTGCTAGAATTGCTATTAGGGTTAGTTTGGGATTGATATAATACGGATAGCTAGGTGTTCATATCGATTGGGATTTGCAAGAGATTGGATCCCAATTCGATAGGAAACCCTAGAAATCCGAATTGGGTTGAAATTGAGTTTCCGTAGTATCGGTTTGCAAGAGATTGGACCGATACTAGTATCCTCGGTTGCAATCCTATACCGATACCCGTTTGCAAGAGATTGGATGGGTAGGAACTATCCCAACCTAGGTCGTAGCCCGAGTTTGCACGAGAGTGGGCTCGGGATGCGATTGAACGATGACGTTGATCCTAATGCTAGCTTGTCTAGGCTAGGGTTTGCAAGAGATTGGACCCGAGCCTAGGTTTGCTATAGACCGGCAACGACGCGAGAGCGTGAGCTAGGTTTTACATTCAGTTGCAACTAGTTCACCCGACATTCTACCCTAGCAATTGTGAAACCGATGAATCTCAATGACGAGATACGGTGAGTAGCGGGGGTTCCCTATTCCCTAGGCGTCTTTATTTGATTTTATATCTCTTTACATTATTTGACGATTGTGACAACATCGCCGAAAGGCAAATTCCTACTTTTCTGTCCCTATAGCCAGGTTGTTCGGAGAAGGCACTGTCATACGTCATCCCTGTGTTCGATACCTGCTCGCCGCTACACCATGTGCTTGCGGTAAAAATACACGGTCGCTCTTTAGGGCGTACGTCCGGGCGCGATCAAGTTTTTGGCGCCGTTGCCGGGGAAGGCATTTTGACAGAGTTTGATTTGGATCACCCGGTCATTTCTCTTCAACTTCTTTCTTTATTGCTTCATTCTTTTCTAACTCTGTTTACAGCCCCATTTTGCAACCCCTCCCGAAATTCTCCACGGAATCTTATCAGGTAAAATGGGGGATGCAATTCCCATGACTGAGTCTAGCCAGGGAGATGATGAATCTTTTGCGGAGCTCCTCAAGGAACTTATTGATGAGGTCTACGCTACCGGAGCTTTCGCTATTAGTATCGAGGACCCCGTCGAACAACTATTTGCTAGCTTCGTGATGGATCAAATCTCCCCGGATGGGACTATTGGGGGCGATATCAGAGTTGATGTGAGGGATGACAAGCTATATTTTGAAGGCGATAGAACGTGTGTCGAAGAGTACTACACTCCCGAGGAACACTTCGAACAAACCGATATTCAGGGAGATACACTCTATGACCCTCACTCTTGTATTTATGAATCTGCTGACGTATTTCTTGATCTCAGGAATGAACCGGAGCAAGGTGGTGGTCCTATCGATGCAGGCGCAGAATCGTAGAGCGTCTATTCCGATGCACCGTCCTCACTAGGAAGCGAATCTGAGCCCCCATTCGAGAGCGAACTAAACTCAGATGTTGAAGGAGAAGTTAAATTCACACAAGGTGACGAAGCAGAGGGTGCGGCACCCTTTGAGGTAGAGCTTAAACAACTACCGCCGAATCTAAGGTATTCTTTCTTGGGTAGTAAATTGACTTTCCCGGTGATTGTAAATGCCCACCTTGGCCAAGACCAACTTGAAAAATTATTAGAAGTCCTTAGAGATCACAAGGATGTCCTTGGTTACACAATCTCTGATCTTAAGGGAATAAGCCCTAGGCTATGCACGCACAGGATCCACTTGGAAAACACTGAAGCCTCTTCTATTGAGCCTCCAAGGCGGTTGAACCCGAATATGAAAGAGGTAGTGAAAAAGGAAATCCTAAAATTGCTTGATGCTGGAATTATCTATCCGATCTCTGATAGTAGATGGGTTAGCCCCGTTCATGTCGTCCCCAAAAAAGGGGGGATGACCGTTATAAAAAATGATAAAGGAGAACCCATTTCTACTCGCACTGTCATGGGATGGCGAATGTGCATAGATTATAGAAAACTAAATAAATCCACCCGAAAAGACCATTACCCACTGCCCTTCATTGATCAAATGCTCGAACGCCTAGCTAAACATAAATACTTTTGTTATTTGGATGGGTATTCGGGGTTTTTTCAAATCCCCTTGCACGAAGATGACCAAGAAAAGACCACTTTTACTTGTCCCTACGGTACCTATGCCTATCGTAGGATGCCCTTCGGTCTTTGTAATGCTCCCGCAACCTTTCAGAGATGTATGACATCCATTTTTTCCGATTACATTGAAAATATAATGGAAGTCTTTATGGATGATTTCTCGGTTTATGGGAGCGAGTTTGATTCTTGTTTGGCTAATCTCACTAAAGTTCTTAAAAGGTGCCAACAAAATAATCTAACTCTGAACTGGGAGAAGTGCCACTTCATGGTCACGGAAGGTATAGTTCTTGGGCACCTTGTCTCCTCAAGAGGGATTGAGGTAGATAAGGCAAAGATTGAGGTAATCGAGAAACTCCCACCTCCTATTAATGTTAAGGGCATTAGAGGCTTTCTTGGTCATGCGGGGTTTTTACCGCCGCTTTATCAAGGATTTTGCCTTGATTGCCCAACCTCTTACGTCCTTGCTTGCTAAAGATACTCCTTTTATTTTTTCAGGCGAATGCTTGCAAGCCTTCAATACGTTGAAGGAAGCACTATTTTCCGCACCCATCATACAACCACCGGATTGGAGCCTTCCCTTTGAGCTAATGTGTGATGCTAGCGACCAAGCCATTGGAGCGGTATTGGGACAAAGGAAAGATAAGAAGCTTCATGCAATATTCTATGCGAGCAAGACATTGGATGACGCGCAGAAAAACTATACAACTACCGAAAAAGAGCTTCTAGCGGTCGTCTATTCCATCGAGAAGTTTCGCTCCTACCTCCTTGGTTCCAAGGTGATTGTCCACACCGACCATGCGGCATTGAAATATCTTCTAAACAAGAAGGAGGCCAAACTTCGGTTAATTAGGTGGATACTCTTGTTGCAAGAATTCGATTTAGAGATCAGAGACAAGAAAGGTACGGACAATGTTGTGGCGGATCATTTGTCTAGGCTTATTCGCGACAAGGAGGATGAGAGTTTACCTATCGACGACACATTCGTGGATGAGAGGCTATACGCCATAAGGCCCGGGGAAGTGCCTTGGTACGCGGACTTCGTCAATTACTTGGCTTGTGGAATTAAACCGCATGGGATGCCCACGCAACAAAAGAGGAGATTTTTGCATGAGGTCCGTAGCTATTTTTGGGAAGATCCATACCTCTTCAAGATATGCAAAGATAGTGTTATTCGGAGGTGTGTTTCTAAGGAGGAGGCAATGTCTATCATTATGCATTGCCATGGTATGCCATGTGGGGGACATCATGCCGCCTCTAAGACAACCGCTAAGATTTTGCAGAGCGGATTCTTCTGGCCAACAATGTTCAGAGACACCCACGACTTTGTGAAGGGGTGTGATAGATGCCAACGGACCGGGAATATTTCCAAACGTAATGAGATGCCAATGAGGCCCATCCAAGAAATTGAGCTTTTTGATTGTTGGGGAGTGGACTTCATGGGACCATTTCCGTCAAGCAACGGTAACAAGTATATCCTATTGGCCGTTGACTACGTCTCCAAATGGGTGGAAGCAATCACTACCCCTACCAATGATGCAAGGGTCGTTTCTAAATTTTTCAAGCAGAATATCTTCCCACGCTTCGGGGTGCCTCGTACCTTGATAAGCGACAGGGGAAGCCATTTCATAGAAAACAAATTCGAAGCCATGCTGAAGAAGTACGGGGTAAACCATAGAGTTGGCATGGCATATCATCCCCAAACGAGCGGCCAAGTGGAGGTCTCGAATAGGGAGATAAAGCAAATTCTTGAGAAGACCGTAGATCGATCTAGAAAGGATTGGTCCATGAAGTTGAACGATGCTTTATGGGCATATCGCACAGCCTTTCGCACTCCCATCGGCACCACACCGTTCCGACTTGTTTATGGGAAAGCTTGTCACTTGCCGGTAGAGCTGGAACACCGCGCGTATTGGGCCATCAAGACCCTCAATTATGATTATAAGAGTGCGGTGGTGAGGTGACTCTTGGACATCAACGAGCTTGATGAGATTAGGAGAGATGCCTATGAGAGCTAGAGAATTTACAAAGAAAGGACCAAGATTCTCCACGATGCACGCATAACTGTTACGGACTTCAAGGTCGGAGATAAAGTCCTCCTATTCAATTCCCGGCTCCGACTCTTTCCCGGAAAATTGAGGTCACGGTGGTCCGGACCTTTCACCATCAAGCACATACAACCGGGAGGAGCTTTTGAGTTAGAAAGCAAAGACGGAGCCACATTCAAAGTAAATGGACAAAGTCTCAAGCATTATTCCGAGGGAGTCCCTATGGGAGAAATAAGTAGAATATATCTGCTTAAGGGACGGCCGGACAATCTTTCATACATCCTTGACGAGGTCATTGATGAGGTGATCCCCCATTCCCTCGGCGCACTATTCAAGGATGATTTTGAGGAAGGGCCGGATTTGGGCCAAGAAGAAAAGATGAATGACTCCCCGGATCTCTCCATGGAAGTTGATGAAGGCGACGCCGATGTCGCGAGAATACGAGAGCTCTGCAAGCTCTCAAAGATGAGGACTCCGAAGAAAGCCCCACCGATACGAAAATCGGTGTCACCGGTGAAGCCAAGGCCCGGAGCAAGCACTAGCTTGGGGGAGTCACCCCCCAACATTACCCGAGACGAAGGAGCAATGAGGAATCACACGCCGCCACAACATCCAAATCCGAGCGTTCTTCCCGATAAATTCGACGGGTGCATCTCATATGCACCCAATATCCCGCATTAAATTGAAAATCCAAGGGGGTCGAGCTCAAGACCTTAAACGAGCGCTTGTCGGGAGGCAACCCGACGGTTATCGCTTTATTTTTGCTTTGTTCTTAATTTTTGTTTTAGAAATTATTAGTGTTTTGAGTCGTTTGCCTGAAAAATTCGTGATAACGGGTCCTATTTTTCTTTGACAGGAGAGGAGAAAGGGATATCTATCATTAGGAGGATGAATAAGGCAACTAGGAGCGCTCCAGGAATGCGCTCGATGCTTAGGAGAAGGATGAAATCGACTGGAGGAGGAAAAACAGAGATTAGAGCCCAAACGGAGCCAAACAGCAGAAAACAGGAATTACTCGACCGAGTACACTAGCCACTCGGCCGAGCACATAAGTTCGTCTACCCGAGCGGCGCACCAACGAGGGAAGTCTGCTGTACCCAACTCTCTGTTTCTTTTCTTGATTACAGTATAATTTCCACTCGGTCGAGTATATATCTTCACTCGGCCGAGTGAAACTGATACGCTCCTAGGGCGAGAACTGCCGAGTAGCTTGTGCCACTCGGCCGAATGGACTTTTTCCACTCGGTCGAGGGTGGCAAAGCCACTCAGCCGAGTCGTAAGCGGGGAGGAGTTTTTAAAAATATTTCCGTTACGTTCACTCGGCCGAGCGACATAGTCACTCGGCCGAGTCATAACTTTTCCCTATATAAGTCGCAGCGGGTCGGCGCGTTTTTCGAAACGCCCAAAAATTCCAACGCCCGATCGCTGCGACTGTTCGACTCCATCGACCGCTGCGACCCCTACACTCACCCGACCGCCTTGTCCGCCGCCGCGCTCGGCCGACCACCGCCGGTCGACGACGCCGCCGCACCGCCCGAGTCCCCGGCGACTCCCTTGCCGCCGGCCGAGCTCCGGTATGCCCTATTTCGCCCATTTCTCTATTTTTCTCCTATTTTTTTTTGACGATCCATGTGCTAATCGAGCCCCTAGCCCAAATTAACTTCAAAACCTATCTATTATACCCCTAACCCCCCATACATTTTGAATATTACTCGCTGATATCTTCGTTTGATGTGCAGGCTATATTGGGGAGCTTAGGGGAGCCTTGGGGAGCTTCCGGGGAGTGTTTTTGGCTTTGTGGAGGCGGCGTCTTCGCACGCATCCACTATTTTGCTCTCGGGGCGTGTTCTGGTATATTCGTTCCACTCATTTTTCTCACGCCGCATTTATTTCGCTTTTTGGTGAGCACCCGGGGCCCACATGCCGCCCCGGACACGGCCACGCACCAGGAGAGCTTCCGCCAAGCGGAAGCGGCCGGATGAGCCCGGCCCCTCCCACGAGACGGAGGACTCTCCTCCGCCTACACCACCTCACCCCGCATAGCCACAGCCTGCAGACCCCGTTCACCCCGCACAGCCACAGCCTGCAGTCCCCGTTTACCCCGTACAGCCACTCCCTGCCGACCCACTGCCACCACCGGCTCCACTTGTTGGGCCGCTGGGGATTACGTTTCGAGACGACGCACATCGCGTCGTTTTTGAGCGCATTTCCCAGCGCTCGATTGTACCCTCCAGGTTCGCACACCTTGCAGACCTAGGACGCCTGGGGGTACTTGAGGGGATGCTCACGTTGTATGACAACGTGGGTTGGCGAGATTTTTTCCAAGTGTCGGCGGACAGCTTTGTCCGTCCGACACTTGAGGTGCTGAGTTCTATAGCCCAGACCAACGAGGGACGCTCGTTTAGGTTTATGGACCGAGAGTGCCAGGTCACTCTCAGTATGATGAGAGCATTCTTTTCGTGGCCCGATATCCCCGGGGCCGACCGTGGCTACGCACCCACTCACATCCCCCCACCTTCCTTCGATTCCCACGCTTTCTGGGCCCGGATCACGGGTTTACCAGCTGCCTTTGACCCTAGTAGGGCCAAGGCCTCAGCCATTGTTCACCCCTACCTCCGCATAGCTCAGCGCCTTATGGCGACTACCTTTTTGGCAAGGTATGAGCCTGGGACGATGTCCACGTCGGAGCTTTATATGCTCTATGCGATGACGCGCCCCAGAGTTCTAGCTAGGGGGAGTGACGAGTTGGTCCCCGCCGTCGTGATTGATATCGCGAGCTGGTTTTTCGACCGCATCATCGTATCGGTGGGCACTCGCTCACCGATATGTTGCGGCGGTCTGATCACCCTGCTTGCTCTGATGACCGGCGAGGACCTACCGGTCGATTTACGTCGTTCTACGGGCCCCACTTCACTATCTATAGACGTCATGGCCCGGATGAAGATGCTTCGTCCGCACAGCCAGCGGCACTGGGTTTGGTTGCATGGTCCCTACGGTGATGACTACATGGTCCTTCCGAGCCCAGCTCAGACACAGATAGCACCAGCACAGGTGGACTGGCTTCCGGCGATGGATCTCCTGATCCCCGCCGCCTACGTGCTTGAGGCCGAGGAGGCTGAGCAGGCTGAGCAGGCCCACGCTGCACACGCTGCACCCGTTAACCCCGTGGCCCCTCAGCCTGTGCCTGATATTTCTGCTGCTCCCAACACCTCTGTCCACACTTCTACCGGTGTCGGGAGTACACTTGCTGAGCCCACCACCACTCCCACCACAGCTGGCCCTCTGTCCGTTGAGCCCCTTTGCTCCGCACTACCCGAGCGCCCACCTACTTTTGTTGAGAGCGGAGAGCCTTCTTTTGCGGCCGTCGTGGAGACCATGGCCAGTATGATCTCCGCTGGGATTTCACCTTTTGGACCCCACACTGCCTCCCCTGCGGTTGTCACTTCTGTCTCCACCACAGCCGTACTATCTGAGAGTGTCGTGACGTCTGTTCCCACGTCTGTGTCATTGACCTCTCTTGCCGCCTCGTCGCCACCTTATATTCCACTTCCGCTGCTGCTGCTTCCACCTCACACCAGCCTGCGCCCCAGCCTCGCCCTGAGGCTGGGCCCCCACTTGTGAGCACAGCACCCTTCCTCCACATGCCTGCTGAGCCCATCCACTACACCACCCGAGCCCGCCAGCCCCGTCGTGCACAGTACAAACACGTGCGTCCCTCTGCACCACCTCCCCCCGACACTGTACTTCAGAGCATTCGTGCTCTTGAGGGGGCGGTGAGTGCCCTCAGAGGTGACCTCAGGACCATGTCAGCCACCGTCACCGCTATGACCAGCCGCTTTGACCTACTTTCGGGCATTCACTATTGCCTCACTCAGATTCTCGATCGGCTTCCTCGCGTACCGACCGTACCCACACCCACCCAGCAGGTACCCACACCCACTCCTACACCCACCCACCCTGCTCCTACACCCACACCCACACCCCCACCCACCCAGCAGACTGTTCCCCATCCACCACCACCTCCACCTCCACCTCCGCCTCAGGACGGAAACGGCGCAGCACCACCCTCTTAGGCACCCTTGATGCCATCGATCTTTTTTGCCGTCATGCTGCCCGTCTCTGCTTGGTCCTGATGATTTTTGCCCCCCCCCCCCCCTCCCCTCACTGTTTTGGGTCCACATTTTGATCATATCTTTCTATATCATTTTTGGGAGAGAGGGAGAGACTTTTTGGTGTGACACTCTTATATCTGATTCACTCTTATATCTGCATGCATCATGTCCGCATCATATTTTCATTTTGTTATTTTTATTTCTTTTTTCATCATGCATGCATCCTCACCTACCCCTCATTACACGGCTCTCGGTGTGCCACACTTGGTACATTGAGGACACTGTGCACTTTAGCTTGGGGGAGTGAGTTCTCACGCCTTTTCGATTTACCACCTTTATTTTTAGTTTTTTCACGCCATTTTCCGCATTTGCACTCATTTTCATCACTTTTTCTTTTTTTTACCATGCATTACGTTTTTCTTATTTTCTTTTTGTGCCGCATTGTAAATAGTTTTATTTTCCCTTTTTTATCTTTATTTCTTTCATCTCATGCTAGAGATGATTTTTCTGTGATGATGATGACGTGGAGTTAGCTTTCTCTATATGCATGTTATACTTGTCATGTCTTAGCTTTTATTTCTGATATCATATGCTATTATCTGCCTTGCATTTAGAGATAGTAACACACACTTTTTCCGTATGAGAATGGATGAAATTCTATTATTAGCTGAGTCTGAATATTCATATGTATGCTATCGTAGAAAACACACCAAGATTCACGCATTGAATGCTTATATCTGGAGTACCGTTTTCTTTTCCTATATCACTTCTATTTGCATGACTTGTACACTTCACTTCAGGATGATTGAATGATGTTAGCTATGATAAATCTGGATTAGTTTGCTTTTTTGTGATCAAAACTGAGTAGATTAGATTACCCTGCTGAAGTTGTCATGCACGTCCTATAGAGTGAACTGAGAGATACATTTATTTCTTTCTCCACATATCTTGAACATTAATTCTCTATTTTAAAATCATTGGTGAATCTCCCCTTAGTGAATCTAATATTTGGCATTTCCCCCGTTATTAAATTCCTAGCTCCAAATTTCACAAAACCAAAAAGAAAAAGAAAAATTCTTGTATATCCTTCTCTCTCTTTTGATTTGGGATCATTGAGTATATATGCTATTTGCAAAAAAAAAGAAAAGAAAAAAAGAAAAAGAAAAGAAAAGAAAAGAAAAAGATTTGAGAAAAAGAAAGGAAAAGAGAAAAGAATCTCAATAAACGATCCCATCTCATATACTCTCTCTTTCTTCCCTCTTTTTGTTTTTATTTTCTTTTACATTTGGAGCTTCAAAAGAAATGGGGAATGTAAATATAGTTTTGTATATGCCACCACGCTTATAGATAAGCTTGGGGAGAGAATCCAATGATGTGTGAGAGAGTGACTACTTGACGGTGCATGACAACCTAGGCTAAGTAATATTCTATACTCGGTGAGATTGTTTTAGCTTCACGAAATCCAGAAATCTACGCCTAGCATTCATTTCATGAAATCCACGCTTTTCTATTCTTTCTATTCTATTGCGTGATATTCTTATACTCCTCATAGAAAGCATTCAATTGAAAAGTGTGTGATCTACGATATTGTATACCGATTTAAATGATTCAGACGATGTTAATCTTAGAATTATTCCATTTTTCATGCTATATCAATATTCTTGGGTTTTCTATCTCTATTTGCATTATTATACTATGATATTGAAATAAAAATCTTTGACATGTGTTTTACATTCGATGCATGCTATATGAGTGAGCAAAACCCACGTCCTGAGAAAAATGATCTAGCAGCTTCCCTCTTCGCTTTCTTCTTTCTTCTTTCTTCTTCGTTTTCCGTTTTCCGTTTTTCCATCGTTTTCATTTTTCTAAATTCATCGGGTTCGCCTTTTACTTATCTTCCTCGAGGACGAGTAAGAGGTAAGCTTGGGGGATTTTGATCACTCCGTATTTTACACCTTTTTTCCCGCATGTTTGCATGCCATTTAGATCGCTCAAATCATGTTTTTCACGACTTATCGACAATATTGCGATACTTTTCATGATTTGTTGTTTTTGTCGTATTTCAGGAGATTTGGAGCGATTTGGAGTGATTCCGAGATACACCTACTCCGGAGTGTCACCGACGACTTCCCTGAGGGGTATTTTGAGATTGGAGAGGAGCGGAAGAAGAAAGAACGTTGTAGGAGCGACGAGGAGGCAAAAATACGCAATTTGGGCATCTTCAGCATCTCACTCGGCCGAGTGAAGGAGTCGCTCGGCCGACCAACAAGACCCCGCTCGGCCGGCCAGATCGGACACGCTCCAAGCGTGCACTCGGCCGAGCATCAGAAGTCGACTCGGCCGAGTGACGTATCCCGTCCGCCCGAGTGGCACTCAGACGACGCCCATCAAAAACTCCCGACTTACTATTTTTCGTCAGTCTGAGCATCAGAAGACCCACTCGGCCGAGTGGCAATTGCCGACCGCCCGAGTGAAGATAAGCCCATCGGCCGAGTGACGACAACTCACTCGGCCGAGTGACGCCCGAAGTGACGACCCCCAAGACCCCAGACTTACTATAAATTCTCAGGGTCTATCACTTGGCCGAGCGACTTTTGTCACTCGGCCGAGTAAGCCGCGCGTCTGTAGCGGAAAACACGATTTTGAAGAGGCGCAGGGGCAGTTTGGTCACGAATTTTTGGGCAGTTTTGGGGGGTATTTAACCCCAGATTCTAACCTAGTTTAGAGATCTTTTTTATTGCTTTTGGCAGCCTTTTTAGATTAGACTTTTTAGAGTTTGATTCTTGTGATTGGAGAGGAGAGAAAAGTGCTATTTTGTTGGATTCTTGGAAAGCTACATTGGTTTGTCTCCCTCTCTATTAAAAATCCTATTTTTATTGCTATTTTGAATATTGCCATGAATTCTATTGCTATTTCAATTGATTGTTCTTCCATTTGCGATATGATTTGTGAGTAGTCGTAACGTCTTAGGGCGTGGGGATGAACCCTACGAACCCAACTTCCGATTCGTGATGATTTGGTAGAACTATTGCTAGAATTGCTATTAGGGTTAGTTTGGGATTGATATAATACGGATAGCTAGGTGTTCATATCGATTGGGATTTGCAAGAGATTGGATCCCAATTCGATAGGAAACCCTAGAAATCTGAATTGGGTTGAAATTGAGTTTCCGTAGTATCGGTTTGCAAGAGATTGGACCGATACTAGTATCCTCGGTTGCAATCCTATACCGATACCCGTTTGCAAGAGATTGGATGGGTAGGAACTATCCCAACCTAGGTCGTAGCCCGAGTTTGCACGAGAGTGGGCTCGGGATGCGATTGAACGATGACGTTGATCCTAATGCTAGCTTGCCTAGGCTAGGGTTTGCAAGAGATTGGACCCGAGCCTAGGTTTGCTATAGACCGGCAACGGCGCGAGAGCGTGAGCTAGGTTTTACATTCAGTTGCAACTAGTTCACCCGACATTCTACCCTAGCAATTGTGAAACCGATGAATCTCAATGACGAGATACGGTGAGTAGCGAGGGTTCCCTATTCCCTAGGCGTCTTTATTTGATTTTATATCTCTTTACATTATTTGACGATTGTGACAACATCGCCGAAAGGCAAATTCCTACTTTTCTGTCCCTATAGTCAGGTTGTTCGGAGAAGGCACTGTCATACGTCCTCCCTGTGTTCGATACCTGCTCGTCGCTACACCGTGCGCTTGCGGTAAAACTACACGGTCGCTCTTTAGGGTGTACGCCCGGGCGCGATCAGTATGCCCTCGAACTCGAGGCAGTTTATCTCTTTGTAAACATCTTGTTCAAAATTACAGTAAGCTGTATGAAAAGAATTTATCTAAGTTAATCATAATGTAGTCGACATTAGAACTTAGGTAAATTCCTAAGACTTAATGCGAGGTTAAACAAGTATCAAAATGAGGATCTCGATTATGGAGAATTGTTTAACCGTTAGTAGCATAAGTCTGAAATCGTTCGTGGTCATAGATGTTTTGAGAAAAGGATATCGAAACATCGGATGGACCATTATGTCTGTGTCTTCACTATGGAGTGGTGACGATGATCTCATGGTTGTTCGACTTGGCGAATTCGAAGACGAGACACATGTGCTTGTTGGAGAATGAATTCACTGAAAGACCCAACAAGAGTTATCATATGGTTTATATTGACCAATCTGTCACTGTTAACTCTAAGTGATGATAGGCAAATTG
The DNA here is from genome assembly GCA_030789695.1 of Scilla litardierei. NCBI lineage: Eukaryota > Viridiplantae > Streptophyta > Magnoliopsida > Asparagales > Asparagaceae > Scilla > Scilla litardierei. The sequence goes on along the minus strand of CM061138.1, from coordinate 136,428,994 downwards.
GTCATTTGACTTGAGGTCATTGTACGAACTTGTGCATGAACGGTGTCACTTAGATCACGGATCTAGCCTCGAGAAAGCCCCGTTGAAATGTTTTTGGTTCGGTGAAATTTAAAGCGTTCGAGGAGAGTAATGACCAAGATAGGATTCATCTCTCCCAGTCAAAGGGAGTTAGTGTCGCTGTGTTAGTTTGATCTTTAGTGAAAACTCTGGCCAGTGTATGTTGGACGAAGTCCAATATTATTTTACTAAAGGTCGATGGAGACTAACCAAGTTCAAGCTAGTAGGGTTGATAGTTGACCATACCCTAGGCTTGACTAGACGACTTAGTTTTGACGAAAAGACTATAACTGCAGTATTCATCACGGACACAGTCAGGTGGTCCTGACAACACTCATACCAATGAGTTAACCATATAAGTATGATACCGAAACAGGGAAGGCACCTGCTGCTCATGGTCTCTGCCATCTGGGGTTTTGAGCCCCGCCTATAGTAGGATCAGGTTGTAGGGTCTCACACAGAGTGAGACATTCGTCAAGTAATAGGTAGAAATTAGAGCGAATATGCATTTGATGCAAGGGATAGAAAACAGTAAAGAGTTTGCAGTTAGCTTCTGCATTCGAGATAAATGATCCTGAGAGCAAGTGGGAGATGTTGGGGGATGTATGTGATCTTCTCCCGGTATGCATGCGCAACCAGGACGAGCGACTCGTAGTCTTACCGCAAGCACACGGCGTAGTGGCGAGCGGGTATCGAACTCAGGGAGGGACAATGACAGTGTCCTCTTCTAATCACCTAGCTATCCAAATGGTCAAATGTAATTTGGGATGAAACTGTCACAATCGTTCGTATATCGATAGAAATATTAATGAAATAAAATGCCTAGGGAAAGGGAATCCCCGCTACGAACCGTATCTCATCATTGTGATTCATAGGTTACATCATTGCTAGCCTTGAATTCTAGGTGAACTAGTCGCAACTAAATGTAGAACCAAGCTCACGCTCTCGCGCTATTGCCGGTCTATAGCAAACCTAGGTTAGGGCCCAAGCTCTTGCAAACCCTAACCTAAGCCGCTAGCGTGAAGAACGACATCATCGTCCAATCGTATCTCGAGCCCACTCTCGTGCAAACTCGAGCTACGACCTAGGTTGAGATAGTTCCTACCCGTCCAATCTCTTGCAAACGGGTATTTGTATAGAAATGTGATTGAGAACCCTAACCTTGGCCCAATCTCTTGCAAACCAATTCTAGAAAATTCCAATCGTAAACCTAAATCGAATCTCTAGGGCTTCCTATCAATTGGGATCCAATCTCTTGCAAATCCCAATCGATATGAATCCCTAGCCATCCGTAGTTTATCAATCCCAACCTAACCCTAATCAATCCTAGCAAGAATTTCACCAATTTCATCACAATTCAAAAATAGGGTTCATAGGGTTCATCCCTATGCCCTAGGACAATAAAAATAATCACTAATCATGGTGCAATTCATAAGAAATTCAATAGAAAATTCAGCACAAATCATTGCAATAGAGAAATTATCAATAAAATAGAGTTTTTGACAAGAAAGGGGACAAACCAATGAGAATCCAATAGCATCCAACAAAAATCTCCTTTCTAATCTCTCAAAAAGCCTAAATCTAATTAACTAAAAAGCTCTCTAAAAAGGATGCAAAAAGTATCAAAAAGTTCTCTCTAACTAGGGCAAAAACTGGGTTTAAATACCCCTCAAAATCGCCCAGAAATTCGTGACAAAAATGCCCCTGCGCAGCTCAAAAATCGCAGTTTACGCTACAGGCGGGGCGGCTCACTCGGCCGAGTGACAAATGTCACTCGGCCGAGTGACAAATGTCACTCGGCCGAGTGACAAACCCTGTACAATTACAGTAAGTCGGGGATTCTTGGGGGTCTGTCTTCGGAGGTGACTCGGCCGAGTGGATTTACTCACTCGGCCGAGGAGCATTTCTTGCTCGGCCGAGTGGAAGCTCTGAATCGCCTGTAATTTTACAGTAAGTCGGCCGTTTTTGAAGTGTCTTTTCTCGTGCCACTCGGGCGAGTAAACTTCAATGCTCGGCCGAGTGGACTATCGTCACTCGGCCGAGTGCACGCCCATTTTCTTCTGTTGATGTGTGTCCAGTCTGGTCGGCCGAGTGGTCTTCTTGCTCGATCGAGTGGGTGGTTCACTCGGCCGAGTGAGATGCTGCAAAGGCCCAATCTTCATCTTTTCGCTTCCTCGTCGCTCCTACGACGTTCTTTCTTCTCCCACTTGTCTTCCATCGCCGAATATCCCCCAAAAGAGCCTTGGGTGACACTCCGGAGTGGGTGCAAACCCTCTTGATCTCAAAATCACTCCGAATCGCTCCATATCTCCTGAAATACGACAAAAACAAGAAATCGTGAAAAGCATCGCAATATTGTCGAATAATCGTGAAAAACGCGATATGGGCGATCAAAGTGGTATGCAAACATGTAGAAAAATGGTGTAAAATACGGAGCGATCAAAATGCCCCAAGCTTACCTCTTACTCGTCCTCGAGGAAGATGAGTAAAAAGTAAACCCGACGGGCAAAATAATGGAAAAGAAAGAAAACAAAAACAAAAACAGAATAGAAAGCGAAGAAGGGGGGTGCTAGATCATTTTTCTCAGGACGTGGGTTTTGCTTACTCACATAGCATACATCGAATATAAAACACACATCAAAGACTTTTATTTCGATATCATAGTATAATTGATGCATTCGAAATAGAAAACCCCAAAATATCAATATAGCATGTAATATGGAATCATTCTAGGATTAACATCGTCTGAAGCATCTAAAGCGGTATGCATAACCATAAATCACATACTTTTCAATTGAATGCTTTCTATAATGAGTATAAGAGATAACACACGATATGGAATAGTAAGAATAGAAAAGCATGGTTTTCATGAAATGAATGCTAAGTGTCGATTTCTGGATTTCGTGAAACTTTAGCAATCTCACCGAGTATAGAACATTACTTAGCCTAGGTTGTCATGCACCGTCAAGTAGTCACTCTCTCACACATCATTGGATCCTCTCCCCCAAGCTTATCCATAAGCGTGGTGGCATAAACAAATCAATATGTACATTCCCCATTTCTTTTGAAGCTCCAAAAAAGTAAAAATAAAACAAAAGAGGGAAGGATGAGAGAAAGAGTATGAGATGGGATCGTTATGAACTTCTTTTCTCTTTTTTTTCTTTTCTTTTTCTCAATTTTTCTCTTGTTTTTTTTAATAATAGACATATATACATAAGCGATCCCAAATCAAAAGAGAGAAGGATATACAGACATATTTTTTTTCTTTTTGATTTTGGGGATTTGGAGCATGGAAATTAATAGCGGGGGAAATGCCGATAATAGACTTGCTAGGGGGGATTCACCAATGAATTTCAAGTAGAGAAATAATGCTCAAGATATGTGGATAAAGAAATCAATGTATCACTCAGTTCACTCTATAGGACGTGCATGACAACTATCAGCAGAGTAATATAATCTACTCAGTTTAATCCCAAAAAGTAAACTAGTCCAGATATATCATCCTAGCAAACATTCAATCAACATGAAGGTGAAGCGTACAATTCATGCAATAAGAAGTGATATGAGAGAGGAAAGCAATACTCCAAATATAAGCAGACAATGCGTGAAGCTTGGTGTGTTTTCTATGATAAGCATACATATGAATCATCAGACATCAGCTAATAATAGAATTTCATCCATATTCATACAGGAAAAGAGTGGGTTACTGTTTCAAAATGCAAAGCAGAACATAGCACATGATATCTGAAACAAAAGCTATAACGTGACAAAATAGCATGCATATGTAGATAAGCTAACACCACGTCATCATCATCACAGAAAAATCATCTCTAGCAAAAGATGAAAGAAACAAAGATAAAAGAAAATAGAACTATATACAATGCAGCATACTCAAAAGAGGAAAGGAAAACATGATGCATGATAGAAAAAATGAAAAAGTGGCGAAAATAAGTGCAAAAGTGGAAAGAAAACGTGAGAAATCAAAAATAAAGGGTGGCAAAAATGAAAAAGTGTGAGAACTCACTCCCCCAAGCTGAAGTGCACAGTGTCCTCAATGTGCAAAGTGGCACACCGAGAGACGTGAAGTGGGAGGGGAGTGTGAGGATGCATGCATGAGGAAAAAGAAAGAAAAAGAAAAAGAAAATAAAATGCGAATGAATATGATGCATGCAAAGATCAGGATGATGCAGATATGAGTGTCCCCAAAAAGTCTCTCCCTCACTCCCAAAAAGATATAAAAATATATGATCAGGAAGGTGCCAAAATAATAATACGTGGAGGAGGGGGGCAAAAATCAAACACCAGACCCAGGAACAAACGGGCAGCAAAACGACAAAAATATCAGACGCATCAAGGGTGTGCCTAAAGTGGCGGTGGCGCTGCACCATCACCATCCTGTGGGGGAGGTGGTGGCGGAGGTGGTGGTCGTGGAATCTGCTGGGTGGGTGGGGGTAGTGCAGGCAGGCGTGCAAGTATCTGATTCAGGCAAGCCTGAATATCGAGAAGCAGGGCGATGCTGGACTCCACAGAACTGACCGTGGCAGAGAGGGCCCTTAAGTCTCCCCGGAGTCCACTAACAGCCCCCTCAAGAGCACGAAGGCTCTAAAGTACAGTGTCAGGGGGTGGTGGAGCGGAGGGACGCACAGGTCGAACAGGTGAAGTGCGGGGCTGTCTCTGGCGGGAAGCGTATAGGATGGGGCCAGCAGGGTAGTGTGGAAGGGGTGCTGTGCTCGGTAAGTGATGCCCAGCCTCGGTGCGAGGCTGGGACACAGGCTGGGTCGAAGCGGCAGCAGCAGAAGTGGAAGGCAAAATGGTCGACGAGGCAGCTGGAGAGGTCAGTGACACAGAAGTGGGGACAGAAGTCACGACACTCTCGGTGAAGACAGCGGCAGTAGGGTCAGAAGGGCCAACGGCCGTGGTGGCCGTGGACAAAAGTGAGGTCAGGCCGCCACTACGGCGGTAAAGGAAGTCTCACCGGTCTCTAAAATGGTGGTGGTACGCTCGGGGCTAAGAGAGGTGATAGGCTCGACGGACATAGGCTCGATGGTGGTGGTGGTGGTGGTGGTGGACGACTCAGCAAAGGTACTCCCGACACTGATAGAAGTATGGACAGAAGTGTCGGGAGGTGCAGACAGTGCAGGTGCAGGCTGAGGGATCACGGGGTCAACAGGTGGTGCAGGGGGTGCCTACTTAGCATCCTCAGCCTCAAGTACGTAGGCAGCAGGGATAAGTAGGTCCATCGCTGGGATCCAATCCCCGTGGGCCGGTCCTATGTGTGTCTGAGCGAGGCTCGGAAGAACCATGTAGTCAGCACTAAAGGGACCGTGCAACCACACCCAGTGCCTACGACCGTGGGGACGAAGCATCTTCATCCGGGCCATAACATCTATCAAAAGTGCAGTAGGGCCCGGGGCTCGACGCAAGTCGTCAGGTAGGTCCACGCCGGTCATAAGGGCTAGAAGTGTGATCAGACCGCCGCAACAAATAGGTGAGCGAGTGCTCACCGAAATGATGATGCGGTCCAGAAACCAACTAGCGATGTCGGTCTCGACGGCGGGGACCAGGTCGTCGCTACCCCTATCCAGAACCCTGGGGCGAGTCATCGCGTAGAGCATATAGAGCTCAGGCGTAGACATCGTCCTGGGCTCGTACCTCGCTAGGAAGGTGGTCGCCATAAGGCGCTGAGCAATGCGGAGGCAGGGGTGCAGGATGGCTGAGGCCTTGGCCCTACTAGAGTCAAAGCCAAGTGGGGATCCCGTGATTCGTGTCCAGAATGTGGAGGTGTCGAACGACGGGGACGGGATGTGCGTGGGAGCGTAGGCACGGTCAGGGACAGGGACAGCGGGCCACTGGAAGAATGCGCGAAGCATGTCGAGAGTGATCTCGCACTCTCGATCTGTCAAGCGGAATGTGCATCCCCCGGGGGTCCGGTCAATAGAGCTCAGGACCTCTAGTGTCGGACGGATGTAAGTATCCGCTGACACCGCAAGAAAATCACGCCATCCCACGTTGTCGTACAACGTGAGAAGCCCCTCGAGTACCCCTAGGTAGGGCTGTTGACGAACAGAACGTTCGACGAACTACTCGTGAACAAGCTCGGTACATGTTCGTTTACGTTCGGTCGGGAAGCTTAATGAACAAGCTTGAACAGATTTTTAGAGCTCGGTTAGTAAACGAACAGAGCTTGAACATAACTATGTTCGTTTATTTATGTTCATGAACAAGCTCGTTAAGTGTTCGTGAACAAGCTCGTGAACAAACTCGCTAAGTGTTCATGAACAAGCTCGTTAAGTGTTCGTGAACAAGCTCGTTAAGTGATGTTTGTGAACAAGCTCGTTAAGTGTTCGTGAACAACCTCGTTAAGTGATGTTCGTGAATAAGCTCGTTAAGTGTTCGTGAACAAGGGCTTGAGTGAACTAAAATTAAAATTAAACACTCACCTCCTCAAATTGAATTAAACACATCCACCTCTTCAACTTCCCAGCTTCCCACTCCTAGACTCACAGGCTCCCAACTCTCTTTTGGCCCATTGCCATTGTTCGTTTGTTTGTTTGCAAATTTGTTCACAAACAAGATTGGTTGTGTGTTCGTTAACACGTTCCCAAACATGTTCACGAACAAGCTCGATAAGTCTTGTTAATGAACAAATCGTTCATTCGGTAAGCTCGGTTTACGTTCGTTTATGTTCATTTACGTTCGTTCGGTAAGCTTAACAAACAAGCTTGAACATGTTTTTAGAGCTCGGTTAGTAAACGAACAGAGCTTGAACATGGATTTTGTTCATGAACAAAACCAAGCACACTGTTCAAGCTCGTTCAAGCTCGTTCGTCAACAGCCCTACCCCTAGGTGGTCAAGGTCAGCTAAGTGCACGAACCTAGAGGGTACTATCAAGCGATGGCAGATACGCTCGAACCTGGCGCGGTGTGCGTCATTTCAAAACGTGATCCCCATCGGCCCAACAGCAGGAGCGGGTGGAGGAACAGGATCGGCTGGGATCGGCTGTGTAGGTGGTGGTGGCGGTGGCAGGCTAGGTGGAGGGGAGTCCTCCCTAGCGTGAGAGGGACCGGGGTCATCGGTCCGCCTCCACTTGGGGGCGGATCCCCGTGTACGCGGCCTAGTACGCGGCGGCATGTGTGCCGCGAGACGTGTCCCAACTAAATAAATACTCCGGTGTGCTAAATAATGGAACGAATGTACCTGAACATGCCGCGAGAGCAATAAGTGATGCGTGCGAAGAGACGCCTCCGCCGCGAAGCTAAATGCGCATCCAAAAGCTCCCCGTAGCTCCCCCAAGCTAGCATGCAAATGAAATGATCAAATCACTGAACAATATTCAATACATATGGGGGAGATAGGGGATAATAGATAGATTTGAAATTTAATTTGGGTTAGGGGCTCAATGGGCGTACGGATCAAGAGAAACTGTGAGAAAATGGGTTTTTGGGGGAAAACAGGGCAAATCGGCGGTCGGCCAGCGGTGAGGGCCAGCACCGGCGAGGTGGAGCGGGGGCCGGAGGTCGGCGTGGCTCGGTCAGGCGATCGCCGGCGGGGTTGGCTCGATTCGGGCGCGGGGGGTGCGAAACAGTGGGCGAGGGAGAGGAAACGGTGCGGGCTCGGGCGAAATTTGGGGCAATTTGGGTTTTTAGAAAGTCACGCCCGCGGCTGAACTTATATAGAAATTGTTACGATTCGGCCGAGTGACAGTGTCACTCGGCCGAGTGCGTAAACGAAAAAAATTTTGAATATCTCGTTCCCACTTACGACTCGGCCGAGTGGATTTGGTTCACTCGGTCGAAGGGAGAAACTCCATTCGGCCGAGTGGCTCTGCCACTCGGCAATTTTTAGGCTTGGAGGGTATCTGTTTCACTCGACCGAGTGACAAGTCACTCGCCCGAGTGGCAATTAAGACTAAAACTTACAGAAATTGACAGAGAGTTGGTCTGCAGAAACTTCCTTGTTTGGAGCTCCACTCGGCTGAGTGGAGTCTTTGCTCGACCGAGTGGCATATGCTACTCGGCCGGGTGACGTGCTGTTTTCTGCATCTGCACTCCGATTTCACTCTGGTCTCTGTTTTTCTTCCTCCATTCTGTTTCTTCCTCCTCCTAAGGCCTGAACGCATTCCTGAGCGCTCTTCTTTGCCTTTATCATCCTCCATATGATGGAACTCCCTTTCTCCTTCTCCTGTCATGAAAAATAAGACCCATTGTCACGATTTTCATGGACAAAAGACTCTAAAACCTAACGAAAGGCTAAACCAAAAATGAAAATCAAATAAAATAATGCAAAAACCGTCGGGTTGTCTCCTGACAAGCACTCGTTTAAGGTCGTGAGCTCGACCCCTTAAGATATTCGTTTAGCTCGCGATGTTGGGCGCATATGAGATGCGCCCGTCAAACTTGTCGGGAAGGCCGCTCAGATTTGGGTCTTGATGATCATCGGTCTTCCTCGACGCCTCCTCATCATGGGCAATGTTGGGGGATAAGTCCCCCAAGCTAGAGCTTGTTCCTATCTTTTTCTTGGCCGGTGACACCGATCTTCCTATCGGTGGAGCTTTCTTCGGATTCTTGGCCTTTGAGAGCTTGCAAAGCTCTCGTATTCTTGCGACATCAGCGTCGCCTTCATCACCATCTGTGGAGCTATCTGGATGGTCCTCCAACTTCTCTTTTTCACCCGAAGCTTGTCCTTCTTCGAAGCCATCGTCATGGAGAGCACCAATAGAGTGGGGGATTGCTTCTTCAATAACTTCATCGAGGAGATCCACATAATCTAACTCCTCATGATATGGCATATGTTTCATGGCCCGGGGTATGTGAAGCTCGACTTCTATGTTGCCGACATTCAAGGATAGAGTTCCTTCACGCACATCGACGATAACACCGGCAGTTGCGAGGAACGGGCGTCCAAGTATGAGCGAAGTGTCGCCCTCTTCCTTGATGTCCATTATGACAAAATCACAAGGCAAGCATATACCTCCCGGTACTTGGAGTGGAATATTCTCTGCGATCCCTACCGGCCTAGTAATCCGACCGTCCGCAAGTTGAATTCTCATGTCGGTCGGCTTCAAGTCGGTGCCCGTGTTCAATCTCCAGAACATACTAAGGGGCATAAGGCTCACGCTAGCGCCCAAGTCTACTAGAGCTTTTTGCAAAGGGACGCCTCCTAGTGTGCAAGGGATGCGGAAACTCCTGGGATCCTTCAATTTCACCGGCTCCTTCTCCTTCCGGGTAAACCAAGTTCCTTACTCTGCAAGCATGATTTTTTCCTTCCTTTTCTTTCCCGAAATCAAATCTTTCAAGAACTTCGTGTAAGACGGGATCTCAACAATTGCATCTAGGAAAGGAATATTGAGGCTTACTCCCCTCAAGTATTCTAGGAACTTGGCGAGCCTTTTCTCCATCTTGGCTCTAGCTAGTCGTTGTGGAAATGGCACCGGTGGCATGTAGCGGCACTCATCAAGTGGCTCCACCACTTTAGAATTTCCTCCTTCAATTGGCTCCTTTTTGCTCTCTTCTTCAATTGTCGTCTCTTTCTCTTCCAAAATTTCCACCACGGGTTACTTGCTTTGGGTCATAGCGGGAGTGGTATCCTTCCCGCCCCTTGTTGTAACCGCAACCACCGCATTGATGTGTCCGGTGTTGCTCCGTGGATTGGGCTCGGGTTGAGCCGACAATTGTTGGGCGTTCTTGTTGAGCAACGCAAGTTGAGCGACGACGGTACTTAGTGACTCTTGCCCCACCGTCAACTTAGCATTAATCTTCCATTGCTTCACCATAAATTCCTCCACCCTAGCTTCGTGATCCGATCGTGGTTGAGCTTGAGGTGGGTTGGGAGCTCTCCAACCTTGGTTGTACCCGGGGGGTCTATATGGTCCCACTTGTTGCCTCGGTAGGTAGTTTTGTTGCGGTGGCCCCCTCGGTTGATATTGAGGTTGTGGTGGTGGAGGCCGAGCTTGAGGAATTTATTGTGGTGACGGGTTTAAAGCACCATCATTGTTTGCATATGAAAACCCCGGATGGTTTCTAGCGGCCGGGTTGGCCCAATATCCGAAGTTCCCCGCGACATATTGTACTTGCTCCAAGGCTCCTTCTCCATTGTCCCCTCCTACATACATGGCTTGGGATTGGTCTTGCCAATCACTCATATTGCTTGTCGGCGTAGATGTAGAGGGTGCTCCATGGGGCTCGGTGATATATTTCTCCAATCTCTCCACCACCTTGTAGAGAGAGTCAAATTTGGTTGAAAGCTCCGCCACGGCCTTGGCCTCATAAATGCTAGTGGGCTTCAAAGAGGACGAAGAATGTCCTCGCTCGTCCCCCCATTGTTGGTTATTTGAGGCCATCTCCTCTAACAAGGCCGTAGCTTCATCCTGGGTCTTTGATAGTATGGCTCCATTGGCGGTTGCGTCAATAATTTGCTTCGTGCCCGGTTGGAGTCCATTGTAGAAACTGTGGACAAGCTCCCAATCTTCTATACTATGATGGGGGCATTGATGTTGCAAGTCTTTGAAGCGCTCCCATGCTTCATAGAGGGTTTCTTGCGGTCCTTGCTTAAAGGACATGAGAGCACTCCGTATCTTCACCGTCTTGGAAGGAGGGTAAAACTTGTCAACGAAGGCGCTTGCCAACTCATCCCAAGTGGTGAATATCCCTTCCGCTTGCGTCCTCAACCAATATAAAGCTTTATCCTTGAGTGTGAAGGGGAAGAGTCGCAGTCGGATTGCATCAACGGAGACACCCGGCATTTGGAAGGTGGCGCACTTGGACAAGAAAAGTTGGATGTGGTAATGCGGATTCTCATGGGCATTCCCATGAAATGGGACTTGTTGCATCAATACTACCAATCCCGTTTTTAGCTCAAAATTCTTGTCCACCGCTAGTTCCAGCATGGCGATGGATGATGTGGTGGAAGAAGTCTTAGGCCGAAGCCTATCTCTAATGGATATGATCCTCGCCATTCGTGCGGCTAGCTCCTCCGGTGTCTCCACACGGTTCATACAATCGTCCTCCGTAGCGTGCCTTCTCTCGGCTCTGATCCTCCTCATGGTACGCTCGATCTCCGAATCAAATAATATTTCCTCGGGGTTCGCCGTAGATCTCGTGTACATGCAAGGGAAAACAGAGTTTCAAAGGAAATGTTAGCACGAATAAGGAGTAAAAAGATTAAAAGTAACAAAAGAAAAAGAAAACACTAAGAAAAGAGAATAAAACACTGTCGCCTCCCTGGCAACGGTGCCAAAAACTTGATCGTCGCCTGGTATGCACGTGCAACCGGGACGAGCGACTCGTAGTCTTACCGCAAGCGCACGGCGTAGTGGCGAGCGGGTATCGAACTCAGGGAGGGACAATGACAGTGTCCTCTTCTAATCACCTAGCTATCCAAATGGTCAAATGTAATTTGGGATGAAACTGTCACAATCGTTCGTATATCGATAGAAATATTAATGAAATAAAATGCCTAGGGATAGGGAATCCCCGCTACGGACCGTATCTCATCGTTGTGATTCATAGGTTACATCATTGCTAGACTTGAATTCTAGGTGAACTAGTCGCAACTAAATGTAGAACCAAGCTCACGCTCTCGTTCTATTGTCGGTATATAGCAAACTTAGGTTAGGGCCCAATCTCTTGCAAACCCTAACCTAAGCCGCTAGCGTGAAGAACGACATCATCGTCCAACCGTATCTCGAGCCCACTCTCGTGCAAACTCGAGCTACGACCTAGGTTGAGATAGTTCCTACCCGTCCAATCTCTTGCAAACCAGTATTGGTATAGAAATGCGATTGAGAACCCTAGCCTTGGCCCAATCTCTTGCAAACCAATTCTAGAGAAGTCCAATCGTAAATCTAAATCGAATTTCTAGGGCTTCCTATCAATTGGGACCCAATCTCTTGCAAATCCCAATCGATATGAATCCCTAGCCATCCTTAGTTTATCAATCCCAACCTAACCCTAATCAATCCTAGCAAGAATTTCACCAATTTCATCACAATTCAAAAATAGGGTTCATCCCTATGCCCTAGGACAATAAAAATACTCACTAATCATGGTGCAATTCATAAGAAATTCAATAGAAAATTCAGCACAAATCATTGCAATAGAGAAATTGTAGGGAATTGGGCGTTCCCTTAGGGCACAAAAACTCTAGTCCCGTCCTAAGTCGGACGGAACATAGACAGAAAAATCATAGCAGCGGAAGGAAAAACAGTTAATCTAAATTAACATGCAAGTTAAAACAATTTTAACTTGGCCCTAAGGTCCAAGACCCTATGCCAAGATCTATGCCGACTTGGGATGGGTCTGACCATCCCAAGAAGGATCTAGCCTACTGCGATTAAACTAAACTAAATGCTAATAAACTACTTTAGCCACATACCCGGAATCTCAGCCCTGGAGCAGGCGAGATGTTCCGCGCCGTCTTCCGAGCTGCTCCCGTCCCACGCCGAGCCGCTCCTTTGAACCGCTCCCCGAACCGCTCCTCGAACCGCTCCGCATCCCGAGGCGATCAATCCCCGTGCCGCCGAGCCAACCAACCGCCGAAGAAAGTTTCACGCGAGTGAAACCTCCGCCAAGATTTCAGATCCAGAATCCGAACTCCTTTGAGGCTTTGCTAGAGCCCGCAGGAGTAAGGCAGAAATTTTAGGGAGATAGAGAAATATTTAATTTAAGCTAAGATCCGAGCGTGCTCCAACATTTACGAGAGCCGCTCAGATCTAGAGCTTGGGACGAGTTTTGAGAAAGGGGGGAGACCCCTATTTATATAGGCGGCGGACTCTCCCCTTTTCTCAAAATCCGATGTGGGACTAAAAAATAGAGTTAATAAAATCAAGTTAGTTTGCACTTCACAAAGTGCAAACTTCCGTGAATTTTAACTCACTCACCGTTGAGCTTCAGGATTGATACAACCTATCAATACGACAAGCGTTCAACGGTGAACGCATAGGAAAAAACGGTTCATCAATCGGAGGTCGTTTGACCCTCCAATTGAGTGTCCAAAGATCAGCCCTAGGCTAGTTTTTCACAAAACTGAGCCGTCAAATCTGTTCTGCCCTAGGGCAGAATTTTCTGCACAAACGGGACCCACCAATCTGACTGGGCGCCCAAACCCAGACTTGGGCACGGGCGCCCAAGTCTGGGCGCGGGCGCCCAGGCGCCAGCCTGGCGCCTGGCGCCTGGCGCCAGGCGCCCAGGCGGGCGCCTGGGCCGGGCCAGGCGCCCGGCCCAGAACGCCTGGGCGCCCAGCGCCCAGGCGTCCTGGGCCGCCTGGGCCCAGGCCCAGGCGCCCAGCGCCTGGGCCTGCGCCCAGGCGCCCAGCGCCTGGGCCTGCGCCCAGGCGCCCAGGGCCATGGCCTGGGCCGGGTGCCCAGGCCCAGGCGGGTCTGGGCGCCCAGGCCCAGGCCGGCTTGACAGGGTCTGGCCAGCAGGCCAGACCAGGTTCAGACTAGTCTGTCTGGTCTGGCCTGATCTGACCCTTTGGGCTGTTTTGGGCATAACTTGATCATTTGGAGTCCGATTTGGACGCCGTTCGAACCTGGGTCTAGACCGGGACATTCCCGTCTTACCCGTGAACTTTTCCTTGCATTTATTTTATTAAATATTGTATTAAACAATTTAATATATATTTAATCACTTTTGCATCAAATGCAAAATAGTCCCTATCTAAGCTTAAATTATCATATTGCATCAAATGCAATTATCTCTTCTTTTGCATCAAATGCAAATATTCTCCCTAACTATTTTCTACCTATTACTAGACGAAGCATTGCACTCTGTGTGAGACCCTACAGCCTGACCCTTACAACAGGTTGGGCTCGAAGCCCTATACGGCAGTGACCACGAGCAGTGGTTGCCGTCCCTGCTTCAGGAATCATCATTATGTGGTTGACTCATTGACATGAGTATTGTCGGGACCACCTGACTGTTTCCGTGATGAATTCCGTAGTTATAGTCTTTTCGTCTAAACTGTGTCGTGTAGATCAAGTCTGGGGTACGGTCAAACTGTCAACCCCAATAACTTGACTCCGGTTAGTTTCGATCAATCTTTAGTCAACTAATGTTGGACTTCTTCCAACATACTCTGCGCAGAGTTTTTACTAAAGACCGAACTAACTCTACGACACTAACTCCCATTGACCGGGAGAGACGAATCCTCTCTTGATCATTTACTCGCCTCGTACGTTTTAAGTGACACCCAATCAAAAGACCTTTCGACAGGCCTTGCCTCGAAGCTAGGTCAGTTGATCTAAGTGGCACCGTTCACGCACGGGTTTGTCAAAATGACCTCAAGTCAAAAGACCAACTATCCTATCATCACTCAGAGTTATCACTGACAGATTGGTCAATATAACCATATGATAACTCTAGTGGATCGTTCAGTGAACTCATTCTAATGAGCACCTGTGTCTCGTCTTCGACTTCGCCAAGTCTAGCGATCATGAGATCACCACCACCGCTAAACGGTGAAGACTAAGACACAATGGTCTATCCGATGTTTCGATATCCTTGTCTCGAAACATCTACGACCACGAACCATTTCAGACTTATGCTACAGACGGTCAAACGTTTCTCCATGATCGAGATACTCATCTCGATACCCGTTTGACCTTGCATAAAGTCTCAGGACTTTACCTAAGTCGATATCTAATGTTAACTACATTACAATATAGCTTAGATAAATTATTACCAAACAGCTTACTGTTATTTCGAACAAGATGTTTGTGCTATTCACACAGGAATAAATGGCCTCGAGGGCACCATATTCCTACATCTCCCACTTGCACTCAGGCCCATTTATCTCGGTATCTTATATCGTTTTTACACATAAGTTTTCCCGACTTCATGTGGTAGAGCCTTCGTGAGTGGATCTGCTAAAACCGTCTACACTATAGACTTAAGGGGTTTTTATGTTTAAGTCAGACCAACCATTTGAATCTCATTCAAATAATTCATTTGGTCTATCGGAATCTATAATATTTTATTTCCCTGGATCTTATCCAGTTTATCGTACTTTACGATAATCATTTAAATTTGTTAATGGTCATTTTAAATGGCTCATATTTATTTCTGATAAAGTATCAAACCTTTTGATTACTTAATCAAAATATATGTTCCATCCTTTTTGATGATTCGCATGTAATTTATACGCTCCCACTGACCTTGAAAACTATCTGTCCAATTCATATAAGTTGGTTTGTCTAAATCATATTTAGAAAAAACGAACTTATAAGTGAATGCTCAAATTTTCATGGTCAACTTGAGCGTTTACATCGAGTTTGGTCCGTGTAGATCTGTACACATCTGTTGGTGAAACCGGTTTCATCATAATCCGTTTTAAAGAAATTAGGATGAAAACCGTTCTCGTCCAACATTATTGTACTTCACTATTTCCCTTTCTGCACCAATCTTTTAACTTTAAAGATTTACTTGCAGAAAGTGAGGAAACATTTTCCTTGGGCACGTAAACTAAATTCTCAAATTTATTTACGCACACGGACCTGCATCAAGTTTTAAATCGGAGTTACTACTCCGGATTTCATCCTAAAAGTTGACTAAGTCATCATCAGGTATGATGTCTTAACTCGACTTTTCGTCTTTCGAAATTCGAGTAAATATACAACTTCCTGATGATTGATTTAACGAATATCTTATTGATAATGTTCTCATAGAACTTTATCAAAACCTAGGCATTACTATTTGGGACTTAACCCAGAGGGAGGACTTAACTCAGAGTCACTTACAATGGATCACACTAAATCTAATTAGGTGTGATTCATACCTTTTAACACACCGATGTGTTAACAGACTTGATCTGAGAGAAAATCACATTTTCTTTTAATTACACAAGATTTTATTTAGCTAAGTATTTGACCATTCGATCTAATCGAATCAGTTTAAATACTTTGGTCACTTCGTTCTTTATTTTATCAGACTTGCGTTTCATCAAGAACACGTGTCTTAGTAAAATATACGAATAACTTATTTTGTTAAAAATAGACTCGGGTACATCAGTATGTAAGAGACTGAGTTCGACAACTCATTCTCCCACTGTCTTACAGATGGGTTTTGGCCATTGTATCTAAGAGGCTAAGACTCACAAATGTCCGTAGACTTCATAATACGAGAGGTCAGACCCCTCTTTATGTGACTTGTGAAGCTTAATCTCTAGATACGGCCTAGTCTAATTTTACCATATAAGTTTGCTACTATCTTGTGTATTTATATATTAACATTTAATATATATTTAGTTATTTACAAATTACTTAACACATAACATTACTTCAGAAGCAATGTGACGACATTCGTCAAAATGTGTTAAACGTCTTTTGTATAACAATTTATTCTGAAATCGTGACATCAAAATATGTCACGTTTTCATTCCCTCCTACTTATGCCTTTACTAATGATAAATTAAACTAACTTTCTCTATTGACTTTCCGAAGTGCCTTCTTCCTTTTCTAAATCACATTTAGATATCAACTTAAATAAATAGATATGCAAGCAACTTATGTATCCAAACGCTTGAGCTTTGCAATCTTGAGTGTAGCTCAAGAAGTTGCTTGTCTCAAGATCCGGTTGGGATACATAGTCTTGCACCGCTCATGCACTCGTATTCGACTCAAACGGTTTAATCGAATTCTCGAACTTTGCGGATCCAAATTGTTTGTTCATACAACCTTGAGGGTAGCTCGACAGGTTGTAGGGAGAAACATACTTTGAATGTCCTATATGTTCAAGCTGCCTCATATAGAGACGAGTGACATGTAGCTTTAATTTATTTGTTGGACCCAAAACTTAATGAAATCATATTTCTTAAGTCTGTTCTTTAGAAGGTCATTTAATGTCAATGAGAATATAGTTTGATTACATCAATTAGAATTTAACTTGATATTCAATTAATCAACTTTATGACCAATTAACTAATTTCAATATTATCAATTGATTCTTTCGGTAAACATATTCTTGCCCTAGATTTAGCATATGTTCAATATTAAATATAGGTAGATTGGCTTTTATCTATCTATATCCTCCCACTATTTTTACGAACGTTTTAAAGCTTAATAACGAACGATTTAATCGAATTAAAAATAATGGGTAAGAGTTCCAATCACCTTGAGTCTAAACAACCTTGAGTGTAGCTCAACAAGTTGATTGACTCTGCGATCGGAAGATGACTCTTCATCGATCATATCGGATATGACTCTCTTAATCGGTTTTTGCCCCTAGCCATTTGTGATCATGAGTGTGCTCATCCAAATCACAATGTCTAGTCTAGTCGGACCCTTGTTTTCATGTCTAGCCTGACTTGCCCTCAGCTCGGTGTATGCACGACACGTTGGTTTGGGTCAGGTCTTAGACTACATCTAGGCAGACTACATCGTTGACTTAACTTACGCCGGCGCTCGGGGTACGAGACGACGGTTAGGGTTAGTCAAGATTTCATCTTATGTATTTAAGGAGTTGGTTTCTACAAGATTGCCAGGTTACAGCTTGAGTGTATCTCAACAACTATAACGCGGGTCCTATAGTTACTAACCCCTAAAACAAGGAGGGCTACGGCTAATCTTGAAAAAGATCATTAACGTATTTGACTTAGATATAGTCCAGGGTGTCATACAATCATGATTCGCGACATTGCGGTCCAGCGGAACTCAGCCAGGGAATTGACTAAGCCAGGATCACTACCCCTTGGACTAGCCAGGGTTGACCCAGAACTCTTAGCCAAGCACATTGACTGGATCATGGTCCATTGAATGAAGCTTGTCATTTTTGTATGTATGCCATAGACTAAACAGCTTTTAATAACAACTAATTAATCCTATCAACTAGTTGAATCCTTAAATTCAAAATTTTTAGGATTTGTTTAATAACTTTTATTAAGTCCTTATCAACTATAAGGTTCACGTGCTACCCTAATCGTTATTAGGATTTTAATAAATTATTAACAACGCTAGAAGCGAAGTCCTTTAATGAAAATTAATTATAACAATTAGAATTTGAAAATTCATTTAAAGGACTACCCTAATCAGGAATTAGGTCTTTAATATTGTTGTTAATGATTTATCAAAGCATAGCATGTCATTAAAATTCAAGTAATAAATTTTAATCATTTTTAATGGCTAACCTAAGAGGTTGTCTTGTGTTATCAAAGAAGGGACAAGATTAACAAGCCATTAAAACTACACTAATTTATCGCATAAAGATAGTGCACAACTATTTAACAATTAAATAAACTAAGTTTATCGCATAAACTATTTTTGCATGCAAACATAAATTTAACAATTAAATTTAAAATATGATTTTGAAATTATTTTATTTTTATCTCATAAAAAAAAACTTAATTTTAAAATCACTAACTTTGCATGTTATTTAAAAAAAAAATTTATCGCATAAAAATTTTAATCTTTAAAATCATTTTTAAAATTATCTCATAAAATTAAAACACCATTTTAAAGACTTTCATGCTTAAAAATTTATCAAATAAAAAATTTTAGGCATCCAAAATTAATTTAAACTTTTAATGATTTAAAATTAGTTTTAAAATTATCACATAAATTTTAAAACGTCATTTAAAAAAAAAATTTCCATGTTCAAAAATTTCATTAAAAAAAAAAATTTTAGAACATCTAAAACATTTTTAAAATTTATCTCATAATTTTAAAAACATTTTACAAGTATTTAAAAGCATTCTTAAGTTTAAAATTAATCGCAGTACCTAGATCGCTACGCAAACCTAGGCTCTGATACCACTGTAGGGAATTGGGCGTTCCCTTAGGGCACAAAAACTCTAGTCCCGTCCTAAGTCGGACGGAACATAGACAGAAAAATCATAGCAGCGGAAGGAAAAACAGTTAATCTAAATTAACATGCAAGTTAAAACAATTTTAACTTGGCCCTAAGGTCCAAGACCCTATGCCAAGATCTATGCCGACTTGGGATGGGTCTGACCATCCCAAGAAGGATCTAGCCTACTGCGATTAAACTAAACTAAATGCTAATAAACTACTTTAGCCACATACCCGGAATCTCAGCCCTGGAGCAGGCGAGATGTTCCGCGCCGTCTTCCGAGCTGCTCCCGTCCCACGCCGAGCCGCTCCTTTGAACCGCTCCCCGAACCGCTCCTCGAACCGCTCCGCATCCCGAGGCGATCAATCCCCGTGCCGCCGAGCCAACCAACCGCCGAAGAAAGTTTCACGCGAGTGAAACCTCCGCCAAGATTTCAGATCCAGAATCCGAACTCCTTTGAGGCTTTGCTAGAGCCCGCAGGAGTAAGGCAGAAATTTTAGGGAGATAGAGAAATATTTAATTTAAGCTAAGATCCGAGCGTGCTCCAACATTTACGAGAGCCGCTCAGATCTAGAGCTTGGGACGAGTTTTGAGAAAGGGGGGAGACCCCTATTTATATAGGCGGCGGACTCTCCCCTTTTCTCAAAATCCGATGTGGGACTAAAAAATAGAGTTAATAAAATCAAGTTAGTTTGCACTTCACAAAGTGCAAACTTCCGTGAATTTTAACTCACTCACCGTTGAGCTTCAGGATTGATACAACCTATCAATACGACAAGCGTTCAACGGTGAACGCATAGGAAAAAACGGTTCGTCAATCGGAGGTCGTTTGACCCTCCAATTGAGTGTCCAAAGATCAGCCCTAGGCTAGTTTTTCACAAAACTGAGCCGTCAAATCTGTTCTGCCCTAGGGCAGAATTTTCTGCACAAACGGGACCCACCAATCTGACTGGGCGCCCAAACCCAGACTTGGGCACGGGCGCCCAAGTCTGGGCGCGGGCGCCCAGGCGCCAGCCTGGCGCCTGGCGCCTGGCGCCTGGCGCCCAGGCGGGCGCCTGGGCCGGGCCAGGCGCCCGGCCCAGAACGCCTGGGCGCCCAGCGCCCAGGCGTCCTGGGCCGCCTGGGCCCAGGCCCAGGCGCCCAGCGCCTGGGCCTGCGCCCAGGCGCCCAGGGCCATGGCCTGGGCCGGGTGCCCAGGCCCAGGCGGGTCTGGGCGCCCAGGCCCAGGCCGGCTTGACAGGGTCTGGCCAGCAGGCCAGACCAGGTTCAGACTAGTCTGTCTGGTCTGGCCTGATCTGACCCTTTGGGCTGTTTTGGGCATAACTTGATCATTTGGAGTCCGATTTGGACGCCGTTCGAACCTGGGTCTAGACCGGGACATTCCCGTCTTACCCGTGAACTTTTCCTTGCATTTATTTTATTAAATATTGTATTAAACAATTTAATATATATTTAATCACTTTTGCATCAAATGCAAAATAGTCCCTATCTAAGCTTAAATTATCATATTGCATCAAATGCAATTATCTCTTCTTTTGCATCAAATGCAAATATTCTCCCTAACTATTTTATACCTATTACTAGACGAAGCATTGCACTCTGTGTGAGACCCTACAGCCTGACCCTTACAACAGGTTGGGCTCGAAGCCCTATACGGCAGTGACCACGAGCAGTGGTTGCCGTCCCTGCTTCAGGAATCATCATTATGTGGTTGACTCATTGACATGAGTATTGTCGGGACCACCTGACTGTTTCCGTGATGAATTCCGTAGTTATAGTCTTTTCGTCTAAACTGTGTCGTGTAGATCAAGTCTGGGGTACGGTCAAACTGTCAACCCCAATAACTTGACTCCGGTTAGTTTCGATCAATCTTTAGTCAACTAATGTTGGACTTCTTCCAACATACTCTGCGCAGAGTTTTTACTAAAGACCGAACTAACTCTACGACACTAACTCCCATTGACCGGGAGAGACGAATCCTCTCTTGATCATTTACTCGCCTCGTACGTTTTAAGTGACACCCAATCAAAAGACCTTTCGACAGGCCTTGCCTCGAAGCTAGGTCAGTTGATCTAAGTGGCACCGTTCACGCACGGGTTTGTCAAAATGACCTCAAGTCAAAAGACCAACTATCCTATCATCACTCAGAGTTATCACTGACAGATTGGTCAATATAACCATATGATAACTCTAGTGGATCGTTCAGTGAACTCATTCTAATGAGCACCTGTGTCTCGTCTTCGACTTCGCCAAGTCTAGCGATCATGAGATCACCGCCACCGCTAAACGGTGAAGACTAAGACACAATGGTCTATCCGATGTTTCGATATCCTTGTCTCGAAACATCTACGACCACGAACCATTTCAGACTTATGCTACAGACGGTCAAACGTTTCTCCATGATCGAGATACTCATCTCGATACCCGTTTGACCTTGCATAAAGTCTCAGGACTTTACCTAAGTCGATATCTAATGTTAACTACATTACAATATAGCTTAGATAAATTATTACCAAACAGCTTACTGTTATTTCGAACAAGATGTTTGTGCTATTCACACAGGAATAAATGGCCTCGAGGGCACCATATTCCTACAGAAATTATCAATAAAAATAGAGTTTTTGACAAGAAAGGGGACAAACCAATGAGAATCCAATAGCATCCAACAAAAATCTCCTTTCTAATCTCTCAAAAAGCCTAAATCTAATTAACTAAAAAGCTCTCTAAAAAGGCTGCAAAAAGTATCAAAAAGTTCTCTCTAACTAGGGCAAAAACTGGGTTTAAATACCCCTCACAATCGCCCAAAAATTCGTGACAAAAATACCCCTGCGCAGCTCAAAAATCACAGTTTACGCTACAGGCGGGGCGGCTCACTCGGCCGAGTGACAAATGTCACTCGGCCGAGTGACAAACCCTGTACAATTACAGTAAGTCGGGGATTCTTGGGGGTCTGTCTTCGGAGGTGACTCGGTCGAGTGGATTTACTCACTCGGCCGAGGAGCATTTCTTGCTCGGCCGAGTGGAAGCTCTGAATCACCTGTAATTTTACAGTAAGTCGGCCGTTTTTTGAAGTGTCTTTTCTCGTGCCACTCGGGCGAGTAAACTTCAATGCTCGGCCGAGTGGACTATCGTCACTCAGCCGAGTGCATGCCCATTTTCTTCTGTTGATGCATGTCCGGTCTGGTCGGCCGAGTGGGTGGTTCACTCGGCCGAGTGAGATGCTGCAAAGGCCCAATCTTCGTCTGTTCGCTTCCTCGTCGCTCCTACGACGTTCTTTCTTCTCCCACTTGTCTTCCATCGCCGAATATCCCCCAAAAGAGCCTTGGGTGACACTCCGGAGTGGGTGCAAACCCTCTTGATCTCAAAATCACTCCGAATCGCTCCATATCTCCTGAAATACGACAAAAACAAGAAATCGTGAAAAGCATCGCAATATTGTCGAATAATCGTGAAAAACACGATATGGGCGGTCAAAGTGGCAAGCAAACATGCAGAAAAAGGGTGTAAAATACGGAGCGATCAGTATGCCCTCAGTTCATTTGTATTTGATGCAAATGATTTTTTAAATAATAGATGTTGGAATTTTGCATATGATGCAAAAGGAAATTAAATGTGTCGTAAAATGTTTGCGTGCATATTTAATATAATAAACATGGAGAATGGGTTACCTGAATGATGGGATCGTTCCGGTCTAAACCCGGGTTCAAACCGCGTCAAAATCGGACTCCAAACGTGAAATTTAAGGCCAAAAAGGTGCAAAAGCCCTTTATAGGGCATTGCGAGTCGGGCGTGCCATTGTGGGTCGGGCACGCCCGACCCGCAGAGCAAACCCGCACCGCTAGGGGGTGGGCATGTGTGCAGCACATGCCCGCCCTGGCGGGCATCGCACGGGCCCGCCCAGCGGGCACATGCAGCACACGCACTCGTTTGGCCAGGCATTGCACGCCCACTGGGGCACGTGCACACCTCATGGCACATGCAATGCATGCGGCAACCCTGGTGGGGCCCACTACGGGCCCCACCTCTAGGGCTTAGTTCCCAGTTCAGTTTTGGCGGCTGCGTTTGCTGAAACGCATGGGTTTTCCATTTTTTGAGACGATGTTTGAGGGGCCAAACGACGTCAGAATGGAGTATCGTTTCTTCCTATGCATTCACCATTCAACCCTCTTCGATTTAATAGGTTGTATCACTTGCGAAGCTCAACGGTGAGGGAGAAAAAATTTGCTAAAGTTTGGCCTTTGTGAAAGATAAACTTTAATTAAATTTTTCCTCCAAAACTTTTAGTCCCACATCGGATATGGAGTGAAGGGGAGGGATCAGCCACCTATATAAATAGGGGCCTATTCCCCTCCTTAAAACTCATCCCAAGCTCCAGATCTGAGTATCTCCATATTAAAACTCGTCGAAATGGATTGTGCTTTCCCGCATGCATATTATTAGGGTCTATGGTAGCCGTCACTGGGTATACCTCCATGTAATGCCCTACCAGCTACTGCACAAGTACTAGAGGGGGGGTGAATAGTACTTTAAAATAATAAGGAGTATAATTCCAAATTAAATCCGCTATCTCATGTTCTTCCGCATCCTCAATGCTAACATGTTCAAGTTTAGATTTGAGATTCACAATCTCATTTCTTAACTCTTCAACAACGGTGTCGTTGTTGGTGATGATATTCTTAGGCGATGTTTGAATGCTAGCTAGGTCATCTTTTACCTTAGTATATCTATTTACTAACTTAGTGTATTTTGACCAAAGTTGAGAGTTAGCATTTCTAAGATCATCCATCGATACCTCATCGCTTTCGTCATCACTATCATCGGAAGAGGAGGATCCTTGATCGTGCTCCTCTCTTGCCATGAAACACATGTGCGCTTGCTCCACGTGTTCATCGTCCGACTCACCGCTTAAAGAATCATCGGAGTCGGTGAAGGTAGCTCCGACAAGTCCCTTCTTGTTTCCTTTTGTGTACTTCTTGGACTTGTCATACTTTGGCGCCTTCCACTTCTCCTTTTGCTTATTGAGGGGACACTCCGCTTTCATGTGTCCTGGCTTATTGCACTTGAAACACAAAGGAGAGGAAGAGGCGTTAGAAGAACCAAATTTACCTTTGGTCTTGAAGTTACCTTTTCGGAAGAAACGGTTGAACTTCTTGGCCATGAGTGACATGGACTCCAAGTCCAACTCGTTTTCCGAGTCTTCATCATCGGTTGATGTGGATGTGGATGGAGCGGCTTTGAAGGCAATAGCCTTTTTCTTTGGCTCGTCTTGCTTTAGATAAGACTTCATCTTTTCTTGCAATTTGAGCTTGCTATCCTTGCGTACCTCGTACGACATTAAAGTACCCATTAGTTGAACTACGGTATATTTGTTCATGTCATTACCTTCCTCGATGGCGAAGGTACGTTTTTCCCAAGAAGAGGGAAGTCCTTCAATAAGCTTTGAGCACTTCTCCTTTTGAGTGTAGGACTTGCCGAGGGCCTCTAACTCGTTTATTATGTCAACGAAACGAGCGTAATATTCTTTCATCTTCTCGCCCTGTTGCATATGAAACATTTCGTAATCTTTGTTTACGACTACGAGTTTAGAGTCTCTTACCCGACTCGTCCCTTCATGTAGTATGAGGAGAGAGTTCCAAATTTGATATGCACTCTTACATGTGCATATCTTATTGAAGTCCTCGGGCTCCAATGCGCATTGCAAGGCGTTCATTGCCTTGGCATTGCTTACCTCCGCGGCGACCTCCGCGGTTGACCATTTCTCAAAGTCTTCTTCTTCGGGCTCGATGTACTCCTTCATTGTAGTCCTCCATAAAGATGCACTTCGGAGGAAGGTTTCCATCCGACATTTCCAGTACCCGTAGTTGGTACCGTTGAAGAATGGAGGCCTCGTAGAGGAATGTCCTTCCATCACCGAAGATGCTCCTTCACGGTTCCTGAAGGTGTCATAGTTGGAAGGTGGACGCACGGTCTTGTTGTCGTTGGCAGACATAGCTGAGTATCTGGCTCTGATACCAAATGTAATGCCCTACCAGCTACTGCACAAGTACTAGAGGGGGGGTGAATAGTACTTTAAAATAATAAGGAGTATAATTCCAAATTAAATTGCAAACAACTACCAAATCAATTTGCGGAAGCTTAAATTGAATGACAACACAAAATTAACAATGCTAACAAACGAAGTTAATGGGTTCGGATCCACCCAAGTCTCCCCGACTTGTTCCCGGTGATCCTACGTCCCAACCACCCGGATCCCCTCTGGATACTTGAGTTAGAAACCCTAACTCAAGATTTCCACTATGAATATCTTGTGAAAAACCTTCACAAGATCAAATCATACATGCAATGGCAAAGTGAATCCCACAACCCGGGATTACAATCTTCTCTCACAACCGAGAGAACCAATTAGCAATATTAAAGAGTTTAAATGAAATAAACAATCTTACCACAAAATCCTATACCTTGAGTTTTTCTTACCCAAATGGTGAAATGAAGGATTTGAGGAAGATGAAGTCACCAAGACCTAGCACCAAGGAAATGACCAGCAATCGGTGCCTAGGAATGAGTTGGAGACTTGGATCAAGCAATAGCTTGAAGAGCTCACCAAGAACAACCTTCTCTCTAGATCTAGAAATGAGAGAGAATGGGTTTCTTGTGAGGAAGAGAGCTTTAGATTAGAGTGAGAATGGCTATCTCTTTAGAACTCAATGAATCTCTTAATGGCAGCTCTCACCTAGATAGAAATGACCTAGGTTCGTATTTATAGGAACCCAAAAACACAAGTTAGGTCATTCACCAACGGATAGAAATCTGTGAGACTTAGTCGGTCAAAGAACAATCACTGACCGACTAGTTCATCAACTAGTCGGTCAGTCAAACAACGTGGACCGACTAAGAGAGGATCTGAGAAGAGATAGAATTTCAGACCTAGAAATCTAGTCGGTCCAAGAAGACTGTCTGACCGACTAGTTTCACAACTAGTCGGTCAGCCAATGAACGTAGACCGACTAAGAGGCAAAATGAACTAGTCTGAATGCAAGTTGACTTAGTCGGTCCAAGAACAAAAGTTGACCGACTAGATTGTCAACTAGTCGGTCACCAAACGTTCTTAGACTGACTAACGGTAAACAGTAGCTTAGGAGAAATTTAGAGTGAACAGTAAGTCATAACTAGTCGGTCAAAGAAGCATCACTGACCGACTAGTTCACAAACTAGTCGGTCGGTGAGTCAACGTAGACCGACTAACTGTAAACAGTAAAGTCCAAGAAATTAAGGAATCAAACTAGTCGGTCCAAGAACAGTTGCCGACCGACTAGATCACCATCTAGTCGGTCAGTACTTGTTCTTGTACCAACTAACATGCACATACAAATCCGAATCGAAGCGCGACGCTTCGAGGAAGTTAGAATGAACTTGTGCAAGGATCCTAGAGCTACGAAATGAGCGTAATGAAGATATAGACGTAAGATATACTCAAGGCTTAACATTCTATATATCGAAGCTAAAAGACTATAAATAAAACCTTAATAAACGGTCTTCGAGAGCTTCGATTGAATCTTCATAACTTCCAAAGCGTCGCAAGAGCTTCAACGAAGCTTTAGGCATGAATATGAGCTTTGGGAAGTGTTGAGATGTCGCTTTGATTGTTTACATGAATTTGGCGACGATCTCCAATACTGCGCTCACAAATTGTTAGTTCATGGATTATTTATGTTTGCTCATCATCAAAACCAAATCTGGGGAGTCCAATATTCAACATTCTCCCCCTTTATGGTGATGACTAACCAACATAAATAATAATCAATAATAATAATTCAAATGTAAAATACTTACTCCCCCTGCATTGATGACACGTTAATTCCAAAATGAATATATATGAATTGCATCAATCAGACGAGTAAGATATATAATGAGAATCGATTTTTGAAATATCGGATTTTGAAAATCCTTATATGTATCTTAACTCCCCCTGAATCTAACATATCAAACTAGATTCTTGGAAGTTGAGTTAAATTTTCATTTGCGCTATTTATTATCATTATCTCTCCCCCTTTGGCATTATCCCAAAAATGGGGGGCATACAACGACAACAATTAGGAAATGTAAAATCCAACATCGGGAGTCGTAGACAAAGACAATGGACCAACTTGACACCAAGGGAAAAAATGTGGAAATCAAATCAAGGTGTGCCAAAATGTCCATTATCAAAAAAAATAATCAAAATCATCAAAAATACCAAATAATTATTCATTTCTTGAATAAAGAAACATACTCTTCAATATTCAATATTCTTGGTTAATTTTGTGCATGGAAAACAATTCTATATAATTATAGAAATATAATCTATTTAACCAAGTTTTTAATCGTCGAGCGACGAATTCACATTTCAAATGCATTCAACGAATATGAAAAGAAATAATGCACGACGAATAAAAGACAAAGTGAATGACGATGAACATATATATATATATGTAGAGACAACATGAGTACATCCAAAAAGATATCACATCGAATATATGAGGTACATCATATCAAGTGCTACATATCATCAAAAAGAAATACATCATACATCATCGACATCATCAAAGTATATCAACATACATCAAAACAACATCATAACACAATATCCAACTCCGACATCCAGAAATCGCAAAAATACATCAAAACATCTCTCAAACCCCATCCTAACCCAAAATACTCTCACTAAGATATATCATCCAAAGCGTAGTGGAGAGTCCTCGAAATAAGCGATCACGAGGAGGTGGCAGGATCTGCAGTCTCCGTGGGTCCAGTCGACGGAGTGGACTCAGGCTCTGCAGGGAGTAGAGGTGTCTCAACAGATGGAATCGTCGGGGCAGGAGTGGAGATCTCAGCAACAGGCTCAACATCGGGAATCTCAACAGCAGCAGGGGTCTCGACAGAAGCAGCAGCAGCAGGAGATACATGAGCAGGCTCGTCAACAGGGTCAGCAGCAGGCTCAGAAGGCTGAAGAGCTGAAGCAGTAGGCTCTGGAACACCGGTAGTGGTGCCAACACCAGGAGCAGAAGTGGAAGTACCAGCAGCAGCAGCAGTGGCCTCATCGCCACGGGCAAAAGAAGTGACAAGCTCGTCAAGCTCCTCATCGTCCATCTCCTCGGCCTCAGACACTGACGGAGGAAGATCAATCCCCATCAT
The DNA here is from genome assembly GCA_030789695.1 of Scilla litardierei. NCBI lineage: Eukaryota > Viridiplantae > Streptophyta > Magnoliopsida > Asparagales > Asparagaceae > Scilla > Scilla litardierei. Next base: position 136,400,986 of record CM061138.1, on the reverse strand, counting down.
ACGAGCCATACGGCAGACTACCTCCTCAGTACGAGCCAAACGGGAGTTATGCTGACGAAGTAGGCGTACGACATCGTCCAATGTAGCAGGGGAAGAGGAGGCTGCAGCAGCTGACGGAGTAGACTGGGAAGCAGATGCGGTAGACCTCTGCACGTGACGAAGCGCCGCTAGAGATTTCTTCACGGCCGTCGCGTTCAGAGGCGTACCCAAAGGACGCTCATCGTCAGGAGGGAGTGGGACTCAGAAATGACGGAATACAAGAGTCAACAGGCAAGGGTATGGAATGTGCGCAGACTTATTGGTCTTGCGTATACACTCGAAAGAATCCATCTTATCGAGTATCACGCGAGCCCAATTAATCTCGCACCCCAAGAAAAGAGCGTAGATCAATTTCAAGAACGGCTGGGATGGGAGTGAAGAGGATCCATACTTAGGGAGGAGACATGACTTCAAGATCAGGTTAAGAACCCACGCATTCGGCTTAAAAGATTTCGAAGGAACACCAATGAATGCAGAGGGGATAACCTGGAAAATCTCAGAAAGAATAGACTGATCCAAGGAAGAAATGTCATCGACGGAAATGTCCGAAGGGAGGAGACCACACGACGAGCAACCAAGAATCTCCCCCAAGATTTCTGCCGTGAGAACTATAGGAGTTCCCAAGACAGTCGTCTCAATGGAGTGGCTGGCATCGTACTGGCCTCGAACACGATTGGCATAGAACAATTTCACGAGGCGAGGATACGGTTTGGGATTGGCCTTGGGGTCGTATCGAAGATAATCTAGGAGGCCACTATAAGAGAGAAGATCAGCAAGGCCGAGAAAATCAGAAAACTGAACGTAATGCTCTAACAACAGTGGACAGTGCTCTATACGGTTGTACGCTACGAGACACTGAGGGTCATCGCGGCACAACGATATGTCTACACCGCCGACTGGCATAGGAGCTTTACCCTTAGCCTTACGGGTCTTCGGAGGTGGAGTGGGTTCCCTAGTAGGCTCATCCTCTGGGATAAATTCAGAGTCGGAATCGGGAGGAGTAGCCGGAGTGTGAAGTAAGGGCTTTTTGGTCTTGGATTTGCGGGGTTTAGCTGTGGCAGTCCTAGGCTTCTTAGGAGGAGGCGAAGATGGAGAGGCTTGAGTTGACTTGGCACGACGCTTAGGCTTCGGGGGATTCCTAGGGTCGGAAGGTTGTTCTACGGTCATAGGAGAAGCCCCGGAAGAGGCGATAGGAATTCTCGTCTTTGCCATGGTCGAGGCACGACGAGAACAAGCAAGTAATCACAGAGGATCAACAACCCTAAGCACACAACCCTAGAAGCTAACACAAACCCTAGGATGAAAAATTCCGAAACCCTAGGAGCTAGATGAGATAAATAACAAACCCTAGAGTAGGAATCGACCTAGGAGAGGGAGGGAGATACCTAGGAGGTGGAGTCGACGGTGGCAGACGGCGGGGATCACCGGAGATATGGCCGGAGACGACGGAATTTGAAGGGGCTCGATCGGGGTTTTGGGGGTTTTCGAGTTTGAGCTGAGAGGAGACCGACTAAAAAATGATTTAGTCGAACGAAATAAGAGTATAAGTCGGTCGGGAAACGAAAAGACTCAACTGCCCTAACACACTTAGTTGGTCACAGTTCAAGCACTGACCGACTAGATTACGATCTAGTCGGTCGGTCAATGAGCTTGAACCGACTAAGTCGAAACAGAGGCACAGATGAATTTCTAGGGCAAGAATTAGTCGGTCGCAGTATATTCACTGACCGACTAGTTTTCAATCTAGTCGGTCGGTAAGTGTACTGTGACCGACTAACGAAAGAAAATGATAGGAGTTAGATATAGGCTTGATCTAGTCGGTCTGAGTTCATTTGCTGACCGACTAGATGAGCATCTTGTCGGTTGACAAGTGAACTTAGACCGACTAGAGGAGTCCAAAAATTGATAATTGATTTCTCTTCACAAACCACTTGGATGAAACATCATAACTCACTCATTAGTCATCTAAATTACCCCATAAAACGTCGAAATCTTAAATACGACATTGAAATACGAATTCGAGCAATAAATTCGAACAAATCACATAAAATTCCCAAAAATTCAATAAATCTAGCATGAATGAAATATCGCGAAATATAATAGCATGCAAGATAGTTGAATGAAATATGAATCCTATATCTCGGATTCACCCATAATCCCCAATTCTCGACGCAACCGCACAAAGGAGTCCTCCTTTAGGGGTTTCGTGAAAATATCGGTGATTTGCTTTTGGGTTTCAACGTACACTAATATGATGTCCTTTTTAGCAACATGATCATCTAAGAAATGGTGTCGGACATCTATGTGTTTCGATCGGGAATGGTGCACCGGATTCTTTGAAAGACAGATAGCACTTTGGTTATCCACCATGATAGGGCTAGTATCACAATGAATACCAAAATCCTTCAAAGTGTGTCTCATCCAAAGAACCTGGGCACAAGCGGCACCGGCGGCAATATATTCCGCCTCGGTGGTTGAAAGTGATACCGAATTTTGCTTCTTGGAAAACCAAGAGACAAGAGAATTTCCTAGAAAATGGCAAGTGCCACTAGTACTTTTCCTGTCGGATTTGCATCCCGCATAATCAGCGTCACTATATGAGACTAACTCATATGTGCTAGATTTCGGATAAAGTAATCCAAAATCTAAAGTGTAACTTAGATAACGGAAAATACGCTTTACCGCTACTAAGTGAGAATCCTTAGGTTGAGACTGATAACGAGCACATATGCATACGGCAAACATAATATCGGGCCTACTTGCGGTAAGATAAAGTAAACTACCTATCATACCTCGATATAGACGAATGTCTACATCTTTTCCGCCCGTATCCTTGTCAAGATGCGTAGTCGTGCTCATTGGAGTCTTTTTCCCGGAGGCATTCTCCATTCCAAATCGCTTTAGCAACTCCACCGTGTACTTCGTTTGGTGGATGAAGATTGCATCGTTCAATTGGCGAATTTGGAGACCTAAGAAATATTTGAGTTCGCCCATGTGGCTCATCTCAAATTGTTCCTTCATAACATTAGAAAACTCTTCGCAAAGAGCAAAGTTAGTAGCACCGAAAATGATATCATCAACATAAATTTGAACTAATAATATATCATTATTCGCATGCTTAATAAAAAGTGTTGAATCGGCTTCACCCATTTTAAAATTCAAATCCAAAAGAAAATTCTTTAGGCGATCATACCAAGCTCGAGGAGCTTGTCTCAACCCATAAAGAGCTTTCTTTAGTTTAAAAACATGATTTGGAAATTTTTCATTTATGAAGCCCGGAGGTTGAGAAACGTAAACTTCCTCAACGACATCTCCGTTTAAAAATGCACTTTTAACATCCATTTGAAATAATTTAAAATTCTTATGGCATGCAAAAGACAATAATAATCTAATTGATTCTAATCTAGCTACCGGAGCGAAGGATTCTTCGAAATCAATACCTTCCTCTTGTCGATAGCCTTGAGCAACTAACCGAGCTTTGTTCCGGACGACGACTTGGTTTTCGTCAGTTTTGTTCTTGAAGATCCACTTTGTCCCTATGACGGTGTGGTTCTTTGATGGCAATGGAACAAGCTCCCATACCTCATTCCTCTCGAATTGAATGAGCTCCTCCTCCATGGCTAAGATCCAAGCGCTATCTTCGCATGCTTCATTAATATTCTTTGGCTCTATCGATGAGGCAAAGGCACAATTTGCGAAGTGGTGAACTTGCGATCTCGTCTTGACACTATCATAGATATTGCCAATGACTTGCTCATGGGGATGGTCACAAACCGAATGAAGCCGTTTGGGAATACCTTGATCACTAGGAACATTCTCAACAACTTCATTAGTTGGGTTAGTCTCAATAGAATCAATAGAATCATTAGACTTAGAATTATCAAACGAATCACATAAAACATCCAACGAATCATTATCATTTGAAATTCTAGTTGGAACAAATCCTTCATTAAATGAGACATGAAGCGACTCCTCGATCGTTGAGGTTCGTTTGTTGAATATCCGGTAGGCTTTGCTACGCGTAGAATATCCAACAAAAATCCATTCATCGGATCTTGGATCGAATTTGTCCAAACTACCATATGTGTTCTTAATAAAACATTTCGAACCAAAAACACGAAAATGTTTAACTTGAGGCAACCTACCAAACAACAATTCATAACAAGTTTGTTTAGTGCCGGGCCTCAAAAGTATTCTATTAAACACATAGCAAGCGGTGTGTACCGCTTCCGCCCAAAATTGATGGCCAAGTTGGCTATCATCAAGCATAGTGCGAGCACACTCTACTAGCGTCCTATTCTTTCTCTCAACTACACCATTTTGAGGAGGTGCACGAGGGAAAGAGAAGGTGTGAGTAATACCAACTTCATCACAAAATGTCTCAAAAGACTCATTCTCAAATTCACCTCCATGATCACTACGAATAGTGACAATGGTGGTTCCTAAGAGATTTTGTACTTTCTTAACAAAAATTGTGAAGTTTTCAAAAGCTTCATTTTTATTACACAATGAAAATACCCAAGTAAATATTGAATAGTCATCTACGATGACAAGTCCATACCTTGCATTTCCTAAGGAAGCTACTCTAGTTGGCCCAAATAAGTCTAGATGTAATAGCTCTAGTGGCCGTTTAATAGAGATGCTTTTCTTAGGTTTAAATGAAGATTTAGGAAGCTTGCCACGATGACAACAATCACAAAAACTTTTCTTTTCAAAAACAAGCTTCGGAAAACCTTTAATAGAATTTAATTTCGAAAGCTTATAAAGTGTTCCAAAGTTCACATGTCCAAAGCGTCGATGCCATAAGTGTTGTTCACTTGTGTTGGCAACGAGACATTGTTCATATGACTTAGGAAGATCCAAAATATAAATGTCTTTATGACGAGTTCCGGAAAATAATAATTTATCATTATCTTTTCTTAAAATATGACACAATCCTTTCGCAAAACTAACTTTGTAACCTTTGTCACAAAGTTGGCTTATTGAAATAAGATTGTGATTTAAACCACTAACAAGATAAACATCACTAATTAATGGTTTAGAGGGGTTACCGACTTTACCAACACCTATGATGGTTCCGCTCTCGTTGCCTCCAAATACAACGCGGTTTCCATTCGCAATGGGAACCACTCCGGAGAGCAATCGAGCGTCACCCGTCATGTGTTTTGAACACCCGCTATCGAGTATCCAATTCCCTTTGGAGCTAAATTTAAATTTATTGCTCCTCTTCTTTTTCTTTTCCTTGAGTACCTAAAGATAGAAACTTTCATATCATGGTACCCAAGGTCATTGGGTCCAAGGGATTAGACCTTTGGAAGCCAAGTCCAATTGGACTTAGACTTCCCCACATAATTCTTACTATGCACAACATCCGAAAAATAAGCATTCATATACATTTGTTTTTCGTCCATGCTTGTGTCCTTTGGGCTCCAAATAGTGAAAATTTTGGGAGCCATCATCCTATTGGGTGCATGCATGCGACGTTGATTTCTACGTGATGCATGTTGTGGATAGGCATACGGGACATGATGGAATGGTGCACGACGAGAATTATTCATATGATGAGGTGGGTGAACATATGCATATGTGGGAACATGTGCGTGAGGGTGTCTCACATGGTGTGCACGTGCCCGTGAACGTGTAGCATAGAAATCATCATATGTGTGAGCCGGTGGAGTAGGACGTGTGTTCCTACGTGGCATGGTATTGGTGTACATATAGGCATGCCCCTTCTTTGGAGGTCCACCCAAAGTGGGTTTCTTTCCGAAAGAGGGTGTGGACGAGGTGGAAGCACCATTGGTAGATGAACTACCAATAGAGTGTTTGCTCCCACTCGTTGAGGCTTCGGAAGTTGGCCTAACAAAAGTAGTGGCCGACTTGGATGAATTTCCCATCATATACCCCAAGCCAATGTGGTGTTTGGCCGGAAGTAAATCTTTTAGGATATTATCCAAATGGCCCTTACCCTTGTTGAATTTGTTGATTCGGCCCAATGTGTCCTCATATTTCTCTTTGAGAGAACGCAAAGAAGTATCCAAAGTGGATATTTGCGATGTGAGCACATAAACACGAGATTTAAGATTTTCGTTCTCAATACTCAAAGTCGAGTTTTGAGAAGTTAAATCCGCTATCTCATGTTCTTCCGCATCCTCAATGCTAACATGTTCAAGTTTAGATTTGAGATTCACAATCTCATTTCTTAACTCTTCAACAACGGTGTCGTTGTTGGTGATGATATTCTTAGGCGATGTTTGAATGCTAGCTAGGTCATCTTTTACCTTAGTATATCTATTTACTAACTTAGTGTATTTTGACCAAAGTTGAGAGTTAGCATTTCTAAGATCATCCATCGATACCTCATCGCTTTCGTCATCACTATCATCGGAAGAGGAGGATCCTTGATCGTGCTCCTCTCTTGCCATGAAACACATGTGCGCTTGCTCCACGTGTTCATCGTCCGACTCACCGCTTGAAGAATCATCGGAGTCGGTGAAGGTAGCTCCGACAAGTCCCTTCTTGTTTCCTTTTGTGTACTTCTTGGACTTGTCATACTTTGGCGCCTTCCACTTCTCCTTTTGCTTATTGAGGGGACACTCCGCTTTCATGTGTCCTGGCTTATTGCACTTGAAACACAAAGGAGAGGAAGAGGCGTTAGAAGAACCAAATTTACCTTTGGTCTTGAAGTTACCTTTTCGGAAGAAACGGTTGAACTTCTTGGCCATGAGTGACATGGACTCCAAGTCCAACTCGTTTTCCGAGTCTTCATCATCGGTTGATGTGGATGTGGATGGAGCGGCTTTGAAGGCAATAGCCTTTTTCTTTGGCTCGTCTTGCTTTAGATAAGACTTCATCTTTTCTTGCAATTTGAGCTTGCTATCCTTGCGTACCTCGTACGACATTAAAGTACCCATTAGTTGAACTACGGTATATTTGTTCATGTCATTACCTTCCTCGATGGCGAAGGTACGTTTTTCCCAAGAAGAGGGAAGTCCTTCAATAAGCTTTGAGCACTTCTCCTTTTGAGTGTAGGACTTGCCGAGGGCCTCTAACTCGTTTATTATGTCAACGAAACGAGCGTAATATTCTTTCATCTTCTCGCCCTGTTGCATATGAAACATTTCGTAATCTTTGTTTACGACTACGAGTTTAGAGTCTCTTACCCGACTCGTCCCTTCATGTAGTATGAGGAGAGAGTTCCAAATTTGATATGCACTCTTACATGTGCATATCTTATTGAAGTCCTCGGGCTCCAATGCGCATTGCAAGGCGTTCATTGCCTTGGCATTGCTTACCTCCGCGGCGACCTCCGCGGTTGACCATTTCTCAAAGTCTTCTTCTTCGGGCTCGATGTACTCCTTCATTGTAGTCCTCCATAAAGATGCACTTCGGAGGAAGGTTTCCATCCGACATTTCCAGTACCCGTAGTTGGTACCGTTGAAGAATGGAGGCCTCGTAGAGGAATGTCCTTCCATCACCGAAGATGCTCCTTCACGGTTCCTGAAGGTGTCATAGTTGGAAGGTGGACGCACGGTCTTGTTGTCGTTGGCAGACATAGCTGAGTATCTGGCTCTGATACCAAATGTAATGCCCTACCAGCTACTGCACAAGTACTAGAGGGGGGGTGAATAGTACTTTAAAATAATAAGGAGTATAATTCCAAATTAAATTGCAAACAACTACCAAATCAATTTGCGGAAGCTTAAATTGAATGACAACACAAAATTAACAATGCTAAAAAACGAAGTTAATGGGTTCGGATCCACCCAAGTCTCCCCGACTTGTTCCCGGTGATCCTACGTCCCAACCACCCGGATCCCCTCCGGATACTTGAGTTAGAAACCCTAACTCAAGATTTCCACTATGAATATCTTGTGAAAAACCTTCACAAGATCAAATCATACATGCAATGGCAAAGTGAATCCCACAACCCGGGATCACAATCTTCTCTCACAACCGAGAGAACCAATTAGCAATATTAAAGAGTTTAAATGAAATAAACAATCTTACCACAAAATCCTATACCTTGAGTTTTTCTTACCCAAATGGTGAAATGAAGGATTTGAGGAAGATGAAGTCACCAAGACCTAGCACCAAGGAAATGACCAGCAATCGGTGCCTAGGAATGAGTTGGAGACTTGGATCAAGCAATAGCTTGAAGAGCTCACCAAGAACAACCTTCTCTCTAGATCTAGAAATGAGAGAGAATGGGTTTCTTGTGAGGAAGAGAGCTTTAGATTAGAGTGAGAATGGCTATCTCTTTAGAACTCAATGAATCTCTTAATGGCAGCTCTCACCTAGATAGAAATGACCTAGGTTCGTATTTATAGGAACCCAAAAACACAAGTTAGGTCATTCACCAACGGATAGAAATCTGTGAGACTTAGTCGGTCAAAGAACAATCACTGACCGACTAGTTCATCAACTAGTCGGTCAGTCAAACAACGTGGACCGACTAAGAGAGGATCTGAGAAGAGATAGAATTTCAGACCTAGAAATCTAGTCGGTCCAAGAAGACTGTCTGACCGACTAGTTTCACAACTAGTCGGTCAGCCAATGAACGTAGACCGACTAAGAGACAAAATGAACTAGTCTGAATGCAAGTTGACTTAGTCGGTCCAAGAACAAAAGTTGACCGACTAGATTGTCAACTAGTCGGTCACCAAACGTTCTTAGACCGACTAACGGTAAACAGTAGCTTAGGAGAAATTTATAGTGAACAGTAAGTCACAACTAGTCGGTCAAAGAAGCATCACTGACCGACTAGTTCACAAACTAGTCGGTCGGTGAGTCAACGTAGACCGACTAACTGTAAACAGTAAAGTCCAAGAAATTAAGGAATCAAACTAGTCGGTCTAAGAACAGTTGCCGACCGACTAGATCACCATCTAGTCGGTCAGTACTTGTTCTTGTACCAACTAACATGCACATACAAATCTGAATCGAAGCGCGACGCTTCGAGGAAGTTAGAATGAACTTGTGCAAGGATCCTAGAGCTACGAAATGAGCGTAATGAAGATATAGACGTAAGATATACTCAAGGCTTAACATTCTATATATCGAAGCTAAAAGACTATAAATAAAACCTTAATAAACGGTCTTCGAGAGCTTCGATTGAATCTTCATAACTTCCAAAGCGTCGCAAGAGCTTCAACGAAGCTTTAGGCATGAATATGAGCTTTGGGAAGTGTTGAGATGTCGCTTTGATTGTTTACATGAATTTGGCGACGATCTCCAATACTGCGCTCATAAATTGTTAGTTCATGGATTATTTATGTTTGCTCATCATCAAAACCAAATCCGGGGAGTCCAATATTCAACACTCCATGGGCGTTTTAACGCCAATTTCATGGTCCTCCCGAACCCTGCTCAGATTCTTGGTGGCCCCCAGTACATTGATTGGATCCTCCCCATGGAGTTAAGCATTCCTGCTATTCATGAGCTAGAGCCCGATAATGAGCAGGCTGCTCAGCAGTCCAGCGCCGACACACACGTTGAGGAGCCACACCCCACTGAGCCCATGTCTGAGCCACCAGCAGGTCCTTCTGTCCCCACTTCTGTTGAGGGCCATGCACTATCCTCTGATATTCATGCTTCTGATATGAGCATTGACACTATTGCCCCCCACGTCACCATTTACCGAGACTACGTCAGTTCCTGCCCCACTATATACATCTATCTCTACTACTGTTTCTACCATCCTTACGGAGAGTGTGGTGGTTTCTGTCCACACGTCTGCTGCGACCACTTCTACTGTGTCTGCCCCTGCTGTGTCTACCCCTATCTCCACTGCCCTTGCCTCCATAGCTTCTGCATATGCCCAGCCTACACTCCCCTTGCACCATATCTTTCCCACACGTGGGCCCCCTTCGAGAGGTGAGTCCAGCAGCTCTCGTGCTCCTGATTTTTTTGCTCAATTATTTGGAGTTAAGCATGTTGTTGTGGAGCTGCGCAGATCTGTTGATGCACTTGAGCACCTTGAGCAGCGGAACAGCAAGAATCTCGATGACATCCTGCAGCATCTTCAGGCACCACCCCCCCCCCCCCCCCCTCCACTGGGTGGTGATGCTGTCTGATTCTCCCTTCTCAATGTATCTGTTATCCCCCATTTATTTTGGTGCCCATCTGTCCTCATGGAGCCCAGCTTCGTCTAGCTTGGGGGAGACACATTTTGATGTGTCCATCATCATTTGCATTTTTATTTCTTTTTCTAGGATTTCTATTTTTCCTTTATCCCACCCATCCCACCCTTAGAATCATTCTCCGTCTCTACGCATGTGTTCTCAGCAGTGAGAACACTACCGTGTTCAGCTTGGGGGATGAGCACTATCCCTTTATATTTCTTCATATTTTTACTTTTTCTTTTCATCTCTTTCCACTTTTTCCCCCATTTTTCTTTTCTTTTTTTAGAATCACCATTTTATTTTCTCTTTTTTAAGTGCTTGCATGCATGTTTTTCTTTTTTTTCCTCCTTTTTTTAGACTAGAGATGATTCTTATACGATTGCACTATAAGCTACTCACACTCGACTGATTTCTTTACACACTCACATAGCATTTTCTGAGTCTATTGTGCTTCATTGAAAATGTAAGATGGATTTTATTTTGAACTCCATGCTTTGATGAAGTAAAGCTAATTCCTTGATTAGAATGTAAATTTAATATGAGTTTTCATGATTTGATTTTATTTCTCCACGATGAATATTCTCGAAACAGTTAAGCTAAAATTGCATGATTAATTGAAGAATGAATGAAAAATTGCATGACTGTGTGGTTAACGATACCTTTTCATAATGAATGGTAATTCAAAAGAGTTTGGATAACCCACGACACTTGAGTATCGTTGATTAGAAATTCTGACACTAAGCCATGTCCTGAATTCTATCTTTTTCTTTTTCTTTTTGTATATATCCAATAATGATCTTTGATCGTGCTTTGCATTCCATTGCGTTTTTGTGAGTTTGCAAAAATCCCAAAAACATAAGAAAAATAAAAAATAAAAACAAATTAATTACCTAAATAAAAGGCCCTTGGTGTTCTTCGTAACCAGATGCCCTATGATCGTCTGGTCTGGGATGCATAGGTCGCCTTTTATATATATTGAGGATATCTCGTGTGTGTGTGTGTGTAGTAAAAAAACAATTGTAAAAATAAAAATCACACATCATTACCTCATTTTCTATATAGGATAAGGACATGGCAAGGTTGAAGATTTCTAGGATTCACGAAAGGGTTTAGTGCGGTAATTTCTAAGTTCAATTGAATTTACTATCTTCAATTATGAAAAACCAATTAAAAATATTTATCTTGCATGCTTGAAAGGATTGATCATGATAATTATACGCTAGATAGAGAATGATTTACGGAGACTTGAATTCGAGTTGTGGACTTAGTATATTAACTATAAGCTATGATAAGAATCCCTCTCTAATTTCATATCGTATATTCGATTTCGTGTTCACTTTATTTGTTGAAAATCCATGCGTTACAATCAATGCTAGACTTGATGCAATTCTTGTGAGTTGTACGTTTTTTAATTGCTAAGTTGAAGTGTTGTCGTGTGCTTATGAGATGAGGAGATGATTTAGTCGCTTTTCCTTAATCTTTGACTTCTTTTTCACTTTATTATTTTTATTCTCCGACGAGCTTTTTATTCGTCTTCCTCGATGACGAGTACGAGGTAAGCTTGGGGGATTTTGATGTGTCCATATTTTCCAAGTTTTTTTGCTCATCTTCATAGCATTTTAATCACCCAAAGTTCACATTTTTATATTCTATCGTGCTTTTCACGGTATATTTGATTCTTGCAATGTTTTGTGGATTTTCAGGAACTTTGGTGCGATTCGGATCGGAAATGAATGGTGGACACGAATACCAGAAGCTGGATCTCACGTCGCCACGTTTGACGACTCGAATGAGCAAAGAAAAGGAGGAGCAAAGGAAGGAAGGAGCAAAGTAAAAGAAGAGAGCAAATGAAGGAAGAAAGAAGAGGGGAGGAGAATAAGAGACCCAGGCCAATGTTTCCAGGTCGCTCAGTCGAGCGTGCCATACACTCAACCGAGCTGACCTCTTGTAAAGAAAGGGAAAACTGCAAGAGGTCGCTTGGCCGAGCGACCCAGCTCGCTCGACCGAGCTAACCTCTGTAGAAGACCTTCGATTTGGCCTAGAACTCTCTGCCTAATCGCTCGATCGAGCGGCTTCTCTGCTCGATCGAGCATCTTCCCCGCTCGACCGAGCATCCTCTCTTCCTGACGAGCTGAAAATAAGGAGAAGTCTATGTCTAATTTTCTCGGTCGAGCGACCTTCCTCGCTCGACCGAGCAATATCATTCCACCCAAGCCAGGAGCTGAAGCCCCAAGACGACGCTCGGCCAAGCAACTCACATCGCTTGACCGAGCGGCCCCTTCTTTAGAGCATCCAGCAGGAGCCACAAGAGACGCGCTCGACCAAGCGACCCACCTCGCTCGACCGAGCGCATCGTCGATAGCCTTCAGATTAGAGTAAGCTTACGGGTTTTGGGGCAGATTTTTGGGGAACCCCGCAAATTCTGGGTTTTGTATATAAGTGAACAATTTTCGTAGATTAGGGAGAGTCTTTTTTTACTGAGTTTTGAGCCATCACTTGGAAAGAGGAAGAGATTTGGTGTTTGTTTTCTTCGATCCAACATTGGTGAACCATTGAAACTCATTTCTTCAATTAGATTACTCGTTATTATTACATTCTCTGTAGTTTAACATTGATTTCAGTATGTTTGCCATGTTTGTGATGAATCTCTCTATTGCCCCCATTATTATTGCTATTGTGATGCTAAAGTAGTGTGATTCTAGGGCTAGGGATTGTAACGGCCGCTTTCCGACCGTTCGTATTTTTGTGCGTACTTTCCTCTTTCGTACGCGTATTTTTCTTTGACCTTTCTTCTATTCGGAATATGTGTTGTGATATTTTGTTATGACCGTATGGAAGAGTAGTTATTTGTGGGATTTTTAGTAAACATCATTTCATGGGTCGTTCTCCCACAAATCAGCTTTGATTGGAGAGACGTCGTGACTTTAGACAACGACGCTGGACCTTTTTATTTTTAGTTCGTTTTTCATGAACCTAACTTACGATCGACCACCATACCCCTGAGCCTCTCGTCATCACGGTCGTCCCGATAATTTTTTCATAATTTTCGGACACCATTTGCTTCGCCTAACCCTCTAATCAAATTCAAAGCCCGTTTAGCCTTAATCATTTTTGAAATTCAAAACTTAACCCCCAAATCATGTGAGATCCCTACGTAACATGTGGGATTTCATTTGCTACCCACACCTTCCTTTTCCCCTCTTTGTACACCCTCTCTCTCTCTCACTCTCTCCCCCATCCCTTAAATATACACCCCATATAGCAATATTAGCATGTTAAAAACAACAACTCAAACCAAACCCTAAGGCTCACGCAAAATTCCAGACGCCACCTTCTTCCTCATTGTGTCAGCTTCTTCTCGCTGCCAGCGAGATCTCTGACCAACCCCCCACACCTCTGGTCACCCATACCCCTCTCCTCTACTCGCTCTCCCTCCCTCAAAACACCTCTCAAACCCATCGAAACTCAGTTTTGGACAGATCTGTCCATCGTCGGAAATACACCACGCCCGCCGCCGTCCGGCCACCGCCGGTGACCACCCTACCACCATCGCACTCTCCTCGACCCCCTCTACCTATTGCAAGTGTCCGTTGTCCCCTCAGCACGTCGCATCTCTACTGCAACGCAAAACAGCGACCCGTTGTGCAAATCTGTCCTTTTCGCCTTCAAACGCGTGACCACCAACTTTCGGCCACCGCCGGTGACCCCCCTTACTATCGTTGACTCCCGACAGCCCCCGCTAGCTACTGCACCCCTTTTTCTACCTCCTTGGGTCGCGACAATCTGGCTGCGAACACAAAACAGCCGGTCTACGCAAATCTGTCCTCTTCTCTGCAAAACAGCCCGGTTCATCACCGCCGGCAGTTTCTCCAGCCACACCCAGGCCGAGCAACCCCCATCGACCTCCTTCAATCCTTGGAAGCCCCTTGCTCCTAGGAGTTCATGCACGTCGTCGATCTCGCGTGTTTTCCCCCCGACGTTGCCGCCGCCGTGTAGATCCGTTGCGCTACCCGCAACCGGAGAGATCTCGACGCTTGCTCGCTGTTCTCACCTTCCGCTCACTGTCTGGACATTTCTCGCTACGCTACCCACAGCCAAGACGTTGCTGACGACGTAGATCTATCGCCGTTTAGACCCAACGTCCGATCTACGATCAAACACCGAAAAGGTTAGCCCCCTAACACGTAGTAAGAACCCACATCGTGGCGAATCTAAACCCTAATCTAAAAGTCATCAACGATAACTAAGTTTACATTTCTGCTCCTTTAAAACGTTGTTCAACCTTAGACATCGACAAATGGACTTGAATATCTGTGCACATAGGATAGTCGTCGATTAGGCGAAACGAACCAAAAAGATGTGACTTTTGACTATTAGGGTAGTCCCGCTGAACTTAGAAACTTACCATAATAGGATTGATGAAAATCGCGATCTGACACCACCGTTGGCTGGTTTCAGACGAACCATTGCTGACGCACCGCTTCGACGAGACGATCCGGACCGACGATGCACCCGCCACCGCAAGAAAGTGTTTCTCACTTGCATACTTTCGGCCACGTTTAGGCCATCTTTCCTTAAACTGTAAAAGTACGACTAAAGAGAACCGGACGTAAAATGATAGCGTCCGGGACCCCCTTGACAGCTTAGACTTGACGATAAAGTCTAAGCACAACAACAACAACAACTGACACCCTAGGTTCTATCTGTGTGTGCGTGCCTGTGGACCCCTAGAATGAACAACTCCTTGCTACTTGTCGTGTCATGATCTCTTTGTTACAAAAAGCCTGCGGGTGTTTTAGATGCTCTCCAAGCGAGAGTGATCTCTGTGTTACAAAAAGCCTCCGGGCGTTTCAGATGCTCTCCAGCGAGAGTGATCTCTGTGTTACAAAAAGCCTCCGGGCGTTTCAGATGCTCTCCACGCGAGAGTGATCTCTGTGTTACAAAAAGCCTCCGGGTGTTTCAGATGCTCTCCAAGCGAGAGTGATCTCTGTGTTACAAAAAGCCTGCAGGCGTTTCAGATGCTCTCCAAGTGAGAGTGATCTCTGTGTTACAAAAAGCCTCCTGGCGTTTCAGATGTTCTCCAAGCGAAAGTGATCTCTGTGTTGTCTTGTCTTGAGCACTTGGGTTTGGGGTAGGGTTGAGCGGTCGCACGGGGAGAGGGTTTGGCCACCCTCAAACCGTAAGGCGTGAACCCTTCGTGACACACACGGTACTTCTTGTCTTGTCCTGTCTGGTCCGGTCTAGTCCTGTAGCCAGTGGCACACGCTACGGCTATTGTCTGTCACGTTTACTTTCCTGCTCCGTTTTTACTTTCCTTGCATAATAGTATAACTGTCATGTCATCACAACTGCGTGTAATCAACCAGTAAAATATTGTTAAAAATTGCTTCACACTTGCAGTAGAGTCTAACATTTCCTTATAGACTTTACCTGACGTACAGCTCCTTTAGTCTTGGGTGTTGTCTGTCAGGTACCGAGCCAGAGTACGTGGACGAGCCAGAGCTACCTGAGGACGTGGAGTCGGAGGACGTTGACCCGGAGTACTTTCCTGGCGAGGACCAGTCCTAGAGCAACTACCATGTTGCTGATCCTCAGAGGTTTTTTTATCGCTTTCTAGTTCGGGATGGATAGCACAGTTTTACTTTTCTGCCTAGGTTGGGTGCTTGCACCATTAGTTTCCTTTCTGCAGTTGTTGACATGCTGGGCATTACTTCCTTTTTAGACTCTTGTGCATCTGGATATCTCTGTGAAATAAAATGAATGCATCTTTCTTTCAGTACTCTCTGTTGTTACAAATTTTATATATGCAAGAACCTGCTTATATCTTTGGTGTTTCTCACTGACGCTTAATGGGTCCGAGCTTCACAGCTCCGACCCATGCGGACCTTAGTCACATCTCACTTCCGTCATTTTGGGAAGCGGGGCGTGACAGGTTTTAGTGGTGGCACATGCAGGTCCTGCAATTATAAAAGTTCGTAGCAATAGTATTACTTGCATTCATTTTTAACCTCCAGTTTATCTTGTACGAGTCTAAATTGGGTCTTCCTTGTCAATAGGATGGCAGGAGGATGAAATACCTGAGTCGGATCTTCAGCTGGCGGGACCTTGGATGGCCAAGGTGGCGAGTTTTGCCAATTTCTGGGCATTATGAGAGAGATGTTGCATGTTCAGCACCACCTGGTTAAGCAGTCCAACCGTGCTGCCCGAGCTGCTTCGGTTGCACCACCACCGCCCCCGCCTGCACCTCGAGCTACTCCTGGAGTGAAGCAGTTCAATGAGCTTCAACCGAAGACATTTTCTGGGAAGGAAGGACCGTTAGATGCTGATGAGTGGATTCAGAGCACAGAAGAGAAGCTGGTAGCTGTAAAGATTTCTGAGGATACCAGATTGAGATAGCGAAGATGCAGCTGACCAAGAATGCTAGGAACTGGTGGTGCACTGAGGAGAGGCGTCTGCAGAAGCCAGTGGAGTGAAAGACTTTCAAGTCCATGTTCAGAGAGAATTTTTTCCCCAAGGCGGCAAAGAGAGAGCTTTTGAGCCGATTTGTGAATCTGAAGCAGAGGAATATAACAGTTGATGAGTACGAGGCAGAGTTCGAGATACTCAGTCGATTCGCCATGCATATGGTTAAGAAGGAAGAGAACCAACCTGATCGGTTCCGTCAGGGGCTGCACCCCAAGATTCAGGCTTCCATGTCCTCCGCAGACTTTTTGACTATGGGAGCTGTATTGACTGCAGTCAGGAATTATGAGATAGTGGCACACCTCCCTGATCCTCCTGCTGGTGGAGGAAAGAGACCGATGGAGCAGTACAGGCCTCCTGCTAGGCCAGCTATGAGATCAATTCAGACAGTGCCTTTCAAGAGGCCGGGAGCACCTGCGCAGAGCCAGGTCAAGGGTCCGTGTCACTACTGTGGGAAGCCAGGGCATGTTCAAAACGATTGCAGGAGGAAGTTGGTTTTGTGCTTAGTGTGTGGGGATGCCTCCCATGCTGCTAAAGATTGCCCGAGATCACGTCATGCTGTAGTTGGAGCGCCAGCTCCACTACTGACTTCCCCTAGTTTTGTGCACTATGTATAGTCGGAACGGGGATACCATATTTAAATATTTGTAACCGCAAGTGCACGGTGTTGTAGTGTGGCTTGGGGGTCGAACATGGGGAGGCTTGTGATGTGCTTGTGATCAAACAGGAACCGGATCACCCGGTAGGTGAGCTAGCCCTATCGCTTGGTGGATTGTCACGATATGAAACTATGGAAAGGTATAAGATATAAAAAGTAACCCAGGACTTTGGTTTCCACCCTATCATGAGTTCTCTCTACTACCACCGACGGATAGGAATACGATCGGATTCTAGGGTTTAGTGGTGAGGCGTTGCCTCTAATAGCGGTACCTAGCGTCCCATGGCCCCGATATTCCGGTCGATGCCTAGGATGATACGCAAGGTCTACCTGGGTTTGGGCAGTGGGCATTCCCATGTCCAACACCGATCGACTCTGGGAGCACTAAGCTTACAACGATTGCTCCTGACATTTCATCATGTCGTTCCCACACTCTAGGAATCAACGTCTACGCTTGGGGTGTGAGCTGTGGCTAGAGGATCAAACTCCCGTTTTATTTCCCCTTGGCCCGACGGTCAAAGGCGGTCTTTCTCCCGCCAGAGACGATAAAACACCCCACGTAACCATCTAAATCCCTATATCCTATCGAAACCCTAATCCTATGGTCGTTCTAGGGAGAACCCACGAAGGGGCTTCCACAATGTCCCAGATTAGGAAACTACTCACTAAACTTAGCAATAGATTCAACAAAACAAATTTCAGCCATTGAAATGAAGATCAACCAATAGAATACTAGAGCAAACGATAGTATTAACGCAATATTAAAGTATCAAGGCGATCGGAGAACTTACAAAACAAGTTTAATTAGCAGCAGCCAAAATCCCTAAAATATGCTTAAGAAAAGGGGATTCTTGTTTTCTGGGAAACCTAGGGCTATATATACATTCTGGCAAGATGCTAGTGAATATTCCTAGAAGAAGACAAAAATAAGCGTCCAACCTATGGGGTGAAACATCAACCGATCGGTTGAGACGATCGCGAACCTGGTCTTCAGCTTCTGAAATACTTCACCCGATCACTGAACCGATCGGGTGAAGTCGTTCGGCTATTGAGCTTGGGAAGATCAACTACAGGTGAACCGATCGGTTGACAAGTCAATCGATCGGTTGGAGTTCGGCTTCAAAAACAAAGAAGACTGTCGTGACCACCCGATCACTGAACTGATTGGGTGGGATCTGCTTCATTGCTGCTCCTCGTCGAGTCAAATACGTGTGCACGAACCGATCGGTTGGAACTGTCCCCCGATCGGTTGAGGGATGGTATATGCTCAAACTTGACGTATGGCCCTCAGGTTCTCGTGTGGCACCTCCCATTGCTCCAGGGACTCATGATATTTGCTTTATATGTCCCCTGCACTGGCAATCTCCTGTAAGTACACATAAACACAAAGAAAGTGAAAAGAAATTAAAAATCACAAAAAGACGGACTCAAAATAACGAAAGATGACCGGAAATCACGGAGAAGACATGCGTGAATATATAAAATATAAACGCACGTCAAAATCCCCCAAGCTGAACCCTTCCTCGTCCTCGAGGAAGACAAGTGAGAGTAGGAGCTCGGAGGGAAAAATAGAAAGGCAGAATCAGAAAACGAAAAGAAAATCCTAGATCACCCGTGTGAGCCAACGAAAACTAACTCACCACACTAAGCAAGCATGCGATAAACACATCACTAAACCCAGGAATATGATTCCATACAAGTGTCGTGGGTACATGCGGTGAAGCGGAGTGAGTGAGGTCGTGAGCTAGCAGATGGTGTAACTATCTAAATTGTGCAATAAAGCTTCATATACACATACCCAAGGAATGACCCAAATATCGATTCAATTCGAATTAGCGGTGAATAATAGCTCAAGCACGTATGAGAATAGAATAAGAATAGAAAACATATCATATGTCGGAGACTCTACTGCTAGGAACTAGGGATTCACCACACGACTGCCTAGATGATCGCTAGAAAGCTCCTATGCCAAGTGTGTTCGAAAACGAAGGGGATTGAGTAGGTGTGGAGTAGAGCACTTGGTGCAAATTCTCGCCTTCCCTTTATTCATGGCGGTAGGAGTAATATTCACATCATGAATTTTTTTTTGGGTTTGGGTATTTGTATATTTTTTAGGTTTTTGGGCTATACATATTTTTTCTTTTCTCTGTTTTTTCTTTTCGAATTTTTCTTCTCTTTTTTTTGGAAGTGTGCTAATGAAAAGTCTGCACTCTCCCAAATGGGAGAACGATGCACGACGAGGGGATCTGCACCAAGTAAAACAAAAAAGAATACGAATTCTAAACACTTGGCAAAAGAAAAAAATTTCGCAGATCAGAACATAAACAAAATGGATTATCTTAGTCCTATTGGTAGAGTCCCGAACATGCGATTTGAAGCGTAATATATATAGATTATTCATGCATAAAGAAGCAGACAGTGAAGGCATATACCGCGTATTCGAAATTGAAGCATGATAGTCTAGGGGTCAACCAAGGATAGGCGTATAAAACAAAATCACAACGTAGAAGCACACCAACTAGCTAGTCACAACACACAACTCACACAAAAGCAAGTGAACCCACGGAGCATAATGCAATAGGACTCGACTTCCTAGGGTTAGTAAAAGTGATTATCGTAGCTAAGCTATATGTGTGTGTGGTTCCGTGGCAGTTAATCATGTGGGGTCATCTCTAGGAGAGGGAGAATAAAAACATGGAAAGAAAAAGAAAAACACGATGAAAACGACTCAAAAATAACGGGAAAAGACACGACTGACGCACAAAGTGCGACTCCCCCAAGCTGAACATGGCATTGCCCTCAATGTAATAGAAGTAAAAGCAGGAGGGTAACGATAGATGGGAGGGAAGTACGCACCGACAAAGAAAAGTGAAAAACATGAAAAACACACGAAACGAGATGTAGAGACATAAAGAAAATAAACACTCAAAACCAACTATGCAAAACACATACACACGAATACATATAATCAAGCACACAACAAACAACATGACACGACAACAATCACACAAAAAATTTGATTTCCCCCAAGCTGATCATGACGATGCTAGAAAGAAGATATGATCAAGATGATGCAGAACAAATGGCTAGGGGAAATTAGAAAAAAAGAATATCAAAGTGCAGGAGCAGTGGGGTCCTCGTCCTCCTCAGGAGAGAGTGGAGGGGTGTGTGAAGGAGAGGTGACAGGTGTGCGGAGAAGTGGGGAAGGAGGTGGAGATGGTGGATGAATGGGCTCGATAGGGATGCAGACGATGGGTGGGGTGTCGGTGGTGACGGGGGATGGATGGGGTACGGTGACCAATGAGGTGGGTGTGGGTAATGATCTCGCGTGCAAAGAGGGCTTCTTGCGACACGAGTAGGTGGTGGCAATAGAGGTGAAGGAGGGTGGTGGTGTAGGATCAATGTTGGTGGTGGTGGAAGGGGAAGAAGTGGCGGGAGGAGGGGATGATCGCCTAGGGGGTGATGGAGGAGGTGATGGGGGTGGAGTAGGTGGTGGGGGACCGTGGACATGGATAAGAAGGCGAAGAATGGCGGTGACGTTTCACTCGAGTGCGAGGAAACATGGATGTGAAAGGAAAGAAGTGGATGGGTCCGAGGAGGTAGAGGAGGATGAGCCAGTGCGCAGAGCAGCCATCTCAGCCTCGAGAGCAAGGCAAGCAGAGGTAGCCCATCGGACAGCAGAAGTGGTGCCAGCGGTAGTGGTCGTGCCGGCACCAGAGGCTAGGCCAAAGAGGGCTGTAGTAAGTGCCTCAGAAGAAACAGAGATATTACCCGGGGTGGTGACACTAGGTCCAGCCCCGGGGTCTCTTCTAAACACAGGGATATCCTGCTCGCCCAAATGGACGGCAGGAGAAGGTGGTCGAGGTGCGTCAGGGAGAGGAAACTGTAGATGTAACCCCCCTACAAACTCAGGATCAGGAGGAAACGACCAATCTGCCTCAAGGTGAATAGACATGTGGCCAGGATTTGGCAGAATGGTATATGGTGCAGAGGGTGGCCATAGTAAAAAGCAAACCGACCGTTGCCTCGTGGCTGAATCATATGGGTGTGCCTCAGGACATCAAGATCGAGATATGTAGATCCTGGGGCATGCGACAAAGTGGAGGGGATCACGATGTTAAAGGGAGGGTGTAAGGCAATGAGAGTAATGAGGTCGCCGCAGCAATATTTACCCTTGTTTACGCGGCTAATATCAATAAGCTTTTGAATTAGCCACGCACCGGCGTCTATGCGTATGCGCGGGGCCTCGAAGGTAATCCCATCAACACCGGGAATGATGGGGAAAGTCATCGCCCAAAGGATGAAAAGATCGGGTATGGTCACTGTACCGGACTCATCCTGCGAAAAGAAAGCGCTAGAGATTATACGGTGGGCGAGACGGAAGACTGGGTGGATGATGGAGGAGGCCTTGGCCTTGCCTCTAGGAAAATGATCGTGGAGAGTGAGGCATCCCCAAAAGTGGTCGACATCGAAGTCGTCATGCAATTTATAGGGGAGGCTGCATTCTAGATTAGGGAAACCAAAAATATCATTGATTGTGGTCACAGGGACACGGAAGTTTCGGTTTTGGAGGCGAAAATCAATATTGAATCCCCTCTCAGTTTTGATGGCAGATAGAAATTCTAGGGAGAGAGGGGTGGGATCGTGCCTGGGAGTGTAAGAAACCTAGCCAACCTAGGTTTGCAAATAGGGACTCGACTCCGAAGAAAACCCCGAGATCGAGTAGGGTTTGATTGTGTGCAAATTTGGTGGCTAAGTGAGATCTTTGGCTGAGTCGAAGATAGAAGTCTTTGTGGTCCTGACTCATGAAACGGACTCCCTGCGGTCCCATCAATGGGTCCACCACAGGTATGATAGGTTGGTGTGGTGGTTGGGTAGGCGGCAGAGGAGGAGCACGTCCACGTGTGGAACGTGTGGATTTGTGTCTCTTGCGAGATGGCTCCTCTTCCTCTATGATGCACTTACCCTTGTCCTTATCTTTTGCCATGATTGTGTGGCGATTTAATATGATATGCAAGATTATATGAGTGTGCACACAAACAATGACAAAGGAGCAAAATAATAACACTGGGGCAATGGCAAAATCAAGCTAAGGAGCGAGTGTACCCAGTAATGAAGCGAGTCCAAGCTCCCTAAAGATCCCACGCTGTATGATGGATGGATTTGGGGAACTGCCGCACACTGATCCAACAAGAACAGAATTTTCGAAATGGGGACTAGGGCTAGGGTTTTTGTGCGATTTGGGGATGAAGTGTGGGCGATGGTAGGGTGCTTGATGGTGGGAGAGTATGGGAGGAAGTGAGGGAGTGACTTTAGGAGTGGTGGAAGTAGTAGAGGAGAACGTGTGGGAGGGAGGTGAAACGATCGTTCGAATCGAAATTCTGGAAGTCGGTTGAATGAAATCGGGTGAGGAGTAGGATATATATAGGGTTAGGTGAACCGATCGGGTGAGAGTTCACCCGATCGGTTGGGTCGTTTTTCAAAAATTGACTGATGGATAGCAGCTACAGGTGAACCGATCGGTTGACTGCTCCCCAAAAATCCCGAGACTCCTGTCATCGTCACCCGGTCAGCGATCTGATCACTGCTTCTGTCAACCGATCGGTTGAACTTTCACCAAAAACTCCGAGGTCTATGTCATCTCCACCCGATCTGCCACCCGATCACCGCTTTTTCGCTCATGTGTGGAATTCGGCCACTTATTGATACTGACCACCCGATCGGTTGATGCATGAACCGATCGGGTGGGGGCAATTCCTGCACAAATACAAAAAATCATCTAAGTATCCCAACGATAATCCCATAGTAGTATTTATTCACAAAATTAGAAAACTAATCCTATAAAGACCGACAAAAGTTCAGAACATGGGTTGCCTCCCTTGAAGCGTTGTTGTTGACGTGCGTTTATATTTCATATATTTGCACACGTTTTCTTCCGTGTTTTTCCGTTATTTTTTGCCGTCTTGTATTCGTTTTCCCGTGTTTTCTTGTTTTCTTTCACTTTTCTGTGTTTTTGTATATTTGCAGGATTTTACCGGCGTAGGGGACATAAAACGACGATATCATGAGTCCCCAGAGCAACGGGAGGAGTCATGCATGATCCAGGGGGGTCAAACGACGAAGATCGCATCTTTCAGCCCCTCACCCGACCGGTTGGTCATTTCCAACCGATCGGGTAATGCATGCGTGCACCACCCGGACACAGGTTGGAGCGGCAAAGAAGTCACCCGGTCGGTTCAGTGACCGGTTCAAACGCCCCAACTCTCTGGAATTCCGATGCTGAATGCCAATCGATCGGGTGACCTTCATCCGATCGGTTCACCTGTAGCCGATTCTCCGAAGCCATGACACGGAGAGCGCAACCGACCGGTTCACCCGACGGCGTGAAGATCCAACCGATCAGCTTCAAGCCTCAACCGACCGTGCCGTGGTGACCGGGTGAAGTCCTATTCTGAGCTGCCGAAGAAACGAAGCAGGTCACCCGATCGGGTGACTTTTCACCCGATCGGGTGATATCGTATTCTATATATATATATATATATGACCCTAGGTTTTCCAGAAACGAGAGTTGTTATTTTTTGCTGTTTTTTCTCTTTCTTGACGGCTGTAATTTTTCAGATATTTGTAAGTTTTCCAATCTTTGTTAAACTTTAATATAGTGTTATTAGTATTGCTCTTACTGCTTTTCAATCGCCTAATCATGATTTTTATGGTCGATTTTGCTTTAGATCGCTTTTTACTAAATATGTGTGAGTAGTTCCCAAATCTGGGATTTTGGTGGAAACCCCTTCGTGGGTTCTTCCCGATGCGTCCATATGACTAGAAAATCGATAGGGATTAGGAATCTAACGATTACGCGGGGTGTTTTATTGTCATCGGCGG
This sequence comes from Scilla litardierei, assembly GCA_030789695.1. Lineage (NCBI taxonomy): Eukaryota > Viridiplantae > Streptophyta > Magnoliopsida > Asparagales > Asparagaceae > Scilla > Scilla litardierei. The sequence goes on along the minus strand of CM061138.1, from coordinate 136,376,824 downwards.
GAAAAAGACCGCCTTTGACCGTTGGGCCAAGGGGGAATAAACTTGGCGGTTGACTCCCTAGCCACAGCTCACGCCCTTAGCGTAGACATCGAATCCTAGCGCACGGGAGCGGCAGGATGAGACGTTGGGAGTTATCGTTGCGAACTTAGTGCTCCCAGAGTCGGTCAGTGTTAATGGACACGGGAGTGCCCACTGACCGAACCCGGGAAGTCCGGCGTATCATCCTGGGCACCGACCGAAATATCGGGCCCATGGGACACTGGTACCACTTTCAGAGGCAACGTCTCACCATTAGACCCTAATTCTGATCGTTATCCTACCCGTCGGCCGTATCGACGAGAATCGCACGATAGGGTGGAAACCAAAGTCCCGGGTTTTCCCTTTATATTGTTTATCCCTTGCATTCCATTTACTGTGACAACCCATTATCCGATTCGGGCTAGCTTGCTCATGGGGTGAATTTGATCCTTCTTGACACAAGCATATCCACGCCTCCCTGAGTTCGACCCCCAAGCCACACTACAACACCATGCGCTTGCGGTTACAAATATTTAAATCTCACGCCCCCAATCATATTATTGCACACATCAAACACGCACAACGTGGGGACGTCAGTTGTTTATAGTCGTTTGCTAGACTCCCGATATATGATATTCATGGGGGTTTGAACGGGTGATGCCCAATGATCAGCATCCTCTCAGCTACTGGTGGAGGGGCTCTTGTTGTTGGCGGCGACGACAGGTGAATGGTCATAACGACACTCCCGCTGGTGATGTCCGGGGGCTTTTGCCTCATGTTGGCGTCAATCGCCACTCTTCTCAGAATTTGGACTTCATCAGCTGTGAGCTCTGAAGGCTCTTTTCCTTTACTCTTTGTCAGAGCAACCTTTACAAATCCAGGGGGAGTCGACCGGGAGACACATACTTCTTCAGCGACCTCTTTTCTTCCCAGCCCATTGTGCTCCTCAAGTCTATCCAAGCCTTTGGGGGGTTCCTTGAAAGAACCTCCCAAGCTCCTGTTTCAACAATTCTCTCTTCCTCTATCTCCAGCAGATTGCATATATGTTCCTCTGGTGGTGACTTCATTGACAATGCCAGGTCAAACTCTACCTTCTGATCCCGGACGTTCAGGGACAGTTTCCCTTTCTTGACGTCTATGAGTACACCTGCGGTTGCCATAAAGGGTCTCCCGAGGACAATCGGAGTGTGATTATCCTCAGGCATGTCCATAACTATGAAATCGACTGGCACATGCACACCGCTACCGGCAAGTCGTCAACCACCCCCACCAGGTACTTTACTGATCTGTCTGCCAGCTGCAGAGTCATTCCCGTGGGTTCTAGGTCACCCATATTTATCCTCTTGTAAAGCGATAGGGGCATCAGACTTATGCTTGCACCCAAGTCCACAAGCGCTCGATTGATTGATACCTCCCCTATTGAACACGGGATAGAAAAACTCCCAGGGTCTTTGAGCTTTGGCGGATTGGCTCGTTGAATTAGAGCGCTGCATTCTGTCGTGAGGAGAACTTTCTCTTTCCTCGTCCCCTTCTAACTAAGTCCTTCATAAATTTGCATACGAGGGGATCGTCTTTATCGCTCCCAAAAAGGGGATTTGCAAACTCAAATCCTTCACCATTTCGAAGAACTTGACGTACTTTTCATCGATTTTTGCTTTGGCAAGCCTATGTGGGAATGGCACTGTAGGCTTGAAGATCCTTGAGTTGTCGCCCTCATTTTTCTTTTTCTCTTCAGAAACTCCCTCCGGAGTCATGGGGTTTGACGTCGAAGCTCCATTGTCAGTTACTTTCAGATTTGGTCTCTCATCGACCAATGGAGCTTCAGGCTCTTTCACAGCCTATCACGTCGGAATCTGTGTACCACTCCTCAAGACTATCACGGAGACATTTGCTTGCGTCAAGGCTAGTGTTTGTTTGGGTCCCCTTGGGTTCACTTCTGGCTGCCCCGGTAGCTGCCCTTGTGCCTTCTGAAGATTGTCCACTTGTAACCCCAGCTGGGTCACTTGATCGGCCAAAGACTTCTGCCCAATCTGTAGATGTAGGTTGATCTTCTCCTGATTTGATATATACTGGGTAAGGAGATTCTCGATAGGAGAGAGTACCCGTTGCTGATTGTATTGTCGTTGCTGGGGCGGGGCTACTGATTTCTAGGAGGGTACTGCTAATATATCTGTTGCTGAGGTGGTGGTTGCTGATATAGCTGCTGCTGAGTTTGCTGATACGGTGCCCTGTAGCTGAAGTTCGGTGGTTTCGGTTATTAGGAGAATATGCGGGATTGGAACTCTTCCTCGGTGGATAGGGTGCATTACCCGTCGGATTATAAAAGAGGGCACTCGCTTGATCCACCTGTGCCGAGATATCTCCACCATCAAAATCTCCCAAGACTTCAGTTTCTACCGCTGCTACATGCTGAGTGTTGGCACCGCCTGCCCCGACCATGAATGCTGAGATCTGGGTGGAAAGCAAATCAAATTTGCTAGACAGTTTGTCAACTTCTTCTACCCGGTGCATTCCTCCAGATTTTGGTGTGGCGTGTTCATCGCTCCACCTTTCATTGTTCGATGCCATATTCTCCAGAATGTTACCGGCATCCTCTTCATTTCTTCCCATGAAGGATCCTCCCGCCGCGGCATCCATTGAGGACTTTAGGTCGTCCCTCAACCCATTGTAAAACAAGTTTATAATCTGCCAGCGGAGGAGCTCATGGTGAGGGCATTTTCTTTGCATTTCCTTAAACCTCATCCATGCTTCAAACAATGAGTCATGGCTGCCCTGAGAGAAGGAGGAGATTTCGCTCCTTAGCTTCATTGTCTTCCCCTGAGGAAAGAACTTGTTCAGGAATGCATTTGAAAGCTTCTCCCAGGTTGTAAATGTATTAGGGTGCTTCCCCTTCAGCCATTGCTTTGCCTTGTCCCGCAGAGAGAATGGCATCAACCTCAACCGAATCAACTCGGTTGACTCGCCATTGATTCTGAAAGTCTCGCACTTCTCCAGAAATGAGTCCAAGTGCTCGATTGGACTCTCCATTGGAGCTCCAGAAAACTGGTCCTGCTGGATCCAAGCCACCAGTGATGGCTTCAGCTCGAAATTTCCGATCGTGATGGCCGGAGGTCGGATGCTGGAGGTGGACCTAGTGGATGGCATTGAGTACTCAAGCAAGGACTTCTGGAGGTGATATTTTCGCCCATGGCGAATTCTTCTATTCTTCTTCTCTCAGTGTTGACACGCCTCAGAGTGGCGTTGATCTTTGGATCTAGAGGAACTAAATCGTCAAGACTTCTAGAGTTCTTGTGCATCAAAAATCAGATATACCTGTCAAGTGCGAATGGTATAACGCCAAATAAAAACAAAAAATAAAGAATAAAGAATAAAAATAAAAGTGTAGAATGTGAAAATTATCACGGGGTTGGGATATGAACTAGTCTCGAGGGTTACTGGGTCTTAACTAAAACAAGCACGTTGCCTCCCCGGCAACGGTGCCATAAAGCTTGACGTCCCCTAGTTTTGTGCACTATGTATAGTCGGAACGGGGATACCAGATTTAAATATTTGTAACCGCAAGTGCACGGTATTGTAGTGTGGCTTGGGGGTCGAACACGGGGAGGCATGTGATGTGCTTGTTATCAAACAGGAACCGAATCACCCGGTGGGTGAGCTAGCCCTATCGCTTAGTGGGTTGTTACGATATAAAACTACGGAAAGGTGTAAGATATAAAAAGTAACCTAGGACTTTGGTTTCCACCCTATCATGAGTTCTCTCCATTGCGACCGACAGATAGGAATACGATCGGATTCTAGGGTTTAGTGGTGAGACGTTGCCTCTAATAGCGGTACCTAGCGTCCCATGGGCCCAATATTCCGATCGATCTCCATAATGATACGCTAGGTCTAACCGGGTTCGGACGGTGGGCATTTCCATGTCCAACATCGACCGACTCCGGGAGCACTAAACTCGCAACGATTGCTCCCGACATTTCATCCTGTCATTCCCACGCGCTAGGAATCAACGTCTACGCTAAGGGTGTGAGCTGTGGCTAGAGGATCAAACTCCCATTTTATTTCCCCTTGGCCCGATGGGCAGAGGCGGACTTTATCCTGCCAATGACAATAAAATGCCCCGCGTAACCATCTAAATCACTATATCTTATCGAAACCCTAATCATATGGTCGTTCTAGGGAGAACCCACGAAGGGGCATCCACCACTGTCCCAGATTAGGAAACTACTCACTAATCATTGCATTAAGAGCCGCAAAACAAATTATAGCCATTAAAATCAAGATCAAGCAATAGATTGGGGAAGCAAACAACAGTATTAACGCAATATTAAAGTAACAAAACGATCGGAGAACTTACAAAACAAGTTTAATTAGCAGCAGCCAAAAACCCCTAAAACAGTTAAGAAAATGGGATCCTCGTTTTCTGGGAAACCTAGCACTATATATAGATTTGGCATGATGCCAGGGAATATTTCCATAAGAAGACAAAAATAAACGTCTCAACCGATTGGTTCAAGCATCAACCGATCGGTTGAGACGACCGTTTGACTGGATCTCAGCTTCTGAGATACTTCACCTGATCACTGAACCGATCGGGTGAAGTCGTTCGGCTCTTGAGCTTGGGAAGATCAGCTACAGGTGAACCGATCGGTTGACAAGTCAACCGATCGGTTGGAGTTCAGCTTTAAAAACAGAGAAGACTGTTGTGACCACCCGATCACTGAACCGATCGGGTGGGATCTGCTTCATCCTTGCCTTCTGCTCGTGTCTGATACGTGTGCACGAACCGATCGGGTGGGTCTGTCCACCCGATCGGTTGAGGGCAGATACATGCTCTAACTTGACGTTTGGCCCTCAGGTTCTCGTGCGACACCTCCCGTTGCTCCGGGGACTCATGATATTTGCTTTATATGTCCCCTATACTGGAAATCTCCTGCAAGTACACACAAACACAAAGAAAGTGAAAAGAAACTAAAAATCACAAAAGAATAGATACGAAACAACAGAAAACAACGGAAAACGACGGAGAAGACGTGCGTTAATGTATAAAATCTAAATGCACGTCAAAATCCCCCAAGCTGAACCCTTCCTCGTCCTCGAGGAAGACGAGTGAGAGTAGGAGCTTAGAGGGAAAAATAGAAAGAAAGAAACAGAAAAAGAAGAGAGAATCCTAGATCACCTGTCAGAGCCAACGAAAACAAACTCACCACACTAAGCAAGCATGCGATAAACACATCACTAAACCGATCGGTCATGACCTAGCGTATCATCATGGGGATCGATTTAGTGATGTGTTTATCGTATGCTTGCTTAGTGTGGTGAGTTTGTTTTCGTTGGCTCTGATGGGTGATCTAGGATTCTCTCTTCTTTTTCTGTTTCTTTCTTTCTATTTTTCCCTCTGAGCTCCTACTCTCACCCATCTTCCTCGAGGACGAGGAAGGGTTCAGCTTGGGGGATTTTGACGTACGTTTAGATTTTATACATTAACGCACGTCTTCTCCGTCATTTTCCGTTGTTTTCCGTTGTTTCGTATCTATTCTTTTGTGATTTTTAGTTTCTTTTCACTTTCTTTGTGTTTGTGTGTACTTGCAGGAGATTGCCAACACAGGGGACATATAAAGCAAATATCATGAGTCCCTGGAGCAATGGGAGGTGTCGCACGAGAACCTGAGGGCCAAACGTCAAGTTAGAGCATGTATCTGCCCTCAACCGATCGGGTGGACAGACCCACCCGATCGGTTCATGCACACGTATCAGACATGAGCAGAAGGCAAGGATGAAGCAGATCCCACCCGATCGGTTCAGTGATCGGGTGGTCACGACAGTCTTCTCTGTTTTTGAAGCTGAACTCCAACCGATCGGTTGACTTGTCAACAGATCGGTTCACCTGTAGCTGATCTTCCCAAGCTCAAGAGCCGAACAACTTCACCCGATCGGTTCAGTAATCGGGTGAAGTATCTCAGAAGCTGAGACCCAGCCAAACGGTCGTCTCAACCGATCGTTTGATGCTTCAACCGATCGGTTGAGACGTTTATTTTTGTCTTCTTATGGAAATATTCCCTGGCATCTTGCCAAATCTATATATAGCTGTAGGTTTCCAAGAAAACGAGGATCCCATTTTCTTAACTGTTTTTAGGGGTTTTTGGCTGCTGCTAATTATACTTGTTTTGTAGGTTCTCCGATCGTTTTGATACTTTAATATTGCGTTAATACTATTGTTTGCTTCCCCAATCTATTGCTTGATCTTTATTTTAATGGCTATAATTTGTTTTGCTGCTCTTAATGCAATAATTAGTGAGTAGTTTCATAATCTAGGACAGTGGTGGATGCCCCTTCGTGGGTTCTCCCTAGAACGACCATAGGATTAGGGTTTCGATAAGATATAGGGATTTAGATAGTTACGCGGGGAATTTTATTGTCATTTGCGGGATAAAGTCCGCCTCTGACCGTCGGGCCAAGGGGAAATAAAACGGGAGTTTGATCCTCTAGCCACAGCTTACACCCCTAGCGTAGACGTTGATTCCTAGCACGTGGGAATGACAGGATGAAATGTCGGGAGCAATCGTTGCGAGCTTAGTGCTCCCGGAGTCGGTCGATGTTGGACATGGGAATACCCACCGTCCGAACCCGGGTAGACCTAGCGTATCATCATGGGGATCGACTGGAATATCGGGCACATGGGACGCTAGGTACCATTATTAGAGGCAACGTCTCACTACTAAACCCTAGAATCCGATCGTAATCCTATATGTCGATCGCAATGGAGAGAACTCATGATAGGGTGGAAACCAAAGTCCTAGGTTACTTTTTATATCTTACACCTTTCCGTAGTTTTATATCATGACAACCCACTAAGTGATAGGGCTAACTCACCCACCGGGTGATCTGGTTCCTGTTTGATAACAAGCACATCACACGCCTCCCTATGTTCGACCCCCAAGCCACACTACAACACCGTGCGCTTGCGGTTATAAATTTTAATCCTGGTATCCCCGTTCCTACTTTACTTAGTGCTAAATCTAGGGGACGTCAAGCTTTATGGCACCGTTGCCGGGGAGGCAACGTGCTTGTTTCACATAGGACCCTGTTAACCCCTGAGACTAGTTCACATCCCTACCACGCGATAATTTTCACATTCTACACTTTTATTTTTTATTCTTTATTCTATATTCTTTTATTTTCACATTCTACACCCTTTTTAAGTTCACATGGACATATTGTACATATTCGTTTAAGAGGGTTGGTGGACCAACATGTGCTATTAACGTGTTCTCTAGTGTTGCAGTCCCCCTTTTCTCCCTTTCTTACAGGTTTTCTACTCTACAGTAACCATGTCGTGTGCCTTTTACAATGATGTCTGGGCACATGCACCCAACAACAGTAATTGGGTCCAGAGTCTAGCAGAATCTCTAAGCACCTCGGGCATCCTATCCTTCCTGACAGCTGTAGTGGAAAATCAAAAGAGGAATCATGATGTTCTGCAGCATCCTGACACTCCATTCTTTTTCCCTTCTGATGAAGCGGTGCATATTGACATACCCAGTACAGACTTTAGTGAGGGGATCTACGCACATATGGGGAGATTTATCAGGAGGATCATCAGGCAGGGCTTGACGAGTGCGGTGAACAGGAATCTATCGTTTCCTTGCAGACCTCCATAGAGCATCCTGGAGTTTGGGACCATTATGAAACTGAAGGAAGTGGTGGAGAATCATCTACTATTGAGACCTATTTTCGTGTTGAAGCCTTTTTACCGGACGGTTATCATACAATTGAGACGGACCCAGAGCCTGCCTCCATAGTCTCCTCACTACCTTGCAAGACCTCACCCGGCGAACCCACGGTTGCAAGTGAAGTTACGGATGTTAGCATCCCGGAGATCCAGGAATCAGCCCTTTCATTGGAGGATGCACAGCTTGAAAAATATGTGTCGGGACCAACGAAGTTGATATGAAGGAGTTACCTCTGTGATTGAAGTATGAATATTTGGGTGAGGATTTGACGCAGCCGGTCATTGTGAACTCCTCATTGCCCGAAGACCAGATGGCAAGACTTCTTGATGTTCTGAAGAGATTTAAGAATGTTTTTGGATATGTAATTGAGGACTTGAAGGGAGTAAGCTCGGGGCTTTGCTCGCATAGGATATTGCTTGAGGATGAGCAAGCCACCTCCATTGAGCCACAACGAAGATTGAACCCCATCATGATGGAGGTAGTTAAGAAGGAAATTGTTAGACTTCTCCGGGCCGGGATTTTCTATCCCATTTTCGACAGTTGTTGGGTTAGCCCGGTACATGTTGTGCCCAAAAAGGGGGGAATGACGGTCATTCGTAACGAGAAAAACGAGCTTATACCCACGAGGACCATCACCGGGTATCGGATGTGCATCGATTACCGGAAATTAAACAAGGTCACAAGGAAAGATCACTATCCTCTCCCTTTTATTGATCAGATGCTCGAAAGACTGGCCAAGCACAACTATTTTTGCTTCATGGATGGATACTCTGGCTTCCTGCAAATTCCCATCCACAATGATGACCAAGAAAAGACCACCTTTACATGTCCGTTTGGGAAGTATGCCTATAGGAGGATGCCGTTTGGGCTTTGCAACGCCCCGACTACATTTCAAAGATTGATGTCCGCAATTTTCTCCGATTTCTCCCAGCACATAATGGAGGTCTTCATGGATGATTTTTCCGTCTATGGAACGAAGTTCGACTCATGTCTCTGCAACCTAGCTAAAGTCCTGAAGAGATGTCAAGATAAAGGGCTAGTTCTGAATTGGGAGAAATGCCACTTTATGGTTCAAGGAGGAGTCGTATTGGGGCACATTATCTCTTCAAGGGGGATTGAGGTGGACAAGGCAAAGGTATATGTGATCGAGAAGCTTCCACCTCCACTTAATCTTCGGGGAGTCAGTGGTTTCTTATGGCATGCGGGATTCTACCGCCGGTTTATAAAGGACTTCTCTAAAATTTCTAGGCCCTTGACTCAGCTCCTCATGAAGGATACACCTTTCATCTTCGATGACAAGTGTATGGAAGCTTTCCGCCACTTGAAGCAAGCCCTTATTTCTGCACCTCTGATTCAACCGCCCGATTGGAGTCTGCCATTCGAATTGATGTGCGACGCTAGCAACTATGCAGTTGGAGCCGTCCTTGGGCAAAGGAAAGATAAAAATCTGCATGTCATCTATTATACGAGCAAGACACTTGACGAGGCTCAAAGGAACTATACGACGACAGAAAAGGAGCTACTAGCCGTCATCCATGCCATGGACAAGTTGCGGTCGTATTGTCACGCCCCGCTTCCCTAAAATGGAGGCGAGACGTGAGAAGGTCCGCACAAACGTGGAGCTGTGAAGCCACACGCCTGATAAGCGTCAGTAAAACAAGTGCAGGTCCCTGTAACCACGAGCAGAACAAGATAATAACACAAGGAGATACAGAAATAAAATCCCAAATCTCAGCAATGTCCAAACATAGAATTAAGTTCAACATCCAGAAAAGCCACCAGGCTAAAGGAAAGAGTCTAAAGGCCCAGAACAAGGCCAAACAAAGACAAACATAAACAGAGTATTGGTGCCACGCACCGACAACAAAAACAATCTAACACAAAGAACACAAGCAGCCACTACGACTGATCGCCCGTGTCCTCGTACTCCTCAACGAACGCAGGTTCTGACTCAGTGTCAGCAAACACCACGTCCTCTGCAGCACTCTCAGGCTCGGGATCTAACATGTGTCACCCAAAAGAGTAAAGGGGCACATGTCAGCAAGTCTAAAAGACTTGGGCAAGGAAACTGAAAGGAAGTACACTAACAACCTAGCAGTTATAGTATGATGCATAACATGGCAAGTATAGTATGGAAGTGACAAGTAAAGGGAAGTACAAGTAGCAAGTAGCAAGTATGTCGTGGATAACAAGTTTTACAAGTAAAAAACATGGATAAGTACAAGTCAAGTGGTTCACGTCAAGTGATCACGTCAGGTAAACACGTCAAGTAAACAAGTTGTGCACAGAGATTTCGTCTGCTGGCTAGAGTGGCTGATCGGGCCAACTCGTAAGCTCAGGTGACCAATTATCCCTACCCCTCCACGTGTATCGAGCCAGGGCATTACCCTGAACACGGAATGCTCGCTTCTGGATCACGAGCCAGGAAGTGTATTTAACACGTATGGCGTAGGGTTATGCCTGCAACGTAGGTGCCTAGCCGGAAACAAGTAGATCGGGCATTGGCTATCAACCAACACACGTGGCCTGCTTCTGGAACACGAGCCAGGAAACACAAGTATTGTAGTGTGTGCTACGAATGCGACATTCAACATGGGTAGCATGGATGACAATTAATTCGCGTACCGTTAATTAAAATTAAACGTGACATGGTAGTACTTATGCAACATGATAAATGACGGATCTAACTTCGTTGTAAAGCTAGTTCCTGAAATTGTGCCTAGGCGAGTATCATTTCGTCGCCTAGTCTCTTTTACGCCTACACAAGCAAATGGCCTAAGACATGGCCCAAAACCCTAAGTGGCAAGTTTTACTTGCCTAGCACCGAGGATGACGATCACGAAGGTTCGTCTCACAAACGCTAATCTACGGGGAAAGTCGCTGTTATGGAGAAACAATCATCAAAACAACATCCATTTTCATTAGGGTTTTACAAAAACACAAATGGGTTAAGAGAACATTATAGGATCGAGTTATTACCGAATCGTTAGCGGAAGAACGATGCCGAGCAAGCACGGTGACGGAAGAACGATCTGGGAACCTACGGTTCAGATCTGGAAATGGGGAGAAAATCTGGAGAAATGAGATTTTGGGGGTTTTGGGGGTTTTCTGGCGGCCTAGAGGTGATGGCCGGCCTAAATGGAGAGGGAGAGGGGCCCTTGATGAAGGAGGAAGGCTAGGGGAAGATGGATGATGATTTGGGGAAGAAGGAGGCTCAGGAGAAAATGAAGGAAGAAAGAAAAACGTTTGGGGGGGTTTAAATAGGCACAGCCGGCGGCTGGGCAAACCCTAGGTTTACGACAGCAGTTAGTCGGTCAAAGAAGGGTTGTTGACCGACTAGTTCAACAACTAGTCGATCGGTCGACCAACTGTGACCGACTAAAACCAAACAGTAACTCAGGTTGTCGAAATGGTCAAAGATTTAGTCGGTTAAAGAACAATGGCTGACCGACTAGTTTACAACCTAGTCGGTCGGTGGTTGTTCTTGGACCAACTCACGATAAACAGTAACTTAGGTGAAATTTATCAAAGGAACTAGTCGGTCTGAGAGCAAGTTCTGACCGACTAGTTCCACATCTAGTCGGTCGGTGGTTGTTCTTGGACCGACTAACGATAAACAGTAACTTAGGTGAAATTTATCAATGGAACTAGTCGGTCTGAGAGCAAGTTCTGACCGACTAGTTTCACATCTAGTCGGTCGGTGGTTGTTCTTAGACCGACTAAGAGTAAACAGTAACTCCTGTACATTTGATTCAATGAACTAGTCGGTTCCAGTAGAGTTCCTGACCGACTAGATCTCAATCTAGTCGGTTGGTCCCCCTTCTTGAACCAACTAAAGTGCACTAAAAGTGCCGAATTGAAGCGCGAAGTTCTAGGAAGATTCCTACGGCTTCTAGGATCACTCTAACTCTAAAATATGAGCGATTTGAAGTTCGTCATGAGCGACTTACTCCAAGATCAACGATTCTAAGGAAGAAGCTAGAAAATCACGACGAAACGATCGAAAATGAAAGCTACGGAGACGAAAACCACACATGAGGAGAATATCCACCAAAACATATATAGATAATATAGATAATCCAAATGCATGAAAACCAGTCGTTACATCCTCCCCAACTTAAGAAAAATTCCGTCCTCGAAATTTCCCAACACTCACGTGTCCGGAAACAAAAGTGGGAAACGCTCTCGCATCTCATCCTCATTTTCCCAAGTAGACTCTCCTGGCGAGCCGTGTCGCCACATCACCCTCACAAGATTGACAACCTTGTTCCGGAGTGACTTCTGACGCTTGTCCAAAATCTGCACTGGCTGCTGGTCATACGTCATATCAGGGCGAACGGTAATCTCCGAGAAATCCACAGCATGAGATGGATCGCTAATGTACCGACGAAGCTGCGACACATGGAAGACATTGTGAACCCCTTCCAAAGATGGCGGCAAGGCTAAGCGGTAGGCTACCTCGCCAACTCTCTCCAGAATGTCAAACGGTCCAATGTATCACGGGCTCAACTTCCCTCGCTTCCCAAAGCGAATCACACCACGATTCGGGGAAATCTTCAAGAACACATGGCCGCCTGGCTGAAACTCCAAAGGACGCCGTTTAGCATCCGTCCAATGCTTAAAACGGTCCTGAGCAATCCTCAACCTCTCCCAAATGTTCCTGACAACATCCACAGCCTCCACAATCATCTCAGGTCCCAACAGCTCCTGATCACTAACGTCATCCCAACTCAATGGCGATCGACATTTCCTCCCATACAGCGCGGCATAAGGCGCCATGCCGATGCTCTCCTGGAAGCTGTTGTTGTAGGAAAACTCTACCAGATGTAGATGGTCCTCCCACAAACCCTTGAAATCCAACATGCATGCCCTCAGCATGTCCTCCAAGATCTGAATCATCCTCTCGGACTGGCCATCTGTCTGCGGATGGTACGTCGTGCTGAAACTCAGACGTGTACCCGAACTCTTCTGCAAACTCTGCCAGAACTGAGATGTGAACCTCGTGTCTCTGTCCGACACGATACTCACGGGGACTCCGTGAAGTCGTACGACCTCCTGCATGATTCACGTTACATCACTATCTAAACTAGGAAAAAGGAAATAGAAACGGAGAGTAAAAGAATTTACCTCCATGTATCTCCTCGCTAGCGCCTCAGTGGACTGTCCTACTCAGAACGGAATAAAGTGCGCGGATTTGGTCAATCGATCTACGATCACCCAAATCGCGTCATTCTGCTTCGGACTCCGAGGTAGTCCAATCACGAAATCCATAGTGATGTGTTGCCATTTCCACTCCGGAATCGGAATCGGTTGTAGCAACCATGCCGTACGCTGATGCTCCGCCTTCACTTGTTGGCAAACCAAGCACTTGGCTACACTCCGAGCCATACTCCTCTTCATGCCATGCCACCAAAAATTCAGACGAAGATCCTTGTACATCTTGGTCCCACCAGGATGCACAGAATACGGCGAACTGTGTGCCTCCACCATCAACTCCTCTCTAATATCCCCAGCTGGCACACACAACCTGGCTCCAAACCTCAGCGAGCCATCCTCATGAATCAAAAAGTCAGTCCGCAGACCGGCTTCTACCTCCCCCGAATCTTCACCAGCTTCGGATCTCCAGCCTGGCCAGCCTTGATTCGATCCACAATCGTCGATCGAATCTGCATAGTCATCAACGAAGAGGCCTCTCCAGGAAGAACGACCTCAACACTAGACTCGCAAAAATCCTGCTTCAATCTCCACTGCGAAGTCAAAATCATCACCGCTGGAAGCCTACTCAGCGCATCAGGAACCACATTCACCTTGCCAGGGTGATACTGCAAATCAATCTCATAATCCGCCATAAGCTCCAACCATCGACGCTGTCGCATGTTGAGCTCCTTCTGAGTAAAAATATACTTCAAGCTTTTGTGATCGGTGAAGATCTTCACTTTCTCACTCAGCAAGAAGTGCCTCTAAATCTTGATCGCAAACACGATAGCAGCCAACTCCAAGTCGTGCGTTGGGTAATTCTTCTCATGAGTCTTGAGCTGACGTGAAGCATACGCCACAACATGCCCGTGCTGATGCAACACACAACTGAGACCCTTGCCAGAAGCATCGCAAAAGATCTCAAATCCACCGCTGCGATCAGGCACAACAAGAATAGGGGCAGTCATCAATCTCTCCCTCAGAACACCAAAAGCATTCTCACAATCACCCGACCAAACAAAAGGTACATCCTTCCGCGTCAATCTGGTCATCGGCTCAGCAATATGGGAAAAGTCCTTAATGAAGCGCCGATAGTAACCAGCAAGCCCAAGGAAACTCCAGATCTCAGACGCTGACTGCGGAACAGGCCACTCTCTGATGGCCCTGATCTTCTCGGGATCCACTGAAATACCATCTCCAGACACCACATGCCCGAGAAAAGCAACTCTGTCCAGCCAAAACTCGCACTTCGAAAACTTAGCATACAACCGATGCTTCCTCAAAATCTCTAACACCGTCCTCAAGTGCGATGCATGCTCCTTCTCCGACTTAGAATAGATCAGAATGTCGTCAATAAAGATAACAACAAACTTATCCAAAAAGTCGTAGAAGATTAGATTCATCAGATTCATGAAAACGGTGGGTGCATTGGTTACACCGAAAGGCATAACCACAAACTCGTAGTGTCCATACTTCGTCCTGAACGCTGTCTTCGAAACATCTTCCTTCTTCACCATCAGCTGATGATAACCACTCCTCAGATCCAACTTCGAAAACACCCTCAAACCTCCAAGCTGATCAAAAATATCATGATGCGAGGCAACGGGTATTTATTCTTGATGGTCACCGCATTCAGTTCCCGATAGTCCACGCACATGCGACGCGAACCATCCTTCTTCCTCACCAGCAGCACCGGTGCTCCCCACGGAGACACACTAGGATTGATATAACCCTTCTGCAAAAGCTCATCCAGCTGCTTCCACAATTCCTCCAACTCAGCGGGTGCTATACGATATGGCGCCTTCGAAATCGGCTGCGCTCCCGGAACAAGATCAATAGAAAATTCTAGAGCTCGATCAGGGGGCAATCTAGACATCTCCTCGGGGAAGACGTCATCAAAGTCCCGCATAACAGTTGGCCTCTCCAGCTCCATCTGCATAGCTGCAATCTCCACCGGCCTGGCCCGAAATCTGACAGGACCAAGCGAACTGCTACCTCGGCTGAACTCAAATACCGGATGTCTGGTAATCTCGAACACCACCTTCTTCCTTCGACAGTCGATCGTAGCATAGAAGCTCACAAGCCAATCCATCCCAAGGACCACATCATAGTTGATGATGTCGTGGACAATGAAATCAGCGTAAAGCTCATGTCCGCAGACCACCAACGAGCAAGAATTGCAACCACGATGCACCGAGACCACGCCATTCCCTGTAACGATATTCTAAATCTTGGAAAGAGGGGACGTCGACAAGGAATGCTTCTCCACGAAGCTCCGAGAAATAATGCACATCGATGCACCAGAGTCAAAGAGGACTCGTACAGGAAAAGTGCACACCAAAATCACACCTAACAAGCAATTTAACAATCAAACCCTAGTCTAGCAACCAATCATATGCAAACAACCAAACATAATCTAACAATTAAAACTAGCTAGGAAAGTAACAGCTAGATTGAGGATTACCAGCGATAACCTCATCCACAGCCTCGTTCTCCACAACGCTCATCAGAAAAGCCTGCCTCCTCGACGGAAAAGCCTGCTGAAAAGCCTGCCTCTGTGGAACAAGAGCTGTTCCACGTCCAGCAGGAACAGACGCTCTCTGCTACAACGGCTGTGCTGCAACAGGTGCCTTCCAAGGCTGCTTTGACCTCGGACAATCCTTCATGGTATGGGTAGGATCTCCACAGACAACACACTGGCCCAGGAATCTCCTACACTGATCCTTGATATGCCCAATCTTGCTGCAGAAATGGCAATTCTTCTGAATAGGGCCTCCTGGCCTCTTGAACTGAACTGGCTGGTTGGGCCTGAACCCCGACCTGACCACAGCCCTGGTCTGCTCCACAGGCCTCGTCCCAGCACCAGAAACATGTCCCCTCCTCTGACTCAGGTTCAGCTCCTACCTCCTCGCAGCGACCAGAACCTTCTGATAAGAGTCCAGATCAGAGGAAGACACAAAACTCTGAAGCTCCAAAGCAAGTCACTGCAGGAACCTCTGAGCCCTCTCATCAGCATCCTGCACCATCTTCGGTGCGAACCGACTCAGCCTAGTGAACTCTTGGTGGTACTGGTCCACCGACGAGCTCCCTTGCTTCAGCTCAATAAAGCACTGCAGCATCTCCTTCCTAGCAGCCTTCGGAAAGAACTCCTCATCAAACCTAGACTTAAAGGTAGCCTAAGCTACCGGCTCCACCAACATCTTCTCTTCCGCATCCCACCAGTTCCGAGCATTATCCTTGAGCTGCCTCTTCGTCAAATCAACCCATCCAGCCGGGCTGATCTTCGTCATCTTCAAATTATCCTCAATGTTCTGAATCCACTCATCGGCAGCTAGAGGACCCTCAGACCCATCAAAATAAGCAGGACCCAGCTCCCAAAATTGCTTCGCTCCCGGCTCGGAGCGAGGGGCATCCTGGATTGCCCGAGCAGCTCGATCAAGTGAAGCATTCTGGACTTGCAGGAGCACGCCCTGCTGCACCTGCATCATCTGAAGCATCATCTGCATCATCTCCCCACTGGTGGGCTGCCGCTCAGGCTCCTCGTCATGAGGGGGCGCACTACCACCACCACGGGTAAATCGCCTTCCTGCCATCTAATGACACAGAAAACGAAGCAGATTAAACTCATAGCTTATGACTCGGACGTCGAACTTAGTTTATTGGACATTCTAATATTATTATCGTTATTCCGATATTCACAGTTACAGAAAAGGACCTGCATGGGCCACCAACAAAACATGTCACGCCCCGCTTTTCTAAAATGGAGGCGAGACGTGAGAAGGTCCGCAAAGACGTGGAGCTGTGAAGCCACACGCCTGATAAGCGTCAGTAAAACAAGTGCAGGTCCCTGTAACCACGAGCAGAACAAGATAATAACACAAGGAGATACAGAAATAAAATCCCAAATCTCAGCAATGTCCAAACATAGAATTAAGTTCAACATCCAGAAAAGCCACCAGGCTAAAGGAAAGAGTCTAAAGGCCCAGAACAAGGCCAAACAAAGACAAACATAAACAGAGTATTGGTGCCACGCACCGACAACAAAAACAGTCTAACACGAAGAACACAAGCAGCCATTACGACTGATCGCCCGTGTCCTCGTACTCCTCAACGAACGCAGGTTCTGACTCAGCGTCAGCAAACACCACGTCCTCTGCAGCACTCTCAGGCTCGGGATCTAACATGTGTCACCCAAAAGAGTAAAGGTGCACATGTCAGCAAGTCTAAAAGACTTGGGCAAGGAAACTGAAAGGAAGTACACTAACAACCTAGCAGTTATAGTATGATGCATAACATGGCAAGTATAGTATGAAAGTGACAAGTAAAGGGAAGTACAAGTAGCAAGTAGCAAGTATGTCATGGATAACAAGTTTTACAAGTAAAAACACAGACAAGTACAAGTCAAGTGGTTCACGTCAAGTGATCACGTCAGGTAAACACGTCAAGTAAACAAGTTGTGCACAGAGATTTCGTCTGCTGGCTAGAGTGGCTGATCGGGCCAACTCGTAAGCTCAGGTGACCGCTTATCCCTACCCCCTCCACATGTATCGAGCCAGGGCATTACCCCGAACACGGAATGCTCGCTTCTGGATCACGAGCCAGGAAGTGTATTTAACACGTATGGCGTAGGGTTATACTTGCAATGCAGGTGCCTAGCCGGAAACAAGTAGATCGGGCATTGGCTATCAACCAACACACGTGGCCCACTTCTGGAACACGAGCCAGGAAACACAAGTATTGTAGCGTGTGCTACGAATGCGACATTCAACATGGGTAGCATGGATGACAATTAATTCGCGTACCGTTAATTAAAATTAAACGTGACATGGTAGTACTTATGCAACATGATAAATGACGGATCTAACTTCGTTGTAAAGCTAGTTCCTAAAATTGCGCCTAGGCGAGTATCATTTCGTCGCCTAGTCTCTTTTACGCCTACACAAGCAAATGGCCTAAGACATGGCCCAAAACCCTAAGTGGCAAGTTTCACTTGCCTAGCACCGAGGATGACGATCACGAAGGTTCGTCTCACAAACGCTAATCTACGGGGAAAGTCGCTGTTATGGAGAAACAATCATCAAAACAACATCCATTTTCATTAGGGTTTTACAAAAACACAAATGGGTTAAGAGAACATTATAGGATCGAGTTATTACCGAATCTTTAGCGGAAGAACGATGCCGAGCAAGCACGGTGACGGAAGAACGATCCGGGAACCTACGGTTCAGATCTGGAAATGGGGAGAAAATCAGGAGAAATGAGATTTTGGGGGGTTTTGGGGGTTTTCCGGCGGCCTAGAGGTGATGGCCGGCCTAAATGGAGAGGGAGAGGGGCCCTTGATGAAGGAGGAAGGCTAGGGGAAGATGGATGATGATTTGGGGAAGAAGGAGGCTCAGGAGAAAATGAAGGAAGAAAGAAAAACGTT